>CM076735.1:5930180-6530180 GCA_038501795.1 Pseudopleuronectes americanus
GAGATTATTAGAATTGAGTTGTAATATTAAGAATAAATTAGTAATTGAGAGGAAAGTCGCTCTTTAACGTGAAAAAAGTCATACTTTATTTAGAATAGAGGCATAATATTATGAGAATAAAGAGAAAGACATTATTTAGGAAATAAGCATCAGGTTTAACTCATGGTCGCTGCAGTTCCTCTGGATCCAACATCAGGATTATCAATCTCATTGTTTCTTGTGACCAACAATAACCACCAAACATTTCCTCCTCCAAAAGAGGAATGTGTGGTTCTTTCTTCAGAACAGACAGCATTTATTGATTATTAAGTCCTATAACTTGTGATTTATTTTGTTAATCATGAATCCTATACTAAACTGTAAGTTAACAAGATGCTCCACATTCCTCACTTAACACAGCTGATCTTCTGAGATTCCCCCTGTAAAATGACACAAGCCTGAATTACAACTTTATTCTCGTATTAGTTCAACCTCTTTCATGTAATATTTCAACTTCATTCTTGTAATATTATGCCTTCATTGTTCTAAAGATAAGAGTATATTTTAATTTCCCTTTAGGTGGCCCAAATTTTCCATCACAATTTTGTGATATGGTTTTATTCACATATTTCCCCTCAGCCTGAAGTGGTAGCTAACCAGAAAATCACACTCTCCTTGGCTGGATATGAAGACACAGAAGTGGGTTTTGCTGTTTATTATACAGAGTAACAAAAGGTTTACTGTTAATGGACTTATAGTAGGAATAAGCAGCAGAAACGAAAGTTAGAGGATCTACATTTGTTGGGCTGATATCTCTCTAAAGCTATTAGCGTGGCTAGAGACCATTAGGTCATTAGGTGTTTGCGTGATTTGAGTGAACAGACGCTCCACACAACAGCTTTAGCAGAGGTTCTTTCTCCTGCTGTCCTGTATTTGTGCTGCAAACACATGATGCTGTTTTACTGTGGAGCAGGTTCAGAAATCCAGGTTTTTCCAAGTTATCCTGTTTGGTCACACAACCAATCAGACGCAGTAGCCAGTGGAACCTCTGCAGTCGCCTCTTCCAGTGCCTCTCGTCACCATCTACATGGTTTCCATGTCCCTTTGATGGCAAAGCCTCAGTCGTCGGTTGACTCCGATCCTCACAGATGTCAGTATACCTTTAATGTGCAGACAAACACAACAGGGATGATGAACACAATTTCCTCAAGAATGTTCCGCTTAGCGCACGCTGCCTCAGTGTGGCCCAGTTGGTGGAGACCATAACCGGTGCCCAGTAAATACCAAAGCTGAAGCGCCTCTCAGCTGTTCGCTCACTAAACATCAGGATGGCCTGCCTGGAAGACGTGTTGATTTTGGCACATGAAGCTGAACACTGCCCTTCAAAAAACAATGGAATTTCCTGGTTGTGCCTTCAGGGAAGTGTTTTGAAATAGGAAAAAAAGGTAGAGTGTTGCTTGCTTGTCCAGAGATGTTGTGCATATATTGGCCCATAGTACACACAGTGGCTGCATTGTTGTTACTTTTTTTTATATATATATATGGCGACAAACTGCTGAAGACAAATACCTTGATCTCCCCAGAAGGTGCCAATTCTTGTGAAAGTGAATTGTGAATTGAATGGAAGTTTTGAATCGAGAATGTAAACTTGTAGTGAATGTAATGTGTTGTCGATGAAACCAGCCCGATGAAAAAAGAAAAAAGGAAACGGTAAACAGAGGGGGGGAAAAAATCTGATAGACTCTCTGTAATACTGAACATTTTATGTATTAATGGGACGCATTAAACAGTTCCAGGTGGCTGTGATGTGCTTTATAGATCTAGTCCATGGGATTTTTATTTTATTTTTCCAAAATGAAGAGTCGCAGATAATGGTTTTCTGAGAATTGCATGTTGTTACTTTGCTGAAAATGTCTTTGCGCAACTTATCACGAATCATAAGGGTGTCCGCAAGCGGTTCAAGTGACACTTGTTCCTTTAGAGGTGCCACAAACAGTATATATTATTAAAAGTGAAAGTGTGCTTTCAGTTGGATAATGTGACTTTTTTACATGAAGAAACCAGTGAAGCCAGTGGTATTACACTACCCTTGTTAATTGCACAGGCTGACAAGTATTTCTTTCCATTGATGCCTATGTACGACCACCACTAGCGTCCACACTACAAAGTCTAAAGCAGGTTCTTTGATTCCAAAAGAGACAATAATCTTCCTCTTATGTACGTCTCACAACTGAAGGTGCTTTTTACTTCTCTGCTGGTCATCTATGGTGCTTATTTATTATGGATTTCCACTATTGTAATGAATGGACATGTATGGGAATAAAAGTGACAAAGATCATTAGTGAACTTGGCATATTTGTTCTCGTCTAACAGACCAGTGCGTATTTTCAAAAAGAGCTGATCATCCTATCTTGTGTTTATTATTTCAGCATGTGCACCACCAACACAAAAAATGCAAAAGACCCAACACACCGAAGATTTTTATGTGGACGATTTGATCTACATTGTGAAAAACAACTTTCATGAGTCAAGAATGCTCCCCAGGATGTAGGTGGATATGTTACCTCGTCACTGATCAAAATAACTTCACTGCTATTAGATAATTGACCACAAGATATAAATCTCCTGGAGCACCTAAAAAGAAGATGGAACCAAAATCAAACTGTCAAAATGACAAAAAAAGGAAAAGCTCAAAACCAAAACCCTCCTCATCTGTCCAACTTCGTGGTTCTACCATTTACCCGAAGATTTCACTAATTAGAAGCAAATAGATGAAATCAAGACTGGTCTGTTATCAGATTCAGTTAAAGGCTTTGTCTGTGGTCTACTCACTGAAGAGGGTAAGTCAAAAATCCATGAAGAGCTGAAGGAGGCTGCAGTTTTCCACAAAATTCTGAATTAGATTATAATTTGTTTTAAATCTAGTTATTTTTAAACTGGAAAGATATAAAAACTTATAATGATAAACATTTCAAACCAAAAATTGGGACGATTATTTATTTTCCAACTCAATTTGCAGCATAAAGATAAATAAAAAAACGTCTCATCGTCCAATTACTGTGTATCACAGAAAAGGACTTGGTTTGTCCAAAACAGAAATTAACTGTACAGTATGCATGACGGTTTAGAAAGAAAGAGGAAGTCATACAAGCACAAGTCAAAGTGTATTTTTTTTTATTTGCAGTACATGTTTTTTTATTTTGTAATATTTTTTAAAGAGGTGGCATCATCAGATCCCAGTGCGTGTATTCTAGTAGTGCACTTCTTCGTTGGCTGCGGTTTTTGGGGACGCACAGATCCAGGAATTCTTAAAACTACTTGCATGGCTGGATTCACTAGCAAACATTACAAACCAGCACCACACATTTAATGATTTATTGTAGGTATTTTACTCAACTGTGTTCACTAACATTATTGTCCTCACCACATCCCATAAAATGAATCTGTCTGCCATGTTCTGACTCAAAGAACCCCCTGTCCCTACATCAAACCCTGGTTTACAGATTTGTTTGGTGGGTAAGACTGATTACATAATAGTATGACTATAAACAAGTCACAGAAATAAAATTGATCTTATTCATAAAAAAAAGGAAAACATGGATTGACAGTACCAAACATTTTCTTTACCTTCAGGAGACAGCTAACAAAGGCTAGGCCCATCACATACTACTAGCACAGTTTGCTGAAGGTATTGCACATTTAGTTAAAAAACAAAAGAAAAGAAAACATAAAAAGAACAAAAAAAAATACATATAACAATTCTCTTACTTCTAGGTGAAGTATACATAATGTACAAAACTAGAAGTCTGCTGAAACCGACAAATAGTACACTTTCAAATAAATAAATAATGGAATCTGTTATTCACACGTCTTCGATAGCTAATTCTGCAGGCGACTAAATATATGCAAGAACTGGCAGAAATTCAGTGTGAGGTAGTTCATCAAAGCCGACTTAAATCAGAATGACATTGTTTGGAGAGATGCAGTAATCATATCAAAAAGCAACAACAACCTAAGAAGAGGAAGAAAAAAAGAAGAAGCAAAAAGTCCCCGAATGTTGGGCTAGAAAATTAAGAGCACTTTAGACAAAAAAGTGTTTTTTTCTGATTATTTTTCACAAATTTGACAAACGGATACGTCAATATTCTCCCTGCTATTGCTGCCTTTCCTAAGGATGTGACTCAGTCCCAGGTTTTACTACTCCTCTATTTCCTGCAGCACATTTACAATTTTACATTTTTTGCTGTTGGAGTCTGGAATAAATGCAGCATTGTGCTGTGCTAATGCTAACGGACCGTTGCTGCGATTTGTTTTCCATTCGTGTCACTGAAAAAAAGGAGCCGTTGCACCAGCTCTTTGTAAGTTTAAATTGATCAGACTTATATAATATATAGTGTTTAGAAAAGTCGAGAAGCAGTGAAGAGTTAAAATGGGTTGCACAACAAAAACTAGCTCTCACGTAGTGAGAGCTAGTGCTTTTAAAGCTAACAATAGTTGGCTAATAATTAAATATGAACTATTGTGTAGCTATAGTAACTATTAAAGATCAAATTAGCTAACAAAGGATTAACTGTTGTAGCTACTATAACTGACAAAAAAAGTTAAATGCCAGCATATTTATAATTAGTAAATAACAATATTATTACATTAATTATGCTAGAATGGGTTATCCAATAAAACTACTGACAGTAAGTCAGACATTTCCCACTTTTACAAATACCAATTTATTTTGAAATCGAAATATCTAATGTATGCACGTATATACTAATAAATTAATCTTTGTCATGTTTCCACTGCTTTTGCTACAGTGCGACAACCTACTTTTGGCAGCCAGTTTTAAAAGGTGCTACCCGATTTAGTAAATTACAAGAAATAAAGCATTCTCCCATTCGGTAACGGATTCCCAAAAAGCTGGTGCAAGTCCAGATGTATGTGAACGGTCACGTCTGTGTTACGCCCGACAGCCGTCATGAAATAACAAGTCACCAAAGCTGAGCACAGCACAAAGCTACAGAAAACCTATAGTTAGCTTAGAGTTCAGTGGGTACATGTCCATGTCAGGGACCAAGACAGGTTCTAGACAGATGTACTCTGCATTACACGTTAAGATAATCTTAGCATAGTGACGGTTAAGCCTCTTCTGTCAAAAATCCATCACACAAGCTCACAATCCGTGACAAATGCGCAAACATTTTGAGCAGGCTACGTCTCAATAGATGACACAGATCGACTTATTAAATATCGTCAACTCCTCTGATTTACTAATTTATGACTAAAACGATCATGATCTTCGAAGGAAGACAACATAAATCTGTCTTTTAACGATAAACATCCAAAACCATCCACAAAATACTGACAATATAATAGAATTCTCTCATTTTCATTTTTCTGCAGTAGTTAAACGTCAAATCTGAACTTTTTTTTCTTTTACAATCACCACATTTAATTAGTCATCGAAAGGAGCCAAAAGAGTATAATTAAAATGAATTTCAGTTGCTGTCCCTGCAAGGAAATAGTTATTTTTATTACTTTGATGAAAGACCTTGATAAAACTGCCCTTTCTTCTGAAATGACTCAAACACATGCTTAAGCATCTCGCCGCATACAGCGCCACTTTCTTTACCCTGCGAGACACCAGTCTCCCTGCCCAAGGGTCAAAAGCAAAACAAGTAGAAAAATATACAATACATTTGTGAGAACTACAACCCCATCATACATTATTGGTTTGATATGGACACTACTACTCCTGTTATTATCCAAATGCCATAAAAACCTACACGTGATGAAACACTTCCTCCCACCTACTTAGGAATGAATGACAAACAGGCACTTTTCCTTTCAAAACAAATTAAAATACACGTAAAAAGGGCACTATTATTGCATACAGTAAGAATAACCTTTCCTTCTACTAGGCTCGTTTGTCCTGCTGATTTAACATGCAAAGTTTTAGGTTCTTTAATTCACAATTGCAGGCAAGTCTGGTAAGCTAAGTGTTTGGCCAATTTCTGGAAGAAAAAACAAAAAAGACCACTTTTCGATTTTTCAAATTCACAAAAGTACATTACTAATAACAGGATGTGGTAGTAGGAATCAGACATCTTTTCACACCACCAGGCTGCATAATCGCTAATCTCGCCGAGACACTTAATTCCCACATGTTCACACGCGTTCTCAATATCACAATTCCCTACTTGACTGAAGCACATTCTACTCAACACCGTCACCGATTTTAAACCCAACGCACAACTCTACCTCTCAAACAAACCTCCCGAAGCACGATAAAAAAAAATAAACATTCCAAAATCCCTTACTTTCAAAGCAAGCCGGAGGAGAACGTGAGGCAGCTCCGTGCAGCCGGTTCTCCAACGCAACACCACTACTTCACTTCCATAACGTCCCACTGCCTGTTGCAGACCAGAAAGGAGGTAATTTAAAGCACTTAAAAACTCGCAACACAGTCGTCAAAATCTTCCAAAGTATCTTGCCGGACCTCACTGGGCCATCATCGATCCCGTAGATCAAGTGTGATCACATGCGGAAAGAATATCTCAAGATTTTTCAAATTTTGGACTAAACAAGTAGTGAAGAAGGAAAAAATTAAGAGATTTCGTTTAGTTGACATTTACAATGTAGGCTGTAGTAGTGACTCACAAGAAAAAAATGTTTAACAAATAAATCCAAGTGAACTCAGTCACTCAAATAAATGCATACGTCACATGCATTTAAAACAATTTCCATATGACCTGACATAAGGTAAGGGGAGTACTTAGACCGTACATTTGTCAATAAAATTATGTCTCAATGGCTCACTGCAAACTCATAGATAAAACTACATCTACCATAAAATCTGTACAAACTCTGTCTACATTTATATGGCAAGTTGTAAAAGCAAGTGAAAATAAAACGGCTTTCAACAGAAAAATAAATCACATTGAACAGTTTACAGATATTTCTTTAAACTCTCACTGTCGGTTAATACAAACCGGAACGTAGTAAAATCATAAAAATTCTCTTATCATCATCTTAGGTGTCTGAAAAATTAAGAAATGCCACAATAAATTACAGCTAGGACAAAAAAAAACAAGATCCTACTTTCAAAATAAAGGACTATAACTCATAAAAATAAAAGAAAAATGATCTGTCCTTTCAGAAGTATTTCTCAAACAGCTAGCTGGCTAATCACTACACTACTGGAGACGAGCACAGAGAGGAGGTGGGAGGACTCAGGTGAAAGGGGCGGGGCCTTAAGCCTGCGTCAGGCTGAGGGGTCAGAGGTGACCAGGGGGCGTGGCCCAGGCCGGGGACCAGGTGGAGACGATAGTCATCTGCAGCAGCCCAGGAGGCCGGTGGTCATGGCAGCAGCGGTGGCGTCGACGGTGGCGGTGTGGGCCAATCACCAGGCTGCCGTCAGCATCGGTCAGGGTCAGGTGGGTGGACATGGAGGAGGGGGAGGATGTCTACGAGGAGGAAGGCTTGGGGCTGCTGCTCACTGTTGCACCTGTGCTGTGAGAAACAAGAGAGTGGCTGTAGTCAGCCAATCGAATGTTGGCACATAATTATAGTTGAGCTAACAAAGTCTGGACTACTAGAGGGATGGAGCTCTTTCAAAATGTCGAAGAAAAAGTACCCAGTATTAGCATAGTGCTCTATGGCCCTATGTTGTGGTCCATTGTCCTTCTCTGGCATGGTAAAAGCTCATTTGAACATGCAGTCTCACACAAATGATAAAATCCACTAACCTATGGACGCTGGCTGTCCCCTGATGATGCCGTTCTTTGTCTTCTCCTCACAGTCGAACACCTCCTTGTATATCAACTCTGCAGCAAACAAATGTGATGGTTTGAGTCAGAGAGGAGGCGAGAGAAAAGCAGAGGGATCAGTGCTGTACATTCTAGTTGTTGAAATCTTGAGTTGTAAGAGAAAGAGTAAAATGGTAGAAATGATGATGTGCAAAATTTTGGAAGGTACAATCTACGGTATATCAAAGTTTTTAAGTCTTCAATTTGAGGGAGAAAGACAAAATAGTTTCTAATAAATACATACAAAAAATTAAACATATTCAAAAAACGTTTTACTTTCATAAGGCGTTTTTACAGGATTATCTGGAGTGAGACATGAGGTGATGTGTCCCCAGGAGTGGTAACACCAACATGTCACACTTCAGGTGTGAATTTCCTGCAGCTATTATCGCTCCGTCACCACAGGAAGGAGCAGCTACGTGAAGGAAGCATCACATCTTCTTTCTCTTTCCTTGGATTGTCTCATGTTTTACTCCATTTCTTTCTTTTGGCCAATTTTTTTTCCAGTTGTACTTCTTCAAACTTGGATGGTTTATTAATATAACAATAACACAGATTGATATTTTACAGCGTGAACTTGTTGCAGTGTTAATTCTATTGAATTTGAATGCAAATGTACATAATAAATCATACATGTTAAAGTCAGTGATAAGAGGAAACCAAGAGGAGAGTTACAGTAGAACAGGATTTATGAATCAGACTCTGCAGAGGAAAATTCAAAGATTAAATGTCCCAGAGGCTGCAAAAGCATAAAGATAGAAAGACCTTATGCAACACGCTGCATAAAGCTAAGCACTTATGACAGCGGATCAGAGAGGAGAAGAGAAGAGAGGATCTTTGATACCTTTCCACTCCTCCACTGTGTGCTCTCGTTCATCCAGCTGCTTGTCTGTGATCGCTGGTGGTGGCTGTAAACAAACAAACATTTTCAGATGATCAAATTTAACGCCCCACACAAAGCCTGTTTTACTAGGTCTGCAACTAACAACTTATTTAATAATTTTTTGATCTATAATTTGTTTTGTCTGTAAAAGATCAGGGGACAGTAAAATAATTAGCAAAAATATCGCACATTCCAATAAAATGAAATGCATTCATAAAAACATGTATAGAAATTAAAGAACTTTAAAGTTCACTCATTTTCTCTCAAACATTCACCAGCAACAGTTTCAGGGGATCAAGGACAATTTCAACATACATATACACAAAGAACATCATACTTAAATATATAGAACCAGCAAATGTTTGGGATTGTTGCTTTAATAGTATCTTTATCTATTATTCAATTATTAAAGTAACTGCAGAAGATTTGGTATCAATCACCTCCTTTAAATAAGCTAATCATTCTTACCCAACCATCACTAGTATTGAGGATAAAGCTCTTTTGACCGAACAGTAAAGGAGCTGAAGACTGTGAAAGTAGGGAATTAAAACTCATCTGCTGCAGCTCCCAGCTCGAACTGAAAACCTACACACTCTACTAATGATGCTGGATAGAAAACTGCTGTATTAAACTTCCGCCAAACCCATCTAATGCTGCACAAACCTTGCAGCATTAGATGGGTTTGGATGAACTCTCAGTTCTGACGAATCCTTTCATACTGAAGGCAACAATTCACTTCATCTCCCTGTCACTGCGATCACAGGCAGAATCAATTTGCACTGGCTGAGTCATTGTGTTTCCAAGCAGAGCACAAGGGATTGTCACCAAACATGAAGTCTCGACATTTCAGACTTTCTGAGGACATCCCAGCACAAACACAAAGCAGAGAGCATTTTCAGAGTTTTACAATTTGTAGCCTTCGGAGCTAAAATGGAGCTTTTAGCTTTGACTAATGGGCTCTCCTCATATATAAAAACTATATATATAAAAACTCTTTACTTTCTACTTCATTCTTCTACAAAAAAAAACTACATTTGACGATGAGGGATTATTTGCTCAGAAAATAAATTGTCGATCAAATCTGCAGCAAAAAATAACTTTCACTATGTACTATTTAATGATTCATTAATAAGATGTTATTACTTGCTAAAAAGTCCATAACCAATTACCCAAAATAAAGGAGTTGCCAATTAACCCTCTATATATATATATATATAACCCGGAAAATAAAAATAGTACTTACCGCCTCCACTTCAGTCGGGTCGTACCACACATTGATGTAGGGGTGCTTGAGAGCCTCGTCCACTGAGATCCGTTTGGACGCATCAATTACCAGCATCTTGGCTAATAGATCTCGGGCTTGGCTCGCTGGGAAGACAATTGATGCAGAAATAATAAAGGTAAATTAACGATTTTCCCTCTGCAACTTGAGCCAGTTGAGAGTCTTGCTTAATATATGTGATGCATTTCCTGTTGAAACAGGATGTTGGAGCAGGGCAAAAGACAGGGAGGGACCCTTCAAAAATATGATTGTCACGAACACTCACATAAATTCTTTTCTTGTATAATAGTTTTTTGGGGGTAGTTTTAATAACTCTTGTCGAGGGATAAGGACAGAGGATGTTCCACCACGCACAGATTGTTAAGCCCTACCTGGCAAATCGGGATCTGAATGATTGTCACATTCTGTATGAAAGCCCTGCCAGCTCCAACACATGTAGTTTAACCAGTTTGCTTCATGCTCCTGCCTGTGTGAATTAGGGAGGGCAGAGGAGGATGAGGTACTTTGTTCCTGTGACATCTTGCAACAGCTCGGCAGGAGCTTGCTGTGAGTGTTCCTGTCATTTCCCCTCCACTTGCACGTTAGCACACGCTCGAGGTACATTCTCTCTTCGGCAGTAAACAAGTTGGTCCCTGAACTGTCAGCTTCACTAATAAGTGCTTAATCTAACGCAGCCACTGAAACTGCAGCTGTCACTTTGCTGGGAGCATATGATTGCCACACATGGTACAACACAAGCGGATGATATATGGAGAAAAATTTTGACATTTCAGATTTGTAAGTGTTTGGATGCAGACACACATAGCCACTGTGGACTCATTTTATTAATCCTTGAACTACAAAAACAGTAATTTGAACAGTCGGCCATGAAAAGGTAAAAAAAAAGAAATGTCAAGAAGATAAATAGAAGTGATGTTTGGCATTAAACTCGTGGCTGTAAAAACGCTGACTGCATCATTATTCCTGACACTTTCTCGCATGCGATAAAAGCTATTTGAATTTTCTAAATGTTTGCCCGGAGGCTGGACAATCAGCCATACAACCTAAATAGTTCTGACTTCTGAAGAGGAAAATACATTAACAACCCCAAAAAACAAGATTTCTTATGCTTCAGCAAGACTTTACATGGCTATTTATATTATAGAAATGTCCCCATCTTTACCTTTGAGTTTGTTGTGTTCAGAGTCTGCAGGGAACAGGACGTCGGGGAAGAGCTTCTCGAAGCTGTAGCCAGCGTACCTTGGCCGGTTCTCCACATACGTCCTCACAGACTGGTTGAGTTTCAACAAGAACTCCTGAGCTGGCGTCCCCAGCTGCTCGATGACCTTGTTCCACTGGTCGATATCTAGTAGTTATAGGGTTAAGAAAAGCTCTCGGCTGGATTTGAAGTTGTTCTGTGTCGTTTTGAGGATTATTCTAAACTGATGAAGAACAAAGAAAACTGTCTGGAGCTGCTATGTGATGTACTGCATTGTTCTGACTGTTCCTAAGAGACTTGTGCAAGTTTGCTGAAAAAATAAAATGTAAAATCTGTTACTTTGCACAAGGTGTAAAAAGGCACAGAAGACAGTAACCTCTGATGGATTAAGATTATAGACCGTATTTTACAGAAAGTCTGTGGGCACTTGAAGGAAAAGGTTCGTCCAGATTTATATCAAAATAAAACCTGTGGAAAATCAGTCAGGGTGGACAGTGTGGGACACATATACTATGAACTGTGTTTCAAAACTCTTTCCAAACATCTGTACAACACAATACTGCATGTTAGAGGGGGCAGTTTATCTTCATTTTAAATAACCCAAATGTATGTGCAACTTTGTTCTGGAGGACAAAAACAAACATAACACAGATGTAACATGTATACCTCAACATGGGGGACACGCAGAAATTCTTGTTCACATCTTTGTTCATGGTGGACAATGAATGAGCTACAAAGAGATGCCAAGCCTAACTCTAAACATTAAGCTAGCTCATCCTAGCATTGCTTCCAATAGACAGTAAAATCCACTTCTTCTCACTAGCATATCATCACTGGAGAGTATTAACAGTGTGAACTTTATGAAGACCTTTACAATAAAGTATATCTTCTTAGTTCTACCCAATATTGGAACATTATTTATCAATCTTAATGTGGAATTTTGTAACGCATGTTATTCGTTCACATGCTCCTAAATTTATTTCACAAGCCACATACAACTTCTTTTTTAGGGGCAAAGACAAAGTGAATTGTCTGCACAGTTAAGCCCTGAAAGAGTTCAGATTTCCGCCAGATTTTCTCACCCTGTCACTAAATGAACTAAAATTTATGTTGGCAATTAAGAAAATGATGACATTGTAGATTAAACACCAAAAGTAGCTTTAAAAAAAGTCTCTCAAAGATATGAACAAGATGTCTGACAAAGGACAAGACATGATCTTTTGGGGGTTTGATGGAGGTTCAACTCAAGGATACGATCAGTGCCAGGAAACAACACACTACCCCGGACCATTTCAGCCATGATGCATCCAACAGACCAGACATCAACTGAAAAATGAAATGACAACCCCCGCATTAGCATGCAGGACTGAAAAACACACACAAATAAACAAATCAAAAGAACAAAAGGGTACAAAATAAAACATGATGTACATGCCAGGTGATATGTGTGAAACATGGCAAAAATGAATTGCATGCAGTCGAGGGCACTAACAAACCTGAGTCAGCATCCCACAAAGCTAAGGAACATTATTACTATTATTATTATTATAATTTTTGGGCCAGAAATAACTGTGTTTACTGCACATTTCTGCAGGATCAGCAATAATATTATCCACATGACAAATGTGAAGTATTAGTTTAGAAAAGAGAGACTTGCAATATCTTCTGAAAATTGCTTTTTTTGCATAACTTTAACACTCTGTATCCTCACTGCAATACCTGGTGTGTGTTAAACAAGAATATTCTGATCAATAAGGTCTGAAATAATTAGTTTTGCGTTTTCTTGTCTCAAACAATGAGAGCCTCATTAATATTCAGCAGTAATTACCTCTGGATAACAACTACCATATTTTTGTGTGACTGACGCCATGACACCTACACAGACGTATGGAAAACAGTTGGAGGATAGACACTGTTATTTATGCAGATCAATTTTCTGCTAAAGAAGTACTCACTCATAACTTCTATTTGTTTTTTTCTTTAATTAATGGAGCTTGACACAGCAGTGCTGCTGCTTAGGTGAGAAAGGAGGGAGCTGGGTGAGTTTGTATTTATAAGAACAGCAGGTGGGTGGAAGGAAAGACGAGGTTGTCATGCAAATGCAAGAAATAGAATGTCTACAGTCGCTCACAGGTTATGATTTCCATGCAATCTCCATTTGATGAAAAATAATAAGTTGAAGAGACTTTTTTGTGCCGTTTGTTTCACAAGGAATGCCAGACACTGCTGCAAGCAGCTCAAGGATACAATCCCTTCCTGGAAAAAGGATTTTGTGGCGAACCATTTCTGCCATTATGCAGCCCACAGCCCAAATATCCACTACATATGCGCAGCATAAAAGGAGGGAGAAGAGAGTAAGCAAAAAAAGGCAACAAGTCAGCAGGAAAGGTTAGTTTTTTGGTCAAAAGGCTAAAGATGAGAAAGCATTATTTTTTTTAAGTTTTGTTTGAACAAAGCATCATTATTTTTTAGAATCCACCTCATAAAGGGAAGATTATCATGTAAAAGGATTTGAGATTAGCTTCAGCGGCTATTATGTATATGAATTGAACAGATAAGTAAAATTATTTGCTACGCTAATGACGCTCCAGTTATATATTTCTATCAATAAGAATTGTTAGCTTACTAGTCAAGTCTTAAATGGGTGAATTGATACCACTCTTGTGTCTGTACATTTAATTAAAAATCTCCAACCAGGAACTGGTTAGCTTAGCTTAGCTTAAAAAGTACAAACTGTGAGGAACAGCAACCAAAGCTATCTATCGTTATGCTAAACTAAGCTAACAATATATTCTGGCTCTGGGTTCTAAAAGTCTGATATTAGAGTGGTATCAAACTTCCCATTCAACATTCAGTGAAAATGCATTATAGACAATCTTGCATAAACTATAATTGTCAAAGCTGAAGAAGCATGTGCATGAATCCACACTGGTGCTTTTTGTTTTGTTTTTTATAGCCAGGCTGTATCGAACTCAGGACAGGCAACCTCTTAATAAACCATCAGACGCATGCTAAAGCACGGCTGGAGCCTCCTGAAAGGACGTTTCCCACAAAGCACAAACGCCCGTCATGCCAGCCTCCCCCAAGTGTGACCTTTACAGGAGTAGGGAGTGTGACACTGTGAGAGTGTGTGTGTGTGCATATAACAGAGAGAAAGAGAGAGTGAGAGTCTGTGTGTGTGTGTCTGTGTCTGTGGTTGTGTGTGTGTGAGGTGCCGCTGAAACATCTCAAAAAGGGGAGGGACATGCAGCAGGCCAGGCAGCAGCTCCTCATTGGCCGATCGCTGTCATGAAGCCGCATCCTACACTCACCATTGGCCTGGTAGCCCATGCCCAGGATGACCTCAGGAGCACGGTAGTAGCGGGTGACCACGTAGGGCGTCATGAGGAGGCCTGTGGCGGCCGTTCTGGCCAGGCCAAAATCCAGGATCTTGAGAGTACAGTCAGACTTCACCACAATGTTACTGGGCTTCAGGTCCTGGACGACAAAAACAACAGAGTTACAAACCGGATTTTATGTAACAAACATTTCCTTTTATTTTACTTGTTTTGACTGAATGTTTTTGGCTCTAGCAGAGTTTCCCACATTTATTCATCTCTATTTTTCTAAATCCAACCTTTTATTTGATTTTAATTAGCTCTTTCCAGACTTCTGTGTTTTGAAACATATGCCTTATATGCTGCACTTATGAGACTGACGATGATGAAATAGATCACACAGTTGATCGTGTGATGGATCACACAAAGACACATTTTATAGTGTAAGTGCTTTGCAGTTGTGAGCATCTTTAAGAGACTGAAGAGGTTTCATCACAGAGACAAAGTCCCAAAAAACAAGAGATCTGAATCTTTGGTGACAATGACTCATGTTGCATCTCTTCACCTTATGAGAGCTTCGCGTGCCAAGTGGCGGCAAAGCAAGGGAGGCTGGTTAGCTCCGCCTGTAGCTCAATTACTTCTGCTTGGCAGAGCAGGAGGAGCTCCGCTGATCTACTGCTGCTTCTTCCACTGAGGGTGATTGACAAAGTGCAGCCCGTGTGTGACTGTGTGCCTGTGTGTTTGTGTGTCCGTCCAATATAAGCCGCTCCTAGCTTCTCTAACCTGAGGATTTGATGATTTTCTTTGACACACATGATAGTTGATTGAGTTGTTGGTTGAAAACAAGAAGACGTGAGGGTGAGACCTCGGGAAATCATAATTCTCTTCACTTATTTTGAAGATTAATCAAAGAAGAACTTTAATCATTAATCAAAATCGTTGGTTACCACCCTAGTTAAATGTCCCCTTAGTTAAATCATTAAAGAAGTTAAAACATGAGAGGTGGTGGTGGTTTTATAGTGAGATGAGAAACCACTGCAGTATCTCAGGAAGCCCCACCCTGTGAATGATGCCAGCGGCATGTAGGTGCTTGATTCCACACAGCATCTGGTAGAGCAGGTAGGACAGCCTCTCGTGGTCCAGCTCCATCTGGATCACCTGGCAGAGGTTGGCGTCCATCAGCTCCATCACAATATACCTGCAGGGAAACCACAGAAGGTAAAACGTCTAGGCAGGCTGAATTGCTGTACTAGGGAATGCAGCATATGTTTACGACTTATATGACAGTTTAATGCTTCTGACACGTATAAACAATTCCAGATATGATTAAAGTGGTACCAATAAGACCACACTTTAGTTACTTGGCTGCATCACTAATAAATTTTTTTTATTATACTATGTTAACTCGACTCAGGAAAAAACTACATTGGACTGTCGGTTTAGTTTAAGCCACACAGCACTTGCTTTGCATGGCATTTAGAAAGTGACAGTGAGGATTCTCCTTCTCTAAACAGTGATGATGTTTTCTGGCAGCAGTTACATCATCACATCTACATCGAGAAAGGAAATAGTGACTGATTTTATTTCATTAAGTTATTTATCTATATAATAAAAAGCAATCACAACTTGGTGTCACAGTGCGCAGGTAACAATGTAAGAGGTAGGGAAATATTTGTTTGTACTCACTTGACTGCAGACTGAGTAAGTATACATTTATACACTATAAAATAAATTTCCTATTTCATTTTTTATTTGTGTACCAAGTATGCATCCAAGTACTCAAACACAAATGGAAAATGGAGTGTACTCCTTCCTCCTCCAACTGTGTGTTTTGCTCTGCAGCCCTCAGGCAATGATTTGTCCAGTTTCCTTTTTAGCTCCAATCAAGCAGACACAGCACTGCAGACATACACACACACGCACACAGAGCTTCTACGAGAGGATGGCATTAATCATATTTGTTCCCATCATACTCGGTGAAACCATCACTTCCCCCACATTTGGGCGTCCTCTTCCCCTCTCTGCGATTCAACAGCCAGTTTACGTTCCCATGGACGTCGACTTCATCCAGGACTCTGCTAAATATACCTTGATGTTTATATGTTGTTGATGTTCGTGTTAAAGGCGTGATTACAGAATTTGTGAATGTGTGTGGTATTCTGAGAGATAAGTGGATCAGCACCGCACCAGGACCATCAGAGTTAGCTGTTTGTAAATTGTGTGTGATGACACCCAACCATCATATTTATTATGATGATTTACGGTCTTCTTTATTTTTTTACAATTTACCTCACCCTGAACTCAGTGATTTAGTTTTAAAGTCACTTTCTGTAATGCAGTGTGTTATAAATATACTGTATGTATTCCTTAAAATACATCTCTGACTTTCAGCATTATGTATTTGGAGTAAAGCAGGATAACACACTCAGCAGAGATTCAGCTAAGCTGCACAAGCCCCCTAAAAGTCAGAGAAGGTGGTCTAAGCCCCCCGGCATGCCACATCCTGTATTGATTTTTCCCAGCATGCAGTGAGCAGATGTTTTTTGGCTCAGGTATACTCACACATCTTGGAATTCTTCCAGTGTCTTCTGTGGTGTGAAAACGTTTAATAGGCCGATAATCTGCAGAAACAAACACACAAGGTCGTCAATGTTCCGGTCCAGAGGAGAGACAAAGAGGTTGTAATGAAGGACAATATCGCTGCCTCTGCATTACTGAACCAGCAGAGCCGAGTGTATTTTAGACAAGATTCAGACTGCAGCAGCGCGAGCATCAATAATGAATAACAACAGAATATTCTCTACTCCACAACACCACTTAAAAAGAACATGACACAGCAGAGAAGCCTTGTGGTAATCCTCAGGATTCCTGGTTTAAAGAACTGCCAATCAAACACAGTGGGCAACTTTCTGAAACACTAATGAATGAATAAAGCCGGTGAGATATGTTATTTTTTCCCATCTTTATTCAAGAGGGTGGTCATTTAGATGAGGGCTGTTCAAGTTTTTTAATGCTCCCAGTCAAGACCCTGTGCTTGCACTCAATTAGCCATTTGCTCTGCTTCTGCTCAGACGTTGCGATTGCAATCAGGTATTTTTTGCTTGGACGGATTTCCTGGGCTCAAGCATTCATTTTTATCCACGTTTTCCTTCAAGCACACCAATGGGAAGCTTGTGTAATAATAAAGCATTGCAGGGCTGGACTGCACAAACATTTGTCACACTTCTGGCTATTTATTGGCTGGTAAATTTTGACCAAATTCTTTTTAACCAAAAAGTCCAAGCGCATATGAGGAATAAGAGCTGGAGTTGGAGTGCAGGAAATCTTACATAACCAAACATACATCCTCTCTTGAATAAAGATAGGGAAAAACCCATAGTTAGACAGTTAAGGTATCAAAGCTACAAGTATACAACCCCAATACAATATTAACGTACAAGAAAAATGCAAAGAGGACAGAAAAGTTGAGCTCTTACGTTCTTGTGGTTGACACATTTCATGAGCACCAGTTCTCTGTAGGCCCGTTTGGCATGGGTCTGATTCTGAAAGGGCCGACTCAGCTTCTTAATTGCGACGTTCCTCTCAAAGTTGTGATCGTACGCTGAGCTGTTGGGTGGGGGGGGGCAACAACTCAGTCAACAGTTCCAACAACACTTCTCTAAAGACTACAGCTTTTATTCACACTCTAACACTGATGGTTTAACCATTTGTACTCTCAGACCCACGGACGCTTTTATTTGTCCTCTATGAGTTGCAAGAGCAATATAATTTGTGGGGCCCTTGAGCACAAAATAAATATGTTAAACATTTTACAATATAATGCAGTTCAAACCTGTGGATATAATGGAAGTTGCTGCTTTAGATATACCATAAGCACGAAATTACACTGTACAAGGTTTTATATTTATGTATACAGCTGCCCTTATTCTGGATTTGCTTCTTGAGACATTCATTAAAAATGTATTCCTTCTGACTCTGACGTTTGAGGGAAAAGTCAATGTCCCGTAAAGTATGACAAGTGCATTTCTTTCTCCATGTTTTCTAACTTAAAGCTCTGGCTAAAAAATTCTGAGAAAATATATAACAAAAAAACAACAAAAATTAGCTTCTTTCAGGAGCAGGTGACCTAAGCAGGTGACCGTAGCTATCTCCATGACAACTGAGCAAGGTTTTTTAATTTGGTCTATCTGAGCTTTATATTTGTGAAAGGCTCTTATCAGATGTTTTCTATTGGCCAACAGACCAATCGGTCGGAGTCTATTCAAAAATACTAACAAAAGATTGTGAGTGGAACTTGATTTTGGATGGAAGGTGCTTTGACTCACCAGACGATTCCCTGGGCTCCAGATCCAATGGGTCTGAGGTTCTGGTAGCGCTTTAAGACCATAAATGTTGAATCGCCAACATCTATACTGTAGTACTCCTTTTCACGCTTATTTCGGTTCATGGTGAAGCCTTGCAGAAACACTGACTAGGCATCCAAGTGGAGCTCTCCTCTCACGACCTGCAGAGTAAGAGACAGAGAAGTAAGTCTTTTATGCATCACCAGTTTTAAACCATCATGCAGCAGCCAAAACAACAACCACACTTGACTAAATCTGTTTTCAAACATGTACAAGTTTACAGTTGGTTGTCTGGGTCAGACACATTCACAACAACAAGAACATTTCTTCACAGCGCAACTGAGCTGGCTCAGGCGTGTATGACAACAGCTTTAGATACAGGAGTTTCATCAAAGTATTTTTGGATTATTGTTGGGAACCATTCTTCTTTTAAGTGTAGGGCACCACTATTATTTATACTTGAGAAATAATTGAGGGGTGACTCTCATTTACTATGATATTGAGCTTATTTTCAGAGACAGACAAACAGCAAATAACAACAGAGGGGCATATTCATTAAATATTTACCTAAATAAAAGCCATTAAAAAATACAGTTATCTGAGACGAGTTAAAAGAACCAAGCCCAGAAGGTAAAATAAAAATTTAAAATGATAAAACAATTGCCACTGGAGGTCGGAAGGTTGAATATCAAATATATAAAATTTCAAAAGGCTAGAAGTGTATATATTTAAACAATGTGCTTTGTCAGGTGCACTAAAAGAAAAGGCAGATTTTCAAGTTCCAATTTCCAACAAATCTATGGGACACAAAGTAGAAGTCAGTTGGCTGAGCAGGTGTGATAGAGTCTCATGGTCTAATCTTTCATTATTTTAACTTTTAAGATCATATATAAAAGTCTGTTTGTATCAGACAATATCGGTTTAAAAAATAAAATAGATATATTCTGGCTAACGCAAACGTGCTCAATTCATTTCTTTTTCAAAGCTAATTTGTGCTACATTAGATCTCATCTCACTGCTTCTTTTATCATCAATCATGGCCTTGAATCATCTCTAAAGCATTTCATGAATCAGCGACTTTAACCAGCCATGAGTTCTAATGAGTAATGAGGCTCTGAAAAGCATCATGTAGCCCGGAGGAGATGTTCATGCTGTATATATATAAAGCCCAAAGGTCAGAGCCATGGAGCGATGATTCAGGCAGAGAGAGGGACAGAGAGGAAGAAGGATGCTGGGTTTCACGCTGGGCATAAAGGCAACCAATCATTAATGGAATTTGGAGCATCGTGGTGATGATGGTCGCACGTTCCAGGGACCATGACCTATCCTATGGACATGTCGTGAACACTGTCAGCCCACCCCAACCTTTCAGAAGTAGTTAGTCTCCTCCTCCTCCTCCTCTGCCTCTCCTCTTCCTCTCCTCCTCACAGGGCCGTGGTCAAACCAACCTGAGCTCATTCTGATTCATTTCAGATACCAGCTCCAGAAGGGAGTGGAATAAAAAAATGGAATTTAAAGATCACTTAACGTATCAGTTGTTTGCTCTGCTATGAGTTAGGTTTGTTTTCATATGCTCATCTCTTTTCCTTCCTCCTGCGCTCCTTCCATCCTAGTTCTCATTATTGTCTCCTCCTTTCTCCTGCCCTCTTCTCTTGGAGGGGCTGCATGTGTGACCGCAAATGTCCTAGCGAGAGCCTCAGAAAGTCTGGGGACTCTCGCTAGGATATTCGTTAGGAGCTGATGTGAGAACACAGAAGGGGGTCCTCCAAATGATCCACCACCAGCGAGTGGGCGTGTTGAAGATGATTCTAACGCATGAAAGACGCAAAAATAAAAAACAAAAAGAAACCACATATCTCAGGATGACAAATTGGTATCATACAAATAGTAGACACCGACAAAGATGTCAAGAGTTTTTGGTGATATGGGCTGATGCCAGCATCGATGGGCTGTAAACAAAATGTGGTCTCCACAGCAGAATTAATATGCTACGTCCTGAATCTGCCTGCTGCAGCACTCCACGCCTGATCGCTTCAGAGATTTCTAGTCTGTTGTAAATGAGCAAAAAATCTCCTGCTTCGTTGTTCATGTGTTAAAGCAACCCTCCAGAGAAAGTCTGGACCAAATTCTCCCGACGTCCTCTGGTGTTGTTTCAGAAAAACGGCTTTGGAGCGATAAGGGTAGGAAATAAACAAATACAAAATCAGCCACAGACTTCTCCTTAACTTAGCTGTGCTGCTATCGTTACCTGGTTTAATGGGCTAAAGGCAGAAAGCAACAATAGATCTTATTGCTCATAATTCAGACCAAACAAAGCAATGTCTTGTCATGTTGTTACAAAACATAAGCAGAGTTTATTTGCAAGGTTATGTTTGCTAAAACAACCTTGATACATAATATTCTCATGTTCCTGTATCTCCACAATTAGTCTGATGTTGCACGTAGCCCCGTGCGGATTTAAAAACACCCTGCAGCAAAGAAATAACATTTGAGCACCGCTAACACGCTTTTCAGATAATGTCACTTGGTGAATCAAATAAAGGCCACACTGGAGGAGAGAGTGTGTCGAATCATGGCATACCAAATACATGCATGTCTATCTAGAATATGTCTAAACTAATGTTAAGCTTCCACGTATGGCGACTCCACGTTCTCTCCCATTTGGTTACAAATCCGTATATCAGGTTGGCTGTGAGACGGGAGGAGGAAGAATTGGGGCTGAGCAGCATGACAGAGTATGTCAACCCAATTGAGCTGTTGGGAGGCAGAGAACTCTCCATCACGCCATGTTATACAGGCCGAGCTGCACAAAAACAAATGACTGGATGTGTGAAAGCTGTGTTATATTTGGCCTCACTATTGGGTAACAGTCGTGTCATCCAGCTTTATATAGAGTCTAAGGATTTGTACATATAACTGCAACAACACTGCCAGGGGTCAAAGGTCATTCAGCTCCTGGACAGGACATCAGGGTTAAAGTGACCAGAACAATCCGGATTCATGATCCGACATCATTGATAATCAATAATTAAATAAATGTGATTTTCTGTGTGAAGCACGACAGAGATGAGGAGATACACACACACACTCCGGCAGACAGGGGAGAAGTTCTTCCTGCAGATTATGACGCAGTGTTATAACTTAATTGTTGCAGAAGAAGCTCTGCTCCGCTGATCCAGCAACATAAATCTGAGTTCAGCAGCTTTTTATAAAGATCAGTTCTACGTGCGAGTGATTAGAAAAGAGCAGAAGAGCAGAATCCCTTTTTGAACGATGCTGCTAAAAAGAAAATCCTAGATGAGGCACTGATAAAGTACGCATTTTAAATATATTATTTATGTTTTGATGTTCTATACTTTGCTCTCGAGTTTATAGGGGTGTGTGTGTGTGTGTGTGTGTGTGTGTGTGTCTGTGTGTGTAGCCTCTGCTGTTTTCTTACAGTCATAGAGCTATACCTAATAACTGAATCCTCATTATTAACAGTGTCCAGAATGTCCAAAATATAAAAAAATGCCGATACATGACTGTGAAAGGCTGAAATCATCTGATAGATTGGTCGGGCTCTGATATTTGCATGTGGAGGTATAACAGCTGCATCTCAGATCGGTTTCTTCCACGGGACAGAAAAACATGACTGTGAGTAAATATTGCCTCTGACAACCAGGCAGAAGACAGATAATTGTGTCACAAAGTGTCAAATATGTTTGCTTGTTTTTTTGAACAACTAAAGACAAATTAAACTTGGCAGTCCTTTCCAGATTTCCTCTACACTCTCCCTCACAGCTGTCCATCACACGGCCACTGTTGGGAGCTGATCTGTCTCTTACTGGCTTTTACAGGTCTGCTCCTCTTTCACTCAGAGCTCAGCCACTCTGCCATGCACATTCCTGCCAATACCAAACTGATTTGTATTATCTCGGCAGGTCCACTACACTTGCTAATTAGGACAGTTCGATTTTATTAGGAAACCACTCGTATTCAGACAAAGTAATGGCGCCTGATAAAGAGTCCACAAGGGTACATTCTGTGCTAAATGTTTAACACCAGTAAAGGCCATAAGCAACCTTGATCTAGTCATCGTCTTTTGGGATACTCAAGGGCTACAATCTCAGCTAATGTGCTAATCACAGTAGAAGGTTTAAAAAGAGAACATAATTGTTGCTACCTTACATTCATATGTACAATTACAGAATTGTTGACAAGAGTCGGGTTTTTGTTTAGGCATCAAATAACAGGGATCAATCCACCTTAAGAAGCCTTTTCATGTGAGAACGCAAAGCGTCAGGTCAACGATCAAAATATCCTTCAATTCAATAGTCTTTTGTGGATAAAAGAGCGATGAAGATGTGGAGAGATGATACATGTTTTTTTCCGATAGGGAAAAAAACACATTGAAAAAGAAACGTTGCATCTCTCAGGATAGATTTTGATCATTATCCAAGAGTGGAAAGATGAGAGAGAGTGATGATTCTTTCTCAGCCACTCTCACCCATGACCATTTGGCCTGTGATGTGCTGAGTCCCTTGTTTCCATCCAATCTTGGCCGCGATGTTCGAGCAGGTCAGCGTGACCTGCAGTGTAGCCTGTTTTTAAATTAAGTGATAAACCCGACTACAAAGGCAAATTATGGTATACTTTTGCTGAGTACAATAATTTGACCAGTTAATGAAATCTGGACACAAATAGTCATGTTGCCTGTTCATTATGTTCAAGAATAGAGTGAGAAATCAACTGAAATCGAGATAGTGTCAATAAATAAATGTTATTTCATATTGACAACCAGTTGGGCAAAAAAAATAATCCATCCGTATCAATAAGACCATCTGATAAAAAGGTGTGTTCATTGCGCTTCAGCCAGGACTCATAATCCCTTCTCCCTGCATGCCACCTTTTATGTATGGTGCAGGAATCTGATTTCTTGGTGCTTTTGGCCGACCATTAGTTCTCTTGACAGGTTGCTCCGTAGAACCTTGCAAGCAATGCGCAATGCATTCTGGGAGCTTCATCACCCAAATATGACCAAAAGAACAAGTGAGGTAGTTATATAGTATGATCCAAGAGGATCGCGTCAGACACACAGACACAAGTTACAACTTGTGGCCATCTCTATTAGGGCTGGGCTATGAAACAAAATCAATGATCATCGCAGTATAATTTCCATCAAGAGCAATATATAAGTCCAATGATAGTGATATTATTCATATGTATAATGCAGGCACGGTGAGTATGTATAACACATTATTGATCTACCTCCAATTTGTAAAATATTTTGAAGTTTATCATTCTCTCCTCATAAACATTCACTCAGGAGTATTTAAACAAAATCTGTCTTTAAACTTTAAAGAAAAAGAGCTCTAACGTGTGGTTCCAAAGGTAAACAACCTATTTATTTTCTGTATAGAGATATTGATTAGCCATAAAATTGTAACCATCCGAGGTAGACTTACCACTAGCTACTATATTGTGAAATCATATATTTATGCTCCTGTAGAAGCCGCACGTCTGTATGATATCCACTGCGTACTACACTAGCCACAATACGAGAGCTGTGATTGGTGGAGCTCGCTGTTACCGTGGAAATGATTGACCACAATCACAAAAATCCCGTTGGCAACAGTAGTAACCGTTCAGCGTTGCATGGCGTTCACCACAGACCACCACGATTTCCCACACTTCAGTTTGTTTGTAGAGAGTCCAAGGATGTGAAAATCACTACAACAAGGTCAAATTCAGGAAGAAGATTTGGAAATCATTGGGAAGGGATCATTTGCAATGATTTCTGGGATACGCAGTTCCTTCAGTCTTCCAATAATTACATACAGTCTTGCTCGACCTGGTTCCATGCTTAAGACTCTCTAAAAAGTCAATGGAGAGAGGGAATGGGAATCTTCCTTTTAATAAGTAATACCTACTGATATGAACAATTTGATAGTAGTATAGATTTGGGCATATGGTCCATCCCTATACGTAGCAACAACAATCTTGACTGCAACATTGTGCAACAGCTAAAACAGGTTGGTGACCCAAGAAAATCCGTATTCATATAAATGATAAGCACATAAACACACAGCTGCAGCTTCGTGTTGCTGCCAAACGTTGAAATCCGACCTGATCCGTGTTTTTGCTGAATTCACAGAGATGCTGCTTCGGTAACAACAACCAGCCGTGGTGCGTTCACGGTGCAGACACGGAGTGAACTCTCCTCCTGAGCTAGCTACAGCACCCGGGCAGTAAACAGACGCTAGCTAGAAAAAACAACATGGTGCATACGCGGTGGTTTCTGTTTACAAGCACTGTAGCGGAACGCAGACCGAGGTCACGGTCGAACCGTAGCCCGGCGGAGTTACCGGTTACACCCCGTTCACAGATGACGGTGCAACGCGGGGCTAATGCGGGTGGCACACGGGGTAACAGCGGGCGAGCTTCCCCTCCCGGTGTAGCCGCTCGCTCCGTCGGGTTAGGCCGGGGACCTGTGCAGCCCCGTGTGCGGTAACAGCAACACCTCTCCCCGGGGACGTGTGTGGCCGCAAATGTGTTGGTCCCCCCTCCTCCCCGGCGAAGGTTAACAACACCTCAACATGTCCCGTTGCGAAAGAGGGGAGGAAAAACACACGAGTGGCGCTCACCTCTGTCCGGTGGATTCCAGCAGTATCGAGCCGCCGTCAGTCCGCTGCTGGAGACACAACCCGGGCCGCGTCTGTCTTCCACCCGCTTGTTTTGTCTGTAGAAAGCACCCGAGTAATCCCTCTCTTGCACCGGATGTAGTCCCTTTACCCCTCGCACTCACAGGCCGGGATCACCCGCAGATCTGCATGTGTGGCTCACACGTAACCTAATCTCTGCGCTTCCGTGACACCAGCACTTTCTGCCATTTCACAGCGACGTCGTCGGAAGCTGCCGATGTTTCCCTCGGCTGCACAATGAGGCACCAGGGGCGCGTTCAAGACCGCCTGCGCGTTCCCGGCAGCCGCGCCGGGAAAGCGGAAGCGACGTTTTCGCAACGTTTTTGAAAGGACACATAAATGTTTATAGCATCTATAGTCTACATGATCTTATTTTACCACCTTGTGTTTGTTCATGTGTAGCTTTCTATATAACTCATGGCGTCGTTTTCTCTGTTTAATTCCTCGTTAAAGTTTGTGTAAATGGGATTTATATTATTTTTCTGATCTGTAAATCGAAACAGTTTGAATTGAATTGACTACAATTCAATTAGCTTCTCTAAAGCCAAGCGACATTTAATCCTTGAATAGCTAACACACATTTACATGGATAACTTGAATTCTGCTATTTCAGACACCATTAATATAGTTATACCAATCTCTAACATCACCAATCAAAAGCATTCTTGAAAATGGAGAAATGTTTTTTTAAATATTTTTTTTTGGATATTTCTACATTCCTAAGTATTGGACCTATGCTTGTTCTTGGTAGATACTGTATATCCGACAAAATAAAAAAAACATTGTGAAATGCTCCCATTACACTTACAGCACTTTTGGAAATAGGTGATTTTTCGTCCTGGTACAAAGTGAACACATTTCATTGAGTGCTATTGTTCATTACCTAGGTATTACCTTTATATCATTACTCAACTACACTTAACTGTGTTTAACTTATAGGGGACACATTTCACCCAATGCTGGTAGCAGGGACATACACGTATATGTGCAGTCCATATGTATATATAATTCAATGAGATTTACAGTAAGTCACAGGCACCCATTTACACACAGAATGCAGACATACATTTAACACACCATTCACACACTGACAGTACTCTCGGTCTCGGGTTCAGTATCTTGCCCAAGGACACTGAGGATCGAACCACGTACCGTGTGGCTAGTGGACCACCTGCTCTACCTTAGTAGCCAACGCAGCTTCAACAGGCTATTCCATCACAGATCATATTGCATGTTTTTGAAGAAAAAATATGACCTGAAATATACTTCATACACTACTTGCATAAGTGTTACATCAAGACATGTATTTTTTTTATTTAAACATTTATTTTGAGATTTAATATAAATCCCTTTTAAATCCATAACATTTGCATAGTGTTTATTCTTAAGGAAGATTTCACATGCTCTTCCATCAATAAGAATGGCGTAATGTTTTAAAAGCATGTTGCATGTTTTGCTAAAATTTCGAAAATCATGGGTATTAGTCAGTCCGTGTGTAAACCTCTGTAAGGCACGGAGAGAAAGTGGGACACTGTGTCACTTGTGGTTGAAACATCAGATTAACACAGTGCAGCCTACAACGGCTTGGTCCTTTGCTGCCCCATCTGCCATTAGCTTGCCCTGCAAATCCAATTATGTTCTTATGTGCCCCAGTCTATAAATAGTTGAAAATGACGGAAAACGCAGAAACGGCACGTCACTAGTTGATAGCACAGAGGAAATAATGCTATGGAGCTGATGTGTCCTGCCTGCAGAGTAGATTGATCCGTCATGTTTGACAAACTGTCATGACGGACAGATGCCCTCCGGACAGGAAGAGGTGGCTAGAATGGCCGCAGGCGATGAATAAGAGGAAGGATTAGAGTGGCGGATGTCTGAAGGACCTTAAGAAGAATCTCCTCAGATGCCAAATGAAATAAGGTAGGCCGTATAATGTCTCAAAACCAAGTCATAATGATATTTTGCCTCCAACATGACTCACCAGACCACCTGTGGGCCTAGAAGTGTCTGTTTGCAGACATACCTCAAACGGTCACCATGCCTTTCCCTTTCTGGTTTTCATTTGCGACTGTAACGACCCAATTTGGCTCAGGAATCGACACTGAAATGGTTCGTTTGCAGGAGAGGGCGACACAGAGAAGGCTTCAAACTCCCACAGCAGGGTGTTGATGAAAAAGAGTCTCAGCTAGATTTCCCCGGATGCATTGTAAAGGATGTATTTTTAAGCATTGAATTGTTTCAATGCAACTGAGTTGACGTGTGATTTACAACTTAAATCAATGTGAAGGAGGTGGCAGTGGAATTATCCATAAAGACAACGAACACTAATGTGAAGCAAAATATAAAATATCGCACAGTTATTATAATCATTGTTTCATTTGGTTGTCAGTCTGTATTTTACATCAATATTGCCATCCGTTAGGTTTCCATGCCCACTCCTGTGATCCTACTTGATCATCAACACACTGACGTAATACTTACTATTCCAACAACCGTGCAGACGCCTCACCCGAGGTTATCATGGTTCAATTGAATCAGGATAAACATAACCTGATTAACGGAGCAGTATCGGTTGGCAAACTTCCAAATAGCTCCGGTCTGGTTTCTGTCAGTGATGAAATCAATGCAATGTCTAAATAGCATAAATAACGACAGCAGTCCTGTCCAGTGAAATTGCAATAGATTCAAGTGAGTTAGAACAATAACCTCCTACATCTTCTTAAAAATGTTTTCCATTCATTCTGATATTAGAAGAGGAGGAATGAAATGATTTTCTTAAATACACCATTGATGCTGACCATTGTCTGTTTCTATTAGATTGGGGAGTAAACAGGGGTTAATGCTAACATTGGCTATGTAGCAATAGCATAAACGTACATAACAACCTTTTGAAACTTTACTTAAAATCTTACATTCAGAATTGACCAGGCTGTTCACTATAGAGTAAGATCTAACTCCCATCTGCATTCCCGCCTCTGCTTGCCAACCGGAAGCCTACTACACTGTGTAGTTACACAGGATATAATGACGTGTTGCCATCAGTGTACTGGATATTTTCAGTTACTGTAATCTTCTCAAGGTATGAGACCTTTAACGGAAGCACAAATACTTTCAAACTGCTCAAAGTCTGACTCAACTGAACAAAGGGGGAGCAGGTTGGTTATATATTATATTATATTATACATATAATCCTGTTTTAGTCTGTAATCAAGTAAAACTATAAGAAGCTCCACTGAAGCAGTCAGATTTTGTATTCCGTATGTTTCTAAATTAAGCTAGACGTTGGCAATAGATGCAATTCATTTTGGGGGATTCAAGAAAATATGACTGCAGTTAGCAGAAGTGTGGGATTTGTTTCCAATTAGATCTAATGCCACTAAACCCCTAAGCTTGTCTGTCTGAAAGCTAACCTCTCACCTCCAAAGGTTCAACAGGATATCCTTGCTGTCAACTCTCACCTTGAAATAAATACAGTATAGTTATACACACAAAAGTTGTATTGCAACTTTATAGCAAATATAAGCTTTGGATACTGCAACAAAATTAGTGCACAATAGCAAATTTATAAAAGTACGATCAATCTTTAGAGGTAAATGCCTGTGTTTTGTATCTGCTTGTGTGTGTGTGTGGTGCAGGTATTCCTAATGTTGTGGGGACTTAAATCTGTTAATACAGTCACATTGTAGAGACTTATCTTCTTTATAGGGACAAAAAATGTCCCCATAATGTAAATCAGTAAAATGTTATGGTGAAGACATATCTTAAGGTTAGGTTAAGGTTAGGTTAGGTTTAGGATGAGTTTAGGATTAGGATTAGGGTAAAGCAAGTACATATGGTTAAGGTTAGAAAAGGTTTCCAGTAAATCAGTGTATGTATGTTTCATTGTCAGGATGGGAACGTTTGTGACCCTGGCAGAAGTGCTGGAGGCCCGGGGGTCACCGCTGGACGAAGACGAGGTGTGGTGTCTGCTGCTCGCCACCACTGAGGCCCTGCTGGACATCTCAAACAAAAGTAACCAAAGCTACGGGTTACATTTCCTTCTAGATCCACATGTTACCTGGCTACAGGGCTCCGTTCTTAGGTAGCATGCCTTCAAATAGAATGTGGTGCTGGTTACCATGGAGATTTTTTCGGAACTTGAAGTATCCTACTTGCTTGCACATCATCATTTCTATCCAAGACTTTTTATAAAGCAAACAGAGAATACAGATCCAGTGATTGCTATCAAATCCCTTGAATTGGTCCATGTCACGAGTTTCTCCACATAGCAAAATTGTTTTTGTCCAGATTTGGCTCATATCCCACATCCTGGCCCACATACCGCTTGTAATGATGGGCAGTCTGCTCCTGTTTGCCAGATCTGGGCCACAAGTAAGCCATGGCCAGCTGTTCATATCCAGATTATACCTTATTCCAAAAGAGGCATACATTTTTTGATGGATATTAGGGACACATTTAGGCTTGGATCCATCTTGCTCAGGCCACAAGAAGGCAGGCAGTCCCGCATAATTTCTTAAAGAGGCCCACATCTGTATGCTTTCTTAGTCTGTTCTGCTCTCTGCTCAGGTTCTAGCAACATGTGCAGCGTGCTAAGCCCAGGCTCGGTGCTACTGTCAGCCAACGGGCGTCTGGCCTTCAAGAGCTGTGCGAGATATGAAGATATTAGCTCCTTCACGGCTCCCGAGGTACAGCAGGTTTATGCTGCCTCCACCAGGAGTTCAGCTGAGAAGGTAGTTGTTTTGACGACATCTGATACAAAATGTATGTTGAACTATAACTGACCCAAGGTTAACTTAACATGCCTATGTGCCCTAAAAAATGTTTTGTTTGTAACCATGACCCTTAAATCAATGCAAAAATGGTTAGTAATCAGTTTAGCGTCATAACTCTCCCGAAAAGGAATTGAGACAAATAGTTTTTATACGAGCAGGAATAAGTGTTTGCTTGTTCTGCCTTTTATCAGATGGTTGTGTACTCACTGGGGATGACTCTTTACTGGTGCGTCGATTATCATCTACCTCATAACCAGGTACGTTCCTCCCTCATACTTTCTCTTGCCTAAATGTACCCTTCCATGTTTTTGTGCATCATCTCTTTTCCCTATCACCTGTTTTCTTGCAGCCGGTCCAGCTGAGTGCAGGGCTGGAGGGTTTACTGCTTAGTATGTGTGAAGAGATGGTGGTGAGGCGGACCGACCTCCTGACGGTGCTGGAGACGTGTGAGCTTCACCACAAGGCCGCCATGCTGCCTCCTGCTGAGCGCCTCGTAAGGCAGCTGGTGGAAGACGTCTACAGGAACTCAGTGAGTGTGCAGCAAGTGGGACGTGGTCGACTTGTGTGGTTTCAGCTCTCGTTTAGTTCTGAAAAGTTTTCATTTAGTTTACTTCAGTTTTCTTTTGAATTTACTGATACCACCCACTTTCTGCTTGCTCCTTGAGCTGGACAATGATGTCTTTGCAGGTTGATCATGTGTCCATGGCTGAAAATGGATCCCAACTGACAGACCGCAGTCAAATGGTCAGGGACAGATTACACAGTAAGAACGTGATGCCTTTTGTCAGATTTGAAACTATATTTTGGTTATATTCACTTTGTTTCTGTGAGTTACATGAGTAGATAAATGCTACTCTCTTGTCGGTACACTAAATATGAAGCTACTGCCAGCAGCTGGTTATCATATAATAAGCCAATAAAACCACTCGTAGCAGCTCTTAAGCTCCGAGCATCGCATATACTTAGGTTTTTGTTTTGTGTTCATAAATTGTGAGATTTAGAGACGCGTCATCTGAACAAAAAGAGACGGTCACCTAGGTAGGTATTTGTTAGTTACATTTGGGTATTTGTAGGAATCTTTAAGACGGGACAAAACAACTGTATTAGTGAGCCAACCAACGTCTGCTTGTAGCTTCATGTTCAGCACACAGACAAATGTTGTCAATCTTCTCATCCAATTTTCAGCAAAGAAAAAGGGAGTATGTGTAAACTTGGCATGTGGGCATAAGTATAATGGATCATTTTGTTTTCCAGTGGGCTCCTTCAGTTACTCAACATGGGCGATGAAGAGGAAGAATTCCCGAACATTCTCTGGAACATCTTATCCATCCGAGCATGCAGGGTATGAAGTGTGCATGATCCGTGCGTTCACATCCTCAAAAAGTTCAGTTTCCACAGTTTTGAAATCGTCATTCTAACTTTGATGCGTTCATATCCTTTGAAGTTTGAATTAGTATAAAATAGCCTTTAAACCACAACAACAACAACACACACCTCTTTTCTAAAATTTCAATGACAAGCCAAGAAAAAATAACAGGTGTGACAGTTATATAGATTACATATATAAAATTTGCACATTAATCATAAACACACCTTTGGTGGTTTCATGACTCTCATCAGACTGAGAAGGGAAACCTCAATTTTTCCCAGGATCCCCTCTGGAGGTCGACGCAGAGAGAGTAACGGCAACTGGCAGCAGGTGAACCACAGTCCATGTAGTCCGTACATGGACGGTAATCGAGCTGCCAACTTAAGATCGCTGACACACTTCGACTCCACACTGAGTCTGAATGACAAGAAAGCCAAGGTGAGCCATATGGTGACATTTGAAATCAGGCCTGTGATATTATTCTGGCAGACTCTTCTTTGACATACATTAAAAAATAATACATCCCATTGGGTTAATCAAGGTATCATCTGTGTTACTGACACGGAAAGTAACATATTAAATGTTTTCTTTATCTTTTCTCGTCTGTTGCAGGACCTTGGTCCTGAGTTCGTGAGAATTTTAGATGAGCCGCTTGTCGTCCTGGAACTGCCTGGATCCATTGTGGTCAGTTGTCGAAAAAATTAAATAATTTCAGTGTATAAATATTTTGTTCTTCATGGGAGGTTTAAAGGAATTTAAATGACATATCTCAAAAAAGTTTTTCTGGACGACACTCAGTTAGACCATCAGCTGGAAGTTGGGCTGCCCAGTAATATATATAGATAATGTGACTCGAACCCTTTTCAAATTTCGTTCTTTTAATATTCAGAGCATGATCCATCAAATTTGTTCTGAAACCGATTCACTTTTAACACAAATTTGTCCTATTAAACTCAACCAAATGACCTGTCATTCATTCATATATGATAAGCTGACTGTTTAAGTAGAGGGCGGTCAGTGTTTGTGATTAATCTGTTGCACAACCTGCTTGTAATGAAAAAAATATGAATGAAAACTAAAATTGCAAGGAATCCAAATGTTGTACTTAGTGATGTGTTAAAAATGAGATTTTTCTATTTTATGCAACACTTCATAACCATACCTATCTAACTGTTTCAATGGTCGCTCCCATTGCCCTTTTAACGCTCTTAAAGGTAATGCAACAGAAAATCCCACTTCAAATGCATGTTTTCTTTTTGATAGTCAAAGAAAGGGAAATCTTCAACCACCCAGAGAGAGCTGAGTGTGGTGATGCCAAATGGTCAGAGCATCCTGGTCAAGTGTGAGGTGAAGTCCAGAGGAGGAGACGTATTTGACATGATTGTGGCTCACTCCAACCTGATGGAACATTTCTACTTTGGCCTTGCCTACCTTGATGGTAAAGCAGCACAGGAATATATAACAGACAAATGACTAACTTCCCTGGTAGTGAATCGAGTACTCTGTTACTCTACGTGATGTATGGACTTTTCTTTTTCAGATAATGAGTTTTTCTTTGTGGACAACGATTCCAAGATTTCCAAAGTTGCTCCAGATAGCTGGAAGAAAGTGCCTACAACCAACTTTGTTCTTTTCTTCAGGGTCAAATTCTTTGTCAGTGACATGTCTCTTCTTTTGTAAGTATCTTTCTTCCTTTCTTTCTTCTAGCAATATACCTACTACGGACGTTAGTGTTTAATTGTTCAGATATGTTTGGTCTTCTCTATCAGGCACAAACAAACCCGCCACCAGTATTACCTCCAGCTCAGGAGAGACCTTTTGGACGACCGGCTGTCCTGCCACGAGGAGACTGCTCTGTACCTGGGTGCTCTGGCCCTGCAGACAGAGTATGGAGACTGCATGCCTGAGGTTAGTTCGGGGCGGTGGTCTCCTCAGATGATGTTAAAGGGGCCCTCCAGTATTGTTGTACTGCACTTACATTATAGTTGAGTGATTCACAATATGCCTGATAAAGCAGGAGTTTAGTTTAGGACTGTCACTCTCTGAGAGGAAAAACTAAAGACTGTATATAGGCACAGATGAAATGAAAGCTACCCCAGAAGGGAAGCCAAACCCTCTCGATTGTGGTTGGCTGCAATATGGCCATGAACCCTGTCTTCTCAATGTTAGTAGTTGGACAAGGACCTGACCAATAAGTATAGTAAACATCAAATAATTGTTTAGTTACTTTTGGTAGTTCTCATCACACTGGTGTTGGTTTGATTGTTCATTTCCCTTTTAAGTTTGGTTTTAATTAGTAATTTGATGCAATAACAAGGCGGTTTAAACATCATGATTGACAGCTGAGACTGACTCACAATCCGTCTAGCGCACATATCATAGGGACTTCGATATCAATCATCCTCCAACCAACCCTAACCCGAATCTGGGATATTTTGGCTTTATATAGTCTATGGTGTTACTACTGTGCTTTTAAGACTATATTGCCCATAAATCTGTTACTGCTTTAGAGGAAAATCATATCAAAGCGCTTCTATCCGTCCCAATGTGAATTTTCCTTCTCTCTTTAACGATGATTTGATAATTATTTGATATGATTTATCATTAAAATTCAACTTTATAATTGTAACAATGCAATCTACATGAACTAACAGCATGTAACGGATTGTGTCAGTACAAGGTTTTGATTTGTTGTTTAGGTGTATGGTAGGAATTACTACCGCCCGGATCAGTACATCCCCAAAAGTGTGATGGAGAAACGTGCCCTGCCTTACATTAAAGATGAGCTGCTACGACTTCAGACCAATAACGCCCAGATGCTCACTGACGAATCAGAGCTTGAGTTCCTCAAAGTAAGGAAAAAGTCCAATTTGAAATCTGTATCTATTGATTGTGAAAGTCCAGCACCATTTCTTTCATCTGAAATACGGTTGCTACTTTCTATTCGTCCCATTAGGTCTGTCAGCAGTTGCCTGAATACGGTGTGTTGTTCCACCGTGTGACGCTTGAAAAAAAGCCTTTAGAAGGAGAGATTATCCTCGGGGTTTGTGCCAAAGGAATCATCGTCTATGAGGTTAGAGACAGCTGCAGGTCCACCAGTAAGAATTTCTTCTGGAGGGAGACCGCAACCATCTCCTCCAATGTGAGTGGAATGTTGATATTGGTGTAGTATGTACAAATTCTTTGTTAAAATATCTAGAAATGCCTATTTTAATCCCATTTAATATAGGAAGTTCAAATACCTTCTAACCATTTTCTGAAAACTTTTCCTGCCTGTCCCTGCAGAGGCATAAATTTATAGTAGAGAGCCGTGGCAGCAAGAAGAAGCACATCTTCATCACAGAAAGGTCGAAGGTAGCCAAGTATCTGTGTAACCTGTGCTCCGCCCAGCATAAGTTCAACAACGAGATGAGCTCCCGCCAGCTCACCCACAGCCTGAACTCAGGTCAGCTTTTCAACTCAACTGGAGAGAGCATTTGCAAAAAGATAAACCAACGAAACCTATTTCCAGTAACTCAAGACTTATATATGTATCTGCTTTTACCTCCAGAGGCGAACATTGTGCAGTATGCAGCGGTTTGTCGTGCCCAGAGCAGCCGGCTCAAGACCTTCTCCTGTTCCGAGACGCCACAGGATGAAAGTGGTCTGACCACACCTCAGGAGGAGTCTCTAACCAAGCTGTGTGACGACGTAACAGCAAGGATCGAGGCTCGGGTCAAACAGCCGCAACAGAGCGTCAACGAGCAGAGGTTCATCGTCACTGTGCATTATTTTTCTCAAATTATAAAGTTATATTTTTCAAAATCATTAAAAAAATTACTGAATAAGTTTTTATCAGCTTTTCTCTTTGTGGGTTTCTTCTGCAGCACCGGCTCCAGCAGTCAGCCCAGCAGCACTGGCATGCATTCCCCAGCATTCTCTTTGAGGAGTGGCTCTGAGGTCCCCTCTGGTTCGCCAAAAGCCAGAGGTACAGTATACCCAATCATACCGCTCATATTCTTCAACTGATAACCCACACATGACACACTATTCTGGGTCAGTTGTTTTGGGGGTAGGGCTTTGACCAGTGGGTTGATGGGAGGTGACGGTATGTATCAGGTGAATATTGTAGCATGCTCTTACTTGTTTTCTCAGGTTTACCAACCATAACTTTAAATAATCTTAGCTATTGAGCGCTGGAATACATTTTATACAAGGGTAATTTATTGAGTCTTATTGTGTAAAATCTGATTAGATACATGTCAATTAATGCCTACATTATTGGACAATACAGTTTTGAATATTGAATCTTGAGTTAGGACTAGAAAGTATTTAATATCAGAATTTGCCTATAACGCTTTGACCCATCCAAATGTCTCTAAAACAAATCTGCTTCCCTGTTTTGGGGATAGTCATTGTTACATATATATGAACAGTGTAAGTTCATGTTCATGTGTTCTTTCATTACACGTCTCACAGACACTCGGCCTAAGCTGGGATCGTCGTCAGAGAGAGAAGTCATCTGTGTTTCCTTAAAGAAAGACCCAAAGCTTGGCCTTGGTAAGCCGACCACACTCCTCGATGGTCACTGAAGAACTGCTCTCTCTTCTCTTTTTCTCACGCCTGCTGTTTGTGTCTATCCAGGTATAGTGATAGTCGGGGAGGACACTGTGGGGTGTTACGACTTGGGCATCTTCATTGCCTCCATTGTTCCTGGTGGACCAGTTGACAAGGATGGACGCATCAGACCAGGTAAATAATCACGTAGATAATTTTAGCTTTCTCCTTTTTCCCAATTGAAGGTAAACGATTTCTTTTTAGTTTAATGGTGATACGTTTTCTCTTGAGTTCATCCAGCATCTCCCTCTGGATGCAGCAAGTGTGTCACACTGCAAATGAGGGCAGAGAGGCTATGGGAGGGTTTTGTGGGAATCTGTGGACCTTTGGGGCTGTCAATGAGAGTTTCATCAGTGGTGTTGGGGGTCTTTCTCTTCTTTACTGTTACTGGACACCAGCATCATTTCACTGTGACCTTTGCCCTCAGGTGGTCGTATGATCTCTCTGAACCACATCAGCCTGGAGGGGGTCACCTTCAGTGAAGCAGCAGAGGTCATGCAGAGCAGCCCTGAGGAGGTGCAGCTCATTATCTCACAGCCAAAAGGTGCTTGCTCTGTGTGTGTGTGTGTGTGTGTGTGTGTGTGTGTGTGTGTGTGTGTGTGTGTGTGTGTGTGTCTGTGTGTGTGTGACCCTTTACCCTTCTTTGTGTATGAGCATAATAAGCGGACATGTCTAATTGTTACCAAAGGAAACGTTGGATACTGCATGGACATTTTCAGTATTTTGAGGTGACAATAAGCAATTTAAGCTACTTTATAATTTTTTGTCTCCAGCTTCTCTCAATCACAACAGCCTGCGCTCTCCTGTGCTGAGGAATTACGAATCCCAGTCAACACTGATGACTGGCGGCCGATCACAGGACAGCGGCCTGGATGATATAGTTTCGGTTATGATGACACCAAAGACCGGCAACAGGCTGCACGTCCCCTGTGGACCACGACTCCTCAGTGCACAGGTAGAATCGATGGTTCAGATGGTTTAATTAAACTAGAAACCAATAGCATTTCAGCCTTCATAGGGAAGGTCCAAATTAATAAAAACAGTAAAAACTTTTAACATTACATTTTATTTAGCTGATGATTTTATCCAAAGCGACTTACAATAATTGCATACTAACCCAGAACAACAAGAATCAAGAAAAAAATCCTGCTCTACCTCCTGTAAGTCCTATTGTCACTAAATGATAGTTGCTTGTCAAACACATATAGAGTTTATAAACCAGCAATAACCTAAAACAACCCATACAAATACACTGCCCTGTGAGGATTTTGAACCAGAGGCCAGTAAACTCACTTTTGTTTCTGTGTGTGTTGTTTTCAGGACGGCAGCTCTCTGTCTACCTCTCTGAACTCCGTGAGGCCGGAGGAGATCACCGTGGAGCTCAGGAAGATAGCAGGAAGTCTGGGCATCAGCATCTCGGTGAGTTTGTAACTGTAGAGGAAATTTAGCAGAAGAACAGTAAACAAGGAATGACTTAAATGTGCACCTTACTGAATCATGCAATTGTGCAGAGAAATCCTTGATCAGCCACTGAGAAGCAAAGGTGAAACAAACCACAGTTAAGTCATTGTTAAGGTTGTCATGTATATTTTGCCCGTAATAAAATTAGAATTGTATATGCAAATACTCCAGAGTATCGCAGTACTGACATACAGATACTTTGCTCACAATAATACCTACAGGCAGTTTAGAGTCTTCAATTAACAATAGCTGTATGTCTATGGACTCTTGTATTCACATGATCAGTGTGTTTACACTGGAGAGATTCGATTAAAATCATTAGGAATGAACAGTCAGGAAGGACAAAGTATTAGTGCAGCGACTGATCTTCAGCAGTGGGTCAGAGAGTCTGCTCCTCTCAATCTCATTAACATCTGCGGTCTGACAAGATTAGAGAGAGAGAGAGAGAGAGAGAGTGAGAGAGCGAGAGAGAGAGAGAGAGAGAGAGAGAGAGAGAGAGAGAGAGAGAGAGAGAGAGAGAGATACCCACTGCATGTGAGCTTCACGGCAGCCATTGGTGGTAGAAGTATTCTGAGACTTCGCAAGAAAAAATTGCAACACCACAATGAAAAAATACTCCACAGGTAATAGCATTCTTTTTTTTATACAGTTAAAGACTTTGGGTAGAAAAACACACCAGTCAAATGTAACATGCATTATCAAACAGACTGCCTGTTTATTGCCTTTGATTATTCTTTGAAGTCTTACATCGGATAATTGGTTTAAGTTTCATTAAACTATCAGGTACAACTTATAAACCCTGTGTGCAGTAACCCTTATTTGAAAATTGCACCAAAAGTTTTGAAGTTGCAGTAGAGTGATGGTTGAACATATTTTTAACAACATTATCTTTGGTTAGTTGTTGTCTATGCCTATTAACCCAGGAGTTTTGATTCTACAGCATCTTTTGGTCTAACTTAGACAGCCAACCAAAATAAGATCCTTTTCTTTGGTGTTACCCATGCTTTTATTTTGTCAAGGCCAAGTAAAGTTATCACCCTGAGCTTGCTACATTTATCACACTCTGTTATTCCTCTTTACCAATAATAACACTGATTGTTTTAACTCAAAGCTTCTGTCACTGGTTGGTCAGGGTGGCGTCAACACTAACTTTCCTAATGGAGGAGTCTACATCAAGAGTCTCGTAGGAGGCGGGGCTGCAGAGAGAGACGGACGTGTCCATACAGGTACGACAGTTCAACAACAGATCCAACATTGGATTGACCACAATAGTTAATATTGTAAATGTTCAGTTAGTGGACAACAACAACATCCTGATTAACACTGTGACACAGAAATACAACACTTCTATACGACAATACAACATTAATGTTGGTGTGTATATTTCAAATCAGAATGATTGATGTTACAAGACAAACTTGAAATGTGCACAAGGTTCTAAGCTGAGACAAACTTAGTATAAAAAAAAACAAGAATAGAGAAATATACAAAGTATATAATCCCATTTCATATACATAGTTAAACTGTAATTCATCTTTTTCTTTGTATATTTGTCTGTTACAGGCGACCGACTGTTAGAGGTAGATGGGATTAGCTTCCAGGGCTTCACCTACCAGCAGGCTGTGGAGCGTCTGAGTCAAACTGGAGAGGTAAGACACACAGCGCTACAATATACTATACAACTATAGGATGGGCTATAGTCATGTGACAAATCTATGCAGCCCCGTCAAGCCCCCTCGCATATTAGTAGGGTACTTTTTTGAATATATAAATAATAAAGACTTCTTAAAGTTAATAACCATTCAGTGACTCGCTCCCAACCCGATCCAAGACTGCGTGTACTGTGGATATTTTTCATTTACATCTGAGGTTGTGATGGACATTAATTCTGTAACATTGTAACCAATGCCTAACAGTGTGTCTGAAGATGGTCAGTGGTTAAAGTTATTCATCTCTCCAAACATTATAGTTGTGATGATAACCAGTTTACCGGTGTGTTAAAAGTGTGTGAGCACAGTTGCCGTTGTTTTCTTTTCTGATTTTGTGATAGCCTTTTTTCCCCGGAAACATTGCACCGCATTTGTATTTATATTATTCGCCTTGTTATGTGATTAGTATAAATATACTTCTATTTATTGGACTATTGGATGAGGTTTTGTTATGAATGGTGGCTGTGGTCGCTAATGATCTTTGGCCAAATTCAATTAAAAATTATATCTATAACGGATGTTCTGTCTGCCACATGTGCTTTAATAGGGAAAACGAGAACTTGATTTTTAAGTACCTTTCTTAGGTAAAAATCACGTGCCGGCCACGAGTAATGTTGCTGTTTGTATTTCTCTCGATCACACACTTGTCTCCTCTCGAGGTGGTGACCATGGTTGTGGAGCGGGAGCTGGGGAACCTGCCCAGGGTTTCTTTCAGTGCAGACACCAGCAGCAGCGCGTCCAATCAGAGCCTCAGTCCAGCTACAAGTCGGCCGGGACACAAAAGCTGCTCGTCCAACAGCACCCCTACGAGGACGGCCAGTGACCAGCCCAGAGACTACAGCTTTATTACTGATGGTAGGACGCCACACCAATGGAGTTCTAAAGATATGATATGTAACGATTAACAATCAAAATGTCTAAAAAGGACTATAGCCCTATGTTCTATTACCAAATTGTGTCTGCTGGTGACTAGCGAGGGTAGAAACGTTAATGTGTTAAGTCAGCTGACCCCCACAGCTCTGGTCTCGAGGCAGAACGTTCGTGAGAGAGCCTGTCGACTTTAAGCCGTTTTGTGCGTTAATAGCTGAGCAGGCGGGTCAGACTGCTTCAAGGTGAACTTTTACACACTTCCTCCTCTTCATCCTGATCTCCCTTACTGACCCTGACCTACCTCTCCTTATCCCTCTGGCCTCCCTTATCCTTCACCTTGTCCTTCTATATCTGTCATCCCACTTCTGTCGCTGACACTCAAACAACGGATCAAGTAACAATGGACAGTTTTCCCATTACAATTTAATTATTCGGAATGACACCTCATGAACACCTGTGGTCAGTGTCATCGCATCCATAGAAGAGCACATGCAAGTGATGACAATTAAATTATTATTTTTAAGCGTGACAGAAAGGCCTGGAATTTGTCGAGGGGGAAAAAAAACATGATTTGGTCATATTTGAAGGAAAGTTGACAAACAGACCTCCAATAAGAATGAAACAAGGTCATGTAACCAGGATTAAGGAGTCGTGATTATAACTACATACAAGGTCGGAGTTCATAAGCTAATGCCTTTGAGGTAGGGAAGGCACACTTTCCTGTCGTTCCATGAGCTTCCTTGGAAAGTCAGGCAAGGAGAGAATCAGCCAAAAGATCCCTGCACAGATCAGGCATTAATCAGGTGCAGTGGGCTGTCGTAGAGATCTGCTGCTGTCAACTGATGTACTGGATTGTGGTTGAGCTTTACCTTGTGACCTGCCTGAACTAATGCTATGCTCAATTATATCAGAATCCTGTCTCACTAAGGCCTTTGTTGGACATGACCTCTGGAGGACGTCCAGGACTTTATTTCTCCTGCAGTGTTCAGCATAAATATGTGTTTAGAGCTCAACAAGACAAAACGAAATCTAAAACAGCTTTTACTTCTCTTTCTTCCACTTCCCCCCTCCAATCCCCTGTCTCTAATTACTCTTATCTCTCGACCTCCACACATCTCCACCTACTCATTCTTCCATCCCCTCCCACCTCTGAACCCTTTAGACAACACCCAGGAGGTGACGCTGACCAAGAGTGCCAAAGGCCTGGGTTTCAGTTTCCTCATGTGCGAGCTGGATCCACCCACGCCGGACTTTGGCAGCTTGGTGCGGATAAAGCAGCTTTTCCCCGGACAGCCGGCGGAGCAGAGCGGCAGGATCAAGGAGGGTGACGTCCTGTTGGCCGTCAACGGACAATCCCTCAAGGATCTCTCCTATCCAGTATGTTTTTTCACAATGCAGTGTAGAACCCTCTTTAACATATTTAGTACTTTAATTCTCTATAAACCATTATTCATATTAGGGTTTATTGGTCACTCTAATCTGATGGATATGATGCTGTTCTTTTACTTGGCTTATGAATGATACGTTTCTATAAGTTCATGTTTCATATTGGTTAAGTTGGAGGTTAAACCTTTAGATTGTTCTTACCCTGACAAATGTTTTCACCTCTGTCAGTTTGTTTGTTGGTTGGTTTGTTTGGTTGTAAGCAAGATTATGTAAAAACTACAAGAGAGATTTCAACAAAACTTGGTGGGTCAGAGAAGAACTCATTACAATTAGGTGTAGATCCGGATCATTGCGAGAAAGGGCAAATATGGGCCTTGGTGGGGATGTATGCATCATTCTAGTTTTTAGGTTTTAGGGCTCTGGAGACTGTTTTTAAGAAAGTTAACCTTATATGTGATGCTGTGGCATGGCAGGGAGTCATGTGGGGTGAGGGACAAGGTCGACATCCTGCAATTGAAGAATAGGTTTAGAATTAACAGGCCTAACAAGGATTACAAAACAAACCTTTTATTGGGATTAAATAATTGTCCGTTGGCAAGGGAACATGTAGAGTCTGATTTACAGAACATGTTGTGATGTCAAACACAACGTCACAGATGTGTCGTCCATCTTAGTATATAGTCTATTGTGTATTTTTGTCTCGAGCCATTGAAGTGGGCATAAGCCGTGTTTAATAAGCTCATGTAGACTCGGTACCTTTTCCATAAACTGGCTCTGTATTATGTCCAATATTGTACTCAAATATGAATGGAGATATAAGATTGTTACTTTCATATATTTACTGTATATACACGATATAGACAATCTAAGCTAACAGAGTTGTTTCTTCTCATGTCATTTTCTATTTTATTTTAGTTACGTGGTACTAAACAGCAGCTCCTGTAACTGCAGCTTCACTGATATAACATTTTTTTTTGTAGAAAGTGCTGAGGCTGTTCAAGATTTCACCACCTGAGGTTCAACTGACTCTCTATCGGCCTGCCCACGGTACAAACACACACTTACCCCCCCCCCACCCACACACACACACACACACACACACACCTAAAGTACTTAATTGACCTGTTATTGTTTTTTCTGCAGGGACGCTTCCTTCCATCGATCAGTTCACTGGCACATGAGTGACACAACAGTGGTGGACTGATGAAACATGGCTGGTGAGGCTGTTCTGATCAGTGGACAGTGGCACAATCAGCTGATCTCAGCAATCAGCACCGACACTGCAGAAAGGTCAGTGCTGTGCGCTAATGTGACATGATGTGATTTGTAGTGACACCTCTTTACTGTGTCTGATCGTATTTCACCTTTACATCACAAAGACAGTGGGACGTCTGTTTGGTGGTGTTCAGTGCACCACACAGATGTCTTCAGTCGACTCAAACCAAACACTACAGCCAAGCACACATGAGAAACGCAGCAGGAGATTGTTCACTCAGACTTGTTTCTTACCTCTGGAGCGTTCAGATGAGGGGGGAGGCAGCAAACAGGAGGCAGGATGTAACAATATATTACTGCTGAGATCATGTGTGTTTGTTTACAGCAAAATGAGCACATCGACACAGGAGCCAACCTTATCACCAAAATCTCCTTTAACATCTCAATCTGTGTCTTTTTATCAATCCTATTATCCTATTTTTTTTTCTTTTTTCGCTAGTTAGAAATGTCTACAACCTCCCCAGCCGCAATGAATCCAAAGAGGAATTCTGCCGCTGTGTTCTCACATGGGCTCCTCTGACATTGGAGTCTCTGCAGACTTTCATCCCTAGTATTAAGTCCACAGAAACTCAAGATACTCTATCTCTGACATTTGCGCTGAAACACATGAGTCAAGTTTTCAGTTGCAAATAACAGGGGGAATTTTGTCTTGTTTGTTTTTCAGGCGCACTGAAGAACCCGACATGGAGCAGGCAAGCACAGTGTTCGGGGGCTCAAAGTGAAACCCTTTCGATTTGTGAAGAGGATAACTGGACAAACAGGCGAGAGACTTGATTAAGAGACAATTTATGACAATCCTTTGTCTCAGTTTTTGCTCGAATGTGTTACTTATTTCTTTCTTGGATTTGTGTGTTGATTTAATTTCGAAATTAGTATTAAAATGTCTGCGTAAAGCCATCGCCCAATTGTATCTGCTATATTGACAGATATCGCTGAAATTGGAAATTTTGAATCACAAGTTGAACCCTGTATCACGTGCCCAAAACCCAATCTAAAGCTTGATCCTAACCTTAACTGTAGCCAAGGTTTACCTGACCCAACGACTTAGGTGAACCTAAACCTGACCAGACATCAACAACCCTCAACCCTATCAATTGTTCAGTATCTTCACCACAAGGTGGCAGCATTGCACTAAAAGCTACAACCCTTGTCCTTTCCTGTTTTGCAATCAGAAATGATCAGTGCTCTTTGTCTGTCGTTTAACAACATTTCATTATTTTTCCTCCACAGAACAACTAAAGAAGGATGACAATAAAAGAGAAGACAGAAAAACAATTGTAAAAGAAAAGACATTACAAATAAAGATGTGCAGAACGCCACCAAGAGAGTCATGCATTCACTCTAAAAAAGCACCTCATTTGTATCTAGAAAAGACATAACATCTTACAAAAAATGTATTGACCTGAAAATGGATGATCCACATGTCCAAACACTAATTTAGTATCTCGACACACACACACAGACACATGCACACACACACTCAAACACACACACAGCGCACGCCTCTAAAATGAGGAGCCTGTAATGGCCCCTTGTAAATAAGGGTTCCTGTATTTCGGTGAAACCCAGTAGTGCATCTGGATCCCATCAAAGCTTGTGTTCCCTTTGCAAATGATCCCAAATGTTTCTAATTATGTCAGAGGAGTCGGCACGAGGCTGTGTGTGTGCGCCTGTGTGTGTGTGTGTGTGTGTGTGTGTGTGTGTGTCTTTGTGTGTATGTGATCGCCCTGACGGACACGCACACCCATTCACTGGCCTCTGTTTATTCATGACCGGGAGTAACAGAGATGGACAGCGTGGTCTTGACCTCTGCAGCCTCAGCTTGGGTCAGTGCATGTGGTGATGACTGATGAGTGAGACACAGAGGGGAGATAGATTTTCTCCACCAGTTGTCTCTGCAGGCATCTCTGTCTCACTAAAGTGAGGGGGGGGGGTTTTAAAGGGACACAATGCTAGATTAACTCTTGGTTATACACAGGTTCCACCTACAGGTGGGATTCATAATTCGCTGTCAAAAATATGAATTATGGTCTGAGCTTGACTACCCAAACCCGGATGTGTAACAAATCACATAGGGTAGCTAACACAGCTAGCGAGGAGCTGACACAGTTATCGATGTCTGACCATGATATGTATCATATTGAATTGTTTGGCTAACTTGCTAAACATCTATCGAAATGGATTCACACGCTTCTGATGACAAACTAGCGAAAACGTCACGTACACAGCCCGACGTCAATCAAACAGAGCAGGACAAGGTGTGGCAAAGAAACTCAAGTTATCACTTACTTTTCCAATAATAAGGCCAGGTTGGTATCTCCGATAATCACTCTTGTTCAGTTTGGTCATGCCATTCTCCCTATTATAAGTTTGTATTCTAGGACGGTTTTGAAGCTGTTTTTTTTGAGGCATTAAAACTACTTAGAGGTTGCAAGGATGAGCTGTGGAATTTGTAAAAAATTATGTCACTATAAATGAGGTAACCACAGTTGAAATATTGCAATTACCATATTTTAAGGCGAGCAGTGAGAAGAATGACAAATCAACACATCCTTTGTTTTCGATTTTTCATTCTTCTTAGGCCAGCATCATGCTTAATACATATATTTTAAGTTGAATGGAGTGGAGGGAACTGTTTTCAGTTTGGATTTAGCATACAAAGCATGCACAGGTTTTTGCACTTGCATTAAGTGCTAACACAGCATTATGGGGGACTTTTTCATAGATGAATATATGCTGGAATCGAGCCATTGTTAATGGTGCCAAGTGTTGTGTGAGGCTGTAACTGCGTGCAACAAAAAGCACGACTTTAAAAAAGGGAAAGGAGGCCATTAGCCATTTCCTGCTTGACTTAGAAAACGTTGTTGTTATTTGAGGCACACATTAATCAGCCAATCAAGTGGAGCCTTAAGTCATTTTGATCACAGTTTTTCTTTTTCTAGGACAACTTCTCTGAATTTCCATGAAGGTAATAAAAGGTGCAGTGCTCTGGCTACCTGCTCCAGACGCCATGACATTATTCATCTTTATTTACCTGCTGAGCTCATTTCTTAGCATTACAAATTGCCACTTACTAAAGCAGCATTAATCAATTAAATTAAATATTTTTGATGTCCTGTATGACTTGCAATTTGCAAAAGGTCACTTGTTTTCCTCACCTCTACAGATGGTTTTAACACTTCTTAGCTCATTGCTTTGGTTTTGTGGCGTGCAACTTTCCCTCTCACCAGTTTTGTTTCCGGCAGCACAGGCAGTAGTTCTTAGTTCTAATAACTCAAATGTAGGCTAAGTATCTGATAAAGATAGTGGAGACCAAAGACTATATAAAGATGGACAACCCATCTCTTCTGCCTACGACTATCCAGAAATGAGACCAAAATGTACTGGATACGAGCGCTGCCTATACTGCAGCCAGCCACCAGGGGGGGAATTGAAATGGTTTGGCTTCACTTTTAGAGCTAGCATGTTGTCCACCCTTGCAGCTAAAGGGTAAGCAAAAGTATTTTTCTCGGGAGTTGGTGAAGGGAAAAACAGAAGGGAGAGAAGAATGAACACAATGTCATTGAGCAAAATGAGGTCCCGGAACTCACCCCATTCAAAGTGAAAGAGCATAATTTCTGTTGAGGAAGCCAACAAATATGTGTGATACCGATGTTACTCCAGATTAACTCTGCTTCCTGAAAACATATGAAGTTTGTGTAGGTTTAAGGGCCTGCACTTGTACATCATAAAATTCTAAAGGCAAATATAGAGCACACAGTGTGACAATTTCCCGTCCGTAGACTAGTGTGACAAGGAATGAAATGGTGTACTGTATAGTGTATATACTCCCAAAGAGTGCAGTATATAGAGGGCTCCTAAAACCATCAAAGTTTAGATTTATTTCCTACTACATCTCTAACAGGTGGAGGTGGACAAACAAATCTGCCCCTGATGTTCCCTGAAGTAGCATGAAAAACAGCAGCAGAACAAATGGGCACAGTGATGAAGTTTGACAGGCCTCAGAGACCTCTCTGTGCAGTACAAGGTATTGTGCACGATTCACAGTTTCCACTTCAGCCACCGTGACGCCCAGCCCTGTCAAGGGGCAGCTATGGATGCTGGGGGATTGCATGCGTTGGGCTATTTGCCTGCGTCTTTGATGTCACCTCTCGCTCAGCTATTTCCCCAATTAAATTGATTGTGCTAATGTGCAAAGTGGACGGCAGCGATTAAAGGTAAGCCGTGTTGTTTTTGAGAAGGGCCTCAAATCCATCACCATGGCTGCGACGCCAAGCATCCACCGACACAAAACTGCAGGCTTTGGAAAAAGCCTTCCAGCGCTGTGTGAGATGTGGAGGGGAACTCGTCAAATCGGACTTATTACTGGCAAGTGAAAAAGGATATCCCAATTATAATTATATTCTGACCAAAACGACTCGATATTTAAAAATGAAAACAGTGGTAATTGCACATTTTAAGGGAGCAGTGCAGCCAGAGAATTCCCGGTTTCTGAGGGAGCAGAGGCAAAGGCAGAGGAGATTGAAAAGGTAATTGAGGGGCATCAATGAAAAGTCAGCAGTCAACTGAGAATAAAAGTTCAATATGTCGAATAGATGAATAGAGGTCGAAGGAGTGGATGTGTGTGTAGTCGACACACACACACACTAACACACAGTTTAAGGTGAAGTGTGAGAATCAAAAAGAAATGGGAGAGTTCCACAGCTAGCTCGTAATATGTCAACATTGTTCGGTGTGGGAGGTCGCCCCCGGGGGCACGCCGCCTAACTCACAAGGGAGAAATTCAACAGCCCTGGAAGCGGAAATCCTCATCATACTTCTCAGCAGCTTTACGAAAGCAAAACAAGGACCATGGAGTTCTGAGCCGGGGCCAGAGCTTGTGGTCGTCTCAGTCGATGAGGTGGAAGGGATGGAGAGGGATTTACTCGTTTAGACGACAGGAATCTGATACTTAACGTGTCAGAAAGGAGTAACAGATACAATTATTACACGGTTAGATTGGCACATGTTTGCTCCCCCGAAGAACAAAGTCATCACGATACTGACTGGCTGCCAGAGGCTGAACAGTTTTTTGATTGACGCCAAAGGTTTAGTGATTACTTCATTAAATGAGATTTACAGCTTTCCTGCTCTCAGTGAAATAAACACCCAGTTCCGCCCAGAGGAACTTATTAGTTTCAATTTAAGACATATTGACAGGTTCCAACTATCCAGGTGAAGGTGGGAGGCTGTAATGGGTATCATGCATATGCTGTTTCTCAGTAACACCCTTCTTCACCCGTGGTTACACCCATTTACATCTGGGAGTCACACACTGCATTAATAGTCTTCTGCTTGCCGCTCAAAGTTGAAACCTTAATTGAGGATATTTATTTATTACTAAATATTGTAATACAGTAGGAACCACTTTTACTTAATTTCTATCACCCTGTTGTTATATTCTAAGGCTAGTCAGCTATCTAACTTAAAAGCAAGTTTGTTAAACGTTTAAATTCTTACCATCGAGATAAAGGAGAGCCAGTCCTAAAAAGCAAATAAGAACATGTTTTAAATGGATGGGGGGGGATAGAAGATAATTATTAGTTTGCATTAATTTAAAAATGGGGAACTGCCAGTTGCAGCTTTTGTTGTGTTTCAGGAGAAGAGTTTTCTATAGAAGAGAGAGGCTCCCTTTTTCATTTTTTTTTCTTCTAAATTTGCATAATTTTTAATACAAAAAAACAATATCATACTAGAGGAAAGAAAAACAGAAAAAGTTTATATCTCCTTTAAACCATTACGAAGAAATTAAGAAGGACTTAATTAAAAAAGCAGGGATCTATGTATGAATGGCTGTAGCTCAACCCGACCCTGGTCTGTACTGGAAGCTGGAAGAGTGGATCAGGGAGATTTAGTTACAGCACATGGTTTTACCATAGCCTGGAGCAGACAGGTGTCTCTTCGTTCTTGTCATGATATGGTAGCGTCATCATCTTATGAAACCTCATAAGATGAGGCCAAGGCCAGTCAGCACTTTGATGTGAAGATGGCCACTGCCTGCACCAGCATCTGGGCCGCATTTTGGATGGGAGTGTTAGAACAACCTAATCTCTGATTTGAGTGTTGCGGGCAATCATTCATAATCACATCAACGGTCGTGGAAGCTCTGAGATGAAGAGCTCAGTCTTGTTGGTGTGAAACGCACTCTGACGGAATCTAGCTTTAAGTGCTGAGCTGTCATTAGGATCTCCACTGCCAGCCATGAAGTCCAGATGTCAGTTTTAGAGGAAGGAAATGAACCATCGAGTGTTGTCAGGATATGAGTAGAAGGCCATGTGAAGACATTATATTGCTACTAAAGTTTATTTGAAAAAGAGAGAATTCCAGCTTTGAACCAAGGCCCATCCTGCAATAGTGAAATGGGTCACGAGTCCGGGCTTTTGTTATCTACATAAACTCGTTGGCCAGTTGACCATACAATGTCATGAATCACATATCACGTCATAAAAGACAGAAGTGATGACATTGTGACAGGTGGTGACATTATCATGAAATGTCCCTCGATCAGAGCCATTCATGCAAGTGTAATTTGGAAAATGTCAAGCTATAAAAAAAACATTTTATTTGCTGCTCTGGTTCAGGTCCCTCAATAAAAAACAACTCTTATCCTGATCTTGAGTTAGAATCGTTTGGTTTCCTCACTCCCCTGTTTAGCTGGAGCTGTTCTCGGGTGTACAGCACGAATGGACCGTATTCTTAGGTTCCTGCGATAGCATTAATGTGGTTTTTCATCTCTCACTCAGCACCTTTGCCTGAAGAAAACCATCTGTGCAAAGGATCAAACGGCCACAATGAAAGAGGCACGGTCTCCCTGCAGCGGAGGTTAGGCCAGGGCCTGATGTGCTGGGTGGTTCGAGGCCAAAAAACCCTGGTTATGGATGTAAATGAGAGAGGAAATTGACTTGTAACTGAACTGAACAAAGGAGTGATTAGACTTTAATGTCCCTGGATCCCTTTACAGTGATGATGAGACCAGAAGGACTCCATTTTCAAATGTCTTAATGAGGAATTACGTAAGGGGAAGGAGCTCAGAGTACAAAAACTATAATCACAGAAGAAGGTGCCACACTTTTAGACAAATTACAACGTAAGAAAAAATGTAATGGCTTCTTTCTTGGCCCCTCTTCTATTGTTCCACCAGAAAATAGCCATCCTCATGACCTTTGACTTATATCTCTGCAAAAATAACTAAAAACGCTCAAACAAGCATGACGTGCCAGTAGGTGGTGATAAAGATCAAATATCCATCTAATATCAAATAATAATCCTGTGGTCCCAGTAATATGGGGAAAGGCAGACACTTGTGAAGGTCGGTAATGTGGTTCAGTGATGCTTCATTTAGCTGCAAACTTGTAATGAGACATAGCAGTGCTAATCAAACGTAGAGAAACTGATTTATAGTTGCCATTGTTGTTTCTGGTTCATGCTCAGTATACAAAGCAACAGAAGGCAAGCGCAGAGTAGGCTTAGATGTCATTGTTTCCCATATACTGAATTTTTACTCACACATAATCTGCGCATCTTTTTAAAATTCTGTTGTTGTGACTTAAAGTTGTTTAAGTAGGGGAAAGAGAAGAACAGAGGTTAAAGTTCGTTTTGCAAAATTAGTGTGGACAGAGTATTAATGCTGGTCTAATGTAAGAAGAACTGGTTATGAGAGCAACAGTCAACTCTCCCAGGACAATTAACACAGAGACAAACAACTCAGCCTTTGGTGCCTAGGGAAGCCCTTGTTAAAACGTTTCAGTCGAGTGTGCATTTAAAAAGTTTATTCTCAGCAGGATATCAGGAACCCACACACAGGGACCTTGAACCGGCTGGGTTAACAAGGCCAAATGTGCTGTGCTGGTGAATTAAACAAGCTCCATTGGAACTTAATGGTTTGAATCCTGATGTAACGCACCACCCAGATATGCATGAGAAAATGAGCAAGGGAAATAGATCAAGGTGAGGATTGTTATTTTAAAGTGGGAGGAGGCCCTGTATGTACTGCAGGTAGTTTGTTTTTTCTTTACAACTTTACTATTATTACAATGTTAAAAAACCCTAAAATAGCGAGAATGGCACCTCAATGTCATTGCCACAGCGCCCCCTGGATAGCTGGAACTGCACTTTGTAACTCTGGTGTACCGTACAGGAACATTACGAACTGCTTTATGGAATACATCACATACCAACAACCAGAGACACAGCTAGCAGCTAGCTATACGAGTCAAAAAGCCTGCCACTCTCAGTGTGGACATTATGACAGAGCCACTGAGTGACAAGTACTATGATGATATTGTCTTTTGCTCGTGGTCGGCACGTACATTATATCCAATATATATCCGAAGACAGGGAAGGTGTAGTGTTTTCCCTCTCACGTTGAAGCTGTGCACACTCTCTTGTTCATCATCAGAGGACAGGTAAACCAATTTCAAGGCAAGTAAGCAGAGCATTTCTATTTGATATTTTGTGCATGAGGCTTAGGGTAGTCAAGCTCACACTGAGCTTGTATTTATGACAGTGAACTACGTATATGCCCCCTGTAGGGGGAGTATAGTCGATAGCGAATCTTGTATTATGCCCCTTTAATTCAAAGATGCCAGAAAGCACTCTGCTAGTGTCCCTACACATGTTCAGGCGGCTGTAGCTGGAAAACAGAGCTGGGCTTCAGGTTTGCAGCCAACTGAGATGCATGAAGAATGATGTGTAGTGCATTAAACTTAGCAATTGATGGATATAGTGCAGGAGTTGATTTAGTTTCTATGTAAAAGTCTCTTATGGATGTGCAAGTATGTCGTAAGACCATAACCGTTCTGTGAGTTGGGTAGCATGAACGTGCGCCACATGAACACATTACGGTATAACGTTCACACGCACTGTAAAGCCCACCCATCTGCACTGAGCGCCTGGACCATCCATACTCGTCTCTCTCTTCATGCGCCCAGCTACCCTCCTTGTCCAGGATAAACACCCCGAGCCTGGACCCTCCACCTCGATGCAGCAGTCAAAATCAGCCTCTGTGAAACGCTGCGAGACCGCATCGGCCCGAGGCAACTTTTACGAGCCCTCCGTTCTCTTGCGCTGCCCCTCAATCAGCCCGCCATTTCCCCCCCAAAGGCCCTGTTTCCCAAACCCCGAACCACTCCCCCAGGCCCCATTAACACTCTCAGCTTGAGGTTTTACTTTGGGAAATTGTTCCTGTGGGCAGAGGGGCAGCAATCATCGCAGTGGGCAGGAGCCAAAGATCAGCAATATTTTGGAAGTTGGCGAGCTTCAAATCATAACCAACAAAGAAGGAACTATGGTCTAATGGTGACCACATCATAAATATGAGGTGTCTGCCAATGATTTATAATTGAAGCTGCTAAAAGCTTTAAGTTTCTGGCTCTGTTTTAGAGAATTGGTATTTTACTTTTTTAGAAAGCCCCAATTTGTCTGTTGGGAGGAAGCCGGAGTACCAGGAGAAAACACATGCACACCCCGGCTGAACCAGGATTTAAACCAAAAACCTTCTCGCTGTCAGATGAAACTGCTAATCACAGCACCACCGTGCCGCCCTATTCCCAACTATCTACATATATTTCTTTTCTCTCTTTAAAAAAAATGATTTGATCACCCCCTGAGCGCTAACCGAGCCAATACAAGCGTTTAACAGCAGTTCTGCTACAGTCACATTTACTCACAACTATAAAAATCGTGTGCTTCTCACTTCCTCTTAAAACGGATGGATGTCCACATTCCTTGTGATCACAATGCGTTTCGACCCTGCAGAGATGTGTAACAGAGAATGAGAGCGAGGGTCCAATAACTCTACAGAGTGTGGAAATGTACAATGTGGGAAGTGTTTCAGTGCAAGTTCCTATACCAGTGTCAAGTGATGGAGGGCAAATTAAAGATGTTGGTGGTGTTTCTATTGTCCAGAGGAATGTACCGTGAGCCCTCCTCACTGCCTCTTTTATTTAAAGTTGAGATAATGGCAGTGAATGAGAGGAATTCCCCACTGCACTCATCTCACTTCAGTTCTACTTCTGCATTCTGTTTCCCCTCTTCCACCACACTCACCCTTTACTCCTCGTCTATCTCTTCTTCCCATCTTTTCCTTAATGCATCCCTGTGGACGAGCAGGTTTATGCCAGAGCCATAAATCTCCGCTCTGTATCTGTCCATCACATCTCATAAAAGTCCTCTCCATCCCAGTAAAAACTCCGGCTTCTCTCCCTGTAAATGTGATTTTGGGTGGCAAGGATCCCTGTAAATAATTTGTTGCCGTGTATTTTACAAATCGTCCTCCCAGCACGGTGTCCATCTTGTTTCAATCACTGCTCAGAATGGATGATTCGATGCACAGCGTGTACAGATTGTTACAAGGTGGACTGGAGCTTGAATCAAGGATGGATGCGCACATGCAAGTATGGAGGAATTGAGTCTGCATAATGCATCTTGACCTCCGGGGTCAAATTGTCTCCCTGCAGACATTCCTGTTGCTTTTCCTTTTTGACAAATTTAAGGCTACAATGAATCTTTTCAACATGTTGTGAATCATTAATGAATCTTGATAGAGGAGTTTGGATGAAAGAGTATGAAATCTATCTTTCGGGGAGATCAGGGGTGAAAAAGGGTCTGTGAAGTGGAACTAGCTGCAGAAATTACACTTATATATGTAGTGGCCCAATCGTAAAGTATCCAAAAGGAAATGAGGAGTGGGCTTAACATCACAATGCATAATTATGTTTTGGCAGCAAAGACACTACGGGCTAAAGTCAGGTCATAGAAAATTTGTGATTCAAATTAAAGTAGCTGGAATAGTATAATAACATAACATGTAATATATGCAATGTTAAACTATGAAATAAAGTTTTATAATTGACTATAATATGACACACAATATGTGAAAGGGATGGCATGTCTTTGGACTGCAGATTGAATACCCGGAGAGAACCCATGCAGTCTATCTTTGACTTCTCTCCTTCTCAACATCTCTTTAACTCATGAGATATTTCACATTATGTTATACTTTTGGAATGATCCATATTGAATACAATAGTAGCAGCCAGAACAGTATACGCTACTGCAGAGAAATTGAAATTCACTCTTTGCTGGTGCATGATCATTCTATGCTTCTCTGATGTTTCTCTATTTACTTTCACAGTTTTTACTCTTCGTTGCATGACTGAAGTCCTATATATGATGTCAATGCAATTTCTTATGATAGATTGTGTAAAACCAGAAGATGGCAGCGCAGAGCTTCAATTGGTGTCAATGTCACGTTCAACTGCTTCAAGTATAGATCAGTGGTTCTCAGTCTGGAGTCAGAACCAACAGGAACACATGAGGTACACAGTCAGCAGGAAATCAGGCTGATAGAACTGCAGCTCTTGTACTAACTGCAAATGATCTTTGGAATTACTTTTAAACTAAACTTTTGTTTTCTCCAGATGTACAAAAAGTAAAACTCCAAATGTATGTGTATGTATGTGTGTGTGTGTGTGTGTGTGTGTGTGTGTGTGTGTGTGTGTGTGTGTGTGTGTGTGTGTGTGTGTGTGTGTGTGTGCCATTAATGATAAATGCTGAAAGCTATCCATCTAACCTCATCAGTGTCTACTTGGCCATTACCAAAGCAGACAGACCATCAGATTTCTAGAATGTGCATGTGTGTGTGTGTGTGTGTGTGTGTACGCAGACAGATGTGGCAGACACACAGACAGTCTGCCATTATTATTAGAACTCCATTATAAGTGCAGTGACTGGGAATAGTACGACATCTAATCACAAGAATATAGACTCACTAATAAAGTTCTAGACCCACATCATCATTTTGGTTAGTTTTGGGGGATATTGCAACTTTGGCACAACAAATGTGGTCCAGATATTGATGATTTTAGAGGATCAATCTTGGGAGAATTTCAGATTTTCTAGCAAAGATTATTATCTAAACGTCCTGCATGCTTATGTGCAGCAACTTTTGGAGTCTTGGATAAAAGGTGATAAATACATTCTCCATGTTTGTCAAAATGGTCTTTCTAGTCCAAAAGGTTAGGATAAGACATTATCACCTTCCGCATCCAAACCTATTCTACTCTTTGGTTTGAGTTATATTAAATAAAAATGTTATCGTCTCTCCAAACACTCACACAGACGTGTCTGCAGACCTACGCAGTAGAAAGCGTTGTGTGTAACCGTAGGTGGCCGAGACTCAAAGAGGAGCCGACATGCACGCTTCCCAAATTTCAACATCTCATCTTGTGGACGTGCGGTTCAAACAAGCCGGTCGGCTGATCCAAACTCCTGTCAGGGCTTCGGTTCCAAAGGGAAATGAAAGCCTGCGTGTAAACCTGCAGCCAGCAGAGGTATCATCTCAGTCTAAAATGACAAGTTGACTTGAATGCATAGCTTGTAGGAATTAGTTTGGGCGTCAGATGGTACAGATCCAAAATGCCACCTGTGACCCACTCCCTGATCTCACCACCAGGGAACATTCGGAACATCAACAAGGAGAGAGCAGCCTGTGGTTCAGCGGTTCTACCCACAATGAGAAGATCTGTGGCTCTACACAAGAGTTTAGGCCTTGAATTCTTCCAATATCAACACAATTAAGTCTTGAGTAATGACAGAGTGGTGAGTAGAACTTTGTCGGATTTACACTCAGCCCCTGGCTCCTGAGAAATGAAGATTTCCTGCAGACCCTCACAGGGCGTCCCTCAGATGCTGCTGCTGCTGCTGCTCTGTTCTCTGGATGTTTGGAAGTTCCACAAAAACGTGAGCAGCAGGAAAAAGTTCTGCTTGTGTGTGTGTGTATACATGTCTCTGTGAACAGGTGAACAGTGGCATAGAGTGTGTGTGGCTGCTCCATCTGCCATTACCTCACTGTAATAACACCATTTTTCTCACTAACGGAGGTTCCATCCTCGACTTCTGATGACAGTTGAATCTCCTCCAGCTTGTGTGTGTGTGTGTGTGTGTGTGTGTGTGTGTTTTCCTGCCAGAGACAAATGCCTCGGGACACACAGCTGAGCCGGCTGGTGAGAGCTAACGTTTCACAGACGAAAAACGTGTCATGATGGATATTATATTCATGCCTCCTTCCAGGTGCCCGGGCTTTGTTCGACTGTGTGTGTTAGAGAGTGTGTGTATATAAGTGCAAGCGTGTTCCCCGGCTTATTGCATGCTCGCAATCATTTCATCAATCACAGCCCCTCAGAAGTTATTTTTCCCGTCAAACGAGAAAAGACAGATGATCGCTATTACCACAAAGACATTTCTTTGATTTCACCCAGCGTCCTTCCTCCCCAAAACCGCTAAATAGGATACAAAACATGATCTCTGTTGACCGCCATTCAAAAGCCCTATTGGCGCTGGAGTCAGAGGGCTGGCCTGTATTGTCTTAAGATATGAGCTTGATCGGACAGAGTGTGCATGTGGTTTTCCTGGCTCTGTTCAAATGTAGCAGGGAATGGAAGAGAAATGTTGAATAGACATTATAGAGGAGGCATTCATTTTACATTGCTGGAGTAAATCAGTGAGTCGGTGAGGGTTACAACCCATTTACTGTTCTTCTGCTTTTCTACGTTAGACTCACTTTCCTTACACACATTGTTTTGTTCATTCACATTATTTACATTGTTTTGAAAATGAAATTGAACACACCATGATCATTTTGCTGCCCTTACTATAGAGACGTTTAAAAATGTACATAAAGAATTATGGTGGATACAACTTTAGAAATTAAATGGTTGATTCTTTTTATCATTGGTCATAATATGTTTTATCAATGTTTTAATTAGCTGTTATAACTAAACAACAAAATAAAACTAAATGGAAGGGAAACAAACAGGCCATTAATAATATTAGTATTATAGGTAAAAAAAAACAATCTTCACCATGTTGGTGGACAGACTTGGACCAAACTAGGAAAAAGTAAACATCCAATACGTTACTGTTGACAGTGTTCATATCTGTGATATTTTGGCTTAGTTTCTGGGTAGTTGGAGGAAGTGGGGATGTATCGTCCATTTATACAGTCTATAATGCTAATTGAAAAATGTTAGCATACAAACACTCAAATGGGTTGTGTTCAGATCATACAAACATAGCACATATGGCTGCCCAATTAAAACATAGGCCTAAAACAGTTGACTCCACAATGTATAGCAGCTATGGAAAAAATAGGTAAAACCTAAGTCGCTAGAAAAGTATGAAATAGTGACTTATAGCAGCGACCACATGTTGACAGTCAGTTGCAAGCTGCTCTGCACTGCAAAATCCTGAATTTGTAGCCATGACGACAATTAACCTTTCACATTAGTCAAAGACAGCAGCTGTGCTGTGATTTACTTGTTAAATGATCACTGAGAGAGAAAAGTAGTAGATGATTCTCATCTATGCATAATTCATGTCTACGTGCATTTCACATTAACTTTGTGCATAATCTCATTTAGAGAAAAAATTAAAGCATATCAAAGGTTTGTCTAAAACGTTGCTACATTTGGCCATAGGTGCTTTTTGGGATAAAGAGTCACTAAACGTTCTCTACATACCTAAATGTAGGCAAAACTGCCTGTTGACGCCCTTTGATGTAAAATAAACCGTTTTCATCCATTTATTTGGAATAACAACAGCCAATGGGGAATCTCTAAAACTCAGCTGGTTGACCATTGGCCTCGCTCAATCAGTCAGAGATAGAAACCCAGATTAAAAGGCTGCCTCTGCTATTTCGGTCCAGCAGAACATTGTAGCCCCACTTTACGTATCTCTCACAGAGCTTCTGGTTGTGTTAGCATTGGCAAACCTGATAGATGCTGGTGGAAACACTGTGCCTCACACGATTTATTCCTTTACAGTGGCAGTAAACACAACACATAAGTCTGCTGATAACTGCATTCAGAGTCGTTAGCCACACCATCAAGCACAGAACCAACTACAGCCAACAGTTTGGTCTCCGCAGCATCTGGGCAGAGACTCATTTTTACGGCCTGACAAAGTTTGCAAGGCTAATCTAAATCTCTGACGTGCCAAAATCCATAAAGCAACAAATCTGAGGGATCATTTCCTGAGGGCATCAGGTTAGTGGAAGGAAACAGAGCGTAATGTCAACTCAGCACAGTGAAGCGATGCTTTTATGTTCTTACTGGTGAGCGGATGGAACATCCTTCTCTTTTCAAAGTGGGCAAAAATCTAAAGGAGCAAAATGGCTTCTTCTGATGGAAGAATAAAAAAATCTGTGAACAATACCAGGATTATCTATTGTTCATGCACTATGAGGCTACACTCATACATGGGGTATTTAAAGTGTTTTTGGGCCGTGTCCTCATCTTGATATTTACGGTCAGCATTACTCTGTATGTGACTGAACTCTTGCGGTTGGTGATTCATGCTTTTCATGGCTTGGAGCTACACTGACCTTGAGCCGTGGGTTTGGACGCATCCAATATGCGCTAACTCACACACACACGCCATAGATACACACAATCGGAGTGAACTCATGTCAAGTGGGAAATAAAAAAGACCATTCCTGTAAACGCTTTGCACTTTTTGACAAAGAGGACACAACCTTTCCGATAGATGGGTATTTATTTTCCTGCTTTAAAGACATAGTGGTGGTTAGTGAGCACGTTGGGCCGTGTTCCCAGACAAAGACGGATTCACCCGGATCATTTCCAGTGAAGATATTCAAGTAAAAGTCGTCTCTCAGAGCGGATCAGCCCTTATCAGGGTGTAGAAACACATCAACTGTGCACTTCAGGGTTTGGACAACGCAGAACAAATTCTCTGTGGTTGAAGCAAAGCGTTATCCACATCCATTCCTGGGTTAGTGTATCTAATCATGCTAAATAGTGTTTATATGTTCAGCGTGGAACTGATTTAAATGCATATTTCCTCCAGGTCCCTGGCTGCATCTGTTGTTGAAATTCTCCTTGGAATTCAAGTTTATTTATTTCTGCAGCCCTTGATTCCAAGCCTGTCTCAAATCAAACTAATCAACAATCAATTACAGAGCAAAATGTAGCTGCACAGTCTGAATATGACAGTATGGAAGACATAACAAGCCCCCCTCTGAACTACAGAAGCCAGCAGGATGCCTGGCACCACCACCACCAGACTCCCAAATGTGTTTAAGGAAAAACTGCCACGAAAAACCCTCTAACATTTATTTATCCTTCATCACACATAAGCACTGGAACAAAAACTACACTCTCCTGTAAATCTCCCTGCCAGAAGCCCCTGCTATTATTTGTAAGTGCTGCGGTCGTGTAAGATTTTAATCCAGTGCAAATCTGCCTTATTTATTATTTGTTCGGTAAAAGACTTGAGTGCAAACTGCCCTGTTCATTTGGCTGAAGACAGATGTCCCTTGTTAAAGGTAATCCCCCACAAATTGAAAACATAATTTCCGAGTTACCATTTGTCCTTGTGCAGATGTAGTGAAAAAAGCATTTTGAAGCCACAAAACACGACTGGAACCAATGTTGACTTTAAGATGAAATATGGTGATTTAAAGCAATGTGATAAGCTTAAGTTAAGCTTGGTCATATTACTGCCTCGCATCTATACTGTAGTTAGAAAGTTACTGATTGCAGCTTCGAGTCTCTGACTATGCTGCATGTGTTTTTTATTGGGTTATTGGTATTTATGTTACAGCTCACTATCTCGAGGGATCACCTCCATATTAAACAGGTCTGCATTACGTTATTTGTGCTAATGCGCAGTGGTAATACAGAAAGTAATGTGCAGTTAATTAATGCCATACAAAACTCAGCAGGTATGAAACTTATGGTCAATAACACAGGTTTAATATAGACTTTTTTTTACAGCTTAGAAACAAGGTAACACGCTGCAAACTAATCAGAGTTGGGGAATTTTACCCTCATATGCAAAAAGTTAAAATTTTCAGTTTTTTGGTTTAAATACCATAGAAAACCATAGGAGATCAAGGTGAAGATGTTATAAATGAACCGGGTGGGGGGAGGTAAATTAAAAGTTACAGGTCCAGTTTTGTGGGAAGTGCAACAAAAGCTCATCTGACTCAAGAAGCAAGTCAGTTTCCCACAGATTCCTCTAAGGCCCTGCTTCATGCCCAAGTTCTCATTATTAATAACATTCTTCTGAGGGGAAGACACAAGTGTCAAAGCAGGATAGATGCATGAAGGCAGCCTCGCACAATGGCGGCTACTGTGTGTGTGGAGCCATGCGTTTGTGTTGCTGTTAGTACTTCCAAGACAGGACCATTAACTGGCTCCTTACAGGGAATCTCAGTGGGGTTCAAATGTGTTTTGTCTTGCTGTTGATTCAAGCTGTGTTAGTTTGAGGCCCCACAATCATCATGGGTGGGCCCCACCGGGCCCTTGGCACAGCGTACATGGACATAAAGTGCATATAAACATAAATGCCAATGTGCCCAATGCACATATAATCTATCTCTCTCTCACACATATACACACAAACACACACACACACACTTATAATCGGGTACAAGTTCCCTGTGGTCTGACATATACAATTAACTTTCTTTAACTTCTACAAAAGCACACACAAAATGTCTCCCACACCACATTGACTTTGCGACAACACACACGTCTGCACGTTTGCGTAATGTAATTGCACAAAAACAAGAGACATACCGTGTTTATAGGAACTCAGTACAAACTCAACGGAGCATACACACTCATTCATGCGACTTCACACACTCACACACTCCTGCTGCGCCGTGAAAACAAACTGCTCAAAATATGGCATTTGTCTTCTGATTAAACACACACATTCCATCAAACTGTGTTTGGCCGGGCCCGGCAACAGCCCTCATATTGACAGTCGGACGTGTGGTTTGTCCGAGTGATGTCCCACCATGAAGGGAAGCTTTATGGGACAGCCAGCTCCATATAATCAGCTCTAAATGGCCCCAGTGCTAACGAGAAGGACGGCACCCTCCCTCCCTTCCCAGCCGGCCTCAGGAGTCCGAAAAGACAACAGCTACAGAGCCCATTAACGATGGAGGAATGTTAAGGGGCTTCAAAGATCCCAAGAAAAAGTCTAATTTATGGACATATAACCGGGATAAAGTTTTAGTATCCACAACCATCTGTCTGGAAATGGTTAATCTGGAATGATGATAATGGGGCAGTAAAGTTAGCAGCCAAAGTATTTGAGGTTACCGAAAGTTACATTTAGCGAAAAAACTAAACATGAGCTATCTTCATTTATAGGCCGATGATGGATTTATTCTTGAAATAATGTTGATAACACTGTAGTAAATCTCTTTCTTGTTTTACATAAGCAGATCTAGAATCCAAATATTTCCAGGGCTGAATATTTGACTGATTCAAAACAGAGCTGACCTTCACCTTGCTTAAAATTTAAATTCTCCTCCATATTTGCAAATGGTCCCGATGAATTGGTAAGAATCAAAGTGAAGAAGTGGACAGCTATTATAATGAGTACATGTTGAGTGACTTGTTGAAAAGTGTGAACAATTACTCACATTAATTACCTATATATACATTTGAATTGTAATTTCAATACTATACTGATAACTCAATAGCAAAAGTAATTACTGCAAGAGTTGCTTATTTCTAATGGATCCAGAGCATCTCTACTCATCACACACATTACATTTAACGTTAACAAATAGAAACTGACAAATTAGGGTGTAATGATTTTGAGGCATGAACCAGACTGGGAGATTTTAGCTTCATTGTTTTATTGAACTGAGCAAGCAACCGTTGTTTTTGGCTTTTTGTTCCAATACAGTCTGATAAACTTTGAATGAGATTGACAGGTCGCAGAGTTCAGCCGCCTGCGCTTAACATGCAACAACTGATCACTGATGAACATCAGTGATAACTTGGAAGAAGCTAACTCGCTTCATCCAAGTTTTAACTCCGGCCCGGTCATGGACTCTGAACTGATAACAACCCTCATCCTACTCTTTTTAAGTTAGTAAAGAAGTTGACACCAAATTGTGAAAGTAATGGACTTTTTCCAGTTAAAAGTAATCACACTAAACTAAACACTAAAGCTTCTTGCAGACACTGAACATCGGACACTGCCGGTGGGTCTTGTATATGAAGACACAAACGTCTGAATTAATTTGCTCTTGATATTTTCTGGGACTTTTCTTGCCCATGTGAGAAAATTGCAGGAAAAGCCCTGTTGGTGCTGACGTGCTGTAAACAAAGACATTTTGCTTTCCGCTGAAGAATTTACACATCCTGTTCCGCCTCCTGCTTGATCTACCCAGGCTCAACTCAACACTTAATGATTCTGACATTTCCCTGCTCTTGTGAACGAGGCCCATGACAACCTCCTGGTGTGTTCTTCACATGTGAAACTCCACAAAATGTCCAGACTGAACTCTCCAGACATTTGCATTGGCGTTCATGTCTGATAACAGAGTAATATGTTTCTGCCTGATGTTATGATGAAGTATAGCATGACTGACTTTAAGCCAACATATGCAACAGTTAAATGACAGCATTTACGAGTCTGACTGATCTTCAAAGACGTATGAAGAGCAGGAAAAATAAAGGAAACAGACCTTTCATATCTAAACTGAGATTACAATTATATTAGATTTGATCTTTCACATATGTTCAGATCATCTATTTTTGTCATCTCAACTTTATCTCTTTGGCGCCTAAAGAGTCAAATCAACTGGCAGCTCACCAATACATGGACCGTTACAGCTTGTGCTCTCAGAGAAGGTCCCACATTGTTATTACTATGTCAAGGCTCCAACTAAAAATCCTTTCATATCCTCAAGCGACGCACTTTTATCTATCAGACAAATCAGACGGAATGATTTTACAGTTATGTAGCCGCTCCGTCTCTGTCTGAGGTGGAGTAAGGAAACAGTCTCGTGAACGTCAGAGGTCTGTCCTGCACTTCACTCACATGCGGAAGAGAAGAGAGTTTTTCACATTTCAACATCCTGCTAATCTTCAAATCTGCCAAACAGACATAAATAATATGTATCGTGACAGCAACAAGAGAAACAGCTTTAAAAGTATTTGAAATACCACCTTAAATCATTTAAAAGTTAAACATCTTTCAACATCTAAGAATTGCTTTGCGGCTGTTTCCATCCAAACTGACGATATGACTGAAATATCAGTTTCATAGTGTTGATATCATTCAAGGGGGCTGGTCGTGGTTTGTAAAGTTACAAATAAAAGCTTGACTAGCTCATACAGTGCACAAGTAGCCTAGTGTTCCACCTTGACTCGCCCAGGCCCAATATCAAAATCTGGAAATGTCCACATAGAAAAAGGAGCATTGCAGGAGCTGTAGTAAGAAGTCCCCAGTGATTTGGACTTTCCGAATGCATCTGTGGACACCTTCTTGAATTGTAGACTTCATGTTCGGCCATGCAAATCGTATTAAACCGGTTGAGCTACAATGGGACAAATGGGCTGAAGTTAACAAGGCCGAGAGCATCTGGTAAAAGTAAATCTTTACAAGCCTCGGACACACAGACAAGGTGACAGCGGGTAAAGGGCACATAATACCGAGATAGCAAGAGGAGGGCTTTATGGGACAGCTGTGTAACCCAAGAGAGCAGGAGGAAGTGTTAAAGGATGCTACTGAGGCATGGCAACATCAACTGTCTCCCTCTGCCTTTATGCTGCGTCTTGTAGAGGAATAGTAGGGGACTACTATGAGACATTTTAGTCTCAGGGTATAACATTCTGGAGGCCCTTATCGCCGATAGCTCTTGAATCTCATTATCTGGCATCCTCTACGTGTACAACAACTCTTCTTCATCCTGAGGTATTGATACTTTTTTGTATTATTATACTTTTGCATCCATCAAAGGTCTGAAATGTCATCTTGTGCCAACCCGCTCAATGTGACATTTTTACTGCTGTATTCTCACATGGTCTCACATTGACACTATCTGGATATTTACTAGGGGTGGGGAGTAGCTGGGACTAACTCGGACATTTGCGTTTTCACATACAGCCCCACCGGATAATGTTCCGCCCATATCTGAAAGCAGCAAGATGCCGTGACTAGCCTGTACCACTTCGAAAGTCTCGTTGTAATGCAGCTGACAAATGTGTTCCTCCATTTGTGAGTATTTTCGGACAAAATGGATGGATCCGATTCAACTTAACTGCGTGTAGCTGACGAAGCTAACACACTAGCAATGTGTGTGGCAGAGCTGCAGTAAGTGTAGTGCATATATATATAAATTTCCCAAGGGATTAATAAAGTATCTATCTATCTATCTATCTATCTATCTATCTATCTATCTATCTATCTATCTATCTATCTATCTATCTATAAGTAGCTAATGATGCAACACTAAGTGAAGGACAAGGTGGCGGCGCAAAGAGGAAAACATCTGAAGTTGAGACGTCTCACTCCGGTTCGGTCTCCTCTCTGGACGAAGGAACACGCATAGACCATACCTCCAATGAATGAGGCACTTGAATTATCTGAGATCAAGGAAAACAAGAGAAACACAGGGAATGTGGACCAAACTCAACATCGTCAATGTTGTATCATAAAAGAAACCTTTAATATTCATTTTCTGACAATGTGACATTGCCCAATGCAGGTTCAAATCAATGAAGATCTTCCTAGATCTAACTTTTCTTTCACCACTTTTGTATCTGTGATATTTGTCATCACACATGAAGGATCCGAAGCTGTAGCATTTCTACCTCTGTGTGAAGCCTGTAAACATATCACTGCTGCTTTGTGAATGAAGAGTTAAGTGGCTGTAAAAGCTGCGTGTGTCTGTCTCAGTGTCTGAATGTACTTTAGTCATAAGGCCAGCATGGGTTGCTGCCTGCCTGCAAAAGTACATAACCTCAAAATACAACAGATTTGCGGGATGCCTATCTGCAACACAGACATAATTCAAACCATAAAAAATGTTTGTCATCTTCAAGCGGGGAAAGTCACTAATCTAAAATATGATGAGTACTGTAATTATGAAGAGGCGTTTTACAAGTGCAGGGAACATGACACAGAGTAAGTCTGTTGTACCCAGCACCTTTTAAGAAATAAATCTATTTCTCAGTGATATCTCACTTGGATTTATGATTCATATATTACTGTTGGTTCTTTTCCAGAGAAAACTATATTGTTTTTGATTGTAAATACAATTATTAAAGATAATACTTGTTTCAAAGAAATTCATTAACTTAACTCCAGCAAGATACAAGTATCCACACATTGAATATTATTTTTTCTTTTTCAGTTTAGGTTTGGTTTAAGAAAGCTTTTTTTTCCTTTTGTTAAAACAGCTGCTCACTACAGCTAGAAATAACCCTGATGACAGTGCGACTGATGAAAAACCAAAACAATGAGCTGAAAGATGCTAAAATGCTCTGTAGAGCCGAGGAACTGCAGAGTCATACGTTCTGGAGTTAACTTAAAATTGTGTGTAGTATGTCAAAAATGGTTTTAGCATCCAAAAACACATTATGTCAAATGAAAATATTTCTTCTCAAGCTGGGTATTCTTTTCATTCCTCCTCTTGAATTTAATGGTACAGTTATTTTTGGACTGTGCTGAAGTCTCTGAATCAGCACATGATACAGTACGTTGACACTCAATGACTATCTGGTGACCTCCGGCGACTTTCCTAGCAGCCAATGGTCTTTTGGCCCCGATTCTAGCTTGAATTCTACTTTGTCCGGTTCCCCTGTGGTCACTTGAGTCCTGTAGAAACGTTTGCAGGTCTTTCAGCAGCTGTGTGCGGCGGATGAATACCTCCGGGACTGAACAGCGCTGGAACACTGGGTGCAACTCACCTCTGTGAGTGTTTTCTCAACTGGAGGCCAGTGGAGGAGACTGAGCACTAAAGCACTATCCCAGATGGACGCCATGCATCAAGCTTTTTGATTGCTGTCCACAGGCCACGGCGCCCGAATGGCCGCGGATCCCATGGCTTTCCAGTGGCTTTATGACTTGAGATCTTAATAAAGTGCCTGAATGACTTTCCAGTGCTCTCATTCAGTGTTATTCTCTTTACTGGAGGAAAGTAAGCTCAGTCTGAGTGCTGTGAAGATCCGCCTTGAAGAGCTTTGCAGGTTTTTTCTTTTCTTTTTTGCCTTCAAGGGATCTGTACAGCAGGGATTTTCCCACTACAATTCATCACTGTCTGTCTTGGGTCTGCCTCAGGCCTTTGCCGCTATTAGTGGGAATTTGCTCCGTCTTTGAGGTGGTGATCTGTTTCGTTTTAATAGGTGAGAACTTGGATTAGCTCTGAATCTCCGGCGTTCACTGCAGATCATCATACGGTGGACCACCATTGCCCTGGAAGTGTGGTGGGTCTGGATGTGTGCTTTTGAATGACCCCCGAGATGAGATCATGCTGGGAACATGGGCATCATGGCGACCAAGAAGTTATACAGCAGGGCCAGAGTTTAATTAACTTTTTCCTACATAAGTCGGTGGAGACCACAACAGAGCTAAAAAGTTAGAAAACTGGACATTTGTTGGGCAGCTAGATCATATGAACACATTGAACTTTATAAGGAGATAATATGTTAAAGTTGAGTTCAGTTTATTACACTGGACCCTGGAGTCAGTAAAGCCAATGTCTTTGCATAGAGTTTATTGTAAAATGTACATTTCTGAGTCAATTGACTTTCGTGGTTTTCTTGTGATACTGTAACTTCATGTTTAGCATTAAGCAATACAATAATGATTGTACTTCCAATACGGTTATGTCCCTGTCTACTGGTTTGTTGGTGTTTAAGATTATTAGCAGGATTGTGCAAAATGGACCCAACGGATTTCCACAAAACTTGGTGAAACGATGAGCCAAGAAAATAAACTTTTGACTATGATTCTGAACAAAAGGGCTGATCCAGGAATATTTAATCCTTTTCTTTAACATTACAACATAGGGCCTGGTTTTTTTTTACATTTCCACCAATTTCCCAGAGAATAATTCATGGGTCTTAATGGGAAAAAACAGGCATATTTTTGGGGAGTGATATCTGGGTTCATGCAATTTGGTGCAGCTTGTTTAAATTTAAGGGGACTGTTGGGCCTTGGCAGGTGTGCGCTGTTGAGTGCCATTCCAGCTACATAACTGTTCACCTTAATGCCCCACAACAAAGGTCCCTGAAAGTGTTGCAGCTGAAAGGGAAAAAGTATTTATTCGGATCATTAAGCTGAACCATGAACGGCCGCTTTCAACAGCCGGAAAACCAAGAATATACAGTTTATCCATTTGGCTTGATTGGTTCTAAACTTTATAGCTCCTGATTAAGTTGTGGCAAGAAATATGAAAAGTAAAGAGATGAACTGAGTAAAGGTGTCTGTGTGTATAGTGAGCAGAGTTTGACGGAGCAATGCACTTATACTGACTTTATTTCAAAGGTAGACATTGGTCCAGACACTGTTGACAATTTACAACCTCAAGGTTCGCTTCAGGCCTTGTATGTTCCATCTCGCAGACACACTTACTGGGAGTACCTCTCAGTTAAAGCATTTTGCCAGGAAACCTCAGACGCTTTCATGTGCTTAACTCATGTCTATCACATTAACCTTAATTGGCTGTGCAAGCGCAAGAAACAACAAACAACAAACACATCCTGCTGCAGAGACAGCTCAGGCCCGAGGGGGAGGCAGATACCAGTCAAACCAGTGCAACAGGAGAGAGCGTGGGCAGAAACCACAGGGATGAGACTGGTCTCTGCTCTGCAGAAGAATGAGGTACGAGGAGCTGACCACAAAGCTCTGTGGAGCTGCTACTGTGTGGACGGTGATGTAGTAATGCAGGCAGTGGCAATGAGACGCAGTGAGATTAAACACACACACACAGAAGAATGTCAAATTATGAGCTCAGTGTATATTTGCATTTGCCAAATTGCATTTCCACAGAAGGTACCGGGGTGATCCATATCAGATGGATTCAGCTTATATGACTGTGACCGATGAGGGAACGTAACATTTTCCATTATGACTAAACTTCTCTGCAGTTTACACACGCGTGTCTCTGAAAAATGAATCAATAACCATGATGGAAGGAAACAGTGAAAGCGTTTTGCACCATTTTGTTGCATGTACTTGGTTGAAATATGCATTTGTTTGAAACAGCGTGCAACGTGCTTTGAGGTAATTTTTCTCTCACTTGATGGCTTTGTCAGAGGTGTTGCCCAAATAGCAGCGACATGTAAATAAACTCTAATGTACAAAAAAGCAGTGCACATAATGATTCCAAATTACAAATGCAACAGCTGCTGCAACTGACGATGGTAGAAGACATGAAAAGTAGTTTATAATTAAGCTACTATAGACAAATTTCCGTTCAAACTATTTTAGGGGGTTTTGTAGATGTTGATATCTACAAATTCTTTCTTATATTCTTTTTTTTAATAAAGCATTTCAACCATATGCTTTCTCAACTGCAATAGTTGCAACACTTGCACATCACAAACAAGGAGCATCACTGTTTAATAAATGTTTTGTTCAGGCTGAACGCAGCCCAGGACCTGCTTCCTATTTAATTTGTGACTTTGTGCTGATGTTTGACCTGTGATATAGAAACACCACAAGTCACTGCAGTTCAGTTTTTACTGAACAGGACCAGCAACAATGTAAAAAGATTGCAAAACAATGAAAAATGACAAAATCAAGTTTCACAGGGAATAAAAAGCAGGCACACTTTTTATTCCCTGTGAATCCTCAAGTGACCCATGTGGTAAATGGTGAATATGATCAAAATAGCACATAATAAATTTGGCCCAACTTTGGCCCCTCTGGTTGACATGCGGTCATGTGGCCCATGATCTGGTATTCAAGAGTGGACCACACAATCATTTCACACAATTTTATGGCTGGATGACAGTGCGACAGTTTGGGCCAAAACCATTTTGCTATGTGGGTTGGACCTTGGCGGCGGTTGCATTGCAAAGTGAAGCAATAATGAGTAAAGTTACAGTAACTGTCCAGTTTCATCTGCGTGGATGTTCTCTCTGGCATGTTCTCACTGCAGAGGTCCTGCTCTTTACTTGATGATAAACTGCAACAACATTGAACCACAATCTCAAAGGTCAAGTTTAGCTCTTTTAACTGACCTCAGACAACACTACACAGCCTGGATTCGTAGCTGAGTGTGTGTAGAGTAGGGTTCCACAGAGAGCTAGTTTGGGTCTAGCGTGTATAAAGCTAATGCAACATAGACTCAATATACACCAAGATATACGATAGACGGACGTAATGTGTTTGTCCAAGTGTTGGAAAAGACGAGTGGAGCAACTCAGTTAAGTGTTTAATTCACACCTTTGTTCACACCCCCCACCACCGCTTACAGCATGTTTTACCCATACATATGATACACTTGCACGCACACACAAACACACAACCACTACCATGCCTGGCGTCAGTTGAAGCTCGATGTGTGAGACACCCCTCATTAAGTTTGCAAATGTGTGCGTGTGTGAAATTTGACTGGCCCTCGTCCGCGCTTATTAAACATTCATAGCCGGGCTGACTAGTGGGAAGTTTAAGTTCCCTTAGCTTATTGTGTGTCGGTGTGTGTGTTTTATATGTGTGTGTTTTCTATGAGGCCTGCATCCTGTGGTGATCGCACAGGGCGAGTGTTTCTGTCTGCTAACAAAGAACCACTGTTCAACTCGTTCACGCACCAAACTGTGTGGCAGAGCACTTGTCTCGACGTCCTGCGTGAGCTTCGCATTTCCTCACAGATTTATCCTATAACTTCATCACATGCTCTTTCCTGAGTTTAAAACAAACCGATATCTCTCAGCTATTTACATGAGATACAGTGAAAAAATGCAGAGGAAGAGAAATCTCTCTCTTTCCAAAGAACGAATTATTGGGCATATTTGTACACTTACAAAAAAAAATGGTTGGCAGTAGAAACGTTAGTGCCACAACAAAGTTTTTGCTTACTCTGAAAAGGCAATTTTTACTCTATCTCAGTTTCAGTATGAAATTCCAACCGAGGATGTGTCGTAATTTTGGGCAACGTGTCATGTTAGAGGAGGAACATTTATCCCGACACATTTAAAGAAGCATATTACAATCACACTACCTTTTGATTACTACAATGTGAAGGCTTGATAAAAAAAACAAGATGCACTTAGTAATTAGCCAAAAGAGTGAATGCTTTCAAAAAAGATACCAAATCCGAAAGGGCCACAAAGACCTGATCTGAATGACAGTTCACACCAAACTTTCTTTTTGTGATGAAAGAACACACAACGTTAATGCAAAGAAATGAGTGGACACAAGTTTCGTATCACTAGCACCAGGCGAATTGAACGGAGACGATGATAGAAGAGACGATGAGATTCCCCGAGCTGTGTGGGCCTTCAAATGATCTCGTGGACCCACACACGACGGAGATGGCTTCTCCTGCATTTCCAAAAAGGTAAAATGCATCAATTGTGGAACTGACTTCCAGTCAGCATGAGCGAGGGAGCAAATCAAATATTAGCTTCCTTTGGCAAAGCAAATCCACAATGTGGTTTCAAAAGGAGTTCAACTTTGGTGAACTTTCGCCCAAGCAATATTTGCTTTGTGTTTGCGCGTGTGACTGGGCCCTTTCCACTGAGGCACCACCAATAGAGAAGCAGTCACTGTCGAAAGTAATTAGCAACACATTTATTTTTTATTCTTTTATAGAAATGGATAGAAAGTTCACTCTGTTCATAGAGTCGCAACCAGTCAAAGCTGAACTTTGCCTCCTTCTCTCCTTTACTGGTTTTTGTTGGCCAGTGAGAACCCCAAAAGACCTGTGAAGCAACTTAAAGAGGTGGGAAACTCTTAAAACTGTTGGCGTACACATACCTGCGGCTTGTTTGTCCAAATCATCCAAATAAAAAAAAATGTAAGTTGAAATCTGGAGAAAGCGTCTTTTCTACATCTTGTTTGCCTCACCAGTCGTCCTCAAGCCAGCGGGGTTAGAGAGATTGGAGGCTCTCTCTCTAGGGAGCTAATCTTCCATTCCATGCTTTGAGCCAAAGGAATCATTTTAGGCGATGTAATTATTCACCTTTCACAATGCCTGCAGCCTTACTGTGTACAGTATCTGGCTGGAACCCCGTACAGGGTTATTTGCTCGGCTACCAATTGTAAAATAAGAAAGAAAACAGTCTCTGCAACACAGCAACTCTTTACTTCTCATATTCCAAGTCAGATTTGGTTCAAGAAAAACAGCATTTCAGTCTAGGGACACAGACCGTCGAATATTGCTTCACACTATTACCGTAACAATCGTGTTATGATGTTATTATTATGTAATAACCTATATGTACCAAGATCTTTACCTGTGCCTCCTCAACACGCACACACACACACCTTTTCTGTGAAGAATTTGGATTATAATTGTATATTTTCCTGGATTTTAGAACTATCGCAGCTTTATGAAGTATTTCAACCTCTCTCAACTCTCTTCTCAAATTGACATTTGTTCCTGATCAAACACCAGCTGGACTGTAGTGGTAAACTATGCAGTATTGAATGGTTTTAATATTCTGTACACTGTGATTTTCGTTTTTATGCCAATCAGTCAATGTATCAACTGATATCTTCCTCTATATCAAATCCTTTAAAACAAATCAACACATGAAACCCGCTTTCTCTTTAATGTCCTCTGTTCTCTCATCAGTGTCCTTTTTCTCCAGTTCCGCGACTCAAACACAGTCACACACATACAGTTCTGTTATCAGTTCAGAGCACAAAGAGAGGTCACTGAGGGAGCATGTCAGTCAGACAAGTTGTCACCCAAATGATGACAAATTGGCTGCCTCTCCGCTCGCCTCCCAATCAAGACCAGACCTAGCTCTCTTGCACGCACAGTTCCCGTAAATGGAGATCGATGGCGCTCAGGTGAATTTGAGCTCAGCCCCACAAAGTCAGTACTCTGTCACTGCCATGTGGACCCGCGAGCTGCTTCGGGGAAATTTAATTTATCTGGGCTTTAGTATCCCATGATGACCTAAACACAATGGTTAGTGCCTTTTCATCCAGAACACACACTGAGCACCTTCTCCTGCATTCCCTTTTACAAGAAAATTGTAATATTTGACCACAGTGAGCAATTGCCGTTGGCGTCAGGCTTCCTTCCACGTCGTGCGGTGCAGTAAAAAGACAGAATGGCCGAGCGAGAGCCTTCACCTGTTTCTGATCTCGCCTCAGCTACTAACCCTGCCGCCTCTCCAATGGGCTTGTTGCCAGGGAGACAAACATCATGTAACCAAAGACTGTGAGACTTGCAATAACATTGTCTTTATCGTCGGTGATGGATGGAATTTTGCTCATTTCACGTCTTGAACCTCAGAGAATAACCAGGAATGCTTTTTCCTCCTGGTGAATGTAGAGTGTAACATGAGGCAACAAAGTTGCTTTCTTTCATGTTATTTTCTCTCACTCTGCCTGGTCGTCATTGTCTTGCTTTCTTCTTTTCTAATCCTTGGACACTTGATTCCTACAGGATGTGTTGGTTTGCAGCTTCACGTGGAGATGTGTCTGATTGTGTTTCATATTCGCATCATGTTCAGTCACATTCTAACACAACTTTGAGTAAATTCATATTTTGCAGGAAATGAAAACTGAGCCTTGCTCTATGTGCAAGCTGGAAATTGATTCAGGGCATTTTCGCACATATCCGAACACTGGTTCAAACCAGGTTTCTTGTCTTTGCTACGTTGTGAACATTTGATGACGTTAGGTCTTTTTTTTACATTTAGGAAGCAGATTAAAGTCCACTCCCTTATTTAACACAAGCTATGCGTTTCAAATATCTCGATGTGCTGGTTTAAAAATAATACAACTACTGCTGACATCACTTCTAGAGAGAAGACCTATCACTCTGTTGGATTTGTTAGCACTACAAAGGCTCATTGTGCACTTATTCAATATTTATACAGAAGTGTTACAGAGTAAAGTTCTTTTTTACAGATTTGTTCATTCATTAAAAAATCTAATTACACACACCCACACAGATTCTGAATAAACATTGGCACATCCGCTTATCTCAGTATGCATTTGTAGATTATCGTACACATTACACAATATTCACACAAACTGATTGGGCATCGTCTGTTATCCTGTCTTCTTTATAATTATTCCTCGTCATTAATGAGTCCTCCTCAAACAGCTCTAGATTATTCTGTGACTTTTTATTGTTTGAGTGCTGGATGTTCTGTGCACAGATTTGTACATAAAGTATATTGTGTACAGTATTATGTATGTAGTATGTATTGTGGAAGTTAGAACACTTTGTGTTCATCCTACCTGGTTTATCTATAATACCGATTTTATCGGTTAATATTTTTCATAAAATTAAAGTGAATTTAATTTATTCCTGTTAATTTGTGGTGTTTGGTTACACAATTTTCATAACCAAAGTTCATAACCTTGTGACACCCGCAACCATCAACTGTATATAAAGATGCAAGCAAAAGCTCCCCCTGTTGGCTTGCTGCAGTTTAGTTCATAAACTTTAAATTCTTTACGTTAGCTGAGGGGACATAGAACCAACTAAAAAGTACGCATCAAATATTCTTTCCTCAAAGATGGTTTCTGGTCATTTTAGTTAGTTCTTGTCACACGGCTGTATTCTTGTCATCGTCTCATCTGCTTCTTCTCTGATATCATGAAAAACAGAGGTAATCCATCAAGTTTAAAGCTCCATCTCTGTAAATCCACCTCTGTGTGACCTCTGATCAGTAACTGAACTTCTAAAAGCTGAGAGACTCGCGAGTCGGGATTTAAAATACACTGTATTGTATTTGCTGGCGTCAAAGTAAAATTACATTGAGGACAAACGCAGGATTAAAGGTTTCGACAAGAGTTAACGTGATGTGGACAGATCCCAGGACGAAGGTTCTCCTCTGATTTGTTGCCATCGCTACACTGATTCCCATTTGGTCAAAAGGTCATTTTGTTGGGGAGGGGTGTGGGTGTCAGTGGGGGGAGAGGTGAAATCCAAACTTTTTGGCTAAACCACAAGGTCTTCATAAAAAGCGACCAACAGATGGCAAATGTGAACGAACAAAAAAAACTAATTTTCTTTTTAAACCACAAGCTTCCTCCAGGCAGGGGTCCGCCAAGTCACAAATTAACATTGATTTAGAAACAACAGAAGCCTTTTGTCTCAGAGGGCTGTTTTTTTTTCTTTTTCTTTTCTTTCAGCCATCGAGCCACTTGGCCCGGCGTTTTGTTATTTTTCCACGCATAAAACTTTCATGATGAAATAAAGCAGAGGGCGGACGGCGGCGGGAACAGGCCGCTCGCTAGTTCTTTGGCTGCTATCACTCATGAACCTGTGTGAGACGAGATGAGGCCGAGCTGGCTCTCGCTCTCTTTTCCTGTCCTTTTTGCCGTGCATCTGTTTCTTTGACTCTTCCTCTGCTTTTTATTGCTCTTTACCTTTCTATTCATCCCTGCTTTTTTATAGTATAACTTTCTTTGTGTCTCTGTTCCCCCCTTTCCTCGTGTGTCTTTCACTTAAACTGAATTACCAAACCTTTTTTCATTGGCATGCAAGCCTGAAAATCAATCTTGCTGACGAATCAGAAACACTTCTGTTATCTGTATAATTCTCCGTCTCATCTTCCTCCCACACACACACACACAAGCTCAGGTTCCCTCAGATGTCGGGTTTGGGGATTCAATCTGGACGTCTGATGAAGAAGTGCGTCTGGGCCATTTCCACGCGGATGTTGGTTTTGCCCGCAGAGCAGCGCCTCAACATTGATATGTGATATTCATATTCTGTCATCCCTGATGTTTTCCTAAGCCCCTTCTACCTGTCTTCATAAATAAGGATAAGCTGCGGACTTAACGGGGACAAAAGCAGACACTGATGGCTGCTGGGCTTCTTGACACCACATTTTACGACGGAGTAACTGAACCCATGTCTGGATTCAAAATCTATTTTTTAAGAGTATGTCACATAAATCTAAAGTTAAACACAACTGCTAGATTACAATCTGGATCCCCCCAAAATCTCTTTTATATCTGCACTTATGAGTATTGTTTTTCTAACGATGGATTATATGACATCATTTAATGACAAAGGTTTCTGTATGAAATTCATATTCGACTCAAACCAAGATAATTTACTCTGTGTTTTAAGCCTAAAAGTCCTATACAGGAAGAAGTGATGTCAATGTAAAAACAATATGTCAATGTGAAAGGGGTCATTGAGTCAAATATGACAGTGGCAGATGGATTAAGTGTTGCCTGGTTAACATAGTTGACTAGCTAAAGAGAGATCGTATTTCCTCCAGATGATGGTGGAGCCCCAAAACTGAGATAAAAGAGAAGGAATATTGGACTAACATCTGCTGGCTGGACAAAAGATAATTTTACTCATTAACTGCTGGATGTTTAATAAGCAATTTAAATGTGATGATATGTCCAATTGTGTTATTGTCCATTTAAAGCCCTTTTATCAGAAGAGTACTTTTTAAATGGCACCAGAGAAATCAATGTTACTGACAAACTAATGTCCTGTGGAAAATGACTATAAATTGCTGATTAATTATTTTATTTTATTATTTACAAATGTTTTATAGATCACATCAGAGCAAAACCCCACTTTCACACTAACTGTCATTGCAGTGTACGGTGTAAACTTCTAGCCATTGATTCATGTTGTCTAACAGATTATTGCAATGGCCAAAAGCCAGTGAGTTATTCGGGAAAATGTGCCATTGGATATCGTATTTTACCATTTAACTTTAAGCCGTATATGTTACATGCTGTATTCTTAAGGATTTCTCTGACACAGTTTCCCTGGGAGCATTGAACATGTCTCAGGACAGACGTTAAGGGTAATTGTGAAATGACACATTAAGCAGAGTCCCCTCTATGAAGTAGCAGTATCAAATGTCCTAACTGAGGGGTTGGCAGAAAGCAGCAGGCTGACTTCACTTCGAAACACACATCTGTCGCACAGAAAAAGCGACTGACTGACAGGAAGCGTGAAAGAAAAGAAAGTGGGCTTTGAGGTGGGAGTTCCTCTGTGTCATTCGATGAAGGGGGGAAGAAGAGGGGAAACAGACCCCGGGAAAGTTCATTGCGGCTTGATGAATGCAGCAGTCAACCTTTCTACGATCACATCACACTACATTTGGAGTATACGATGTCAAAGGTTCAAGACAAGGTCATGTGATCATTAATGGGAATCCGAGAGAGCGAATAGCAGCGTGGTGTGCGGTGGAAGATTGGGATTACACACGAATTGCAGTTGGAGACCTACTGTCGATGTGTGTGTTCCTGCTCCGTGGGCCTTTACATGTCATTTAGCCAGTAACAATATAAATATGGGTTGAGGTTTTGTCTAGATGATTTGGTTGCGTTAGGAGACGCACACCCTCTAATGATCATCGTCATTATCATATTATTTTATCATTAAGAAAATTGTAACTGAATCCGGTGTGCACAAACTCATTTTCACCCAACTTACTGAATTTCATGGATCACATTTAGTTTGGATCGTTGAAACACAAACCAAATCCAAATTAAGGCCAGAAAGTATTTTTCTGGCCACCTGGGGGCAGCAAAAACACATATTTTCTTTTGTTACTAAAGTCAATTGTTTACTAACTTGTAACATTATTTGCACATACAAAAGAGACATCAAAATTATTCATTCATTTGGATCCTTGGTTGTCTCCGCCTGACATGACTGTTCCCCAAATGTGAAGCCACAACGTCTCGATATCCCCCTGGTGGTCAAAATTCAAAATCTTTTTTTTTCTTCTCAAAGTTTGTTTTTATCAACCCAACCTTTTATCATCTATCTGGACTGATCGGGCCGTTAATTTCATATTTGAGAGTCAAATGTTTGTTCAGATGTGGGGAAACATAAAATATTCAAACTTAATAACTTGTTTCAATTTAAAATGTCAACAGAATTGTCAACACAAACAAAACTAGCCCTAGAAATAAAAGCCAAACCAGAATCCTGACTTTTCTTTGCTTTGTTCGATTTCATGCAACTATTTACCAAAGGTGCAAAGAATCTATCCAAACGAAAACTCAGTAGCCACAATTTGGAAAACACACTCTCGAATCTTTGTTACTAAACCACAGTCAGAATTGGGGCAGAAGTCACAATTGGACATTATGGTTTGACATAAAATTCCCCAAAATAATAGCAGGAAGAAAATATAAATCTGCGAACGTTTTTGGAGTCAGGGGTTATGTGACTACTTGAGTCGGTCGAGCTGAAGGCAGACAGGCCGGGTAACACAATATCGCTGCAGACTTTTTTGCTCTTGGAGAGAAGGAAAATCCCTAAAAACCTCAGAAACCACGGGCACTCAAAAGGCTGGTCAACTCACCATTAAACAACCTTAATACAATGTCAGTGTAGCTGATGTTTGTGCGGAGGGCTTCGGTTCCATGGGAGCGGACACGTTCACTTTGAGCCGTCCCAGAGGGAATCGGACCATTAGACGTGTCAGGTTAGTTTTCCTCAAGCCGCAGCCAAACAAGACATTTTTTGACATTATCAGTGGGTGAGTCATTGCATGTTGGAATTCTGAAAGGAATAGTTTGACATTTTGGGAACGGTGCTTATTTGCTTTGCTTTCTGATTAATTACATGAGAAGAGAAGACCTGCAGTGAAAGTTAAATATGAAGCTTCCGCCAGCAGCCTGATACCACAGTGATTAGACTCTTTTTTTAAACCACACAAAAACCAGAGAGCACACTCCGCCAAGGCCCAACAGTCCCCTTACGAAACCACATCTGAATTCACTAGATCTGGGTTTTAATTTGGATCTGCACCAAGTAGCAAACGCTCATAAATATCATCCCTCTAAACATGACGGATACTGGATGGAGATAATAGCAAAGTTAAAGAAAGTGCAAAAAAACTTCCTGGATCTGCCTCCTGATCCGGATCCGCACCTAAATTTAAAGGGTTTTAGTTTAGCGGTAATCTGTCCAGTTGGTTTTGCGTAACCCAAACAAACATACATGAAAATATAACTATATCTACTTAGCCGAGGTATAAATGCAACATTGTATCTTGTTTAGCTTGAGCTTTTTAGCGCAGAGACGGAGGCGGAAGGATACGTTGAGCCTCTCGCAGAAAGTAGAGCTGGGTTCCCAGATCATGATCCCGTGTAAAACCACAAATCGACATTCATGCTCTTTGAGTTTTGGACAAATTAAACTAACAGTCATATAATATGTGACAACATGTTCTCCATCTCTCTCGCTTCAGTGGTTTCATTCATTTCCCTGCTATCTGCTCTCGGAGCGCCTGCTGCCTCCTTTTCTCTCTCACTCGTCACCTCGCCGAGACAGGAAGCAATTCACTAACTCCTCTCATCACCACTCCAGTTGTTCCCGTCTCCAGAGCTCTGGCAAGCCTTTTTGATAAATACCATGACAATTCATATGCAGCGAGCCCAGCCATACCATATTAGCCTCAATATGATGGAGTGTGTGAATATGCAGCGCAAATCGAGGGCCTCTGACTGAGTATGGGGCAGTATCCTCTTAAATCCCTTCAAAAAGAAAGCATTCCCTCATGGATTCATGAAAAGAGCCCATTTATAGACATGAAAAAAAAATAAGGCCGGTTTCAACAGACTATAAGTGTGGCGGCCAAGGAAAACAATGTGCCTGGCCAGAAAAACTCAAGTCAGTAATGCACCGACTTAATTCCATTCTCTCGCATGAAAAGAGAAAAGAGAGTTCAGGGCTGGCTGGAAAACTCGCCGTGTCCGAATTGTGTGCGACTGACGGAGGCACTGACATACAAAGTATCACTCTGCACGAAAATCAACTTGCGGCTAAATCTCACCACAGGCGGCCGCAGCAGGGCCAGCAGTGGTATGACAAGTGATTTATGGACGGCGCGGCCAAAACGCCGAAAAAACAGGACGAGCAGAAAATGTGCTGAGAGGGAAGCGGAGAGACAGAGGGAGGAATAGGCAGACTGGGAAAGAAAGGGAGAAAAAAAGAACAGTATAGGCGGAAATAAAGCGAGGGGGGAGAGGGAAGGATGGGGAGTGCTTGGTGCCAGTCGTCAGTCCATTTGGTCCATTAATGTGGAGAGAAACTGCCTCGCTGACTGAGAGATGATGGGAAAATGGTCTTTCCTGCAGGGCAGCCCCTTGAAGTGATGTATAGCGGCGAGGACAGAGCTCAGTGCTCGGTCCTCGGCTCGTCACGGGCGTAAACAACAGGGGGCCTGCACTGAGAGGAGAGTTTCTCACAATACAGAGCCAAACCAAACTTCACAGGATGAAGCTGCTGCTGCTTTTGTCTTTTTGCTAAATGAGAAACAAAATAAAATGATCAAAGTGGTCTGAGATGATGATTTTGGTGTTGGCTCACAACCTGACCCTGAACACTACAAGACATCAGCATGGATGATGTATTTAGTTAAACTGGTTAAACAATCCTTAAAACATTCACGTAAAAAACACATCAACCAAAATGGCTATATTTTATTAGAACACTTACGAGTCCCATGAGCCTTTGCGCTCACACAGTTCAATCAAAGCAACCGGCTCACCGATTTGCTTCAGATGATAAAAACCATGGAAATTGAAAAACATGTCATCTGATGTTTGATTTTCTTCATGTGACCCCTGATTATGAGTTTATATTAGTGACAGTATGGGCTGCAGCTGTCTCGTTATGTGACAACTTGTGATTGTACACGATGAACTTGGGCCCTTTGTCTGTTCATGACCTCATCACTTTGCACAGATCTGGACAATGCAAGTAAACACAGCGTTGTCTCACAGGCAAAATCTTAAAGTATAAGTTATCAAAATATCTTAGTAAGAATTGTGGAATTCACCCCTCTGCCAAAGCCCAACAGTTCTCTTATAAAAAACATTAAATTCCCTAGATCCAGATTTGTATTTGGAGCTGCACCAAACTGCAAACACTTCCAAATATCAGTGTCCAGATTTTTTCACGAAGGTCCATGAATTATTCCTAGAAAAATCAACTAAAAGTTGAGAAACACCTTAAAAACTATTCTAGGTACGCCCCTCAGATTCGGATCCGCACTGAACAAGTTATTTCCTGACTCATACCACATTCTTCCACCAAGTTTCGTAGTAATCCTGCTTAGTAAAAAAAAATGCTGACAATAAAAGGAGGAGGTACAATTTTAAAAAGAGATATGGGTATTGATATTGAGTGATCTAAAACAATGTGAGTAATCAGTGATTGAACGGGTCTTTGTTGTCGACCTTTGTGATTTATTAATTTGTTCACAGAAATTCATATTTTCCACATTTCCGTGTTAATTGAAAGCTACAGCTCATTATTCTATAAGCTTCTGAGGTGTTTGTAGATGCATTCAAATTTATAATAGAGCCAGTGTAGCTGTTTCCCCGAAGTTTACACAATAAGGCGGCTTCAGCCTCCCTCTGTGCTCCACTCCGACAAAACAACAGCACAGTCTGGAGGTAGTTAACAAGGTGAAGCTGGCTGGTGCCGCCAAGCGTTCCTGTTGGCAAGCAAAGATACGCAATCACGGCTGGCTTTTAAAATGCAGCTGTTCCAGAAGCCTGAGATGTGAATAATAGGTGCAATTTGAGATTGTTGTCAATTTTTCAAATAACTGACAAACATGTCGTGGATGATCGTTCTCAGGCGGGGGCCTCCGAGGAGGAATTGCCAAAACAACTCGCTTAAGAGAAAATTGCCGTCTTGTAAACGCTGGAGGAGAGTGATCACCATTTACTAATGCAAGTTCTTCTCATGGAAGACGTTCAGACTCATCCGTCACACAGTCACACACTGACACTTGCTTTTGAGGGTTTGTAAGGTTTGGCCCTCAGCTCATGTGCGGGCTCCTAAAGACCTGTTTTCTTACGAATTAGTGGGCGGCAGTGAGTGAGTCCCTCACGCCCCTCTGTGGAAAACCTGCAGTTGGATGGCACTCGTTCAAACTCATTTCTCAAAAGTGCCTGTTGGTGTTTTCGGTCTGGCTTTGATTTCTGACTTCAGCACCTACGGCCTCAATCTTCTCAAATCTGGTTTCTCGTTTTCCTTTTTGTGAAAAGGGATTTCCACAACCTCTCATTCCAACCGTAATGAAACTAAATTTCCTCCTCTAAGTCAATCCATCTTCTGGCCTACAGTACGCTGGACACTAAGACACAACGAGAACCTCGGTTTCTTATGAAAAAGGGAAAAAAACAACCCACATAAAGTATTTCCTAATTGGGCCGCTTGGGAAAAAGCGTGTCAGTGCTGAAATCCATCACGCTGATTGCCGGGCCTTGTCTGTGCGGAGCCGCATGGGGGTGGAGCTGTGTTGGGGTTCGCTGGGGTTCTTGTGGTTTTGGATCCTGCACATGCTGGTTGGATCTCAGGAGGGAAGCCCTCGTATCAGAAAGCAGCTTGTTACCTCGGTCCGTCATCGGCCCCCACTCTCTGCAGAGGGATGATAAATGAGCAGGTCTCCACGTGCACCCCCTGACGGCCCCCGTGGCACGGGGTCAAGCCAACACCTAGCGAGGCCACATGCAGACAGCAGGGAGCAAGAGGCTACCACACCAGGAGCATCTGGGAGCTCTGTGAGGATTCAAGCACAACTTCTCTGGCAGCAGGCGAAGCGTGAAAACGTATTTTTAAATTCCTGAAGGTTTTTTTTACGGAAAAACTGAACAGTCTGTGAGTCTTAAGCTGTGTCTCTATTGAAGGGCTGCAACCTTTGAAGGACGCCATCAAACCGAAATGAGACGGTCTGGTCACTTTATTGCATCCCCAGCTTGATCCCGCCCTGGCAGCTGTCGCGTAGCAACAGAGCTACGGACGAGAAAGTTCTTAGATTAAAATGAATTCTTGTGATCATTTCTCCTCGTTTGCTGCCTCTTGTAAAAAAATGGATCGCAATGAATTCTAGGATATGGGGGACACATTCGTCGACCGCATTTGAAGAAGCTGTGATGCAATTGCATTCTACGTCTGAGGTGAGAGGAGGTTGTGAACAAGGCGTCAAATGCAGTTAAGCGCATTGTCCCACAAATTCTCCCCTTTGTTTGACCTAAGAGATCGTCAGTGACATCCCACGTGGTTTTCCTCCAGATAAAGTGCTCTCTAACCTCATCTAAAACCTGCAGTCATACCTGTTTATAGCAATTATGCCTTGTTCCCTTCTCTGAGAAATTAAGGTATTTTTTATAACGGTCACCCATCTGTGGGTACAGTAATCAAATCAGATTTCACCATAATCTCAATCAGCCTATCATGTCGTTGCTGTAAAACTTTAAATTTCCTCTCTGTCTTTTCAATGATTCTCCTCCGTCCTCCTCCACCACATTCACCTCCAGCTGAGTCCAGTCTTGGTCACGTTCAGATCTTCAGCATCACATCCACCACCAGCGTCTGGATTCCACAGCCTCACCCCCCTTCAATCATGAAGACATCACGATGGGGTCTCTGCACAAAGACTCATTTATATCAAATCACTTTCTCCCTCCAATGTGCCCGACAATACCATTTTGTTCAAGATGCGTGAACGCAGCCAAAACTGTAACTTTCACCGACCTTTTGAACTCGTCTGGATGTGAAAACTGAACCTGGTTCATTGGCAACATCCGTGGAATGTGAAATTATCCTCAGATTACTGGTGTTTTATGTTGAAAGGAAAAATGATTTGGTTTCTTCCCTCTTTTCACTCTCAACTCACAATTTGCTCAACCCTAAGTGAATCTGTGTTTGGTTCTGGCTCCGAAGCCTTCTCATTGTCTGAACACACAGTAGCTGGGGCGCGTTGGGGCTGCACGTGCTTGTGTGTGTGACACTCGGACACACACAGAAAAGCACAAACTTAAGTACGAAAGTATGAAACGATATTTTGTGGGTCCACAGTCATCACCAGACACATGCATGTGCAACCCGGTCTGTCCGTCACACTGCACCGGTGACTCATGAACTGAAAGTGCTTCTCCTTGTATGTCAGCGGCTGCTTTTTCACCATAAAGTCTGGCAAATTGCAGCGATTTGCAGTCATAAATATGTCATGCACAAGTTTCCCCTTTGACTCCAGCAGCCATTCGTCTCTCAGCTGGCACTGCAACGGCCACTCGCAGCGCTAACGCATGAGACAAGCGGATATCACCCGGAGAGAGCTGGAGATGTGTGTGTCTGTGTGTGTGTGTATGTGTCTGTGTGTGCCTGTGTGTGTGTCTGTGTGTCTGTGTGTGTGTGTGTGTGTTGACCTGTCACTCTTGTTTGGGTGATGCCGATGTGAACTGAAGTGGCCTGACTTTGGCGGTCTACAAGGGAGGTATGGCACAGAAATCGAATGGATTGGTGTGTGTGTTTGTGTGTGTGTGTGTGTGTGTGTATATGTGTGTTTGTGTGTGGTTTGGCACACATCAGACAAGTGGATGTCATGGCCTTCAGACCTTCTCACACGCACACAAACATCCATATCCAACAGCAGTGAGCATGAATGGTCATTCAGCTGCAGCCAGCAGTATGAAAACAAGTCAAAAGGAGGAAGAGGAGGAGGAAAAGCGGGGTGTTCTGAGTGGAGATCTGGAGCCAAAAGAAACATGGTGGGCTCGTCTGTCCTCCTCCATGTCCTGACGAGCACCTCAGGCAAATATTCTGTGAATGAGAGCATATTTCGGGGGGGCTACGCTTCCATCTCACTTCACAAAAAGGAGGAGGAGGAGGAGGAGGAGGTGTTGGGGAGGTGAGTCACCCATGATGTCATACAAGATGAAAAATGTTAAATGAGAGTCTCAATGTGCGGAGAGAGGACGTGAATGTGTGGCCTGCCCCTCGTTCTGCGACTTCCTTCACTGACTTCCAGTTCCCTTTTAAGCAAAGTGCTCACTTGTTGGTTTGTGTGTTCAAAGAAATAAATTCTCTGTAAGCTTTAAAACAGCTGCAGCCCCAAGCAGCAATTCAGTGTATTTACATTGTGTAATTACCTCTCACTACATGTAGTTGTTTAATGAGTGTATTTTTTACCTTCGCAGAGGAGGTTGTGTTTTCGTCTATTTGTTAGTTTATTGGTTTGTGAGCATGTTTATGCAATAATCAAGAAGAAACCTTAACATTTTGGTGCAGATCTTAACCATTATAACGGCGTTTTTTAAGCCATTTAGTTGATTTTACTGGGAATAGATAGGTATAGATGAAACAATCCAGTGAATCTAAATGTAGCCTGTTGGACTTTGGCAGATGAATAGTTTAGACTGTGGTTTCCCTTGTTAGTTCATGCACATGATTCAAATTGCCTATCTACGCACAATTCATTGACATCCGCCTCACTGTTTACTTGAGGCAAATGTGTTCATTTGTGAGTTTTCTAAACATGATACAGCTTCTTTTTTTTATATTTGGATGGAGCCAGATGTTTATGCTAAGTTAGAACACATCAAAGGCAACAGGAGTAAACAGAACACAGTTGTGAATAATTCCATTCAAAGGGAAACTATGAGGCGAGTTTACATGAAGCAATTTAGCCAATTGTACGGATTTTTCTAAAATCAGGCGATGATGAACTGGTCTTTTTACATCATAAAAAAGAAGAAAAGAAAAATACTTAAGGTTATATTTCAGGATTTCAGGCAGTTTGAAAAACTCATGCAACAGCTACCATCATCTTTTAAGAAGCACAGGAGAGAGCTGACTGATCCGGAGAAGCAGCTCGCCGTAAGTCTAAGGTAAGATTATGGTTTTCTCTTGGGTATTTACTTTGAAAAAGGTCCCACTTGTTTGCACACAGTCCGAGCTGTGTGCATTCTGATTGGTTAGTTGTGCACATTGAAAACTGCCTTGGTCCAAAAATGTAGAGCTGCATTATTCTGCTGCTAATGTGAAAGCTTGCATTGACCTTAATAATTTAAAATTAAATGAATGTATCGCATTAATGCATCTATAGTGCGAAAGGTTTTAAAATAACCGACTGTTTCTGAATGTGAACATGATGATTGGAGAACATGATGAACTGGGATGTTTTCATACATGTACAAAGAAAAACAAACACATTTTTCTTTCACTGGTTTAGAGCAAGTTAAAAACTGCTCATGTAACACACAGCCTCTTTTATGTTTTAATTCATGTGCTTCGACATGTAATAACAATGATGACTTTGGGTTTATTCACTTTCTCTACACGATGAACTTTGTTTCGGAGCTATTCTGGTTAGGCAGCAAACTCATTTAGTGGCTTTACAATCATTTAATGCTCATTGGATATACCTGATTTCAAATACTGAGCTGGGTCCTACTGAAGCTCTGACATTTCCACATCTTCTTATGTGGCAGGCAAGCCTTTAAGTGAGGTGGGGTCTTGATGATGTTTGCTGTGGGCGTGGCACATACTCCTAAAGGTTTAAATTACCTTTGAAGCTGCGGTTAATCACCATGCTGAAGTGGTTTCGGCTCAGTGGCTCCAGCCGGTCACACGGAGGAGTCGCAGCTGGGGCCATTTTTGGTGACAGATTTCCATGTGTTGAAATGTAGACGCTAAATGTTCCTCAGAGGAGACTAGCAGGGGGCTTTGCTCTCGAACCAGAACTTTAAGCTCGGCCGAGGTGGAATATTTGTTGCATTGATATAAGTCAAATGCAAGAAAGTGCAATGAAAAACAGGGTTAGTGAATAAATCATGATCTACGTAGCGTGTGACGCAAACCGAATAGTACGGTCCACTGAAGAGACTGAAAATAGAAGCAGACAAAAATATGGATCAGTTTGGAGCAACAAGGAGTTTCTCCCTCCAGGTTCTGACTGAAGCTCCTGCTACCAACGGTTTACATTGATGCCCTCATTTTGCATTTCTTCTTCTTTGTTTAAAACCTGTGTTACAAACCCTTCTTGTGATAACAGGTGAGGACTGAGCTTGTTTCATAAAAGCTGCTCTCAGACATTAACTGACGTCCCGACGTTTTCCAGGATTTCCCACCAGCCCCCTGGTAAAACGTTCAACTGGGAGAGAACGGCAGGAAAATGTCCGGAAGCAACGGGAGCGAACTGGAGTTTTGACAATGTTTCTATCAGACATGAAACTGGTAGAATACAAATATCTCAGGTAAAAATGAGGTGACATACTTAGGAGGACACAGGCACAAGCCAGGTCTCGTTTCAGAGGCTGCATCCTTCAAAGGACAAGGTCTAAACGCCCCATGTAGAGCTTCTCCTACCTAAACAGTGAAGGCCAAACCAAACTATGGCAGTCTGGTCTACAGAGAATTTCTGTGATCGGCATCAGAAGCTCGTTCAAACCATAGCAACTGAGCTGAAGATATATTTACTAGAAAGTGTTATTGTCCCTCTGTTTGTTAACATGTCAACCATTAGCTGTTTGCTTGAGTTGAAGTCTGATAATCAAGCATTAGATGTCTCATCGTCGCTTGTTAGCGCCATTACCTCTTGAAAAAAGGGTTTGGCCGTGGAGCCCAATGAATCCTGGGATGGGTTAGGCTGAGAAGGATCCACAGATTGAAGCCTTTGTTACTCTGGGATGGAAGGACTCATTTGTCTGTCATATTTGAAGGAGCCTTCAGAATGGGACCTAGTCGCACTGTTGTGAGTCAATCAGTTTTTAGGATATATTCATGAGTTTATGTCTGACAACAAATCAACTGAATTTTGTTGCCAGTATAATGTTAATTTCAGTCCGACTCACTCGTATATAGGAATTGATCTGCAATTGCAAAACGTAACATAAACAAGCCCTTTGGCACAGCGTAAAGAAGGAAGTGCACAGGAGCAGCAGTCGTTTCTCTAACCAAACAGACAGCCCCCCCACTGATAACAGCGTTTGATTGCTCCCCGCGAAGAGACAGATCCTATCTTCCTCAAAGCAGCATGACCTTAAAACACACCGGTGTTTTCACTGATGGGGATCCCTGGTGTAGGACATGGCGGTGTCAAAGAGCCCCTTGTGATCACCCTGAGGACCAGTAGGAGGTATTTTAATAGCTGTCTGACCCAGGGGGGCTCTGGTCTACTGCCATCTCTCACACAGACACACTATTATGCTCCATCAGAAACTCAGAGAGCAGAGGAGACCCTTCAAAAACATCAGGAGTTTCTTTTTCTTCTGTTGGTTGGTTAGTTATATGAATGACGCTGTAATGACACAGAATTACCTATAGAGACTCCCTGACCGCAGAGGGAGATACATGCGTCTTAAAGTAACATAGATGGCATTGTTGTTATGTTGTCGGGTTTCTGCAGTCACCTTTCCCTCATAGCAAAAAAATGTTGGTCCAGATTTGGCCTATATCCCACATCCTGGCCACATACATTGTGGAATGATGGCACTAGGGCGGTCTGTTCCTGTTTACCAGATCTCAGCCACAAGAAAGCCAAAGCAATACCCCAGGTCAACCAACAGTGGCCCGAATTGTTTTGTATATATTTGTAAATATTTTGTAACTGGATGAAACTAGCATAGCATGTATCAAGCAGTTAATCCTCTACACATAATTGCTCTACAACCGCCCATTGACTTTAATTTTCTCTAAGCACAGTTATTCTTTTTCTAAATCATTGTGCTTCAGGGGACAGTTTCAAGATGATTTATGTATAAACACAACACGTTTCAGCAGGATATCGATAATGATGATAATATCGCGTGTTTATTGTATTTTCTTTACAGATTTGCAGTTTTCCAGCTGTGGAAGTGGAAGTTCACCCCGAACCCCCTCACATTTCTCCCTCTCAATGATGCGGTTGATCGATGCTGCACAGGCCTGTAGTACTTTTACTGTAAATATATTCACAGTGCAGATAATCAGTCTCCGGGGACAATCCTCTGCTTCCAGACTTCGAGTCTAATCAATGAAACAGTTGATCTGAGAAGCTGCGCGGCTCTCGTTGGCTGCGCGCTGCGAGGCGTCATCCAGCAGCAGCGCTTCATGCGTCCGTCCCTCCGCCATCTCCTCACACTGTGGGAACAGCTGTTGACCGTGAACCGTGGAGTGCGGCTCTGACACGAGTTACCTGGACAGAGGCTGGTGCGACTGGGTGGGCATCAACCAAGGAGACATAGAAAGGAAGCGCTTTTTGATTTCGTTTCTTTTTTAAACAAAACGCACTTTAAAGTTTCACCACGTTTCTGTTGAATGGGACAGTTTCCTTGAACATCAGCCATGGCGAGCCTGCTTTTCCACTTGTTGCATTTGCTCCTGGTTCTGGAGTCCGGCTGGGGGAAGCTTGTGTCCGAGGATCTTGGAGTGGACGCGCGTCAGGGTGAAGAGGTGGATGCAGCGGCTCCGGATCGGCGCGTCTTTGCGCACGAGAGCGCGAACCGGGACATGGTCTCCATCAACATGTTCAAAGTGTACGAGAGGTACAGCGAAGAGACGAGGAGCCACAGGGACGCAAACACCGTGAGAAGTTTGAAAGCTGTCCCGAGTGAGTGACCTGCACCACGTGTTATCACACTGAGCAAATAATATGTGAAGCATGCACTGTAGTGTTGCAAAACTTGTTTTTTATATCAAATAAATTCGAACTAATTTTGGATTAACTAACGAATAGTAAGTACGCATTTTCTAAAAAGACTGAATAAGTTTAAAAGACCATAATTTATAACTTTTTTTAAACGTATATTTGTTTTGTGAAGCAAAAGCTTTTCGTTGCTTTTAATTTTTAAAACATCAGAAGAAATAGAAAATAAATTTAGTAAATTTCTGATATCTGAAAAATAATACAAAACGAATCTGATTAACAAACTTATTTTAAATAGCATAATTTGTCACTTTTTAAAACAATATATATATGTATATAGATATATAAATGTTTTTGAAGCCTGAGGTCAACTGATATATTGTTTGGATTTTTTTTTAAAACTTCTGAAGAAATAGGAAATTTATCAGTCAATTTCTTATGTCCAGAAGCAAATAGAAAATAAATTACTATAACATTTTGAGGCCGATTCATGACTATCCCTAACCCTTACCCTTAGATACATTTTTATATTCTCTGCAATGTCCCATTCTATATATGTTTGTTGCATAGATCATGACATTTACAAACGAAAAGTTATTTCTGGCAGATAAATAAACTTTAGGAGTCAGTTTGTGAGCACAAAATAATTCCTGATTGTAAGTATAACGTCTGTGGGATCCCCTGATTGCAGGTGTTTAGTCAGACACACAGCAACGCTCTCTATCACCTTTGGGCAAAAACATCTTCCCCCACCACGCTCTGTCGGTGTTGTGATTTACTGATTCTCAGGGACTTTAAGTGTCGAGCACTGTTAGTTCCCCGGTAGCAGTAACAGCCTAGGTGTTAGACAAGAGCCTATTATCACACCCAGACACCGGCTGCACAGCGAAAAGCCTCAGAGGAGCTCCCTCTCCTATAAGCATTTCCATATGCCGGCTCCAGACCTACTGGACCGATCCAATGTTTGTCTTTCAGGCTGCGGTGGAAGTGTGGGAGACGAGGTTCAACTTCAAAAGTATCGCCAGGATGAGGTTTTTGGTCATGCGTGAGGCCGGCACTTTGCCGTGCTGCGCTTTTAATATTTCCCATGCTGCCGCCCGTGTCAGTCAGATGTGTGGAGAAACATTTTGTGGACGAGCCATTGGAGGCTGGTTTTCATGTCAGCCCAATGCACCAGAGTGAAACGACAAAGGGGGGGGAAAGAATAAAGGGGAGAAGGTTGAAGGCAGCAACTCGATCGCTTCAGTCGTCTTTATTCTTAATTTCAGAGAGATGTTCCTCCATAGCTTCAACATCTGTTTAGCAAAACATCTGTGTGTCACATCATGTTGAGGAATCTTTTTCTTTTTCAAAGCCATTAGACACAGGCATAAGAAGACAGGATGAAAATAAGCTTATTATATGTTCTTGAAGAACTGGTTTCCTGTTCATCCTTTTCATTCTTCTCATTTTGTTTTAAATCCCTCAGGAGTCTCAAACGGCAAAGAAGTGTTTGAGTTCAACCTGTCCTCCATCCAAGACTCCGAACTCATCCTCTTTGCATCCTTCCACTTCCTCTACAAGCGGCAGCGCCACCACCAGCGACAGTGGCGTTTCCGAAGGCCTCGCCACCCGTCCGGCGGCCTCCAGCATTCCCTTCCTTCCTCCCCACTGCTCCTCTTCAGCGGATCATCTCCGAACTCAGGTTTTGCAACGCCACTGGGAAACATAACTCTGGCTCCTTTCAAGAAAGGCTCTTGGCAATCAAGGGATGTTACGGCGGTGGTGAAACACGCCAGGGACGTCAAAGAGCTTGTGGTGACGGTGGAGTTTGATATGGAGTTTGGGGCGGCTCGCGCACAGCAGAGGAACCCTCATGGCCAGGAGCGCCTCTCACCGGCCAATCTGCCGTATATTCTCATATACGCTGACGATCAAGCTATAGACGAGCCAAACAGTGTGGCTATGTCGCTGCAGCGGTACGGGCCCTTCCCTGTAGGAGATGACTTGTCCTCCACAGCCTCAGCCTCGAGAATCCGGAGGGAGCTCCATCTCCAGATGCAAACAAACGACATCCCAGAGGTCCAGTTCAACCCCTTGAAGAATCACGAACTTTGGCAGAACACGTACTTTCCAGCTAAAGCCAAAGCAGCGGTCAAACCGGGGAGGAAACAGGGTCAGGAGAATAACGAGGGCCTGAGTAAGCCGCAGGTGCTGAGCTTCGACGAGAGGACCATGAAAAAGGCGAGGAGGCGGCAGTGGAGCGAGCCCAGGGTTTGCTCCAGGAGGTACCTCAGGGTCGACTTCGCTGACATCGGCTGGAGCGAGTGGGTTTTGGCGCCAAAGTCTTTCGACGCCTACTTCTGCGCCGGGACCTGCGGGTTCCCCATCCCTAAAGTGAGCCAGATAACGTGTTAGCCATTAACCTCTGCTGCTGTAATCTTTAGAGATCAGGGTTGAATTTAGATGAGAAAACCTGCACCTAATTGTTTCAGGATCCGTGTCTCACATCAGGATTTTAATCGACTGGGACTGCTGCAGATACAGCTGCGTAATGAAATGTGTAGCCACAATCCTAGATACTTTCTGGCTCAAGTTGCCCTTTTCTGAGCTGATATAAAAAAAAATCCAGTATTTGATTGTGTCTTTAAGAGAAACCTTTACTTTGAATGCCTTTGCACATTGTGTCTGTATTTTTCGGAAGCGTCCGATGCATTTTATTATTCTATTCGTAGAAAATTCCCAATAGGAGACATTGAGTCTGTCCAATCCGTCCGGAACAAGGAGAGTTTCCACGTCTATTTCAGGATGTCAGTGGTCCAGCTCGATACGGTGCTAGTAGCACTGGGACCGCACTCACTGCACGTTTAATAGTGACTTTGTGCTGTGAAATGAGATGTATCAGCTTCTCAGGCGATTGCAAGTACACTTCCTCCGAGTGCTAAACAACTCTCTGGAACGTCTTTGGCATATGCAAAAACTGATCCCAAAACTTTAATGACGGATGAAAGTTTTGTCGTCGTTGTGTAAATGTGATGGACACAACCAACACAATTGCGACCATTTAAAGGCCTCTGTATGCTTCTCCGTTTTTTCAAAAACGGACGGACACGGACAGAGAAACGCCCACTCCGAGCGCCTCGGAGAGCTTTTCGTGCACCTCTGATTTTTCTAACTTCACGTCGGCATGGCGGAGAGCCTACGGATAGCCCTTGGCTGTGATTGGTCAGCTAACGACATTTCCGGACCTCAAACTTCCTGTTTCCTTCCCTATAGCGCAATAAACCCAAACACAACTACGGTTCTACGATTAATGTGACAAGTGTGTTAAGCCAGCGGAGATGTCCGGCTGACGGTGGCTGGTTAGAGCACTAACGGCATGTGTGTACGGTCACATACGGTTATAAAGCCCTATCATAACGGCGCTAGCCCCTATGCTAACTGCGGTGGTAACTGTGCAAAAACCCGCTGACTTTAATATTAATAAACGGCTGTCATGACACTGTTTCTCAAACAACGTCAGGTTAGAAGCAAACACTTGGTAGTAGTTAGTATCGGGAGTCCCTGCTGACTGTGTGTGGAAGCTGGGGCATCTTGAAGCTCCGTGTAGCTTCAAGCTGTGGAAATAGCAACGCAGTTCGGAAACCAGACCGGGGAACCGCTGCGCTAAGACACGATAACATAAACATTATGACCCGCAGGGTGTCACTTTATTTGCCATCGTTCACTGTGTGTGAGACGCCGGCCGGACGTCAACAAACCAGCGTGGACTTCTTCTACACACCTCATGAGGTAGGCTTCTCTAAGCTCGTCTTCCGTTGCGCCACCTAACGGTCTGGCGGTGAATTGTTTTCAGTACAAAAAGGCTCGCACGACTATAAATCAAAAAGTGTCCGTCCGATCCGTCCGTCCGTCCGTCCTTGACGGACTCGGAGAAGCATACAGAGGCCTTAAGAGTGCAAAGAACTTTAGACTGCAATTCACTCATACGCACAGACAAATGACCAACGTCCTGGCCTTACCATCAGGAGCTATAGGGGGAATTCACAGGAAATGCTCAGACACAAACTCACAAAGAGTTTTTTCTATTTGTAGATAAACAAATAGAAAAAGTCTTGAGGATTTCATCTGTGAATAAAAAACTCTTGAACCAAAACGCAGAAGCAGTGGACACCACAGAAAATGCTGTATGATAGATCAGGTTCAAGGTTTTTACTCTTCCAGCTCCTAAGGACATTTATCATGTACTTATTCCTGTTTTAAGATTTCTGCTTGTATTCTTAGTGTCCTCCCAGAGAGCGTTTTGTTGCTCTAATAAAAACGAACCTTTTGCTGTGTCCTATCTCCTCAGGTTGTGCGGCCTTCCAATCACGCCACCATCCAGAGCATCGTCCGGGCTGTGGGCATCGTCCCCGGCATCCCCGAGCCGTGCTGCGTCCCGGAGAAGATGAGTCCCCTCAGCGTGCTCTTCCTCGACCCGAGCCGGAATCTGGTTCTCAAGGTTTACCCCGGCATGTCTGTGGACACCTGCGCCTGTCGGTAGGGCCGGAGAGAAGGAAGATATATGTGGGACACAACAGGCAGAGAGATGCTTTCCAGATTGGTGGACAGTTGTGATGAGACACGCGGAGGACAAACTGAGGGAGACTGGAACTGAAGTGACAGGACTGTGACAGCTGTCGTTCCAGAGTCGCTGTCTGTTTCTCTGAGCTCTCCGGACGTATTTGGTGTCCACCCTGGTTTGACTTTTGCCTCCTTATGCACCGAATTCTCTTGTTTCCATTTGGCCCATTTATATTTCTCCCTCTTTGAAAGACGAGCACTTAGAAACCTGTTTATAAATCTTTGTATTGAGTTTCATACAGAGCTCCTGCAAGTACATTTCTATTGATTCTTAACAAGCTTTTTGGCCTGTTTTTGCTCTTGTTTTGCATTAGGAAAGGTTTTATTAAGGCGTATTTGATCTTGGAGAGGATTCAATTTGCTCTGATCTCAGTCTGGACCTGCTTTTGGAATTACTTCACCTGACTCCAGCCCTGCGTGAGAAACTCACACCGCTCTTTTTTGAGCCAAGTGGAAGACGATCTGGGTCTCAAACACTGAAGCCTTCAGACACGTCTTTCCGATTCAGGACAGACGTTTGGACAAATCAACGAACTGCACAATGACTTAAGAGGTTGAAACACATTAACCAGCTGTTGACGTGTAAATACTGCAGCTACTAACACAAACTAAATGGTACCTGTGTCCGTGACACTGGGATGTGGTTGAACGCCCCTAAAATAAGCAAGAGTTGTAATGCATGCATGAGAAGTAATATCATCTTTGTAATATACTTACATGTATCTTGTATATAATGATTTTTTTGTCCCTGTGACATTTAATAATGCAACCATTGTGCTGCATGTTTCTGATACAGTGAAGATAAGGGAAGAAAATGGTGCATTGCTGCCCCCTGCTGTGCATTTTGGGAAATGGAAGGTTATGCAGTTTCATTTCAAACGTTGAAATTTCTTTTTGTGACTATGCAATATGTCCACTTATCTGTTCTTCTAATATTATAATAAATGTACAGTTTGTATTATGTACAGTAATGATCAAAGATTTCCATAGCAACTAAAAAGGGATAAATGTAAAAAACCCTAACTGTATTAAAAGCGTATTGGGGTAGTTTGAAACCACAGATATAAGGTGTGTTTGATATGGAAATAAACTGAATTATGCATAGAGCCAAGAAGCTTTATTATGTTTTATTGAAAAAAAAGCATAGATATATGTGTACAGTTGTTGACATTACAGCATATATCTTACCTGTTGTATATCAATATAAGATACATTAATATCATAATATCATCCATACACATAAACAAATAACAACACATTACATAAACTGTATTTTAAGGCTATGATCTTGGTTTATCAATATCTTGTGCTACAATTTTTTTCTATTAAATACTAACACGTTTTTGACAGTTACATTTGTCGAGTGCCATGATTGTGGATATTTATAAATTGCTGTTTCAAAGCCTTGTTTCAAATTGATATGAAAGATATTCTTGGGCATGTTTGAATTTCTTGACCTTAAAACTGATATAATTGAATATAATGAAGAAAGAGACAAAGGTATGTTAGCTACTGCTGTGCTCCAAAAAAAAACTGTACCAGAATACGTTCATTCTACTATGTTTTTGTCTGTAACGACATCAACACTGATACAGACATGGCTGCCATCCACAATACTCCAGAGTTTTAGAGTCGCTTAAACAGAGACTTTGGAAACACTGGGGCTGTGTTGCGTCTTGACAATGTCGTAAACACTCACAACTGCTTGCTGATTGGGTCCTTTTGGACACGACATAGCCTTCGCTGATTTGTCCACCTCCCATCATATGACCCCCTTCCGTAATAAAACAATAGGCATGTAATCTTCCTGTTTACAGTGGCACGCGCATGCCCAGTAAACAGTATTTTACGGGTTTTCAGGCATGTGAGGTGGTAGGGCACGGACACACATCCACATATGTTTCAGTGGCATGCCATTCACTTGCAATCTGTGCGAGGAAAGAGGCGAATAAAACATTCGGTCCCCGTAGCGAATTTTTGCTTCACATTTGCGCATGTGCTTGTGTGACCGGGCCCATTGTATGGACTGAGATTAAAACTCACAGGGAGCCAAAACACTTCTGTGGAAGGCGATTGTTTTAGTCACCAAACATCCCAGGGTCAAACCATAATGAGTTTAATAGGTTTAACCACACTTTTCCTTATCTGTTAATGAGTGCACCACAGTTTCACAACAGAACTTCTTTCATCCACTTTCAATCTGCTTGTTCTCACACTGCATGTCTACATTAAAGGCTGAATCCATGCCAATAAATATTTGTCATCACCTCTCGTCACTGACTGACTCCATGAAAGCATTATTATGAAATGTGGTATGAACCAAGGACTGACTCACTCCATGGTTGAATAACAGCAATTCCAAGAAAGGCCGGATTCAGGCCAACGTCCCCGGACATGTTGGCTTGTGGTTCGGACTTATGACCCCTGACAGAACCCAAGAATTGAGTCCCGCTATCCAGTCATCCTTGTAGTGGTGAAGGTCACCACCTTTCTATATAACATATTCAGCTCTAGCATATTTGATAAACTTCCTCAGTCAGCAAGAACACAATAGATCCCTAACTATCTATATCTCTTGAAGCACAGAACAGAACATTGCATTTCAGGACCCATTTTTACTTTTTTTAAAATGATTCTTATTTCCATGAATAACTGACCTAATGTAGATGACATCTCATCACAGCTGAACTTTACACCACACGTACACTTAACAGCTCACATTAATGCACAGCAGTGCTTCATAGTGATTTCTGCCCCGGACAGCGGCATAGTTGTGCAAGAGGGGTATTTGTAAGCATTTCTCTGAGCTCATTCCTCAGCTTATCTGTTGGGTTAAGGTCTCGACAGTGAACACCCAGACCAAAATAGTCTGTGAGCCACACATCATCAAAGTCTGATTATCTCACTAACACTGCTTATCAAAACTCAAAGCTACATCGCTAATCATTATTTTATTTTGATTTGTAACTGGTTCTATTCACCTGTTTGATTATATATAGTGTTTGAGGGTAGCAGCAGACTGGGTTCTACAGGTAGGATGTTCCCTTAACCATATATGAGGTCAGAGAGGCCCTGCTGCAATAGTGTGAAGCTAAACATGCTATGTTTATATGCTAAACTTGCTATGCGCGTTGCTGGGACTAGCAGCTTTCATCAGACAGGCACACCTGCCTGCGCTGTGCATCTCGTTGTTGTTGACTCTCTGAAAGCACCTTACAATGAAAAAACAATGGTTTGGCATTGCTTGGGGCAGCTTTTACCACTCCTGAACTCCCTGTGATATCGTAGCATTCCTCAAAAGCTGCAGCTACAATGCTAATGCTGCTGACAGTAGATCACTGTGTGTGGTCAGTTTGTTGTTGTACAGTTTTGATAATTCGCCTTCTATCGCCGCCATTTTTCAGTTCAACAGTGGTCAGCCCAGCGCTTGGCTGCACTCACGACTTAACAGCCCTGTTTGGGTCAAAGTTCAACAAATGTGAACTTTCAGTGTAAGTCCACTCAGGATGCAATGTAGACATACTGGTCTGTGTAACTGGTGTCACAGTTATGACGTTGGGAGTATAATGAAAAGTCCACATGCTGCCTTATCAGTTCTATTAAAAGTGTTTGGTTTGCAATGTGCAGTGGTTTAATGCAAACAAAACTGAGTGGATGAATTATTGTGGTAAAGAATGCAGTGTTCGGTTTACTTTTCAGCAATTTTGTTTCCGGTGGCCTCATAGCTTTAACCCTCAAGCTGGGAAAAGGCATTTTATGGAAATGTCTGCTTGTCAGTAACCTCACAGTTTCCATTGCCTCCCTCGTTATCACTTGTAAGTGTTTACAGTGTCTTCATTAGCAGCCAGCCCTCTAATGATAACAAGGCTTAAAAGAAGGCATCAACGACAGTGATAAGCATGGCCAAGCTACTATTTTGGTTGACACAAGTCCCCCTGTTTACACTGGGAGCATGGGAGCGGACATCAGGACGGTGGTCCTTGCATGGGAGAACTCCATTTTCAGACCTTGCCACAGAGAAAGTCTGTTTTCAAGCTGTGAAGAAGGTAAAGTTTGTGACAGCTCAGTGGTTCGGAAAGGATAGAATTTCAAGATGCTGAGCACCCGGGCATTTCTGTTGCAGTTGTGTTTGAGCCTGGTGGTCTCTAGTGGCTCCTGTACCTGCAAACCTCTCAATAATGTCATCCAAAGCGACAACCCTGAGGAATTTTACTCTCAGCTGTCAGAGGAGGACCTTCTGGAAGAAGAAGCAGCTGACTTGAAGATGGAGAACCTCCTTGGAACCATGAAGGAGGGCTTTTTGAGGAAACTCAACCTGTCGGACGTTCCTCAGGAGCACAGCAAGATCGACCCTCCTCAGTTCATGATGGAGCTGTACAATAAGTACGCCTCGGACAGCTCGGCTATCCCTCAGTCTGATGTCATACGAAGTTTCACTGTCCAGGGTATGTGATCAGCGTTTAACTTGTAAAGAAAGAAGTACAACCCTTTTCTGTCTAGTTGATGGGAGAGAGTAATCAATGGTTCCAAGCCTTTGAGGCTTGTGATTGTTTTCCTCATTGTATTTTTAGGGTCAAAAGGGTTTTGCTCTAAATAAACAGAAAGTGCTAAAAACTGCAAGTTGATACAAGTGTAGCCTAGTGGTGAATTTACAGTATGTACATAATATAAATAAGTTTTTCAGAGTTTTCAGAGGTTAAATTGTAAAGTTAGCTTAATTCTCTGACATTTCTTAGTTGTTTTTTTAATTTATCAGCAGGCAGGTATAGTTCAAGTATACTGCTCATAGTTTATCTGATGTTACGAATTGTAGTCAGAAGGTGGCAGTGTTGTGTAACAGGATGGCTACACTTCAACAAGTGCATCTTGGTCTATTATTTTCTTTTTACATTTGGGCTTGGTTGGAGATGCAGGCCAGCATTTATGGAGCAAGCCAATGGTCGCCATTTTCTGAATGCATAGTTTGCGCTTCAGAGTGTCCAATGTGGAGTCATAGAAACTGCATGGAAGTCTAAAGCCCACTGACATTTAAAAAAAAATGTATGCAATATATAACATATTTATGTAATATCTCAGTTTTATTTGTAAATTTTTTGTTGTTGTGTCAAAATAAGAATAAATGTCAAAGCATTCTAAAGTTTCCATTCAGATTTAAGAGAATCTGTCCTTCACAGATTAAGTATTCCACCCGAAAAGCAGAAGCTAGCAAGCTAGGCTAACTCACTTCAATGTTGAAAAGGAGGGCAACTTAGTTTATTTCGCTAACATTAGCACTCTCGTCTCCTACAAGTTCTTGTTATTGTAACATCTGCTGGGCAGTTGTTATTCTGTGTTGTTTTAGTCCTTCAAAATAAAAAAGGAGGTATAAGCTAGTGATATCTGAGTTAAGGCGTCAGGACAAAAAGGCACAGTCACTAGCAACGTATTGAGTGTTCAAATACATAAGAGGCTAACAGTAAAGAGCAGCGGCTGACAAGGTCAGCCCCAAGTAACAGTTTGAGAGGTAACTGGAAATGATACTAAATACTAAATTCACTAATGATATGACAGTACTAATCTCCACTTTCGCCCACCATCCCAATACGAAGCAAAAATATCCAGGATACAAACATTGCAAACTATTGCATTTGGAGACATTCATCCACACACTCGATCAGGATATGGACCCACGTTAGCAAGAGCCTGTGGGTACACACGCTACCCCGGTTTTATTTTTAGCATCAAATAACTAATTAAAACCCAACACAAAGTTTAACAAACCACACTTGAACATGTGTCAATGTGTATAATGAGAGTAACTATTTTTAAGAAACATTTATTTGGCATGTAATTTGTTTTTTCAGTTTGGTCTTTGTCCCAGCCACTAACATGGAGGATACAGGATTTAGGACTTATACTGGAGGCAGTCACCAGGGGACACTCAAGACACTTTGGTTTCACCTTTGGAAAGCCATCATGCCTCATGATAAACAGTGTAAATGTCCATGGCTGTCTGAGATAAGCCCTGTAACCCCTTTGTATTTCTCCAACAGATATCACACTCTCTTTGACAAATGGAACGAAGTCAAAATACAGGCTGCAGTTCAATGACACCATACCCAACCACGAAAAGATCACCACTGCTGAACTTCAGCTCTTCTTCTTTCCGGAGGCCAGGTCAAGGTTGACCGCCCACAGCTTTCAGGTCACAGTCAAAGTCTATGAGGTGGATGAAAAAGATTTTACGTCCACGACCAATCTACTGGTTGGCAAAGAGGTAACAGGACCAGAGAGTACGTGGACGACGTTTGATGTGACAGAAGCTATTAAGAGGTGGATCAAGTCAGGCAATGGAGCAACTGTTATTGATGTGGTGGTGGATAGGAAGAAATGTGGGGCTTCTGGCATTGGAGTGAATGGAGCCGGTTGTTTAAATATGAGCATGTCCGTTGGGGATAATACTTCAGCAGCTTTGACCATTTTCTCAGATGACCTGGGTAGCAGGAAGAGGGAGAATAAGAAGGAGCTTAAGGAGATGATCCTCCATGAAGAAGAAACCATCTTACACTCGGGCGCCGACTGGAATAGAGGGGAGCAACTTCCAAACACGATCTTGGAAGCTCAGCGTCCACGGAGGAACAAGAGAAAGGCAGAGAGGGAGTATTGCCGACGGACCTCGCTCAAGGTCAACTTTAAAGACATTGGCTGGGACAGTTGGATTGTGGCGCCTCCAGGATATGACGCCTTCGAATGTAGAGGGCTGTGCTACCATCCACTAACGGACGAATCAACACCATCCAAACATGCCCTTATCCAGACATTGATCAACATTAGGGACCCCAAGAGGGCCAACATGGCGTGCTGTGTCCCCATCAAACTGGACCCCATTACAGTCATGTATCAGGAGAATGGACGTCTCACTATAAGATACCTGTATGAAGAGATGAAGGTGGCTGAGTGTGGCTGCAGGTAGTTGGAGAGGGTTGGTTGTTTGCTCTAGTGGTAGCACAGGTGATTGTAATAGTCCTAATGCTGCGTTCCATTCAAGTAAGTCTGGTGTTCACAGGTGAGAAGTTGTGTAACCATCACCATGGCCCACATTGGTCAACTGGCGGGAACTAAGACCAGATCTAAGAATACAAATGAACACCTCTCACAACTTTCCTATTTATCCCAATGCAACAGCATCAGTGATATTCTTTAAAAAAAAATGAAGACCAATCCAATCATACTGGTCAAGATTTCACACACAATCAGAAATATAATTCCCCTAAATGATTAATTGTGTTAAAGAAAGTGGGGAAATAATCCGTGATCTGTGCTTATATCCAGATCCCCATTGAAATGTGATGGGTTCTTCCTTGGCCCATGTCCCAACCTTCCACCAGATTTAGTGGAAGTGTGTTCAGTCATTTTGCTTAATCCTGCTGACAATCAACAAAAATACCAATCAACTAACATGACAAAATCTCCTTTGCGGTGGGTAAGGCCTAGGTCATTAAAATTCATCCATTGAGGATCATAAATGTAGTAAGAAAAACAATGAGGTAACAAACTACAGCACTGCCTCTCTGCCTATCTGTGAACACAATGGATGCAGAGAGAGGTGTGCTTCTCCCTGACAGGGCTGTACAGGTGATTCTCTTCTATGGAGAGTGGTTATGGTTTGTCGCTAGATTAGTTGCTGTTTTTTTGGTTGAAAGACATTTGTTAAACGAATGAAACAATAGAATATTTGTGCCAATTTTAATTAAAAGAGCAACAGTCAACTCCCAAAACTCATCTGGCTGACCACTGATGCAATAAGAGGACAACTCCATCCCTCACTTTGTCATATTTGGAGATGTGGAGCTGGACCTTGGCGTGTCCAACCAAATATAATTGAGGTCTTGTGTGTGAATTAAATAAATAGCATGTACAGTGGGACTATATTCTTTAACATTGTTGCTATGAAACTATATAATGAAGCGTTTAGAGTTTATGCTTTTCCTTTAAATTTACTGTTGGCAAGAAGTTGAAAACTAGTGAAATATCATGAATGCAGTGTAACAGGGGAACACCCGACAGGTCAGATACACTTCTTTTTGTTTCCTGTGTGTATTCCTGTGCTAAAATAGATAATATTCAGAACTTCAACCTTTGCTCAAATTACTGTATCTCTTTTATAAATTTCACTTGGTTATACTACCTGGCAGCGAACCAAAGGAAGCAGACATATTTAAAGGATATTGTATATTTAATACTTATTGTATGTATATATAAAGATTGTCCTTGCAATATCTTATATTTCTATTTGTATTTTTGATATAAGAAATAAATTAGCGAAATGCTCATCCATTAGTAAAGCATGGATGTTTGTTAAACAAGAAATTGGTCAGTTGTTATTAATGAGATTATATTTTGACGTGCGCTGACATGTATGTAAATCTGTATATTATTATTGAACATGTCATTTTTCGTAATAACTGTATATATAATTATTTTTAATTTGTTCAGCAGTCTTCAAATTACTGCCAGCAAACTTGTACGGAAAGTACAGCCAATACAATGGTCAGCTCATATATGCATGCAGTTTCCTATTGCTTATGTGGGCTATGGCAAACACACGAGCTTAAGGTGTATTCATCTATATGATGCAGACGTTCTTTCTGTGAAAAAAATCCTGAATTTGATAAGATAACAGTTAAACAAAGAACTTTCTGCCAAATCTACGATTAAAAACCTGCCTCCATCTGAGTGTTAGAGCTGCTGACTCAAAATAACTCAATCCATTTGGCTTACAGGCTTCACTGCACTGTTTGTCTCTTGACGTCTACAATTTGTTTTAGGATTTACAACCATTAAATTAATAAATATAAGAATCGGATGAAATTATGTGTCACTACACAGCTCATCCTGCATTTAATGAATATTATAATATTTTGTGCATGACTTGATGTCCTTTACTGTCAGGTTAGTTACCCAGAGACATGAAAGTCCATCCAATAAGAACATTGCAGAAAACAAGCACAGCAAATACAGAATATTTTCTTGGCCCTATTTGACCCCAAAACCCATTTGCATCTCCATGGCATCTTTTTGCTGCATCTAAGTGTTTATACAGGATCAAGGCAAGAAGTTTTTAGCGAAATTACGTGTATGAACTATCATCACATCAGCCTGAAATTGTCTAATATATCAACTGTGCAAATAAAGACGGATGTACCAGTGCGTTTTTTTTGTTATTGCTATGTTGCTCCATGACAAACCTTTTTATTTATGCTATGTATAGATCATTGAGACCTTGGATTGGTATGAACTTCTTGATCTTTGTGCTATCTCAATTGCGCATGGTGGGAATCCCAGGGTAACTCACGATACGATACCTGGTCCATGATTACGATAATACCATGATGCAGCGATTCTGTGATTTATAATATATAATAATATTGCAAGACAATCTTATAACGATACATCACGATCACTGTCGAGCTGATGAAGAACAAAAAATGCCCATAAAGACGTTAGGCAAAGGAGTTGTGTATTTATGAACTGCAATCAGTTTCACAGAAATAAACTGATCTTGTCAATGTCCACATCATTCGAGCATCATTCCAATGTAAAAAAAATATACCATAAACTGGCAAAAATCCAAACTATAATAATATATATATATGCTTAATTAAATAAGTAAATAATGATATTTGGCAACGGCATATCGATAATCCTACCTCATGACAACAATATATTGTCGTATCGATATTTTTTCCCAGCCAGAATAAACAATACAAAAATAAGTTTAAGAAAAACAAGACAAAATTACAATGATTTCTGAAAGTTTGAAGTCTCACAGTCGTCTCACAAGTTTCTCAAAGTTACTCAGGAACAGGTGAGTCACTCAAACAGGAAGGCCCTCCACTTCCTGGTTTGCGTTATCCCCCTCTATTTGCACTGGTGCGCCCCTCAAACTGGGGATGCTCAAGTGGCTACAGTGTCACTTAGTGGCTTTAGTATGAACAACATATGTTCCACTCTTTTTAAATGTAAATCCAATATTAAATCATCTTAAAGGTCTATTTTTCTTGCCATCCTCCCCTGGGCAAAACAATTTGTCTCCAGCTGCTCAATGCTCAATTTAGGTGGTTGCCAACTGTCTCTGTGTGTCATTTAGTGTTATGCAGGTGGGGTACAGGACATTACTCAGACTAATTAGTAGATAGTTACAATAGCTGTTTTTTGACTATGCTTACACAATTGTATGGAAACTAATGAGATTTTTTTTAAGTCTTTTTGCAACTGTATTTAACACAAGTTTGCATTCAGGGGATTCCTAGCTGATCTTATATCTGACACTTGAGGATAAAGTAACACAGGGTTCAGTGTTGCAAAAGTCTTGATTCCTGGGAATTGCAGGAGAAAGGATTGTATTTTTGCAATATATGAGTCGGTATTAAATGTTAAGACGCTAAGATAGGCTGAGCACAGTCTAGCATTCGGAAGCTGCATAAGTTTGAGCTGCAAAAATGTGTAGATCCGGGTCCTGCGTCGAAGGACTCATGTCACGTTCAAGCTTGATGTGCAGACCTACTTCTTCAATAAACTGAGTTTGAATTGCATGATAGGAAAAGTTTTCAGCTTAGCACTTCTGATCAAATGTTATTCAGAGCAACACTCTGACCTTTTCTCTTTTCACTCTGTTCACCTAATAAAAATGTGTAACTTTTGAAAAAACAATAGTGTAGCGCAAGGCAGTGGAAAGTAAGCAAGTCATTCAGTCCAGATAAAACCTTTACAACGAACCTTTTGTTCCTATCTTCATAATATAGGCAGGATTTCCCCCTATTCTGATCCTGCATGTGATTTAAGAAGGCTTTGCCACGTGTCAAATGTCCCAAACTGTAATCATGTCATCATGGAATGACCCAGACACGACCCGCAAAGCTACCAGAGGCACCGAAATACACCACCATAAGCTTTTATAACAGAGAAGGGAGAGAGAGTGAGAGGGAGGGGGGAAAGTGCATGATATTCTGTTAATGCTTTGCACCCATCTTCCCACACTCATATTTCAAACCAGTTAAATGCCCAAGTTTTTTTCCTAAACATAAATTTGAGTTGGTATAAAACAATTGGGAATTTAGAAAATTATACAGAATGTAATCCAAACACAAAGGAGAGCACACTGTAGTTTGGACAAAGTCAAAGCAAATGCATGATATTTAAATTATTGTGATTTGTGTGGGAGAGGATAGACACTGTATCTCCTCTGCACCAATTTCTATTGTGTCTGTCATTGTACGCTGGCTGAGGCACCACAGATAATACGATTAAAGGTTTATTTGGAACAAAAGCCTCTTATGATGATGTGGTTGTTGTCCAAAAACAGCCTACCCCAATGACAATGTTCCCTCCTCCAAAAACCACCATCCTTCGACACAGACAAATGAGCTAACACACCCCAGTGAAAGCAAAGGCAGAGAAGTTCTCTTTCCATGAGTAATGATGAAGACTCAACACACACCACCACTGGTATTGATGCTTCTCCTATGTACCCTCTCTGCCAACTCATCATTCCAGCCCGCACTGGTGTTAGAAATGGCCAAGATTCTGCAGGAAAACTACTGCTTTCCAGAGAACCTGGTTGGGATGCAGGAGGCCATCCAACAAGCAATCAACAGCGGAGAAATCCTGCGGATTTCCGATAGGAAAACCCTTGCAGCTGTACTCACCATCGGAGTACAAGGGGCACTGAACGACCCACGGCTGACTGTGTCTTACGAGCCCAATTTCGTCCCAGTGATGCCCCCGATCCTGCCCTCTCTCCCCAGAGAACAGCTGATCCGGCTGGTGAGGAACTCTGTCAAGGTGGATATCCTTGAAAACAACGTTGGCTATTTGCGGATAGATCGGATCATTGGGGAGGAGACAGCAGCAAAGCTTGGTTCCCTGCTGAAGGATAACATCTGGGACAAAGTTGCTCGCACTTCCTCTCTGATTTTTGATTTGAGGTATAGCACAGCTGGACAGCTGTCTGGAGTTCCCTTTATAATCTCCTATTTCTCTGACCCGGAACCCATCTTTCATATAGACACTGTGTATGACAGGCCCTCAAATACAACCAGGGAGCTGTGGACCATGCCATCAATTAAGGGAGAGAGGTATGGAAAGAAGAAAGACGTGATTATTTTGACTAGCAAACGTACCATGGGGGCTGCTGAGGCAGTGGCATACACATTAAAAAACCTAAAGAGGGCTATAATCATTGGAGAGCGATCGGCTGGTGGGTCAGTGCAAGTCAGAAAGATAAGGATTGGAGGATCCGAGTTCTACTTAACAGTTCCTGTGGCAAGATCTGTCAGTCCAATCACAGGCCAGAGCTGGGAGGTCAGTGGCATTCCCCCAACAGTCAACGTCATGGCAAAGGAAGCCGTCCCAAAAGCAAAGTCCCTTCTGGCTGTGAGGAGTGCCATTCCACAGGTTGTTCAGAGCATCTCCAACAAAATCAGGAGGTGGTATGCTTTCACTGACCGAGTCCCAGCTCTTCTTCAACAACTGCAAACTATGGACTTGTTCTCGGTCATATCCGAGGAAGATCTGGCAATCAGGCTCAACCAGGACCTCCAGACTGTGTCAGAGGATCCACGACTGATCATCAAATACATGCAAGACAATGCTGCCATTGAAGAGGAGGACCCTGATCTTTACAGAGTCCCTGATGATTCACAATTATTAATAACAATGATTGAAACAACGTTCAAAATTGAAATTCTCCAGGGCAACACTGGCTATCTCCGCTTTGACAAGTTTGTTGAGTTTTCTCCAATGATTGAATTAGAGGAGTTATTAGCTAAAACGGTGTGGGAGCCCTTAAAAGACACCAGTAACCTGATTATTGACCTTCGCTATAATACTGGTGGATACTCTGCCTCTCTAGCTCTTATTCTGTCATATCTGTATGACACTTCCCAGAAGCATTACTTTTTCACTATATATGACCGCATTCAGAACACAACAACAGCACATAACTCCTACCCACAAATTACAGGCCCGAGCTACGGATCCAAACGTGGGGTTTATGTGTTGACCAGCTACTACACAGCAAGTGTTGGTGAAGAGTTTGCATACCTAATACAATCCCTACATCGTGGCACAGTCATTGGGGAAATTACATCTGGTAACCTAATGCACTCAAGGATGTTTAAAATCGAAGGGACAGGTCTTGCCATCACTGTCCCCGTCATTAACTTTATTGACAACAATGGCGAATGCTGGCTGGGAGGTGGTGTGGTCCCTGATGCCATCGTGCTGGCTGAGGAAGCTGTAGATCACTTTCATGAGATCGCAGATTTTCATCAGGGGCTCAGGTCCCTAATGGAGGTAATTGGGGAACTGCTAGAGAAACACTATGCCATCCATGAAGTCGCCCTACAGGTCAGTAAGGTGCTGCTGAGCAAATGGGCTGATGGACAGTACTGGTCAGTGGTGGATTTTGAATCTTTGACATCTCAATTGACGTCAGACCTCCAAGAGGCTTCAGGTGATCACCGTCTCCATGTCTTCCATTGTGATGTTGAGCCTGAGACTATTCATGACCCCGGAAAGATCCCCACTGCGGAGGAAGTGGGATACATTATTGACGCGTTGTTTAAAATTGATCTTCTGCCAGGTAACATTGGCTATCTAAGATTTGATATGATGGCAGACATAGAGGTGTTAAAAGCCATTGGCACACAGCTAATAAACTTAGTGTGGAGTAATATAGTAAACACAGACGCTCTCATAATTGACATGCGATACAACACTGGTGGCTTTTCAGCTACGATTCCCCTTCTGTGCACCTATTTCTTTGACATAGAGCCTCTGCGGCATCTTTACACCATCTTCGATCGCACCACAGCCACAATGACAGAGGTCATGACATTGCCTCAGGTCAGGGGTCAAAGGTATGGGTCCTCCAAGGATGTCTACATCCTCACCAGTCATATGACTGGGTCCGCAGCTGAAGTGTTCACCCGCACAATGAAGGATCTAAACAGGGCCATAATTGTTGGAGAGCCAACCATTGGAGGGTCTTTATCAAGTGGAACCTATCAGATAGGGGACAGCACCCTGTACGCTTCCATCCCGAACCAGGTCGTTTTTAGTGCCGCCACTGGGAAGATGTGGAGTGTTTCAGGGGTTGAGCCTCATGTTTTGGCCCAGGCAAGAAACGCTCTTCATGTAGCACAGAGACTAATAGAAGCAAAGCCGTTGAAGACAGAAAACAGTGAATAGATTGTTTTATTCTAATTTCATAACATATAATTACTCAATTTGTCTTTGTGTTTAGCTACCACTTAAACCCAAAACAGGCCACTTGTTAAGAGCTGCATGTGTAACTAGCCTTCTTGTTTTCCACATAAAAATCAAACATGTAATCCACTGACCGTAGTCACAGTAAACAAAACAGTCTTGTTCTGTATAATCTATCCCTGAGCTGCTTTTCCTGAAATCTAACTGGAGATTGAGGTCTCCTTGTTGTACCAGAAGAGTTAAATATTTGTGCTTTTTAGAGGTTTACGGTCACAGGGTGAGCACTGTTTCAGATGCCTTTTCACAGGGATATCATCATGGAAAAAAAATTCTTATAAGATTTGTTTAACCATTTGTAGATGTTATATAAAATGTTGGTTCTTCACAAGCTGTATCTGCATTTATGTAATTTCCCCAAAACCCAGACCTGGCAGCTGTATGTATCCAAATATATTGTATAAGTGTTTATCTCATTGGAGGAAGGAAGTTACCAAACCTATCACAATCTATTTATCTACCGTGGTATTTTCACAACATAAATTTTCTTCATAAAGTAAATTCTATCGCACTTTGTTATTTATAAGATGGCTCTATGAACCCATATCTATATATTTTATTCTGTAAGGTTGCCTTTGTCTCTTCTGTTTTTTTTTATTTTCTGTGTGATTTCCTTTCGTTGCATATTAAATGCTTTGTATTAGAAGGTGATTGTTCAGTTCTTTATTCATGAAAAATGATTTCACCATTATATAAATGCATGTTTATATTCTTTACTTATTGTGTCTTTATGGTAGTTACATTATTTGTCATTCAATGGTCATTATTTTCTCTCTCTCTTTAGCTTTGCATTTTGTTTTTCAGTCTATTTGAATCTTTATCTGTGCTTTTCTGTTCTTTAACCACAAAACCAGCAGAGGGAGCAAGCATCAAACAAACCAAAACTGAATCTTGTTCTTATTCATGCCACTTTAAAAGTACACAACCAAAAACTGCAATGAACTGTAAACCACTTAAGAAAAAATACAAACACATTATACTGATATAATATTATGCATAAATGTACTGACACCAAGGGGCTCAATAAGCAAACAGTGATTTACTCTAAAAGGATGAAGACTTTCACCATCCTTAACTCCTTTATTTATAATTGTAATTTATAGAGATGGCCTAATTTGACACACAAAGCTTTAAAGAGGTGTGTGTAATGTAGATGTAAGTCTCTTAACTTTTGCAACACTCTTTTGTTACTAAATCTTCCCGGCTAAGTTGTTATTGCCTTGCAGAAGCACTCAGGATAATACGATTAGGGGTTTATTATGGGCTAAATCCTCTTATGAGTGTGTTAACAGAAAACTTGCAGCCCAAATAGTGCCATTCGACAAAGCACATCTTCGAGGAAGGAGGTCTGGGTCTTCGGCAGCCGTTCCAATTTACCTAATTCAACTAAACTAAACTGACAAAAATGGCTAGGGCCATGGTTTTGGTAGCATCTCTTTTAATTATAGGAAATGTTTTATTTACCCATGCCGCATTTTCCCCCACCCTCATTGTTGATATTGCAAAGATCATCATGGACAATTACTGCTCGCCAGAGAAGCTGGCAGGGATGAAGGAGGCGATCGACACAGCCAAAGGCAACACGGAGGTTCTCAACATCCCAGATGCCGAAACCTTGGCAAATGTCCTCAGCTCTGGAGTCCAGACCACAGTCAGTGACCCACGTCTTAAGGTCTCCTACGAGCAGAACTATGTCCCTGCCGTTCCCCTGAAGATGCCTCCCTTGCCTCCAGATCAGCTCATTGCCGTCCTCCAGACATCCATCAAGCTCGACATCCTGGAGGGCAACACTGGCTACTTGAGGATTGACCACATCCTTGGGGAGGAGGTCGCTGAAAAAATTGGCGCTTTGCTCCTAGATCTGGTCTGGAATAAGATCCTGCCAACTTCAGCTCTCATCTTCGACTTACGCTACACTGGCAGCGGAGACGTCTCTGGAATCCCCTACATTGTGTCTTATTTCACCGAAGCCGAGCCTGTGATCCACATTGACAGTGTATATGACCGCCCGTCAAACACCACCACAAAGCTGTTCACTATGTCCACACTGTTGGGAGAGAGATACGGTGTCACCAAACCCCTCATTGTCCTCACCAGCAAAAACACCAAAGGCGTTGCCGAGGATGTAGCCTACTGCCTCAAGAGCCTGAAGAGGGCCACCATTGTAGGCGAGAAGACCTCAGGGGGCTCGGTGAAAATCGATAAAATCAAAGTGGGTGACACTGACTTCTACGTTACCGTGCCATCTGCAAAGTCCATCAATCCTATCACTGGCTCCACTTGGGAGGTTGTAGGTGTGACCCCTGATGTGGAGGTCAATGCTGAAGACGCCCTCGCTACCGCAATCAAAATCGTCAACCTCCGAGGTCGGGTTCCAGCCATCATTGAGGGATCAGCATCCCTGATTGCTGCCAACTATGCCTTTGAGGCAATTGGGGATAGTGTTGCAGAAAAGTTAAAGGGGCTCCTGGCAAACGGAGAGTACGGCATGGTTGTTTCCAAGGACGGTCTGGAGACCAAGCTGTCTGCTGACCTCAAGACCCTGTCTGGTGACAAGAGCCTGAAGACCACCAGCAATACCCCACCTCTTCCACCCATGGTAGGACCCTTGTTAATGAGATACAAGATATTTTTGGTCCAGAAATTTCAAGTGTTGCGTTAGGATATATATATTTTCACTTATTGAGCTCGCAAGAAAGGGTAGAAATAACGTTATTTTCTTTGAATAATGTATATATCCGACAATAACATGCTTCCGATTTTAGCTCTATTTTCTGCTTTTCTTTCTTGCCAGGATTATTCACCAGAGATGTTCATTGAGCTGATCAAAGTGTCCTTCCAAACCGACATATTTGAGAACAACATCGGCTACCTGCGTTTTGATATGTTTGGAGACTTTGAGGAGGTCAAAGCCATCGCCCAAATTATCGTTGAGCATGTGTGGAACAAAGTTGTCAACACTAATGCCATGATCATCGACCTGAGGTTTGTTTTTCTACTCACAGAGCTTCTGCTTAGAATTGTACATGTTTATTTTGGAATACAAATCATCCTCTAAACCTGATAAAGCTAATTAGCCCATGACTAAATTAAGGTTTTACTTATAAGTTACTTAACTTTATTAGTGCCTGCATAAATTTAAGGTTTACAAAGGTTCTTTTAATGTTATCAATAATCTAGGCTTCCTATGACTGTTCTGTAACTGTACTTGCAGGAACAACCTTGGTGGCCCAACAACAGCCATTTCTGGTTTCTGCTCTTACTTCCTTGATGCCGACAAGCAGATTGTGCTGGACAAGCTGTACGACAGAACTTCCGGCAATACCACAGAGCTCCTCTCCTTGTCTGATCTCACTGGTAATTCTTTTTTAAGTCATTGTATTGTACATGATGATATCTGTTAGCAACAGGCTATAAGCTCAGGAAATATTTAATGGCTAAAGAACCAGTTGAATCAATCAAGAAATTACGTAGAACGATAACAAGGCTAGTAAGGGTCATTTTATTATTATTTTGAGCTTAAACTCAACAGGTGGCCAGAGGCACAGCTCTAAAAAACGTTTGCCTTTTACCTGCTGGCTGTGTATAATAGCAAATGTTTGCTAAGCAGTTGGAATAAGTGTTGATATAATAATTCAGCTGCCCTCAAATGACAAAAAAATTAAAGACCATAGAAGCATCTGCTATTTATATTTGTGTTTTGGAATCATCCCACACTTGTACAGACATGCTGCACCCTATTCTTAAGTTAATTAACTTCCATATTCATAGCTACACTGTAAATTATAATGCCCTGCCATTTTCTTCTCTTCTATTCAATTAAAACCTTTTCACAACCCACAAATCACTTCTCTACTTCATCAACCTCACATTTTAACCTCGCTCTGCCTCCTCCTCATCCACTACCTTAGGCACAAGGTACGGCTCAAAAAAAAGCCTGATCATCCTGACCAGTGGAGCGACTGCCAACGCCGCTGAGGAGTTTGTCTACATCATGAAGAGGCTCGGCCGTGCAATGATTGTTGGAGAGACCACCGCCGGTGGCTCCCACCCACCAAAGACCTTCCCTGTTGGTGAGACTGGCATCTTCCTCAGCATCCCCACTATCCACTCTGACACTACCACCGGGCCAGCATGGGAGGGAGTTGGCATCGCACCTCACATACCCGTCTCAGCTGACGCTGCCCTTGAGGTCGCCAAGGGCATCTTCAACAAGCACTTTGCAGGCCAGAAGTAAACCTGGCCCTTTAATGTGGTTTCAACAGTCACTTTTGCTTTGGCAGCCAAATGGTTACAAGATTTAGACTCTAGATTTCTCTAAGAAGTAAAGAATGTAGACTAAGTACAATGAATGTGTCCTTTTCCCATAAGCCCTGTTAGCCTGTTTGAAAAGTAGCACAAAGGTTGAACAGTTTTTATTCCAATTGTATTTTAATCTGGCTCCTGAGGTTTTCAGGATGGATGGTGGTGAAAAGTTGCAATATGAAGACAACTTTCCAAAATGTTAAGTAAACACTTAAAATTGCTTAAAACAAGTTTGCCAGATATTAGGAAATTCAGAACTCTTAAGAAGCCCACTTGATACTCTGGTGAGAAAAGCATCATGTGATGTCCCCAATGCATATTCTGTAAATGCTGTACATCTATAATGCAGTAAAGATCATGCCATGTGGAATGTGATTGTATCAGATCCAGTGTTGAGACACAATAAAAAATTATATTAAAATACACAAAAGTGTGTGTTTGTCATGTTTTACAGACTTTGAATGCACAATAAATCTCACTTACATTGACGTAACGGCAGCTCCTACCATGAGCCAGCAGCTGAAATGTGAGAATGAAACATTTCTCTTCATGATGCTGCTAAATGATAACATCAGTTCACTCCGGGTGGAGTAAAAACAAATACATCTCCAGCTGTACCACAGTAAACAAGGTCACAGCACAAACAGAAAACCCACACAGGATTTTTATCGAGATTGAAAGTGAAGTGCAGCACACGCACAATCTGCTTCAAATGTTGTTACACAGTTTCGCAATCCCTGTCCTTGGTGGCTCCACGTGGATCAGACCAAAAGATCTGCTCTGAATAGCCGTATTTACATAAGTAATAAAGTAAATATTTGGATGCAGGCCTTATATATGAGGTGATATTTGATATGCTGTTATTTTATCACAACATCACAAGTATTTACAAGTTTAAAAGAGGGTTGTTCGGAAGAAAGAGCTGCTCCCATAAAAAGACGAGCAGTGCACTCATCCAATCAGAGGCAATCCTTGTTAACAGTACTGCCCATTTACGATAGAAGCTGATGTTGTTGTATTTTATGGGTATGTTCCTGTGTTTTTATTTTATTTAGATTTTTGATTTTGTTATTGTTCTCGTTTACCTGCTATTTTTCGTCTACAATTGTGTTTTTGATTTGTTTTGTTTTTTTGATTTGTGTATTCAAAATTATGATTGTATTTTCTGACTTGCTTTTTTGTTTTCTAATTTGCTGTTGTGGTTTTGATTTACTGCTGCTGTGTTTTTCGATTGTGATCTGCTATGTGTCATTAGTTATTGTGTTTTTTGAAATGCGTTGTTCTGATTCGCTGTGGTTTTCTGATTCGATGTTGTGTTTAACTGCTTTGTTATGTATTTCTTGTTTCGCTGTTGGGCCCTTTAATTGATGTTGTTATGTTATGTGTTTTCTGACTTGTCTTGTGTTTTCTTATATGTATTGTAAGTTCTGTTATTTTGTTCTCTTATTTGCCATTGATTCTTTTATATTGCTTGATCTGTTGTGTTATCTCACTTGTGTTTTCTGATCACCCATTTTTATTCTATTCATTTATGTGTTGTTGTGTTTCACATTTATGGTTGTGATTTGCACTGTAGGGCCTCTGCCTGCTGCTGTAAGACACACGTCTAAAACTGCAGATAAACACATATCCTCCTTGTGTTTAAAGTGAAAAGCCAGCTGTATCGAAGCTCAGCAGTGTTAAACAGGGACAGTGATACGTTCCTCCCAAACTTCTCCAGTGTGCCACGTGAGGGCGGCGCATGGAGGGGATGTTGACCCATTTTCTCTCCTCTCTCTCTCTCTCTCTCTCTCTCTCTCTCTCTCTCTCTCTCTCTCTCTCTCTCTCTCTCTCTCTCTCTCTCTCTCTCTTCTTCTCCCCTTCCTCCTCAGGATGAAACATGAAACCTGGTCCACTTGAGCCAAGTCTGTCCCCATGGGCTCCCAGCTCCTCCAGCTCCGCTCTCACACACTTTCGCTTGGCTTTTTCCTCACACTCAAAAAACAGCGTTGACACTTTGTCAGGGACACACACAGACACCGCATCGTTTCCTCCTTTGTTTCTCTCTCTCTCTCTCAGTCTGTCTTCGGATGTGTGTGTGCAAGCTGTGGATTGTGAACCATCTGAAACTCTGTTCTTCGGTGGCTGTGATGCGGGGTCACCGGTGATGGCTGCAAACTGAGCGCAGAAACACAAAGAGACGCAGCGCCTGCATCTTTTGTCCCTTGCGCATCTCCTCTCTCTCTCTCTCTGGGATGTAAGAACTTGTGTTTTACACAAAGGAACTAACTTTTTTTGTCCACCCCCACCGAGGAGAAACTATGGCGAGACTCGTGTCGAATATGCGTCTTGTTGTGTTTTTGTTGGGATTAGTTTTTGCTGGGTTCTCCATCGGGAGGTGAGCCGGAGCCGCAGGAGGTGGAGGAGGAGGAGGAGGAGAGCTCCTGTCAGGGAGCCTTTGACCTCTATTTTGTCCTGGATAAGTAAGTGGACACCATTTTAATGTTCATTATATTGTAGAACCCGGACATAACCTGGTTTACAGAGGCTTCCCCTGTGAAAGAAGCTTGTTAAACACATACGACTAATTAAGGTTAACGCTCTTTTTTCGGGTCTTTATTTGAGTTCAGAGACAAAATGTCTGGTTCATCCAACACAACAATGAGTTTAATTTCTTTCAGCTACTGACGTGAACGTTTAAATAAAGTTAGGTTGATTAGCATCTGTGCAGATGTGGTGACGTCATCAAGAAAGCTGACTCGCAGAGCACACTTTGCTGAATAAGCAAAAACCGAGGAGCCACTGGTTGGATGCAAGTAGCTGATAGAACAATCTTAATAATGATTGCAATATGATTTTCATTCATAACAATACAACACAGGTTCAATTTGTATAAATATAATATGGGCATTAGATCTACCTCGCTTTGCTTTGTTGTTTATCAAGTATTTGTCATTGTCTGCACATAAAGAAGAGTTGGATTAAAGCAATATCAATAATCATTGCAACATAATTCTCATCAAACAAAAGCTTCATTATTTATAGATAGAACTCTTATGAAATGTGCAGGCACAGAGAAAATGTTCTGCTTTGACAGGAGAACATTTGAGAGTATCAAATAGAATACAGAAATATAAAATAAAACATAAAACTGAATAAAAAAACAGACAATCTGAGACCTACATATCATTTGTAGACAAATAATTCAAGTAAAGTGCAGTGCCACAATGTGAGTGTAGGAGGATGAATTCTGTATCTGTGCATTATGTATGTTTATCAGTTCAAAACTGATCCATCTCTTTCTTAAAAATCAAAACCCTATCGTCCTCTTTTCTGATCCTCTACTAAAGAAAGACATTCAGTTTTTCCACAGAAATGGGACTTCTGCACTGGAGGGACTTTTTTTCTTTCCTGCTCTTTACTTAGTGACCGCTCACCGTTCGCTCGCTCCTTTCCAATCCTGTACGCCCACATTGGAAAAATGTTGTGGTTATGTGACATCTTAGTGCTGGACTTCAGCAGCTGGGCTCAGGCTGCCAGGGGGGAAGATAAATGTAAGAGAAACTTCTGTAGGGCCTGTTTTTTCCCCAGTGCATTTACAGTATAGCTTAAAGGCTCTGAAATACAGTAACATTCTGTTGCTCCACAGAACTTGTCCTTTGTGCGATTATGGTGAGTCGAAATGCACCAAATATCATAGACTGAATGAAAGACACTGGATCAGCTTTGAAGGAGGACCTACTTTTTTTCTTTTTTTGAATCAAACTTCTTGTTTTTCAAATTATTGAAGTGTATTGTTGTGTCAGCTCCTCTCATTCCTACTCCTGCCCTTTTGGAACAGTGCCAAGAGTGGGAGGTGGAACAAGAAAGGACAGGAAGCAGCAACATTTATGGAAAATGTGGTCTTAATTTGGCGGGGATAAAAATGTTGCGCACAGCACCTTTAAAAGTGTTGTGGCCTGATGAGAAGTTTCATGCAGATGAGAAGAATGAGTGACTTGTATAACAGCTTTAAAGTTGTTGTTTGTCGGGCCAAAGGGTTTACACTGTTTACACTGGTGGGCCCTCAATTAGGATTCCAGATGACATGTTAAAGAGCCGAGTGCAACTATGACATCAAGCCTACATGTTGATTTTGCTAAAAGTGAAATGAAAACACCAATAGGATATCATAATGCAATTAAGATGTTTACACGTTTACATGTTCTGATGTATCGGATGTAAACATAATGCCTGTAAGATTGTTGCTGTACCCACTGAACTTAAACAGAACCTGTGAAATTTTCCTAGAAAAGGACTCAAACATGGTGGGACTGCCGCCCAGATGTGAAAGGCTGCTTTTGGCTTGTGCCCATTTGGTAAACACTGACACATGTTGCAAATAAGGAAACTGTCTATTCTTTTCAGTGTCAGATGCTATTGTTAGCTCTCCTGCGTGCTCTGGTGCCCACTCTGAGGGTGGCTTACAAGGTTACGATATTAGTTGTGGACTTCAAACAGAAGGACGCTCATTAGAGACCTACTCCAGCCGACCCTGTACCCCATCCCTCAGGCCTGAGCCGGTTTTATGTGACACTTTCTGAACTCTATTGATCCATATGAAAGGTGTAAAGATCAGGGGGTTGTAGCAGGCGGAGAAGCAGAGTATGCAGGATACTAAAATGCCTTTCGTGTCCATAAAGAACTACTTTCGGGCTTTTTTAACCTTTTGCTGCCTAAACTTAAAATTTTAAATAGAGGATTTTTTAGCCAATCTCTCATCATACTGTAAAGCTAACTGTATGGCCATGCTAACACATCCTTCAGATCGTACTAAGGTACAGCAGCGCTTTGAGCTAAATGCTAACATCAGCAAGCTAATATATTTTGTGTAGCAGATATAATATCTACCATGTTCATTCTCTTACGCTTAGTGTGTTAGCATGTTATATTTCTATATACTTTTGTTTTGTTTATGTCCTATCTGCTAACATGGAGGAGACAGTGTTTATGACCTACTCTTTAGCCAGCCAGTAGGGTGCAATCAAGACTAATTTGCTTCACTTTTGGGGAGCTGTTATATCATCCATCTTTATGGTTCAATCCAAAGAAAATGAAAAATGCCTTTCGCCATTATGCTCCAGAGCCCACTACTGGAATCAGATGCCCTTGCGGATAACATATGCTTTGAATTTATTTGTTTTATGATGCTTTTATTATTCTTTCTTGAATTGGTTTTAAATGTGCTTTTTTTGTCTTGTTATTTTTTATAATTTATTTTAGTTTATATTTATTTTTTGCCTTGCCTACATGCTTTGGGCACTGTGAAGATGGTTTTGAATTTTACAGTTCACTGCTGAGTTGGCTCATAAACTTGACTCCAGAGACATTTAATGCAAACTCAGGCAGAAGATGTCACGTCATGACTCAAGCATGTAGGACAGTCCTCACTGAGACAAACAGGCGGCTGCAGTGTGAAGCATATAGAAGGTAATGACTGCAGGTTGCCAGGTTGAATCTGGGACCACTATTACTGAGCTTGGAAAATATGGGATTTAGCAAGACATTATCCTTAACTGCAAAGTGGTGTGTGTAACTTAAATTGTATATGATATATACATAAGGGAAAGCAGGGTTTTTCCATTACAAGCTTGACGTTGTAGGCAGTGATATGTCAACAATGATGTGATAGAAGTAAACTGTTGAAGCCAGCTAAGGCGAACAGGAGATTGATAAAACATCTGGTTGTGTAAAACAGGGTCAAAGAGAAAAAACACAATATATCAAATGCAACCTTTCAAGTTTGTAGATTTTTGTAAAAAGCATGAAAATAAAAGTTTAAAAATAATGTGTCAATTAAATAAAATGCAGGAACATATGGCCCAAGGCCACACCTGGCCACCAGCTGTTCACAACATGACAACCTATTCCTGTGTTGTGCTGTAGACTATGGCTTTAATTGGATGCACAGAGAAATGAACTATTTCCAGTATGCTCTGTTAATTTGCGAATGTGAATTTGACATCATATGCCCCAGTGGCCTAATGGATAAGGCACTGGCCTCCTAAGCCAGGGATTGTGGGTTCGAGTCCCATCTGGGGTGGTTATCAGCAGAGTGGCGCAGCGGAAGCGTGCTAGGCCCATAACCCAGAGGTCGATAGATCGAAACTATCCTCTGCTATTTTGTCTGCTATGGGATCAATAGAATCTTACATACTCCATGTGATTAAATGTAGTGGTCAATACACCCAAACTCTAACAGCCACCGCTAGGACTACAACCACACTATACACTGACACATGACAGCTGCAAAATTCAGATTTATTTAACATTTTAGAGTTGGTGATTATTGAAAACATAACCCTAAAATAGATTGCCCTATTTTGTTATTTGTGTGCATACCAGGATGTTATCATATGCAAATTCACAGCAGGCGGGCAACATTTTGCTTTTAAATATGGATCATGGCACAAGAGGAATGGTATGGGCTGTGTTTATATGGTAGATAAAGGGTTTCAAACATGGGCAAACATGTTAAATTGTGGAGGAAGTGATGCTTTTGCTTTGAAATCAACTACTTATATAGATATGAGATCAGAATAGAGGTCAATATATATATATTTTTGCCATTCTTTCCCCCATACCTCTTTCCATTCATCTTTCTTATTTCCAGCAGTTCTACATTACCCTACTTGTAGTTAACGCAGTTTCTAAATGATGAAATACACTTCTCTCACAAAAAAGTATTGTGCTGCTATTAATAACAACAATCTTTACGTCTAATCGCTATGATTTCTGTCTTGTCTTTACTTTCCAGATCATGTTTTTATTGTTGTGGTGTAGTCACAAGCTAGGACTCTGGTTGGGCACTCGGCCATGATGCCTGAAATCCAGACGAGTCAGCGGAAAAACCTTAACTGCAGCTGCAGTCCATAAATACTAAGATATGTCTGGCTGTGGAATGACAGAGTGTTTTGTAAATTGACATTTCACAGGGTGTTGCTTTGGTGTTTTCAGCAGGAAGTAGTGTCTTGTTGAATTATATGAGTCCTTCAGGGAAGTCATTCTTGCTGTAATCCAAGCCTTCTAGTAATATTTGATAAATTACTGCCTCCATCAACAGAGAAAAGTGAAATTTCAATGACATATTTAGATGATCAGAGATAGAAATAGAAAAGTCGGTGTCCCTTGACACAAGTTTCAAATGCCTCTTCACCATTTTGTTATTTTCTTGCCGAACAATTCCTCTCGGTTTTAGACTGGACGTTCAGCATTAGCTCAGAAATCATGCAATAAAGACTTTGGCTGTAAAAGTAGGTTAGTGGTTTTAAACAAACAAATCCTTGTGCCCAGTCAGTTAAATTGGATCATTGGATACAGGCCGTGCTGGTGGGGGTAGGCCCAGCTGTGATGGTAGACAGCCTCTTGCCCCCCCTTCCTTCGACACTTTGAACCGTGAGAACGAAGCTGGGAGCAGCTAAATCTTATGGCCAATTGAGCTTTTTCCCACATGCCGTCATCCCAGTGCCCTCGGGGACAGAAGTGTCTGTTGGGTTTCTTGAGAGTGGATGTAGAAACTAAACAGTTACTTCTTGATAATAATCTGAAAAGGCTTAGGATGAGATATGTTTTAGCTGTAATGTCCTTTGCGAGAGTTACAGAATTGCAAGTATAGTCAACGTTAAAATGGCTGCTTTAGGGCCCAATGTTTGAGACGTCAAATTAAGGATCCTTAACGATATTAAAGACTGAGCCAATGTTGTGGGCTGTAAAACAGAAACAACAGCTGAAAGAAGCTGAAACAATTTCTCATCCTAAGATTTGAAAAGTGCAGCTTTATGGTTGCAGATGGTTTTTACATAATGACTTTTAACAAAGCACTGATGCCAAGGGAACTGGTGTCTAAAGGGCCACACCCATATGTTTATATGTCTTGGTAATCACTTCCTTGCATCACAGTTATCAAATTTCCTAACCTAGCTGCTCAGCTTTAATACACCACAGTATTTTCTACTATTTAAAGCCATTAGCGGTTCATTAGTCTAATAAATTGATTTTGAATTCGTTGAATTAAGCAGCTTGACTGTATGGATGCCAATGTCTGTCAGTCAGTCAGCCGGTCACAGAGCTGCACTTACTAGCAAATATTAGCAATGTAACAAGCTAAACATGCATTTTGACTATAGCAGCCTGCTTCAGTTTGTCTGTAAACTTTTAGTCTTGTTCTATGGTGAAAATCTTTGTACAGTGCAATCAAACATTTCAAATAAATTGTCTCTTGTGCAACATCATGTTATCAAGGCTACCATTAAATCCCTCTTGGAGTTCATCGATACTTAACATCAATATGTGATGTACAAGTTTCTTCTATTTGATTTAAACATACACTGTGCGGAAACATGTTAAAACAAGTGGAGAACTTGAAAATTAGACAAACTTCAGCAAAAATGTAAAGTCCACTTTACTCGAGGTTTAATACCTCAAACATGGAAACACTGATATGATCCTGGTAGGAAAGTTCTGTACTTCACTGCTGATGTTTCCATGCAGTATGATACTTTCATACTTTCGTCTTTTTTTCTGGCTCTGTCGTTTTCTCTCCCTCTCTTTCATGCAGTCTGACTGACTGACTCTTTTATTCTGCAGTCTGACCCTGTCAGCAAAAAATAACACATGATCACAAAAGACTGGGGATGTTTTTATTCTTTAGGTCTTTGTCCCATGTGAGGGAACCAAGTGAATTCCTCTCTCCTCTTTACACAGTCTGTTTAAAAGGCAGTAATGATCCAAAATACATCTCTTCATGCCCACAGCTTTTTGGAAACAGTAGATCTGAGTTGAGCATCAGCAGAGGAAATTACAAAAACATTATAAACAGGACGACGTTTCTCTAAACTAATTTACAGGTGCTGGAAGAGACAGTATGTAGTTCTGCAGCTCATTTCAGAAAGGACTCACAACCTCTACTCAGTCAATGTCAAGTTCTTTAGGTATTTATTGAGGGGGATTTTTTGTGCCGTTATTTGTGAGTCAACATTAGCCTGGTAACAGGAAACATGGGGGAGGGGAGAGATTAGGGATGACACATAGCAAAGATCACCAGCATGACTTTACCTGGGGACGTTAAACCCCCAAGGTCACAAAGACACCACAGCTTTTAAGTTATGAAATACAGTGTTCATCTGTGAGCTTAGTGCTTCTGATCATTGACAACAAGCTGAAACCCACAGTCCGTTGACATGGAGACATTTGAGCTGAAAAATACATTCCATGTGCTTGATAAGAAATTATATATTATCTTCCCAACTCAGAGTTTCACAATTAAGTATATTGTTCCCAGGGAGGGAAAAGTTTGTTGGACATAAATTCATAATAGAGATCTCCCATGAGAAGCGCACATTTTTTGGGGGATCATGATGAAATTAGATGATGGCGGGCTGCCACTAGATAATTATAGGAAAACAATAGGAAACACTGCTGAGTATCCTCAGAGCAAACGTCTTGTTTCATGTCATTGATTTGGTCCTTTTTCTTTTTGCTTTGATTTTAAAGGGCATATAATGTTTAAAAAAAAAGGCAAATTCAAAGTCTAGCAAACAGCTGTTATCACTGGAGAATTAACAGTTATGCTGATCAATGCCGTGAAACCAGTTAAAAAAAGCAAAATAAACGCAGAGTGATTTCAGCAGTATTTCACTCCTTGTTTTGGATGTCAGCTGGTGTTGGTGCGTCAGGGAGGATGTTTTGACCTGTCTGCCAGTTGTGTTGGCTGAAGCAAGCTGAAGCAGGTCAAAGAGACATTTGGACAGTTTTTCGTCCAATCATCGGCGTGTTTCCTCTGGCAGACAGAACAGAAAGTAAAGCCAACAGATTTTTCACATTATCTCACTCCTACTCAGCTGCATTTACGATCATCTCAACGATATGGCACTTTGTCTTTCCCTTGCTCCTACCCTCCTTTTCTTCTCTTTTGTTTCTCCCCGAGCCCAAATGGCAGAGAGCCGGACACATGCTTTACATCTTGCTCTGAGAGTCTGTCAATTGAGAAAACACTGTCGCCTGGCTTTGACAAGTTGCAATGACATAAATTCAAACTGCTGTCGGGTGCAATCACTTTGCCTGAACCTCATAACAACCTTCAACTCTCAGAACCTTTACTCTTTGTGTCCAGAGCGCAGACATCACAGCTCAGCTCACTGTAATAAAATTAGATCAGACGATTCAGGACGGGAGAAAAAAGGGCAAACGCATAGAATAGTTTCATCAAGAATCATAGAATAAAATGACCCACTTCCTCTCCCAGTTGTGTTTGAACAGGTGAGTGAAACTGCAAGCTAGGTTTCGGTCTCACGACTGGACCCACCTCAGACAACCCATAGTTTTCCAAGGCAAACAAGAGCTGTGGTGGCTCAGAAACAAAGATAAGCAGCTGAAAACCAAAGGTGGGAGTCCTCAGATTCACCCTGATGTTAAATAAATAGTCCAAAAAGATCCCCACACCTCTACATGACTGTACGCCGCAGTTAAGTTTTACCAGACGTAATGTTCTCCCCCCACCCCCCTCCACTGTTGCTGTATTGGAACAGTCTACACGAGAAACTGGCTCCTGCTATTCCTTCAGGTCAGAGGCTGTTTCTCTGTGTCTGCCTGAGCAATCCTCGTGTGACCATTTCTGTTGATGCTGCACATTCAGAGCTAAACTCCCCTCCAACCCTTCACCTCAAGCTTTTTTTATTTTCATTTTGGGAAGTTTTTTTTGTTTAGCTTGTAAGGTCTTGTCCTTTTAATGTGCTCCATCAGCCTCACAGGAATGTGAAAGCCTTGATGTGGGGGATCAAGTTGTGTCCCCAGAACAACAGCAACTCAGGAAAAAATCAGGCGTAAGATGTTAAGTTGACCAACATTTAAGCTTATATAACATGTTTATGTTATTGTGGATGCTTTGCTGTAATTGGGGTGGATAGTCCAGCATTGGTGGCCCATGGGAAACCCAAACCTCATCCTCAAGCTTTGGCAGTTTTGGTGCAATGGTTTAATTATTTCTACAACATGTCTACTTCCTTTGTACCAGCTCACCTTCAGCTTGTGCAATCAATGTGTTTGCTTTCTTTGGAAGTTCTGTTGCTGAAGTCTGACAAGGTGCTGATCCTTTTTTTTAACCTCACCCAGTCAGCAACTGTTGCTCATTTATGCAGATTTTCCACGAAAAGTCAGACATCTCATCATCTGCAAAAGAAATCCTGAACTAATATATTGATGTCTTAAAGTTAATATGATAGGTCTTGTTGTCTTTTTAAAAACTGGGTCTACAAGGACACAAAACAAAGACCATTCAGTCTACCAAACACAACATTTAATACAGACCCAGAGTTCAGTTTGGCAGGATCAAAAGCCTTGAATGACTAAGATGGGAAAGTCCCTCATTTTCCTTGGCTTTGTCTAAACCCCATCCCAGTGTGACCATAAAATGACCCCCCCCCTCCACTGCCTGAGCAATAACACAAAAGCCCCACAGGGTATTTGACACTGAATAGTAGATAAATGCCATTCGTTAAAATACATTTTGATTTCATGTAGCTGGTGCTGTTTACCAGCTTGCAGAGTCAAGCTCAGTTGGCTCCTGTACCTTCAAAATATTCAAATAATCTAAATAAATTGTGCTGAAAATAATGATTGCTGGGTTAGTTGTAATCTCATCAAATAAACACATTTTTTTTATCATCTCAGCTCAAGGTATGGGAAGCTTCCATGTGAGAAATGGTTCCCTCTGTTTATTTTGTCTAAGCGAAAATTCTCAGACTGAATCTTTTAGTTTGCTGGGAATTGAGGAACTTACTTCAACGTTAGCTAGTATAACAGAGTCACATGGTTGCAATTTATTTTCTAAGACACAAGCGTGACCAAATGTGTGTATTACTGAAAATACATAATTTACCTTGTGACATCATTAGTTGAAGTCATTTGTAGTTTATTCACTTTTGAATATTAGTAATTAAAGTGCTTTCGTCTTGCAGTCACAACGAAGGTAAAAGCACTCATCACATTGGGTTTGTGCAGAAACAAAGACTCAGTGGACTGAATTATACTAAATTGAAGTTGATCAATAAATCCAATTTCTCAATCCCTTTGGTTAAAAGAGTGGTATTGACCATCTGCCCCACACAAGGAAACAGCAACACATCCATGTTTGCCAGTTAGAGCTTCTCTAATGCCATTACATCAGTAAGTAAGCACCTAGAATAACATTGAGTCAGCCTAGCTCTTTATTCTCTGTCAGCTTCGACCTCTAAACAGGCCCCTAGTTTTACCACAGTGAATTAGCTCATTTCCCATGTGTCATCTCTCTTGGTCACTCGTTAGCTAATGGAGTGACCTGCTGACTGGTCATATCATGAAAGCCCTCTGCCTTAATGATCACGCATAATAAAATTGCTACACCCACACACACACACATACACACATGCCTTGCCCAGAGGAAATAAGGCTATCTCCACAGGGAGTTGTTTTTCTGCACTACTCCAGTTTTATGGAGGTTCCCCTGGGGAGACTGGGGCCTGTTTCCTCCTTTAGGGATTCATTCTGGATCCAGGGGGGGTGCTAAATTACAAACCACACCGTGCTACCAGCCTCTTTAATCTCACCAGCATATTACAGACCCCTTTTGTGCAGTGCAGACAAACTGTCTCGAGTTATCCCCCCAGGTTGTGTTTGTGATATATACAGGAAGGTCCATTTTATTGATAAAATATAACTTTAATATCCCTTCAACAGATAAACAGTATTTTTCTGATTTGAATGCCTTTCCATATAATTCAGTAAAGTCTTGGTATTTTGTTTGAGTTCTTGCCGAACAAATAAATCGTTTATAATTTAAAATATATTTTACAACTGCTGTCTCACGCTATCCAAGTTTTCCAACTAATAAGGACCATAAGTCGAGTTTACCTGCTGTTATGCAAACGATATCATTAAAAACACCTCTGGGATATTTCTCCCTCTCATGTGCTTTGAATAAAACTTACATGTGCATTTCACAACTGTTTTGAACAACCTGTTTGAAGTTGTTTCAGAGATGATTTACTTCAGACATTCTTGCTTCGACAGCTGTTAGTTTATTTTAATGCTTTCCCCGTGTCCTTTTCTTAGGTCTGGCAGTGTGAAGAATCACTGGAAAGAAATCTACGACTTTGTGGAGAATTTAGCTGAGAAATTCAAAAGGTAAGAGGATTTGAAACATGTAGTGTGAGTGCATAGGAGAATTGTCTGCAGTGTAACATGGGAAAGGATTCACGACTGGATTGCTCATCTAAAGAAATGAAACGGCCCCTTATTGCCTCAACTCGACTTCCTGGAGCCCCGAGATGTAGATGTCTAAAGAGAAACCCACAGTTTACAAACCAGTCACTCTGGTAAAGTAAAATAAAACCTGTCCCTTCAGCTACAACTGGCCATATGCTAGGTCATTTATCATCTATGGAGCCGCTACGCTCTGTCTCTGCAGTATGGCCTCACTGATGTCTGGGGTTACCAGCAGGGACTACAGGCTGGGGTCTCTTTGTAGTATATGACCAGTCTTGGTTTTACAGTTTCTTTAGCTTGATTCTTGTAGACACCTCACAGCAAGAAGGTTCTTCGTTTGGATTTCAATTCGGCCGGGGTCTGTGCAGTGTTTGCATGTGGGGGTTAGGTTCATTAGAGACTCTAAAGGTGTCCAAATTTGAGTTGAAAAAGTTGTTTACCTCTATATTTTGGCCGTGCAATATGCTGGCGACCTGTCCAGGATGTACACCTCCTCTCACCCAATGTCACCAGGGATTGGCTCCAGCCCACTCCAGCCCCCTGTGGCCCATAAATGATAAGATGCATAGATAATGCACGGATGGATAGACAAGGTGTTATAAATGCTGTGCGATGGGATGGATACTTTCAAATGGACAGGGCTAACAAAACTGCCGCAACACTGTAGCTAAACTGTCCCTAACTTATCTTATTTTCATATCAAGCAAATCAGCTCTATAAATCCCTTAAAACATATTCTGCCTTTTGGTACGTAGTTGAATAAAATGCAATATTTCAACAAATGGCTGCATCTGTCCTTCATCTCTTGGGTGGTTTTGTTTTGCGCCTGTATTGCCATGGCAACACTTGGAGCCTTTTGGTTCAGCCAACACAAATAATCAACTCTCTTCAAAGTTTCAGTTTGAAACAAAGATGAGAAAGTTTTAAACATTGCAAACCAAAATACAAAATATCTTTGCAAAGTTTGAGTGTCAACAACTGAGTCAAGGTCACTAACCGGTTGCAAAATCCTGCTCGCTGGTGCGATGCATGGTGTCACTTTGTGTGGGAGAGCGTGGGGCTGAGCTTCAAAACATCTAAATAATCAGACTGTGATGTAATTTATCGTCACTTAGATAATATTTGCCAGTTATTTTATGGGGAAAACAATATAACGCTTTCGTCTTCCTTCAGCTAGGTATTGACGTAATTGAAATAATGAACATCAGACGTTGTAGAAATGTTGGTTTTATGTGTACTCCATGTTGTGCAAGGTGGCTCATCGCCAGCCAGCAAGCAAATGCTGTTGAGTTTTGCCTTTAGCAGTTACTATCATTCTTTGGTACATCTGATCTGAAACCAGTAAATCTGGGTATATGTGTAATATGCTCTCTTGGAAAAATTGTGGGCTGCTGAATACTGGATGGGCTGACTTTTTTGTTGTTACACCCCTTTTTTTTTCTTTTTTAGTCCAATGCTGAGGATGTCCTTCATTACTTTCTCCTCCAGAGCTTCTACCATCATGAAACTAACAGAAAACAGGTAAATTAAGTTATGGCTCATACAGGCTGTTGATATAATTAACTTACTTTAGCTAACAAATCTATGCTCTAAAACATTTCATTCTCGCATGATTCATCACAATCTGCTCTGCTGTCTCCTCTGCAGAATGGACATCAAAAAGGGCCTGAATGCTCTGAACAAGGAGATTCCAGGTGGAGACACATTCATGCACCTTGGATTGCAGAGGGTCAGGAATTTTCTTGTTTTGGTATTTGTTTAGCTAAAGCAAAAGTCATTGAACTATTCTTTGAACGTGACATTTCTGTATCTCCTGTCAATCTGAACATGAAAACTTCTTCTTATTCAAAGGCAAATGAGCAGATTTACCATGAGAACTTAGGTGAGCATCAAACCACATCTCTTATGAATTTTCACTTTAGGCTAAGTTTAATTTTGCTGAGATTGCAACACGGCTCTTATTTGTTTTTTGCAGCCACGGCCAGTGTGATCATTGCACTGACAGATGGAGAGCTGCAGGAGCATCAGCTCATCGATGCACAGCAAGAGGTAACAACTTCATACAGAGGCTGATTCAACTATCTGCTGCAGTTTGATATCTCATGTAAAAAATAGGTTGACCCCTAACCATCAAAATATTGAATAATTTGTCTTTAAAATTAAGTTATTTACTATTCCTTTTTCTGATTTGCTTTTATTGATATTTGTATTTTAAACATGTTCAACTGTGACAGGGTAGCTCTGGATGCAGGGACACTCTCATCTGTTGAATATCAGTTTTCTGAAAAACAAATATTAAATGTATTCCTTTTTCCAAAAACAGGCAGAGAGAGCCAGGTCTCTTGGAGCTATCGTGTACTGCGTTGGTGTCAAAGACTTCAATGAGACACAGGTAATACCCATTCCAAACACAAAAAAATCTGTATTTTATTATAGCTTCAACGTAATTATCTACGTGCCAGCTACAATTCACCATGTATGTACTGAATGACGTGTTTCCAGGGCTGTGGAAATATCCAAAATGTAAGTGAGCTGTAGTGTGGTGGCCAAAGTGCAATTTGGCAAACCAATAATTTAAAATTTCCTGAGAAGCAATCTGGGTGTTTTTTGGTTTCTTTTACCTCTGTGCTGGTTCTCAGTTCAAGCCCCATTTGAATGATGGTAAATTGACTCATTACCTGATTGTGAATAACGTTTGATTATAAATGTAACATAGTGGAGTTCCTCCACCTGTACGTTTAAGGCCAATTTGGGCCTTGTTGTTAAAAAATATCTAAAAGCAGCCAGAATGTTGGGGAGGTTTTTCATTTATCATAGTTTCAGAACAACAATCCTGACAATGGAGGAGAAATTTCATTTTCCATTATTTACTCATTCCCAGATAATGGGTTTATTTATTTATTCAATTTTAATGACTGTATTCTTCTCCCCTTCTTTCCCTTCATCTCTACCTCTGTGTTCTTTCTCTACGTGAAGCTGGCCACCATTGCAGACACCATTGAGCATGTGTTTCCTGTCCTGGGTGGCTTCCATTCCCTCCGGGGAGTCATTGATTCGGTAAATTAACACTTCTCTCTGCACAACCCAGGCAGCCTTGCAGATGACCACATTCAAGTACTTAGCCCATTAAGACCTAAATAAAAAGGCACCTTAAGACCTAAGTGTTGTTTGAAAACAACCACCAAAAGTTTCAAATGTTAAAAAAATTGTTTTCCTCTGCCTTTTAAAGTTGATCTAGACATGAAATGAAAAACATTTGGCTTTAGTTGTAATCACTGCGTTTTCCCTAAACTTAAGAGTATTTAAGAAAATCACTTTGTATTTCATCGATCATATGTCTCAAATGTCTATGACATCATATAATACTTGTATGTGCTGTGTCAGTAAGCATCATTTTAACTTTTCATGTGGATATTAAATATCTGATTTCAGGAAAATACACATACTGTACATAAACATTACTTACTCACTGATATATGTAGGAAGTTATATCCAGTGGTGCTGCTGAACAACCAGTCGTTCACATCTTTATCTTTTACTTTGCTGATGATAGATGTTTTCAATCTCAACTACAACTTTAATGCATCAGACTGTTTGGTGAACATTTGCTTTTCCAGCAACAGCTGGCTAGGGTTATTGGAGCCAAGAAAGATCTTGGAGCAGAAAACACACTATTTTATCAATAGTTTACCCTTTAATTAATGTTTTTGAATTGCTCTTTCTCAACTCAAATTCTTTGCTGCAGATCATCAAGAAATCGTGTATTGAAATTCTGGCAGCTGAGCCGTCCAGTGTGTGTGCAGGAGGTGAGAAAAATAGAAACACACACTTTCAAGCCCACACATTCAAAAGCTGAGCTGGGTCCCTTTGTTGTCAGATGATAGCCACTGGGCTCTGAGGCAGTGTTTACATGGACACGGTTTACATGTTCCAACTAATGACCTCATTCTGAATAAGACAACATTTTGATTATGATGTTTACATGTGTTGCTAATCGATTTCCTGTCATATTCAATTTACATGACTGATTATGTCCCAGGGCGTACGTGGTCAAGCTGTTGGTAGCTGTTATACATTTCAATGTCGCAAAAGGCTTTAAAAATGCCAACTGGATGTTATAAGGTGATTAAGACGTTTACTTGTCTGTATAATGTAACATAAGGGCGGAATTCCCCCTAATGTCTTAATTCAAAATCATGGATTTTTCCAAGTATGAGCTCATTCCGGTTAATAAGAAAATGCCGTTAACATGACAGTGTCTTATTCATCGTTTCTCCAAGCCTCGTAATTTTGTTAATGGTCACCTCATCTCTCCTGCCCTCACTTAAGTTAATGACAATTCCAGACTGAAAAGTGGCCATGTATGTACATCCAGGTCACCCACAGGAAACCCACTGGGACAGAGTCCTACACTGGGAATCATGTCAGACTGTGTGAATAAAATAATGTTGGAGAGAAGCAGTGGTCAGACTAGAAAACATCCTTCAATGTCCGGCCAACAGAAAGATTAGGACTTATTAAGCAACATTAAAAGGCACAAATGAACAGATAAAAGTTGATTAAACATTTTTGGCATAGGCAGAAGGAATTTTATGGTTTTTCACATCTGCTTTTGCATTTTATTAAGCAGTGAATTACTTTTACCATTTAAGGGGCAAAGTTACATCAGGCGCTGTACCCTTCAGTTCAGTCCTGCAGGTTTATAAACTTATTGACATCAGAGTGTTTTCTCTTTTTGTCATAATCCATTTTGTCTTTGCGTAATCCTGTTTACAAACAAATAAACCAACAAACAAACCAACAAACAAACAGATGGGGTAACATAACCAGGTAATGAAAGAGTTGTAAATTAGTATTAGTTATTTTATTTTAAAATATTAGTTTTCTCCTGCTGTATTGCCATTTTCTATTGATACTACGTTATGTTTTCCCTCCTAATGATCCACACAGTTTAAGACAGGCCTCCTAGCAGCCACGCTGGGTGCAGAATGAAAATGATATATGTACGAAATGTTTGAAATGTAATATTGTTGATGTGTGTTGTGTAACCAGAGTCCTTCCAAGTGGTGGTGAGAGGAAACGGGTTTCTTCACGCCAGAAACATCGACCAGGTGCTCTGCAGCTTCAAAATCAATGACACCATCACAGTCAGTGAGTAGAGACACTTTCTCATCTTTTATTAACTTGTTTATTCCTCATGTAAACATATGGAACAACTAAATAACCACTGGAGAACACATTTACAATGAGAATTGAAAAAGACATCTCACACGGCTCAAACGTATATGCATAGTTTACAGTAATTTTATTCAGTACATCTATCAAAACGCTGTCTTTGCCTTCCAGCTGAGAAGCCGGCTGCAGTAGAAGACACATTCTTACTCTGTCCAGCTCCTGTCATCGATGAAGTCGGAAAGTAAGTGCCTCCTTTTTTATGACTTCAACCTCTAAGCAGGACACTATTATATTTCACACTGCAACCACGTGCATCTCAGATCACGTTCTTTGTCTCAAATACAGAGAAACACATGTATGTATACACGTGTCTCTATGTACAGACCGTAAGGAGCCTGCAATACATTAACTCTTTTTATGATCCCTGTCCATGGCTGCATTCCTCTTTTCTACATCCAAGCACAGGTCAGCAAAATATGGTGAGCTCTGTAGGAGCACCAGCACATGTAGCGGTGAACCCCTTATGCATTTGTCCTGCTTCTCTCCTGTATTAGAACTGAGCAGTGAAAACAACAGTAGCTTTCCTGCAAACTAAGCAAACAGAAACATACAAGTCCAATGTGACTCAGCTGATAAAATTGCACTTGCTTACTGTGAGAAAACCCACAGAGAATTTTCAACCAACAGTTCTCCACAGCTCTATGAACTGCTCACAGCAGCGTTTTAACACACAGTGTTAAAACTTCCAAGCAGCTGCGAGCTGTATCTCCCCGTGGAGTAAGGTGGAAACCAAAACAGAGCTAAAAATATAACTCTGTATTGAACTTGGTGGTTGGAGATTGATTCCAAATGAATTCTGCTGTCTTCTGGATGGGTAAATAAGCATCCGACTTAGCAACCACAGGAGCATTAAGGCTCAAATATGGTCATCTTTGCTATGTAAAAGGAAATGGACACAAACTCTGTGTTCCTGCTGTGGGCAGTGACGGTTACATCTGAAACTGACTTAAACAGCAAAGATACAAAAATACAAGTAAACAATCCCTGTGATTTTTGGATCCATACAAAATAACATGAGTCAAGTTAATCCTTGCTTTGTCAAGAGTATAAACATTTTTGTTACTTCTCCTAATGATGTTTTTATCTAGCTCTGTGTGTTTATTAGTTAGCAGGATTACGCAAAAACTACAGGACGTGACTTGGTGGACAGATGGGGCATAAAGTGAATTTTTCACTTTATGTCCCATAAAGATCTTTTAAGGGGGTGATCTTTGTTCACTCTCTGTTTGGTAACTAATAGTCTATGTTTGCAGAACCACTCTATGTACATGGTATTTTTGTATCTGATCTCAATATGGAATATGGGGATAAAGCGGCCAATCGGCCTTGGTGGATGTATGTACCCTCCGAGTTCGCATTTAGTTCTAATGACAAACACATTGTTGTGCTTCATTGTTTGCCTGAGAGAACACACCAGTTTGGACCTCAGTTGTAATACTGTTGGCTTCAGACTGAGATAAATTAGATAAAAAGGGATTGTGTTCGTTGGTTCAACATCAGTTCTATTGACGCTATGCAAACATATATATATTTTTTTCATAATCACATCAATGTTTTTTGGCTCACTGAAGAAAAAGATGAAGAAGAGTGGTTGTTAGAACCACAGAGGTTTGTTTACTCGAACGTTCACGGACACACCGTTTTCTGGTTTAGTGGCTGGAATTGCCACTCATCGGCTGACCGTACTCTCCTTTAAGGGCCCAACCAGGTTCCAACATAAACAATCCGCTAAACCTCTCTGACCTAAAGTCTTTACGGGACTAAAAGTACAGCCGACCACAGAATATATAGTTCAGCTGACGGTGGTTAAAGACTTTAAACACAACGAGAGACAGAGGGGCGGAGAGCAGCGGTCTTTCATTGCGGACTTTCTTGACCTTTAAAGGGCTCCTGTAATAATAACAATTCAAATGCCTTCATTTTATTCTGCCATAGATGTAATAAATCACATGTACAGTTAATAGTTGCTTTGGTGTGAGAAGGAAAGATTGGATTTTAACTACAGGGGTGAAAGATTTAAACAACCTGGACTGACGACTCGGACGCTGAAGCTTTAATCGATACCATGGAAGAGAGGGAGTGAAACCTAGCGTACGGTACATTGTGTCCCTCTGCCTCTCTTAAACTTCCCGTTAAGTCAGCTCAGTTCTGCTTTTGTATATTTTTTTTTCTGCCTTAAACTTTCCATCACTTCATGCATGAACACTTAACCTCCTGACTCTAATCCCACATTCATCCCTCCCTCCTTTTTTCTCTCTGCCTCCATCTATACTTTTGGTGCCACGGTGGCTCTATTCACCGACTCGCTGGTTGTTCCCCCTCCTCACTCCTCCCCCCAGCCTGCCCGCCTGCCCGCCTGCACATTTTTCTCTCTGTATCTGTCATTTATTTATCTCCCTCTTTCATCCCCTGTCGGTCCTCCGCTCTCCTTCAGCTTCCTCCATGTCCAGTCGTGGCTGATCAAAGCCGTGCCACAGTCGGGCCCCGGCCTTTCAAGTGTGTGGCCATGTGTGTTTGAATGCAGCCTATCTTTCACAGCAGAGTGGAAAATCCTTTCAGAGAGTGTTTCAATGGCTCCACTGAAACCCAGACAAATTAAGTAGGGCTTCGTATGATAAAGCAATGATTTATATTTGGGAGCAAAGATGAGATTTATGTTGTCCATGTCAATATAATGTTGCTACGTCACACTGGCTACAATTCCTGATCAGACTTGATGCTGTAGGCCTCGCAAAAAAATATCTAATTTAAATGAATAGTTTCCCTATGTTTAGAAAAAAGTGTTTGTCCACGTTTGTTAACCGTGACATCATTGTTTCCGAAACCCTTGGTTACATGTACACACAGATACACAGAAAACCAGGGTTGGAAAATCTCAACTTTGGAAGGCGTTTGTTAAAATCTCAGTGTTATTGACTGAAATCACCATTTGTGTGTGAGAGGCTCAAACTAAGAGGAAAAAGTTAATCTTGCAAATTGTCCGCCTTTTTGTGGACAGGGCATTAGACTGCCTAAATATATCCAGTTGGAAACACCTGGATTTGACATAATGTTATTGTGTTTTGCCAGTCGTATACAAGAAGAACACCACCACTGTGAATAATGCAGGCAATGTCAGGGCCCATATTTAAGTGCTTTAACATAGACTTCTCTTTTAAGGCAGGGTGACCCACTCTGACTAATGAATGGCAGATGAATATGTGTGTGCACCGTCTCTTTCAAGTGCGTCAGTGCATGCTTGAGCCATCTGCCCTGTCTGTTTCAATTCCCTCCTCAAGAGCTGTCAGACACTGTGCTCTACAACAAACATTTCCTCTCCGCTACTTTCACCTCCTCCTCAAATTCACACTGGTCTTTTTTCAACTAACATCTCTCTTTGGCTTCCTTTCATCCTCAATACAAATCAAAGTGGAAAACCAAGGGGATTAGAGGAAGAACAAAGTCGAGGAACAACTGAACTGTAACGATAAAGACTTTTCTCTAATCAAAATGTAACACAAAACAAACATGAAAAAGACAAAACAGAAAGCTATTTCCTTAAAAAATACACTTAAACAAATATAGACACTAAATTAGTGTCATGTGCTAGCAATCCTTCCTCCTCAGAGACAAACCCTGTAAAAGATACAATTATAAGGTTTGTACAGTTTTTATATTTCCATTATCAAAAAGAGTAAAACCAACAATGGATTCATTCTAGTGTTGCCGGTTATGTTAAACCCTAATTAAGTTTATTGTGCCATTGTTGCCCAATATGGACTCTGTAATTTGTTTGTCCCACATTAAGCTGCCGTAAACGCTCAATACAGAACCAGCGTCAGCCCCATAGAAACTAGTCCCCAACGAATACTACAAATACCCCTGCCTGTGCAATTTTTGCTAAAAAATACAGTGCCCAGATGAGTGAGGACATCGGTAAAACTCAAACTGTACACAAGTGGTACATACATTTGTGTAATAGAACTAATCAATCATGTAGAAATACAGAAATTGACCCTTTTCGTTAAAAAAAAAGCATTTATTTTTCCTTTTTGTCCTTCAAAAAAAAGAAGGGTAGATCCTCACAAAAATGAATCAAGAAATACTTTTCGTTTTGCCTCATCCCTACCACGCATGGTCGGCCATGTATGGATGTTGGAGGAGATTTATTCCATTAATAACAAACTGTCTGTTTTCTTAACCTTAACTGGCCTTTTAGTGCTTTTTATTCTTTACTCTTTAGCTCTTGAAGTCTCTTTGGTAGCCAGCTGTTTATAGTCAGAGAGCTGCGCGTGCCATCGATAATGAATTTTACCCACAAACCCAACTCTTGTCTCCCTCCTTGCTCCTTCTTTTGGACCCATACAGCTCTTAGAGTCAGAGCAAAGACAGGTTTATCGATCACATGCTCTGCCTCCCATCTGCCAGATCTCATTCACGTCCACCTGGTCCTCCACCAAAGAAGAGCCACGGGGGGAGGGAAAGAACTCCTTTCATCCACATGTTTTTAAGAAGCGAACAACAACAGGACGTCATACGAAATTCTCAGAATTGTTTTTCCACCACTCGAAGGAGAAAAGGATTCAGACCATCAAGAAAAACTCTTGCCATTCCAAAAAACCTCAGGAGGCTCCAATCCAGAAGGAGTAATTTGTCATCCATTGTGCAACTCAGTGTCACTAAAGGACATTTTGCAGCAGCTGTGAGAGATTGTTCTCAATCCTTAGATGCAGTTAATAGAGTGTCATGTCTCGGAAAATAAACACACAACCTGGCCAGAGCCACAGTTGGTTCAAATGCACCTCTCCTCTGTTGACCTCTGCAGTGTGGTTCAATGAGTCACTAGATCTCACCTGCAATATGTTTATTTCTATATTTCTCTCTGTGTTTTTAGCCCCATTGAAAAACTTGTGTATTTGGTTAATTTGGGGTGAAGCTGGACTAAACTAAACAAAGATCTCGAGACTTACTGAGTAGCTTTTTTTTCATTGTACAGAGTCTTGGTGACATATGAGGTCAAGTTAGAGATTTGACAGATGCAAAGAGTCTTAACTAATCAGATTCCAGTTTCTGAAACATAAGAAGAAACCATGGCAGAGCCGTCTGTTTGGAATGAGCTGTTTGCTTGGTCTGTGCCTGTGGTGATTCTGGTTGCAGTTTTTCTTTCGGAAACTGAACCAGTGACAACCAGTAACGTGAAGACCAGCTGCTGGAACCATGAAGCTGTGCCACCACTGCTGCACAAAGAACTGTTTACCTGTTTATTCAAAGTTCAGTTAAGCTCGACTCAATACACAGAACCCTGAACTGTGGAGAATCACTTGTCGTTGTCGTGAAGGTGCTGTTGTCACCACCACCGTCTTTTACTAAGTTTATTCATATTGAATGTATCACGTTTCCAAATCGAACCAATCTCAACATGGGAATTGTTACACAGATAATTTTGTTTTCAGCGTGAAATTAATCCTGTATGTTTTTGGTGGGTTTATTATTCTATGCTTTTCCAATATTTAACCACATCAACATCTGCTGGCTGTTCAGTGAAACATTATTTAACATGTTCTCACAGAAGAGGAAACAACTAAATGAACTGAGCTAAACAAACCTAGTGTGAACTGACAATGTTACATCTGTTCCAGAGATGTTATCCCATCACTGACACAATCATGTGTGTGTGTCTGTGTGTGTCTCGTTTGGTTTCAGGGTGATTTATCTCCAAGTGAGCATGAACGACGGTCTGTCCTTCATCAGCAGCGATGTGCACGTCACCACCACAGAGTGTGTAAGTGGGAGCTTATTATTATACCATCTTTGACTAATGCATTCAATCTGCCGGTTTTGAATCTTCACACCCTGGACAGGTCGCCAGCGTATCGCTGCAACAACATAAGCCGATGACGTGATTTTCTTTTTAACACATAGACACAGGTGTTCGCTCTTATCCCCACAAACTCTCTTGTCATCTTCGTCAGTGTCCTCTACGTGTATTTGTTTTCTTTTTCTCTTTCATTTTTGCGACATGCTAAAACTGACCAGTTCACTAAGGAGATGCAGCGAAGAGCAGCATTAAAAATACCAGGAAAATCAAAGAAAGGGCTGGACTTTGTCCCTGGGTTGTTTGTAATATTATGTTCAAATGATTTTTAAGAAGATAATATTTGGGGTTTACGCTTGAGATTTGGTGATCTCCCTTCTTCTATTCCATGTGGTCTCCAGTCTTCTTTTACCCTCTGCAACCTCCATCTCTTATTTACTGTTCTTAGAACCCTGGTGTTTTGCTCCCTACAGCTCTGCAGTGAGTTTCCTCACCTCATTCACCTCTTCCTTCTTTCATTTCTAAATTGTCTTATTTTCCCCTTTCTTGGGAGCTAAAGCACAGGGGGTTTGTACAAGTGATCCAACCCCAAAAAAAGGACAATCCGAACAAGATTCTCGAGGTTAGAGAAACAAGTTCAGGACTCTGATGCCGCCGAGCTAAAAGCGAAATAGAGTCGTATCCTGTAACAGTCATCACTGCTAGATCGGCTCAGTGACTCGTAAAGGTCCCAGGTGGATGACTGTATATAACTGGATCAGCGTGAAGCAGGGTGGAGCTTCCTTTTGCGCCGAAAACAAAATGTAATTTAAGACAATTTACAGCAATTCAACAATATAAAACTTGGATGTTGGAACATATGGGCCAGGCCCGCAGAAAGATTCCCACCCTGCCAAAAAGAAATATGCTCTTTTAAGCCGTCTCCCCCTCGGCCCATCTGACATCATATACATGTAAACTCTGAATTCACACTGCTCTGTTGTGGTGAGTGATGTACAGGGCTCAATTAGACATACCATTGCAATTAGCTGCTTCTCGCCACTAAACAAAACCATATAGGCTGAAGTCACACGAGGCTCGGGACGGCACGACAAGCTGCTGACTGGAGATGGGTTGGCCTGGTGCAATAAACAACATGCAATGTATAAATCAAGGATAAGAAAAAAGGTTCACAACCCCTCCCAACACATGTCCATTTCGTTTGGGGGGGAAAACACACACTTCATACAGTCTGTGCAAAAGCAGCAGAACGTAAATGTGGCCACGGCTCAAATTGTCTGAATCTTTTCCACGAAATCATAACCTCACAAGATTTATTTCCGGTGATGTGCAATGGCGCCCACTGGTGAGCTCACATAAACCGTCCCCCTCAAGTCTTTGCCACCAGATAGATAAAGGAAAGTTTAACCACATGTGATCATCATCTCTGTAATGGGAACCATGTTTGGACGGATGCCTGCAAATGACATGACAACCACTGTCATCGAGAAAAACATGTCGGAAAGAAAATCAGTCTGCAGGCTTCATATTAATGCTGTTACACTGCTACTGCGTGCTGCATCTGCCGCTACTAAATAGCTTGATTTCTTTATGAATTGTTTAAAACTAATTTTTTTGTACTTGAAATCTCTGTCTATCTGTGTCAGCCCTGGTGCTGTTATAGTAATGTACAACCTCCATGTGCATCTTCTCACCAGTTCGATGGCACTATTCTCCTCATCACCCTGCTGGTGCTGTTCCTTCTGCTGGCCATGCTCTTCATGTGGTGGTTCTGGCCTCTCTGCTGCACTTTGGTAAGAAACACAAAAACTACATGCAGGAAGTCGCCAGTATTAAATTATCACAAGCTTCAAAGGGATTTGGCTGGACGCCCAGAGGCTTATAAGCTCTGCAGGGGATCACGACAAAAAAGTTCCTTTGAGAGGTGCCAGTGTTAAAGAGAAGTGAACATGTGTCTTATTCTTCCACAGGTAATCAAAGAACCGCTTCCTCCACCTCCTCCTGAGCCTGTGAGTCAACACACACACACACACACACACACACACTCTCAGAAGCTTTTCCCGACAAACCCCTAGTAAAAACCATGTAAGAACACGGCAGGAGATCATCTGAAGGATTCACTGTGAGTGAATGGGCACATTGATGATGTTTCTAACACGAGACAGACACAAAACAAAAAGAATATAAAAATCTCTGGATGAAATGATATAATAGGGATTACAGTCAAATTTAGCCATCCCACCAATTGCATGTATGGACTTGATTTCAAACCACAAAATTACTTGATAAGTAAAATACATGATTTCATATAAATGTCATGGACGAGGAGGGAGAAGTGGAATTTAGGCTCAATTAAAAAATTCCATTATTAAAAGTGTATCAGCAAATATAAAAGTCTGTTTAATGTCCTTATTTTTAATTTAGGAGTCCGAAGATGAAGATGGTCTGCCTAAGAAGAAGTGGCCCACTGTGGATGCCTCATATTATGGGGGAAGAGGAATAGGAGGGATCAAGAGGATGGAGGTGACAGACTGACATGCACGATGCTAATAGACAATCTTTGAATGCACGACTCCAAAATAACAGATGAAAATTTGACTAGTTTGGGAAACACTCACTTCTGTATTCTGTGGTGTATTCATGGGTTGCCTGTATGTCTGTAGGTGCGTTGGGGAGGAAAGGGTTCGACCGAGGAGGGAGCTAAGCTGGAGAAGCCGAAGAACGCTGTGGTGAAAATGCCGGAGCAGGAGTACGAACCCTTCGAGCCCAAACCCAAGAAAGCTCACAACAAGAAGCCCACTCAGAACCGGAAGTGGTACACGCCAATCCGGGTAAACACTGCCTCAGTTTCCCTCAGGACCAGCAGACAATGTGGCCCAGTGTTGTTAAAAATACAGAACACAGACATATAGATACAAGCATTTAAGCGCATACATCACTCCTGAAACAAAATAGCATCTTTTCAGGAACTCAGGGAAAAAAATATGCCTCATTTTAAGTTTGACCACTTTGCATTCTTGACCTCGTGCCCACATGAGTTTCAAATAACTGAGGGTGGCAAACTCTTCTCAGCCCACTGCAGAGCCTGCAATCCTTGGGCTGAAATTGAAGTATGAAATGCACCGCAAGTGGAGCTGCAAAGATTTCACAAGCCAGCAGGGAAGGATAAAGCCTGTTCAGCTCATGTCTTTGTATAATTTGTGGCATAAGGACAAAAACTCAACAGCTATCAGTGTGCATACGTAGCTAGTACTGTAACGTATCGTGCAGACAGGCGGACATTATTGGACTTGGCGTCAGGGCTGTTTGTGCTTCAATCGTACACTACAATACAGCTCTGTGCTGCAGCTCTGGCCTTTTTATACAGTAGCAGCACTGTTATCTGTACATACTGCGACCTTACAGCTTAGAGGGCTGCATATGAATACGCCACAGCCCCACAGAGTGCACTGCAGTGATTCATATTGACATTTTTCACTATCTCAGTCATTGTAGGAAAAGGATTCATACACTGACTCACCTCTGTGGGTTTGGCTGTGCTCGGTTCCTGTGCAGCCGTGTATTAAGACATATTTTAGTGTAAGATTTCAGGAGCAAGAAACATCTCTACAGCACCTCATTCCTTTTATATGAGAAGCAAATCCCCGCCTTTATCATTTCACTCCAGCAGATTTTGGCTCAAATGAGCTTTAATATCATACTTACGCAGGTCTCATTGAAATACATGTGCTCTGAATTATTGTTTCTGTTACTGCTGGGATCGTCATTTCTCTCCTGTGTATTTAAAGTAAGCTCTTGCTCAGTTTTTTTACGCCTCCATGCCGGCAACAGCCAGTGGCTGGAGGCATGATGACGGGCGTCTGTCAGTGCGTACGCCACAAATATTAATTGCTTAGATTTCAGTGGTAAAAGGTAACAGTGTGACCTCATGAGTCTGGAAAATAAATTATGCTGTACTGGTGGGTGGAGGCATACAGCAGCAGGGCGGTACTTCTATTTAAGGCTTGTAAGATTGGTTCAATTGAGAAAAGGAAACTGCTTCATTTACGGAAGGAGACACTTATTTGTAGGGAGTTAACGGCTCATGCGATTGTGTACTAGATTCATAAGTGCTGTAAACATTTAGTTTTTTTACATGAATTCATCATGAATTTATCTGTACTGACAAATAAGTATCTAAAAAACTAACCTGCACAATCTGCTGCCCCAATGTTTGTCTGACTAAGAACCACTGAACAGTAGAATCAGTGTTAATAGGGTTTTATTAAGTTATGGATTGTGTTGTGGAAGTTTGGTGTCCAGATGTGTTCAGCTGTTAATCCTCTCCCTTTGCTCGGTCCCCAGGGTAAACTGGATGCTATCTTGGCTCTGTTTCGCCGCGGGTACGACCAGGTCTCTCTGATGAGACCCCAGCCCGGGGATAATGTGAGTACCTCAGCCGTATACATGATATATAGTATGTGCTCCTCCTACAGTCCCATGTCCCATCACTTAAACATTAAAGATACTCTAACACTTACATTAATTTTGAATCAAGTAACAGAGGGTACATTTATTCAGTTGTGCAGTCAAGTGTTTAAGATTATGTCTGACGGACACAAAAAAGCCTCAGAACCCGTTACCCTGCGCCAGCGTGGCTCAGTTATAAAACTGCCCTGGTGTTTGAAAATGTTTCAGACATCTGTACGGATTACTCATCCTGTCCTCCCTCCTACTGTCTCTCCGTTTCATTCACTCCTGGTGTTCCTGCGTTGGCTAACATCGTCTCCATCCCGTTCAGCCCGTCTCACACCTGCTTCACATTAAGTGCTATAAATCGCTCAGAAAGCGAAACTGCAGCTAGTACTCAGAAACTTCCTAGAGTTGTCTGATTTGTTTGTGTGTGTGTGTGTAAGCCGCTAAAGATTCTCTCTTCTTTTTGGGATCAGCCAAATGGTTTAGTTTTAATGCCCTTTGCTTCAAACAGCCCTAGATGTGTCAGATGTGGAGAGAGGATGGAAGTTCGCTGAGATAAGAAGCTCTCGAGGGATGTTTTAAATCTCCCCGACACATTTTGCAAATGTTTTATTGTTAAAATATGTTTGGGTAATTCTTTACAACTCCACCTTCATTAGCCCTAATGGGAACTGGGAAATGTGGCGGTACATGGTAAAGATAAATTGTGGGATTCCTTTGTGGCATTTTAAAAGCAATTCACATGCCCACATCTTCTCAGTTCTTCCTCCTCTCCACAACCAACTCTCCTGCTGATCAGTTCCCGTCCTAAGCTCCTGTAAAAACCCATGCCTTATTAGCAGAAAATGTTCCAATGATCTTTTTTAACGGGAATTCCACATTTAAGAGTGTTTTTCCTGGCAAGCAGGTATACAGACAGGATTTGCCACCAGATAAGTTTTCAGCTTTACAGAAGACACATGAAACAAAAACCTGCCGTCAGTGCTGTCTGACTACATCTTTACCAAAGCAAAGTGGCAGTAAGATCATTTAAAAAAAAAGGGTTTTGGATTTGATTTCTTTTGTCGACAAATTTCCCTCTACCCAAAGCTTTTAGCAACGACAGCATGACGCATTTCATTTTTTCCCAGAAGAACTCGTCTGTCTCTTTCCACTCTAATGGAGTCGCCCCCTCAAGTCATTGCAGTTGGTAACGAAGCGGCACAAACATCTTTCAGGCCAGCAGGCTGCCCTCATTTCTAAAAGAGTGTGGGGGAAAACACAGGGCACCTTTTTCCTTTGTTTAGGTGTTAACTGAAAAGTTATTTGGTGTTAAATGTTGTGTAGGTGTAGCCTCACGCACCAAAGCTTGCTAGACTGTTGAATTAAAGGGAGAACTTACTTCCTTGGTGAGGCCATGTTGGCCGAGGTCAGTAAAGATCCTTGACTCTAGGCTCTGTTACCATGGCGCCTTTCATTGTTGTGCCAATGGCTTCAACAACAGCTAAATGCTTTGCTTTAATCTTGCCTGTACAGCACAGTCATGAGTTTTTAGCCTCAGTGTTTGTTTTAGTGCACAGTGAACTCTTACGGTAAAAAAACACATTTACCCTGAACTCAAACTGCTTTGAATCTTGCATTTCACACTGGTGGTTTGTTTGACGTGGTCACAAGAGGTTAACTGCCCACCTTATTTAAATATTTGTATTGGTGAAAATAAATGTAATTAATTGTATTGTCACTTTAGTATCTTTGCGTGGTGTTATGACTCATATAACCAACAACAGGTGCATGTTCAAATGTGCAATAACAACAACGTCCTCGTCACGTTATATTATCCAAAGCCGAAGACTGCAAGCAATCCTGTGATCCTTGGCAAGTCTGTAATTTCTTCTAATGTTTATTGATGTTTAAACTTCCTGCAATTTGTCTAATTGTTTGAGTTTGATCCAGACTGTGACCTCATCATTCGATCAGACTAACTTTTAGTGTGTTCATCTGGACCATAGACCTAAGCTCCTTTCACACATGTTATTTTGGTTCAGACTAAACAATACAAAGAATCCAAAAGTTTGGGCCAAATACGGTCGGGGTGTAAGCGCCTTAAGACACGTTAAGTATCAAGTAACAGATATAACAGTGTAAGTGCATTAATTATTTCTGGGATTTTGCAATACAAAGATTGTTACTGAAGTACATAAAGAAAGGTTAGGACACCAAACCAAAAGTTTTTTAACTTAATGTGGGACATGAGATTTGCAGGTCACATGACTAAAAGTGAACTTCACTGCTGTGATACAGGTATAGTGCACACATGCAGTATTATTCATTAAGCAACGATCACCATCATGTGTTACTGTGGTTTAGTGAGCATTCAAATGGCATTCAGTACCTGGGATAATAACTTGTGGAGCCGAATCATGCAAAGTAATTCAGCTACAATATTACAAGATGGATCTCTTCTCCTGCAGTGTAAATACACTGTGTAGACTGCCCATGAATACACAAGCATATACACCCACACTCTCGCATAAGTTTAGTATGTGTTTGCTCACTATGCTGACATGGCCTCATTGAGTATCATTATAGAGTTCAGACTCATGGTTTGGCAATATATCAGTGTATGTGTGTGTTTCTGCATTTTGTGTGTGTGCATTAACAGACTGTATTTATTTAGCACTTTTCTAGTCATATAAACCCCTCAAAGTGCTTTCGAGAACCAGCTACATTTACCAAATTTTTCATACAGCCTTAGTATTTGCTGCGCTTCTTCTATCACACACTGCTGGTACAGGCGTCATGGCTAATTTGGGGTTCAGTTTCTTGCCCAAGGACACTGCGGGCTGGAGGAGTCCGGGTTCGAACGACCGTTCTTCTGGTTAGTGGACGACCCGCTAGACCCCCCTTATATTGTATATAACCAAAGTGTTCACTAGAGATAGACTAGAGTTAAACCCACTAGGATGAAGTCGTCTAAATTTAAGGAAAAGCATTCGCTATTATAAGTGCGTCACCAAACCACCAAACCCTCACCCTGACGTCAGAGAGTACAGTATGAGGTAGAGCGAGCTAGTCCTCACTCAGCAGGCTCTCTCTCTCTCTCTCTCATTCACATAAACACAAGCCTCCCCAGGGGAGCATTTAGCTGGCTAAAGGACATGAAGTAATACCTAAAGCAGACGACTGCCAAGGCTGTCTCCATCAACCAACTACCCATGTGTCCTACACACACACCACACATACACTTTGCCTAGACCATTTTATGACCTTGGTGAGACTGCAGAACTTGGAGGAGATCAGCGAGAAAGAATGAGTGGGGGTGGCTTCAGGAAAATATGCAGAGCTCCAGACCACAGCTGGGTGCTAACAGAACAATGCACTTAAAGCGAAGCACATAACTATTGGTTTCAACTAGTTAAACCCATAGTAGGTTCCATCTTTAACAGCTGAAAAATAAGTCATCTTTTGTTTGTCTCTCCTTAAATTTGTCTGGAGTGGAGCCAAGTTAAGGGAATTAATTTGTGTTAAATAAAGAAGACTGTTTCCATGAAGCCAGAAAACAGTTTTAAGGAATCTGACTAGATCCTCACACGGACGTCTTGGAACACCAGACTGGATAAGTGGCGACAGACCAGAAACTGGAGGTCACTGCCACATTCTCATCCTTTCCCCCCTATGTTTATTCAACTTTTGTGTCTGCTCTCAGCAGCTAATTTAGCCGTGGGGATAACTGGTATGTGTCCTCTGTGACCGCCTTCAATGAATTTCTGCCAAACATGGCCTCTCGGTGACTATATACTGTTTTAGAGACAGACACTTTGCTAATTCTCGATGGTCTCTGGTAGCTTTAGGGTAAAGGAAAAGTCTAAAACAAGGTTCATGTCTTTGTGTCATTGTTTACATTTGATCTAGTTAGTTTTGGTTTCACCTTATAATTAAGATAGCATAGTCCAATATTTACAAAAGTGTATTTATTACTGTAAAAACTACAAATATGCTCAGCAAAGCCTTTATCAAGATGAACATGTAAATTGTAAAACTGATATAAAATCTAGCAATGTGTACCTATTTTAAATAAAAAGCAAGAGTAGTCATCATATCTTGCATACTTTTATTACAGTTACTTCACTCCACGTCAGGTGCCAACCATATGGAACTTAACAAGGGCTAGGGTTACTATGGTAACAGCGACTACTATGAAATCGGGGGAAATTTGTGGTTGCTGTAACGTTTAACCAGTTCTGACCGGACAAAGTCATTTATCTTACAAGATGATACATTTTTTTATAAGGTTCTATATAAACTGCTACATTTTACCCCCCAACCCCTTGACCGGTCACGACCCACCACCCTCAAACTCACACACCAGTCTCAGCATCTAATCCCATCCTTCCCCATGTTCCACCTTGATATGGTCCCATCATGAGGAGGAGGACTCTGTTAAGAGAGTCACGGTTGTGGCGACAGAACATCAGACTAACAAGGGATCATTTGGAATGGGTCGTCGAAGTGGGGATTTAAATGTAATCTGGAACACCAGCTGGCTGCACAGACACACACATACACATACACATACACACACAGAAATGGGCTCAGAGACACATAGAAAAAACAATGACCGTACAATGACCTTCTGGTCGAATGACATCACTGTCTTTTTAGCCCAAGCCTGTGTGTTTGTGCCCAATGTTATCTTTTGCATTTTCTCACTGATTCTTCATTATTATTACTTAACTGTTACACTGTGCATTCAAACGATGATGATGTTAGGTATAATATTACTGTCACTATCTTTCTGGATAGGTAACAAACTTTACCGAATGAGGCCATCATTACGTACATGAAAAGTCATGGAATCACCATTAGGATTCATCCTCTGGGAACCATGAATCTGCACCAAATTTCAGTACAGTTCATCCAGCTGTGAAAAATAATTGAATATCTTGTACATTTTTTGCTCAAACATGTGTCCTTTCTTTGCTTCAGGGTCGTTGCATCAACTTCACAAGAGTGAAGGAGGAGGCAGCAGCAGCCAAGGCCCCGCCTCGCACTCCCATCCACACGCCCTCGCCGCCACCACCGGACTACCAACCAGTGACCCGCACCGCCTCCTCCTCTCCCACCTCCAGCAGCCCTCCTGCCAGATCGCCCCCGTCAGGCCCGGTACCCCCAGGTCTGCCGCCGACCCGCACGCCCCCTGGGCTTCCCTGTCCGCCACCATCGCGCCCCCCGCCCAGCCTCCAACCCTGAATCTCATAGACAAAGCCCCTCCCCAAACACCCGGGCTTTGATAAACAGACTAAGCTCTGTTGACCAGTTCTTTCAGTTTGAAGTCCGTCGCCCTTCTACCTGGGCCAAAGATACTCCTGCTATAAGCCAAAGATTTTGAATCCCAGTCCCTCTGTTGTTCTTCTCGTATGGGAGAGGGTGTCAAGTTAAACAGTTGAGTCGTTTCACACATGCTACCACAAAGCGTGGTTTTAATACCAAAGACAGTTGCCATAAAGAAATATTACTAACCTTGATGTCCAAGATACAGGATTGTGTGCTAAAGTGAAATCATTGCAAAAGCTAATTTCCTACAGAGCACCAGTCTGTTTGACTTCACATTTCATTCTATACACAATGACCAAGAAATACTCTAACTGTGGTTTGGGAGGATTGTTGCTGGACAGCAAAGCATGTTGGGACAGGGAAGTCCACAGAGGAGTATTGCAGTGGATGAAACTTGTTTAATTTGAATCAACTACTGAGTCATGCCATCGTTGTTGAGAATGAATTTGAAAAGCAGGTTGTAAATGGAAAGTAACCAGGGTAAACTCCATTTCTCCATTGGAGAGAAGTTTTGAGGAATTTGATTTCCAAGCAAATTCAATCAGTCGTGTCGTTAAAGTAAAGAAAAGAAAATATGAAATTTGTTTAGAAATGTTTTGTTTTTTATCCAGGTTTTTGTTTTGTTTCTCCAACAACATGCGAACCCAACAGATTCCAGCTTTAAAATAAAGAGATGACAGTTACAGTGTCAGGGAAGTGTACAGATGTTAAAGGGAAGGTTTTTTACAAAATGTTTGAGATGTGTTTTTCGATGCTATGTCTTTGAGGCCTTGGATTTTGTCCTTAACCAATTTTTCATGTAGTTTCATTAAGATTACAGCATTTATATTTTTTATTTTGTGTTTTTTTACTTTTGTATCTGCACACATAGACTGCTGGGCAACTACAGTATGTATTTGTTTGTTATAAGCATCAGACCATTGAAACACATATGAAATCAAGCAACCAGGTTAAACGTCTTTGCTCACATTGTTAGTTTTGTTTTACTTTGATACCATTATGTGTTTTTTTTTATATCTTCAGTTTTATCATTGCCGGTCACATTGCAGGTCACATTGCAACTGCAGGGCAGTTCAAAGAGCATCTAATTTATTTTACTCCCCCGAGAGGACTATAGGAGAGTACTTGAATATCGACAAGGTGTCCAACCACCAAGACGGACACTGTGCGCAGACTTTAGAAACACAACACATAGCCAGTTAAAAGTCACATGAGGCTTACCAGCATTTCTCAACCCCTCAGCTACTCTGAAAAACTACGACGGAGGTTTAGGGCCATGTTGAAGAAAAATACTTCTAAGATATTGAGAAGAAACTCAATAATAAAAGAATAAAGTTGTAATTTTATGAATTTAAGGGGAAAAAATATTTTTACGGAGTAAGTAGCAAGGATAACCCAGTTTTGCCGGAGTTGAATTTATTTGCTGAACATGGCCGTAGTAATCTGCCGTAAAAAAAAACGTTGCTGAAACGTAACCCTTTTACATTCAGTAGTGTGTGTACTGGGAAGAATAAAAAGACTATTGTGTGAATCTTGGCATTATTTGTCTGAAGCTCTTTTCTATAGCAGCTGAAAAGACGCCACTAGTGTCTACAGGTCATATCAGGAAAAACATGATTCCTCTAAAACTGAATAATAAAGTAGTACGAGCTTATGACTTTAGAAAATCTGTTGGAAAATGCTGGTATTTCTTCTATATCCAGTGCCTTATGGAAATTTCTCCCTTGACTTTTCTTTTTTTGTTATACTTTTAGACGTACGTCGTTCAGCTATGTACTGTACCATTGTGTCACTTTGTGCATTTGTAATCAGTTGCAGTGTCTTAAAAAAGAGTCTCCACTGCTGAGGGAAAGGTCCTGAAGTAAATTGTTTCACAAATTAGTATAGCAAAACTTTTTTTGCTGAAAATGCTTTTTAAATATCGAATTGGCCTTCTGGAGTTGAATCAACTCATAATAGTGGGTTTGAGGAACAACTGTTAAATAAAGTGGGCAGGGTAAATGGGAATATTGCTGAAACATTTCTAGCACCAAATTTAACCCTCAGCTTATGTCTTCATTACAATTTTCATTTTATGAGACTAAATTATTTTCCAACAGTTGGTAGTATCATAAAGAAAAGGGAACTGACATTGAGTTGGTATGGGTCCAACTAGAATGGCACTCTGTAAAGTTTAGACCTCCTCCAAAGCCTCCTTATGAAACCACATCCAAATTCATCAGATCCTGATTTTTATTTGGATCTACTCTAAATATCAGTCCCCGTAACATGTCCGATTTTTAACATCAAGTTCCATAAATTAATCTCTGACAAATCAAGAGACATGTAGGAAAAAAGTCCAGTCTTAACAGACTCTTACCTGACCCACACCACATCCTCCCAGCACGTTTTGTGGAGATATGTCTGGTAGTTTTTGTGTAACCTTGTTCACAAACAAACAAACCAACCAGCAAAGAAACAGACAAACCTTGTTGTTAGCAAAACCAAAACATAACAGATCAGACTTTGGCCAGTATCATGGCTTGTTAAGTTACACAATTCTGTTGCGTTACATTGTGCTATCTGCGACATCAAACTGCACCTATTGTGAGACTTCATCCTTTAACTTCCGTCAGGTTGCCGAGTGATCGAAGCTCTAAACCAACGCAGGTCTCATCTCCTTCACTGACAGTACACAACATGTATCATCATATGTGAAATGAAGATTCCTCGGTTTCGTTACCTTGGTCCCAGCAATGCATCTTTTATAATTTGCTCTAATAATAATAACAACTTTATTCACAGCCAAGAAGAATTACAGTATAAATGCAGCATCAGTGTTTAAAAGGGAGGTTCTGCAGTTGTTATGCAGAGATGCATTATGTTAACCAGTGTATTCAACAGCAGTACTGAAGCCAATATGAAAGACGTATATGATTTTCTTTGTTGGTTGACATGACTTTTTTGAACAGTATCAATAAAGGTTGACTTCCAAGCTTCCAACACAGTCTGTGTGTGATTTTTGTGTGTTTCTCGACTGACTGACTTCTATTTTGCAGCTTCATCCCAGAGAGTTCTCACAATTGATAATAATAATCATTCAAATGAACTCTGTACCCCACATGAAATAGTCATATGTATGACAGCGACATTCATCAAAAATTACTTCCTGTTTTGGGAATTTGTCTTCAAAGTAAAAAAGTTTTGTCGCAGCAACAATTAATACCGAGCTGAATTATAGAGCTTTTATTCTGAAAATGTGTGAACTTGGGGCTGAAGTTGAACCACAAACTCGATTAGTAATAAAACACATTCAGTTTCGTGACTGTAAAATCTTTATTGCAGATAAACAAGTTAGAATGAACACAAAGTTTCCGAATTTAACTCTGCAACATATAATATATATATATATTAGAACTGTTTGAGGAGGACTTACTTACAAAGAATAATTCTGAAGTAGCTCCGCAGAATAAACACAGGATAAGCAGATAGCCCAGTCCAATCAGGCAGGTTCACAACGGGCACTGCCCTAGTAACAATAATTGGATTAGTATCTTTTGTGTAACAGGTTATGGTTAAGTAACTGAATTCCACCAAATCAGTTATGTTTACCTGGAACGCCATCTGTGTGTGTGTGTGTGTGTGTGTGTGTGTGTGTGTGTGTGTTAGATATATATATATATATATATAGCCAGGCTGTATCAGCGCATTCACATGAGTATGGATCACAGCCTGCAGGATGGAGGTGGATTTGGACGCAAGGCCATACACACACACACACACTCACACACACACACATATATATTATATGTTTAATATCAGTGATGTGTTGTTGCAGTTTTAACCAAGTTATTGTTGTATATTGTTTGACATTATATGAAGTCATAAAACAAGGTAAGTCTTGTAACCGTGTGAGGAACAGAATTCATTAACATATTAAGTTAAACCATTATCCTGAGCTTGTACTGTGGTTTCTGTTCACTTATTCCCAGTGAGCCTGTTATGGAAGAGCGAAGCAGAAAAGTGGTCTCGCTGTGGAGGATTTTCCTCAACCCTCAAACCTCCTGAGGCTTCTTCTTTGCTGATGGGGGGGGAAGAGAGCTTTCCATTGAATTTCCCAGAGTACTTTTTTCCATGGCTGCACTGGTTTCTCCGCTGGTTACTTTCCGGTCACAAGATTAATGCTGACCTTTCGACCTCTCTCTTAAATCGCCCGAGACAAGAAACCAGGTACGATGTCACTGTTGGACCTGAAGTCACATGTATCCAAGCAACCCTCCTCCCAGTTCCGGGGATGTCAGTCTGTAGCCTAGAATCAAAGTGTCATTAAGGATCCAATGTAAATGAAAACACATTATGCGCAGAGGGAGTACTCAAAATCTGATTCTCTGGCTGGTAATGAATTAAATGCAGACAGAATGGCCCCCATGAGCAGTTCCAGCTGGATAATAACCGTGGAGTCTGCGTTTTGTTTTTTCCCCTCCGCGTGCAGAGGAGAGAAGGATGTGGTGTGTGTTAAGCGGCTGAATCAGGCAAACGGAGAAAAGAGTAGAGGAAACGAGGCGGACGGGCAGTCCGTCCTTCAAACAGAGAGCTGAACAAAGCAAAAAGCTAAAATAAGAGCAGCTGGGAGTCTGCCGCCTCTCAGTCCCATCACCTTCACCAGTGGCCACTTCTCCACATGTGGAACAAATGTTGGGATTATTTAAGTCTGATGGTTGCATTATTTTTCCATCACGCAACTTATTCCATTTGACCATTGTTTTTTGGATATAGCAATAAAATAAAAAATTGTGCTGCTTTTAGAAGGGCAGCTCTCTTAAGTGGCCATCTTTGTCCATGACACCATCATGACCTGAAATGTTGTTGAAGACTGTATGTGTGCAAACTCTAATTTTGTGGTAAAAGCTACGTATAGAAAATTATAGATATGGATATGTTAGTAGATGGGACATGGGTCGAACTAAATAGTCAAAGTTCACGTGAAATGTTTTTTCTCAAAGATGGATTCTGTATTTTTTTTTCTTCGTATTTATCACACTGACGTTTGTCCAAGTACATTTCTTCAGATCGACTTGAAATTTGTTGAGCGTGCAAAATGGTGGAACCTTGATACAGGCTTCCCGTCATTATCACTTAATACACTGGATCCAAGTGATTTCAAAAGGGCAAGAAGGTGGTGGCCATATACAGGATACTTTGGTTTCAGTTTTTGGCCGGAAGTGAGGAGGTGCAACGGCCATCTTGAGATGTCTGTGGGATAAACGTATCCACTTCTCCCTGAAAAACTTCAAAATGGAAGAATATATGATGTGTCCATGGCAAGTTCATGCACAACCACCTTTTCCATGTTAGCTAGTGGAGGAAATCAACCGAAACTGTTATATGAAGTCTGACGTCTAAAGAAAGTAAAACCAGGTTGGCTGAAAGCTGGGAATGACTTTCTGGAGATACCACATGTTGTCATGACTACTGGTACCTTTAAACTGTCCTTTTTGCAGAAATAACTTTGTGAGCTAGATGAAAAATATAAGCATCTCATGTGTTGTGCTGAAAACTCTTTCAAGTGGTCTAAATACTCATTTCTGGGTGCCCATATTTTACAAATGGTTAATGAATGCTTCTGCAGCCACATCACAACGAGCCTTAGAAGCCAGCTCTCTTTTTTCTCAGTCTGGTTTCGCAGATATTCAGACGATATTTGTGGCAAGTAAATTCCTCTGCCGCTGTCATGAAGCAGGCGGATTTGTGCAGCGCCCCCACAAAGCATATCATTATCTGTAGACTACAGACGTATACACACTGCTCTGGTGAGAGGTGGTAGGGTTACTGCTTTATGATTATGAATGTTACTCAATGATCCAGGAGGCATCTGAATCACTTACAGTGGATGACATGTTTACTGCTGCTTGGTTTTCTCTCCCCCACTCTGTAATCTCTATTTCTTTCTTTCTCTTTCTTTCTTTCCTCAAGCTGAAGAAAACTGAGGCCCACAGGAATGTGCTGATGGCTGAGTGTTTCATCTGGTCTCACATTACCGCCCAGACTGAACCTCACTGACCCAACACACACACACACACAAACACACTCTGGTATTCGTCATTGTGCCTGTATTTTGATGCCCTTTGTCTCCATGGTAACTGGTGCGGGTGCAAACAGTCAGCTGCAGGGATGGAAAGCTGTCCTCTGAGCACATTGCTGGCTCCTCTGCATGTTAAAGCTAAGTTTCTTTAACAATAAACACTTTTTCTCATCCTCTGTACATGGGGACAAAAAAACAACTTTGTGCACATCCAACTGACTCTGAAGATGTTAATCGACCCAATAAACTTTGACTAACAGTTAAAGGGCCCATATTTTACACCTTTCTGAGAGAAGACGATTAAATGTTGCCTTTGACCCAATTCACCAGAAATTCCTTTGAACTGATTGTGACAGCTATGAACTTTATATGTATTGTCAATACTTTCACAGCCACCCCACAGAAAAGCAGCAACTGGAAAGCACAAGTGCTACAGAGAAGAAGAATTACAGAGTGACCTCACAGGAACGAACGCAGAGCGACAATAAGCACCGTCCAGCAGAACAAATCTTGTGCGAGGGATATGTTCGAAGAGTTTCCTTTCATAGAGGAGATATTCTCAATCCTGAAGAGGGAGGTAGAAAAGTGTAGGTGTGACCTTGTCAACTCCAGGAACAAACTTGTTGCTCTCAACATCCAAATGGATAAACAGGAAGAGGAAATAAATCAGCTTAAAGAAAAGCTCAGTGAGGCCCTCAGCGTGAAAGGTGAGACGTCGGCCGTCGAACTAAAGGCTGAGCTCGATCAACCAAACTGCTGTGGAGGAGAACCAACAAACTGCTGTGGAGGAGAACCAACAAACTGCTGTGGAGGAGAACCAACAAGCTCACAACACAGCGGCAAGAGGAGAAGGCCGCCTTACCATGATCAATCCTTCGCTCTAAGGAACTTTGGTGATCTACTGTGAGACGTGTGGAACTGACTAAAAGTTTAAATTGTCAGAATCAGGCCCAGCAAGTTCAAGAGTAACACTGAACTGTAGATCGGTTAAAGAAGTTTTTAATAAACAGCGCTTGGTGGACTTGTTACAGCAGCAACTAAGCTGGTTCAGGAAGCCGGGGATCATGGGTAATATCCACGGTTCAGTTGTGTTTCAGTTCAGTCACTGGGACTGTGTAGTCAGAGCTTCTGTCAAGAGATAGACAGGCTTTTTTTTTCTCCTCAGGAAAAAACAAATTATCGCTCAATCATGCATCGTACATAAACAAAACATAACAGGAGCTACATAATAAGTTCCTCCCCCCCCCATTCGTACAAAAACGTTTTGACGCCGTCAAGGTATCATGTCACAAAGAGCTGTCTCATTCTTATTTATATGATTTGTACAAAAGTCTCAGACTCAATCACTCATTGACACCGATGAAGTCTGAGGGTTTAAGGCTCAGAGCGGATGTTGGGATTTGGGCCAGTGTTATCATGCTGACATTTAGGAAACAAATCCCACGTCATTGAATGTTCCCTAGATTGTCTCAATATTTGTTTTACTGGTCGAGGAGAAGGTTTCACCATCTCATGTTAAAAAAGGGTCTTTTTGCAGAAAGCACAAACAGTTGCTACCTCTCTCTCCAATTTCCCGACACTGAAGATGTTGTGAGCTTCAGTGGAAACCCCCCCACCCGAGTTGCATTGAAGCAAAGCAGATCTCTCCCTAAATACTGCTGACTCATGTTGCTGTGAACTGTGTCTCAACAGCTGGTCAACGCAAGAGTTAGGATTTTACAGTCCCCAGCTGTTTTTCATTTGTTTTATTTGGAAACGTAATTCCTGCTTTAGTGTGTTTTTTTGTGTATGTTAGTGTGTTTTCACCCGTGTGTCGGTTGGTTGATTTGTTTGTTAGCAGAAACTATTGAACGAATTTCTACAAAACTTGGAACCATGTGACATGGGCCAAGAAAGAATCTGTCAAATTTTGGCGACGGTCTGAATGAAAAATGAATGCAGGAATTAATTATCACTCGATTGAAGAATTTAATCAAAGGGAATTACAGCCTTTTGTAGCCAATATAAACTAAACAAAACCCAAGAGGAGATAAGTGGACCAATGAACTGACAAAGACAAAGGGAAACACAGTGTCTGTGTCCGAAATCACCCACACATTCACGTCCCCCTACTTCACTATATGGACTTCTAAATATAGCACTATATAGTGAGCTCATCGGCCGAAGAAAAAAAGGCTTTTGGATACAATGCGGGTCATTTTCTCTGAGCCTGTAATCACATCCCATAACAAAATTTAAATGCGTACTTTATTATTAGGTTAAAATACAGAAATACAGTTGGTTGAGACAGAAAAGGAAAAAAGTTTCAAAATAAATCAGGAAATTCCAAAAGTATGATCACAACTTAGATATACAATATGCCTACTCGTGTACTATTACTGACAATAACTCCTCATTTATATAAATACTATAAAAATTGTTACCTCTCTGTTAGACCATGTCTTTTCTCATGAATACTTAATTCTAAATATTGTTATTTTGTTGATGCTCAGTTCGGACTCATGCAACATCTATTACACGTCTGTTCGTCTTGGGAGAGGGAGACCTAACATTTAACATCTATACCCCAGTTAAGCCCTATGAGGAAAATTGTGATTTGTGAACATGGGTTAAAATATGGGTTTATTAGTTGATTTATGTAAATTCTGAGTCCGTAAATCAAGTCCTACAGGAATTTCAGAAATTCCAAATGCAAAAAATTACAATGTTACTCTTGCATTGACCCTACCAGACAGCAGCAAATCTAGAAAACAAGTCAAATGTACTTGTAGTCAAAATGCATTTGATGCTTTGATAATGATTTAGCATTAGTGACATCACTCTTTTGCACGCAAGTATGCCGCAGCTGCGATCACCACAGACATTCCTCTGAACAGCACAACACAAGTTAGGCTGGGAAAAACAGATGGTGAAGAAAAAACGTACTTGACACCAACAGAAGAGATACGATTATGACAGACGTGTATTTCAGTGCTTCTGCATGGCTCCAATTAGTCCTCATGTCATGCAACTTCCTCATTTCGTGGAACTTAGGATGCACGAACACTGTCATTACAAGGAAGAGATGTAAACAACAGTTGGGCGGCCTGGTCTGTTTTGAACGCGCATGTGTGCGTGTGTGAGTTGTTGTCGGTAAGAATGTTGTTTGTGTGTCTGTGCATGCCTGGTTTTCTGTTTTGTGCGTTTTATTGAGGGGCAAATTAGTGATGTGGCAACAGCAAGATATCTTTTTGTGCACCATAATAATACAGAAACATGTTGCCAGCACGCTTTTAGCACCACAGCTCTATTTGTCCACACATCACACGGCACATGTCCTGGGTCAGAAGCTTCATTCCTTGACGTTTCAACAGACTGACGAGGCCGAGGTGTTCAGTTCTTCAGTTGTGAAAATGGCCTAACAAAAAGACTTGTTCTAAAGAGTCTATTGAGTAAAATAAAAGCCCCACACATACTGTCGTGATCACATCTTAGGCTGAAGGAGCAGCAGCTTCCCCGGAGAAGGGCTTTACAGGAACAGTGAGGCAGTCATGGTGCCAGCTCTGCTTTCCTGAGTTCGCTGAAAGGATTAGAGTTCTGTGATGCAACGTGGCACCAGGAGCTGGGCCTAGACCCCCCCTCCCCTCCCATCTCACACACACACACACACACACACACCCTCCTTCCTCTTCCTGCCAAGCCAAAACCAGCACTCAGGCCCCAAGGGCAACTTGTGTGGCACGGAATCCCCCCCCACCCCACACACACAACCCCGGCTTCACTTCTTTGCCCTATCCAGTGAAGTCGTTTGTGTGTATACAGCATTTTGCTGCATATGCGTCTGTCCTGATGCCGGTCCACCTCATGGCCTGACCACTGCATAGAGCCATAACACTAACGAAAGGCTCCCACTTGTCTCCCTAGCACCAAACACAAGGAGAACACTATTATTCTCCTGTTCAGTCTGTGTCAAGTTGCCAAATGATTACTGGTCCCGCTGACACTTTCCAAGGTAAGTGGAGTTTGAATCTCCAGTGAGGACGACTGGACTTTCAAACTGTTATGACCTCGCTGCTACCCACCCCCTCATCAGGAAGTGGGAAGAACATGAAAGATAAATAGAGATTCACAGCTTATACCAGGACATATACAGGTCATGTTTGTAGAAAGCAGAAAAATGGATAACTTGTTTAAAGAGTTATTGTGGAATCACAATAATGCACAGAAAGCTTGTCTTATCATTCATTACAAAAAAAAACGACTATTTATGTTTTTCAGTGATAAAAACCCCTCATGTTTTCCGAAATATTTAATAACCTTCCCACCTACAATACAAAACATGACTCCTCCTTCTTTGCTGACCTCCCATCCCTAATAATTTGTTTACAGTCCCTGAAGAGCTATCAGACTTCTGGTTGTAACACACACACATCTAAAAAAAAGACCAACAGTCTCCAGCCTTTTTTTTTAAAGAGTCTTGGAAGGAGGTGTAGACGCCTCAGAGCATAAAGACGCCGGTGATGTGACCAGAGACAGGGAGGGCCGTGACGTGGGTAAACTCAGGAGCCGGATTCAAGTCTTCCAGTTACATGGTGGGCACACCAGCCAGTGTGAGGCCAGGACACCCACAGTCTGCTGTAATACGGCTTGAATGGGACCAGTTCTCATTCCCACAATGTGCTCATGTGCAAACGCTTTTCCCAAGTTTCTCTAGGTTCTGTATATTGCAGGCCTTATTTCCATTAATGCCATTGTCATGCCTCTTTACTTCTCGTAGAAGGTTAACGGAGGAAATCTCTTTGCCTCATTTAATTTCATCCGGCATTTAACTGCTGTATTCTAGTGGGGATGGAATAAGAGGCCTTTAGGGTTGCGTGAATGTTTCAAATGTGATTTGGTTGCAACCATCCATAGTGAAATCTATATTTTAGGAGCTGCTCGGTGTACAGCAGAGTTATATGCTTAAACTGCTTTTTACTGACATATCCAAATTAATGCTAAGCAGGGCTGGAACAAGCCTCTGTGGGACCTTAAGCAGAATTAGATCTGGGGCCCCCAGAGCCTCGGCACCACCGATTCTAGTGAATTGCAGATGCATTTACAGAGGAAACTGGAATTGATTAAACCAGGAGTATCAGATATCCAGTTTGACACTGTGTTTTCATATGATTAAGATTGATATCTTGTATCAAAAACTGACTTTTTAAGCCTTCTGGTTGAAAATTTCAGTCCCATTTTAGTGCCCTCTAGTGGCCAGAAAGGGCCCTCAGCACTTGTGTCTATGGCAGCAGCAAACAACAACTAGCCATTGCTAAGCTTTGCAAAATGGCTGCTGACTCTAGTTTCATATAAAACCATGACACTGGTGCAAACAAGCATCTTCTATATAATGTTTGATGGATGAAAGCAGTCTACACACAACTGGGGTGATCGTCGCACTGTTCTTAGATCGTCGCACTGTTAGGAGTGTTTGTATTGTATTGTTTTGTTTTGTTTTGTTGGTTTTGTGATGTGTATTTTGTGTAAGCAACTGAGAGCCACTTTACTGAGTCAAATTCCCTGTTTGTGCAAACTTACTTGGCCAATAAACCTGATTCTGAAATAGAAAAATGTCAAACCCACAAAGATGTATTCAAACTGTTTTTGACTGAATGAATTGAGAAACTGAGAAAGAAGCAGAATCTGAACTCATACCCGTGAATTCTCCCTCACAGCAGCAGCTGCACTCAGAAGACACAGCCAACCACAGAAGGAAAAGAAACAACTCCAACGACACTTGATTGGACGAAATTTAGTGTCATTTTTCCACTCTGCTGCCATGACATGCTGTTTGGGTGGAGAAGTATGTAGGTCAGCTGTGGTTATGCCATTCATGTCTGTTCAGGGACGGCCCTGGCAATGTAGGCGCCCTAGGTGAGATTTCAGATTGGCGCCCCCCAACATACACATGCAAACTTTCGTGCATCCCCAAGAACTGTTGGACTGTATACAGCCGTACACACAGACTATTGTGTTTGTTGATTATGTTTTATTCTACCAAATAATTAAGCTGGGAAATGTAAGTAAGCAGCAGGAGTGGAGTGAAATAATAAAGGAAATACTTTCCAGTGAAGAGAAGTTTAAAAAAATTTACATTTTCAAGTAATCAGAATCAGAATCAGAATTATTTTTATTGCCATGTATATTTCCACATACAGGAAATTGCCTTGGTGTGGTTGGTGCACTGTACAAACAACAATATAAAAAACAACAATATAATAACAACAATATCGAACAACAATATATACATTAGGAGAGTTACGTGCGGTTCTAAGGTGCAGAGATTGGTGATCGTGCAAATAATATAGAATTATAAATTATGTGCGAGGGTGGGGGGGGTCCTTAAAATATATTTTTTTAATGATTTGTAAACTTATTATACTCAAAGCTAAAAAGGCTGAGATTCTTCCTAATAATAGTGTTGCTTCTGGGAAAAAAAAATTATTTTATCTGTGCCACACCACCATTTAAAAATAATATACCTAATAAAGTTGCTACTACTATATTCACAGTAAAATCCAGTTACTTCCAAGTCTTCCGGCTGCAACTGGATTAAAGTCCAGCGCTGGTTTCATGTCTGTCTGCAGGACGTCTGACAAGACTGGTTAAAGGAACGGCTCGGAGATCAAACACAATGCACCACAGAGAACTTTGCATTTTGTGTAAGGGGGTTTATTACAGTTTATTGTGCAGGATACACACACAGAGCACAGACACACACAAAGAGACCAATGCAGTACTCCGTTCACTGTTCAGAGGTCAGGCGCTACACTACTGAGGAAAGCAGTGTTTGAGTGGATGTTCAGACAGTGTTTGAAATGCTTCAACTATCCTTATCCACAGAGACTGTTCAGTATGTACACTATACATTTTAGAAATTTAAATAAAGAAAGCAATGAACGCTATACATTTGCCAGCAGCTCAGCCCATCGTTTGTCAAATATCTCTTTCATCTTCCGTCCTGCACGTCCGATCTTTGAATCTTCTTCATAGAAGTTCTCACAGTTCTCAAATACCAGATCCACGTCCGTGATGAAAGCCTCAAAATCAAGGTACCTGCAAAGATTGGAAATGGTTTAATTGTAATTCAGAGGCAGCATTCAGATCAGAAAAGTAACTGAAATAAAGGATGTATGAATGTATGTATAACACAAACGTACTGGTTGTTGGATAGTTTTTTTCGAATGGTCGAGAAGTCCATGGGATTTTTTTATTATTCTCCTGTACCAGGGTTTGGCTCTGAGGTTCACTGGAGTGAGGAATGGCCGAGCGTCCTCATGAGCCTCCAGCTCAGTCAGCAGAACTCTGGTGGAAAATGAGCAAGTTTCAGATATTTTTAAGTGAACAAGGATGATTGGACATGTCATCACAGCTCATCTAACTAGATGACCAACAACAGTCCCCTGGCCAAACCACAGTTAGATTCTTTACATCTGGATTTTTATCTGGATCTGCACATGCTCATAAACACCAGTCCGGGTCTTTTCACGAAGATCCATAAATCCTTCTCTGAGAATTTAGCAAAAATATTGCGAAACATCCTCTCTTGCAATTCAAGTAAAAAAACCACCACTGAATCTATTCTGATGTGTTCCTCCTTGGGTCACGTCCCACTCCCCCAATGTTTGAGCTTATAACAGTGAGATGAAATAAATGTGGTTTTCTATCAATGCAGTGAGAATGAGTTCATACCTACCGGCACATTTCCAGCCAATATCTGTCTTTTTTGTCCAGTTTGGCTTTTTTGCCACAGGACCCACGGCTGTCCGGCTGGGCCCTGGCTCGCTTCCTGTGGCCAGCTGTTCGGCCCTGTTCCTTCCTACTCATGGGGAATTGAGCTCTTTGCTGAAAGACATAAAAACAACTGGTGAGGAGCCACGCGCAACATATACTGTACTGCTTCATTTAACTGAAATAAGCTCACAGCTTCAGCTACTCTTCCTGAGCTACGGTGCTGAAATATGGCCAGATGAACATTAGGATACCGCAGTGAAATTGACCTTTGACCTCAAAATGGGTCACAAACAACACATAACTTCTTGATTCATGGCCCAATGATAACGCCTGCAGTTCATAACTGTCGCTGGCATGGACATAATATGAACAAATATTTGACAGCGAGAGAAAAGATGCATCACTAACCACTTCCATGCGAGGGCGGTCCCAGTCGATCGAGTTCTGCAGCTGCTGAATGCAGAGCGACAGCTGAGCAGAGGTGCGGACTTCTCCGAGGGCTTGGTGCCATAAGGTCATCCCAGGAGTCCTCTGATCCTCACTGCTTTGAGGTAACAGAGAGTGAGACGGCAGCATTACTGGACTGCATCACATACACAAGCAGTGACTACAGGGAAATGAGTGAGTAAAGATAAACTGCACATTGAGGATGTAGGTACTTCTTCGACTGGGATGCATCATGCAGAGGTAAAAAACGACTTATCACACAGACCCAGGCACAGTGGTATTATTCTGTTTGATCTGAGGGTTTCATTTCTCTGTAGGTACCTTCGCTCAATGTTCCTCTCCAGCTCTGCCAGCCTCATGACGGCTATGTCTAGAGGATTGTTAGGCCTCCGCACCACACTGTCAGGGAGTTTCTCAACGATGGTGTCCTTTGGCCAGTTGTTCCAAGAAGCTGGATAAGAGAAGAGCTGGTGCTCTTGGTAGGTCAGATCCTCCCTCTCTGACTGGGGCTCAGGGTGCATCCAGCCCTGAGGGACACAGAGTCGAAATATGTTGTTTGGTGACAAAGTAAGGAACCCGAAATCCTATCTGAGCACATACTGGAGAAATAGTCTTGAAATTAATCTGGGATATTTGTATTTGTACGAGCTATAAGTAGACAGGATACTTTTACCTTGATCTGCAGACAGGCAGAGACGACTCTCCTCTCGAGAGCCTCCACCTGCTGCAGTTGGCTTATGTCGACCGCCATGGCCTGCTCCGCCACACACCAACTCCCAGTCACTGTGGGCTGCTCCAGCTTTGCCACGTCAAACACTGCCCCCATAGATACATACAAAACAATACAGCAAATGACTGTCTATGAAAAGCAACATATTTATACATATTAATTTGGGAGCAGGTGACATGAAAATATCAAATAACAGTATGTTTTGTATTAAAGAGAATTAAAGTGAGCAGAGGATTTGTGGACACACCATCTTCGCTGTTGCCGTAGAGCAGGGTCAAGTACTCCATGTTTTCTTTGATCAGATTCTTTAGAGCACTCTCCCTGATGCCCCGAGTGTGGAGCGCCTCCATCAGACTGTGGAGCTGCTGCACGTCTGAGACCCTCCACCAAACGTGCAGCATCTCTGCCGACAAAAGAGAGAAGTATTGTTAATTGCTTAATTTTAGAAGCATAAGGAAAGTTGTAAAGCTGAGTGACAGTCATCACAGCATGTATTCCAGGACTGTCTGGGCAGTGATGAACTTTAGTATGAGTTTTCACCTTCGCTGCTCTCTATGCCCTCGACAAAGACGCCGCCACACTCTGGGAGAAGCCAGTAACTCCTCATGTAGCGGTCCTGTCCAATAATCATGGAGCGCTGTGACTGAGAGTGTAGCAGCTTCTTTATGATCTGACTCTGGTGCTAAAGAGACAGAAAACAGAGGTAGAATGGGATTTGTTTAATTCATCAACTAGCTCATCCTGAGAAAATGAATGTGGGTGAAATTTACCATCCATAATTTCTCGATTTCTTTCTCCAGCTCCTCTACACTGGCGGAGTTCACAGTGTCGTCCTAGATGAAAAGATCTCATTAGTGTGAGGCTAGTGGACTGACTGACAGTAACTATAACAAACGCTGATTGAGCTGCTGGGAACAGTAAAAGGAAAAGCATCATGCTGTTACTGACCTCCTCCTCACAGATCTCTCCTCGAGAATCTTCTTCCTCTTCGTCATATGAAAAGGTGAGGCCGTCCACACTGCTGTCTCTCTGCTCAGTCCTCTTGGTGTGGACGCTCCACAGTCTTGGAACGCAGAAATGTACAGAGCAAAAAAATATATATATTAATTTATTCACAAAAAGGTTTTTAAAACTTTGCACAGAACCTTCTGGTAACAACTTGGAAGAAAAACAAGTTCTCACTTGCTGAGCTTATCCTCTACAGCCGACTTATCCTTCCAGAGGTTGTCCATGAGATCCATGTTCTTGGTGATCTCACTGCAAAGTAACATTGAAAATCATGCTTCAATTCTTAGATTGATACATTTGCAGCACACTGCAGCAGGAAGGAGATGCCTTTCAAAGTGCTGCTGGTACTAATGAAAGATTAATGAAACATAGTTTGATGCAACCTTTTGAAACTATCCATCAGACCATGATTTGTCATATTCCTTTTGATACATCCGTTGTTTCTACACACTTTGAGCCCTCATGAATAAAACAGGTGACTATTTTCTTCTCTCAGGCAAAGAGATTAACTTAAGCTCCAGGCACATAATAAACACTTGTTTAAACTGTGCAAGCAATCAACGTTACAAAATAATAATGGCTCATTCAACACAAATTTAACAACAATTGTTTTTGTTATATTGTGAATATGAGCAAAAATAAATGATAAGTGAGATATGTGAGGATTAGAAGGAAATGGATCCCTCACCTTTGAACAGCATTACTCCGTGTGAGCACATTGACCATGAAGAACAACATGTAAACCTTCTGAGACGGACTGTGGGCCTGAAAAGATCGAGTCCTGAGACTGAGGGCCAGAGGACCAAACTCTGTCTGATAACAGTAAGCCTCCATGAAGATCTGCAGGATCTCAGACACATTGTCTCTGTTGATGGCCACGTTAGTCAAGTCTTCCCCTAGTAGGGTTTGGCTCTAAAAGGAAAAATATTGATAAGTTCAGTCAGTGTGTTTAACAAATGTTTGTTCCTCTACTTAGTGTGAAGAGAAAGTATTTGTGTATACTACAATGTCAAACAGAACAGGAACAGTCTGCTAGTAAAAAACAAAACAATGTCAGCTCAGCTGTAATGCTGTTGCCAACATGTACTTATACAGAATGTATTAAACTAAAGTATCCCTGCTGTCAAGTCTTCCTTAAAAAATACATCTCTACTTTTGAACTACTGCAGTGGTTTCTGCATCAGCTACAGAAATGATGAAATTCAATGTCTGAAGCAATTAAATGTGAAACCTGTAAAAAGTTATGTCTGATCAATATGAATGTGTGTGTGCATTAATACATGATAACAAATCCTTTACAATTCAACAACTGTATAAATACTACACTGACAATGACAGACTCACCCTGTGACCTGCAGGTACACCAGGATCCTGTATGGCTGAAGAAACCATACACACCAGCAGGTCTTGCACTCTCCCCATACTGTCACCAGTGTTAAGCAAACCCTCCTGAAGGACACTTAAGTCGAGGTCGTATAAATGGTCGAATCCCAGGACCTTTCCAAATATGTGCAAAAACTTCAGCACCATCAGGCCCTCAGATAAGGTGCTTCCTTGCAAGATCAGACCAGGGACTCGGGAGAGCTCTGGAAGACACTGAAGAAAAAAATAAAAAATAAAGCTCTATGTTATATTATACTTTGAAATGATTTGTAAATCTATCTGACCCAAGTATTTCTGGTTTCAGACTATATAGGTTAAATGTGTTATAAGTTTCAGTTGCCACTTGTTGGCGGTACTCTGAATTATACCTGCTCTCTTTAATCAACCATAGATGCTTTCAGTGATATTAAGCATTGTTTTTGTATGTGACAGTAAAACAATGAAACCATAAATTTGTCAAAACATCTAATCTTCACTATAGCTCCTGCAGTGATTATACTGATTTATTTCTTATGTAAAAAAACAACAACACATGCCTGGAATTCTTAACCTCTCCATATGTATGATGTATACTCCACAGATTGAGACTATTTGTGGTAATATGTACGCATGCTGATGTATGGACTCTCTGTGTGTGAATACCTTATGATCTGCTAAACTCATGTCTTCTTTTGGCTCCTTTAGGGCCTTTGCTTTTTCCAGCTCCAGTCGTCTGAGCTGGAGTTCCTTCTGCTTGTTTAGCCGCTCCAGTCTCTCTTTCTCCTGCAGCCAAGAGATCGTATTATTCCCGATGATATTGATGTTGGTATAAAAACACAAATTAGGAACTAAATTACCACAGTGTTGACTCATCAAAAAATTAAATTTCCCAGAGATTTAAAACTAGTGAGTAAACATCTGAGTGAATCAGCAGTTACGCACCTCTGCCTCCATCAGCATCATGCGCTGCCTGCGTTCTTCCATTTCCTAAAACGAGCACAAACACATTATTTTCTTTCCTAAACACATTTTCTATTATACTATGAAGACAAGGGTCACAGATGGAACACTTTATGGAACACTTGACATGCACAGAAGAAGCGTCTGCATAGGTCACATTGTCACAATTATGTCATAATCAACATGCTGCATGCTGCACAGTAGTTTAAGTGCAAGACATACACAACATTTGAAGCAAATGGATGATTAATAAAACCCACAAAAGGGTAGTAATGCACACAGAAAGGATACGTTACAAACAGCCATTATTAATCTGGCAAGTAGCAGACTGAAAGCTGGTAGAGGCCAAGAGTTTCAGAACAGCAAGCCGACGAATGAGTGCATTTCAAATCAACAATGATGGAATTTAAAGGATTAAATTGTATATCTGATTTGTCTATTGTGAAAAGCTATAAATAATACTAACTCACTCATAGTTGCTAAAGTCTCCCCACAAACTAGATATATCACTGTATATTGACTTTTCCAAATGGGACGATAGATAAGTCGTGCTCACATATACAAATATGGCAGCTGTCTCTGCAATAACTTTCAGGACCAACCTTAAGAAGTTGCTCTGCACGGCGTTCTTTCTCTATTCGCATTTGCTGAATGCGCTTGAGCATCTTCTGGTAAAAGGATGAGGGAAAGATCAAATTAATTAACTGTTAAGTCATGCATGTTATAGAGAGGAGGGGGGGAGCAGGGTGTGGGGTGAGGAAGCACAGTGAGTCTATGCAAATCAGGAAGGTGCAGTATTTTGAAGGATAGCAACTTCCTTGTGGAATTTCAGAGCAGTTCAACTGTTTTCAATTTAAAACATCGACAGTGCGCAAATTCTGAAAATGCAACAGCTGATAGTTGGGAAGATCTTTATGGAAAATTAAAAAGAGCATGCAAAGAAAGATCCTTACTTCCTGTTCCTTAAGCTTGATCTGCGCTCTCTTTACCCGCCTCTCCTCAGCAGCCCTTAATTCTAGACAACACAAACATGTTAGGTTCACACACACACAATCTGATCCAATGTTAGAGAAGAGCCTGACGAGACTGTGGCTGTTTACCTTCCTGCCTCCTGGCCTCCTTGGCTAGTCGTGCCGATGCCTGCATCTCCAGGTTTCTCATCAATTTGATCTGAGGTCCCAGTCGAGCCATTTCTGAAACATGATTGGAAATAAACTATGAAATCATGCGCCAAAGAGAATTGAAATGATGAGTTAAATATTGACCTGCAGACATCTACAAAGTCCTGATTTCAAGAGGAAAAGCCTGAAGCATTTAACGACATACTGTTTTTATTTACATGAAAAAACTGCAAAGATGGTTTAGGCTGGTCTTAACAGTAAGGAAAAAAGTTGAACTTAGCTCTATGTGCTTAATGTTAAAGGGCGCCTCTTAAGGGTTAGGGTTATGGCTCTTACAAGGTGGGCAACTCTTACAACTTGATTTGTGGTGCTGACACCAAAACATCCCCCACTGACATTGTTTGAAAACAAAATTTGGAATTAAACTCTATTGTAGCTGAGATGGGAACATCTTAAAGTGATCTCACATATATGTTCAGGTGGCCAGATATCCTCATGAAAAAAATAAAAGTGAAAATTTCAGATTCAGCTGGTTTTACCTATTTTACAGGGGACACAGAAACATTAAAAAAAGATGTACACTGACCTTGAGCCTCCAGTTTGCAGCGCATCTTGGCATCCATCACTATGAGAATGGGATGATTTTATAAATCATGAAATCAATAAAATTAAAATATTATTTCAGCTGTATTGTATCATCATTAATATATATATATATATATTCAAAGAGAAAGATTTCTTGCAATAGTTATTTCCAGCAATTGAATAATGGTGTTCAGGGTCAGAACTGGGGCTGATTCATATTCTCTCATTCAAAAAAGCATGAGAGAATATGTTTGTTATGCTTTTATATCAGGCCACTAGTCAGCCGGCAGTGAACTGACATTTAACTATTACAGTGCTGCAAGTATGACAGCAGGAAGGAAAAAGAGAACATGGTCAGACCATCCTAACAATTTCAAGATGTATGGTAGTTTATGGGTGTGTTTGTTACCTGGCAGTGTGGTAAGTTCAACTGAAGAGTGAAACAATACCTCCAAATAGATTCAACTATATGGCTGCTAAGTTTTAGGACTTCACTTCAGGTCGCTCTTTAACCACCTTGAGAGAATCCACCACGACTTCATTCTCTATTCAAGACTAGTTAATAAAACAGGTGAATCAGCACCTTTAAACATTCCTATGTAAAGAGATCATAAGGGAACAGCCTATTTTCTTTAAAGCCATCAAAGGCAAAGTATCGTTGATCCTCGTATAATTCTCCTTTGATCTCCTGAGGGAAAATATGTTTGTCATTATTTCTATATTTGTAAGTTAATGCAGCAACCTACCTGTTTTTTTGCAACCAATTTTCTGTTTTTTTAATGGTGCAGAACTTATAAACTAACCTGACCTGCCTTATTAGCAGGCTGTGTATTTAAAGATCTTTCATTTCAAAAAGCAGTATGATGTAACCAGTGATTCTGGATTACCACACAAACGCATAAAGCACCCGGCAGCTATTCTTTGTAGCTAAATATGTCTGTATATTCATTAGACTGAGAACACTCAGTGTCAATCCGCCATCCATACAACTGATACAGCTCGTAGTTGCATCATTCAAACAGGCCATTGATTTACCATTGACAGAGTCCTTTCACCTCTTCACTTTTCTCTCCTGTGTGTATTTCACTTCACCCTCCAGGCAGGAAAAAGAAGTGGAAAGAAGAGTGAACATTGGTTTTTACTACAACACCATATTATATTACCACAGAAAAACAAAACATAGCCTGCTCTATGAAGCTACACTATTAACTGAAGGTCCTAAATATTTAAATGAGAAGGAAACAAAATGTCATTTGCGCAGCTCAAACTCTCTCTTTTATACACCAACGAAAATAAAGGATAAAATAATGATCCTTTATTTGTTCTAGCTTGAGAATGGTGCCTAATTTTAGCTAATGTTAGCAAACCAATGTCATTGTGTTAACTTCACTACTTCTCCACTTAAATTATGTATTAGCATGTCACCATTGACTGTATATACAGATGGAGGACATGACTGCAGCCCAAAGGTGAAGCCAAAGTGTCTCAATTGTCCCCTACTATTGTCAACGGAGCAGGTGGGCTCCCATTAAATCATCAAGCACACACACACACACACACACACACACACACACACACACAATCCGTCGCACACCTTCCTCGCCATGCTAAGGGACCTTCCTCGTCTTGTAACACTGTGGCTCTGCTCCCACTGGCCGCTGTGACGTGGCCCGTCAGGCCATGGGGTTGACAGGGTTCATGGCTGGAGTTTACGGTAGGAGGTATTAGATCACTCCCATCGTATTAGGCAAGGTTTAAGTGTGCCCCAGGTGAGAGTTGGGTAAGTGGATGAGAGCCCGGTGAGAGAAGGAGTTCAGGGATAAGCCTCAAAGCCACTGTAACTGCCCCCCTCACACCCAGCAGCCACACGAGCTCTGCGCACAGAGGATTTCACTTCTTCATCTATTCTGGTTATAGAGTCCTCTGTTATTCTGGACAACAGTCTGCTTTGCAAAACAATCTGCAGTTATTTATCCCAAAGAGAGCACACACACACACAGACACACACACACACACATACACACAATCACACACATAAACACACACACACACACACACAGACAGACAGACACACACTCCTCTTATAAACATCCTGGTGACTCATGAATGAACTCCAGTTCCTGTAAGTTAGCGCAGTAGATTACTGCAGGTTCAGAATCACCAGGAACACATTTCACCTAAAGGGATCAGCATTAAGACTAATTCTGTTATTTAAAAAGCTTGGCCAGTGTCTAAGGAGCAGGAGGATAACAGGGGAAACAAATTTGTGTTCCCACTGGAAACGAAGTCTAGAAAATGTTCCCATTCAGAGCTGTTTACTGCTGCTACCAAACAAAGCACATTGGTTAATGGACGTTCCACCAAACACAGTCATCCACAGCTTATTCATCTTTGTAACTTGCAGCATAAAATCAAGCCTCTACCTATAAAAAGTAGATTTTTCTCAATGCGTGTATCTTATGTCAACACATTTACTTTAGAGAAAACATTGCAACTATCTCCTGAAGTTGGTACAAGTCTTTTTTTTGTCCGATCTTAATTCAAAAGCGTGGTCTTGTTTGATTTCACATTAAGATCTTGCAATGTTTTCACTCAAAACCCTGCGCTCGTGCTCAAGTAGCCCCTGCTTGTGCTCCGATTTGCTCTGCTTGTGCTAGAAACGAGCGCTTGCACTCAGATATCCTGCGTCTCCTCATTAGCGCTTGAGTGGATGGCGCCATGTTAGCATGCTCCACCAATCACTTGTGAGTCTCAACTGTCAATCATGACCCCACACACACACACACACTTTTTTATACCATCAAAATATAAAGAAATTAAAGTCAAACCAAACTGAGTGGAAAAATAAACATCTGAAGATACCTCGGTGTGATAGGATTTACCTTAAGATGACAGAAGCCATCTTTGAGAAGAATGTATGCGTATTTTGACATCTGGCCCGTGTCCCAACCGTCAACATGGATGATGGTATGATTTACTTTGCATGGCTTTGGCTTCACGTTTGGGGAGCAGTCAGGTCGTCCATCTTTACACAGAATCTATTGTTATTCTCACTCAGAGCTACAAGGAGTTATATAAATGGTGTAACAGATTTTTGACATACTGTCTCAAACATGAGTATCTTCACAATAAGTCTGCAGCTTCTCATACTGTTTGTGCAAACTACAAACGCTCCTGCTGACCATTAGCTTTACTGTCAGTGGGAGTGGAACCCACAGAAGTTGTAATTACAGCCTATAAGATGGGAATTTCCATCTATGAAACAACATACTGCTGGTATGTGGTGGAGACTCTAGATGTCCAGCTTCCTCTGGAAGATCTGTCTTACTCTCATTTTGGATAAACCACTTCCTGTGGCAGACTTTCCATTCCACTGAGGCACTCTGTAGATTCATTTTGTGATTCATTGACAGTGCAGGTTTGTTTTTACAGGTTTAAGCTACAAAACAAGTTTATTCAAGACAAATAGATAAGAGATCTTCGAAGCGGAATTGTTTTGCCCATTGGTACTTTTGAGCTCTCTCTGTTAAAGTAATCTCATACAATTCCAGTCATGACTTTGCAGTTCATCAGGATTAGTGCTACACTTTATGAAGTCCACTGCAGTGGGTTTTCAGCACAGGAAAGAAAATCAGACGCACACGATGTGGGAGCTTCATAAAACAGATTGACAGAGTTCCAAAGTCAAATTAAAAGAAGGAGACCGGGACGTTGTAAGGACCCCCGGGATGAGAACCTCCGTCTAAACCCCTCCGCTGTGGCGTCAGGGTCATCCTGGTACTGTCGGTGACTTTGTGCAGAACAGAGTTTAGAATGGGGATGACTGGGTGAGCGACCACAAACAGCGCGTCCTGTGAAATTCCAGCGTCAATAGGGGCTTTTTCCAGGCCCGGTGCACCACAACCCTCCAGAGACCCTGAGACCCTGACTGTATTTGCAGAGGCTGAAAGAGGGAAAGAGCCACACAGTTTAAACAGTTCCCCCTCAGCAGCATGATGGCATTAATCAGCAGTACTAAAACATTAAAAGTATTAGAAAGAAAATGACTATTGCATTTGCAATTATGGTATGTTTTTATAAACAGGATATACTCATGATCACAATCCCTGATGCTGACCTCCTGCAGGCACCACATATGAGCCTCATATATAATCAGAAGAAAATTCCAGTTGCCTTAATTCTGACTGACAGGTGGCTGCTGGGAAACACAGTGCAAAGAAATTGTTTATGATGGTCAAAAGTGTGTGTAGCTTGTACAAACTTAACACCTGAGAAATCATTACATGAAGGAAGTAGCGATCTATCACCAAAACAATATCCAATGTAACTTTTCTGAGTAACCCAGTGCCTCTGGAAAAAGCAAAAAACTGTTTTTAATCGAGGTTGGGGGGGAAAAACACACTTTCAAGGAACACACAGTAAATCATCTGATTCATGCCTGAATATGTTAGAGGCTAAAACAAACAGGGCTGTGTGTATGTGTGTGTGTGTGTGTTTCAGCAGCCTGGGCTCATTAGAGTATTTGCAGAAGCAAAGAGCTCCACCTTGTGGCGATGAGGAACTGGAACTTGCTGCAACAAGCCGACAAGCTGGGTCTCATATTAATTATTTTCTAAAGTCACACTGTAACTTAGTTCAGATCACTTTCATTTCATTCAAATGGAAAAGAAACAACAGACACCATATATATATATATATATTTTTTTACAATAGATTGAATTTTATTCAACAGTTTAAAAATATGATTTAAAAGGAAAATCAGCATATAAACGAACAAACGCAGAGAGGTAAAATAAACTGGATGTCATTCATCATCAGGAAATGTCCATATAATGACTTTTCACTTGAATGACTAAATATACTGATTTTGTTTTTTTACACATACTAATGCATATAGACTTGATAAAACAATTACTGCTTGTGTGATTGAGACGTGTGTCAAACCAAAGAGATTGATCTGCAGGGGCTTTTGGGAAATTGAGTTCTTACAAGGAGAGGACGATGATGACGATTTGCTGTTAAGTGTGTAAAATAAATATGTTTCCTCCGATTATTGGCTCTTAATGTGTGACCAATTTAATAAACAGCTCCATACGCAATTGTGAATCAAGAACACACAATCCTGTTGTGTTCCAATGTGTTGAAAGTGACATACATTCAAAAAAAAGTGCAAAACAATGATGTAATGCATCTATGTTATGATCGAGGTCCATTTGCTTTTCTCCTTGCTGCAGGTTTTGGATCTGCGGTGCGTGGAGGGCATCAGTGAATAAAAAAAAGAACGATGCAGATGTTTCTTGAAAAACTTGGTGTTTCTCAGCAGAGACTTTCGGGAACAACGCAGTTTGTTCAGAAGTTTACTGCTGAGGAAGAGATGTGGTTAAAAGGTAACAGGAGGACCTTGAACTACAATTCATGTTAAAAAAAAATGAATAAAGTTGACCTCTCTGCCTCCGCACCTTCATTAGCTATACAGACCAAAGGTGTCCTCACCAAAATGAGACGTGACTTACAGACTTAGCTGGTGCGGGAGGCCTTTTTACTTTGTGAAAAAAAGGCAGAGGGGTAAGAGTAAAACTCACCAACCCTTTGCTTAATCAGGTTAATATCAGAATAGTGGTGTCCATGGAAACATGTCTAGTGTCATCAGTAATACTGGTGCTTTTCCTACAACAACAGGTCAAAATGTCTGGAGAGAAAAACACTTTGGTTTCGTTGTAGCTCGATATGTTGGAGGATACAGGACACTTGTGTCCCCTTTAAATATTAATTTGAAGATTAACCTTTGCTACATTTTTCATCATGTTAGGCTGAAGACCAAAAAAAAAGAATATCCCTGCATCCAAACATTCAACCACCATCCATCTCACAGCACATTTATCAGGGAACGACTGATCTGCATTCGTGAGTGTGACTGCAAGTGATTGCTTTCGGGAACTCTACAGAGAAATGTGAACTATGTAACCAGGGGGAAATCTCATAAAGGCTTTTTACATGAAGTAAGATGGTGGAAAATATAGTTTAACATGACTTGAATGACCGCTGCTCCATCTCTCTTAATTTCGTTTTTAAAAGAGAGCCAACTCGGAGCGATGCTGTAACAGGAGAAGCTTTAGTAGAAAGTCGTCAGCAGAGCTTTTGCTCCAAGTCTCAATGACGACCGATGACGGGTAGGAAAACAGAATGGATAGCGAGGTGCTACCATTTTGAATATTTAGATATTTTGTCGAGGTGACGGGCTAGAGTACACTTCAATTTGACCAATGTGAACATTTGTGACTTTAACAATAACCGTAGCTGGTGCTCTATGAAATCTGCCAGAAGCATAAGATATGAGGTCTATGTCTATTGTATTGCACATACAGATTAGCTTATTCAAGTTCTGCTTAAGAAAGTAAGAAAACTCCTAAAGATCCATTAGTAAAGGGAAGATAAAATAGAAAAATAGAAAAATGGGTGATTCGATGAACCTAAAAAGATGATAGCAGTGAATGAAAACAAAGCGTATCGAGCTGTAGACTTGTGAGTCAGAGAGAGTTTTCACAATGAGAGGCTAAATTTAAAAAGCAGATCTTAAACCTAATTTGTCTCAAACCTATTCGAGGTCAAAACCTCACGTATGAGCTTTCAGATCACCGTCTTAACAGGGTTGTTTCAATACCGCAAAATCTAAATTTAGATAAAATCACATGATCTCCGCAGCAGAGTAAATAAGTTACATCCTACCTCTGTGTGCTGCACCCCCCTCACCTGAACGCTCCAGATACTGCATTGTTCAGGTGTGAGAGGTAAACTCTGCAGAAAGTCTGGACCCAATTCCGCACACATCCTCTGGAGTGCATGTCTGAAAGCTGTTAATGTTGTGGTTCAACTTAAAAAAGGCAATGACAAATGTCTCTATATGAAGTTGTGACCTCGTCGTGATAAATGGGTCGTGGCCCTTGAAGTACTACATTTACTGAAATGTTAAGAAGTAGTTAGCGTTGCAGGATTCACTGAGAACAGACACACAAATCTGCAGCTCGTTGTTTTGCTTCACCGCTTCATATGGTCAACAACCGCTCATCAACCCCCACCCACACATAAGGCAGCCATTTCCAGCACACCAGCTCAATCATTCCTAAGCTGGTGAAAAAAAAGTCAAACATCTGGTGAACAAATATTTCAAATCACTGGAGAATAAATGGCGAGCGAATACTGGATTTTACAATCATCAGGTGGTGGAGAAAGGAACAAAAAAAAGGTGCCCCAAGAGATAGAGCTGATTATATCAGGGCTGTGTTGGTGACCCCTAGTGTTCAGGGGGTGGGTGTTATTAAGTGGTCAATATTAGAGCTTTTTAAGACTATAATTTTTGCAGGGGAACATCCATTTCCCTCGATGCTATGATATGATTGACTGCAAAGCTATGACTTGTGCACCTGGAAAACAGTCTAGTCTTAGAGAGCTACGTTAATCTGACACGTATCATGTGGGTACATATGTTTTCCTTTTGCCCACACATGCAAGCACACGCATACGCACACACACACACACTTTTTTGTCGGCAAAGATTGAGGAAATAATACAAAAAAAGGCAACAGTTATAGCTTGGGTCAATCTAAAGGTTCCTGAATCTAAAAAAATACAGATGGCTTAGCCTAGTGGTAAAACTAGCATCTCTCAGGACACCGACCGCTTGTTGTTTCGTCATGTAGAAGGCACACAAACTACCACAAAAGTATAGTTATAATCTTCAAATGTGCAAAAAAGCTCAGATTACATCTTTTCCTCAACAAAAGAAAACAAGGAAAAGTTCGGGATCTGCCCTCCCCTCCTGTATCTGCTGAGGAGTCGAGTCCATGGGAGTCCACGTACAGATGTGCTTCACAACCAACTCCAACACTTCTGCGTTTTGTCCGTTGGCACTTAGTTTCCATGAGTGCAGACAAAGAGGACAGAGGCCGAGTCTTTTGCGTGTGCAGCGTGATGTGCACAGTTTGTGTTTAAAAAGGCTGCTCATTAACATACGTTCAGCTTGGATTGGAAACGGTTCAAAGTGACAAGGAGAGGAACTCCAGCGTGTACTGGATTCACTTTAACAACAACCCAACACAACCCGCACAAAAAGGTACAATTACACGTGATAGATAAAAGAAAGCAGCACTTAAGAGTTTCTCCCTCATGTAGATTTTTTTTACGCACCTCCACGGTTCAGTTCTATCTCAATCCAGCATTCAGAGGCACCTCCGCTCTGCTTGTGTCTGCCACCCACTGCATCGCCCCCCCCTTTGTTCTTCGTTATTCAGTTGGGGGGGGTGAGGGGGGTGAGGGGGGTGAGGGCTTGGGGGCTTGGAGGGCCTGTGGGTTGACTATGACCTGGATGACAAAGTCCTTCTGGATCTTGGTGTCCTGCAGCCGCGACTTGTCCGTGAGCAGCTTGCCGGAGAAGAACCAGCGCTGGTGGGTGGCGTCAATGTCCTCCTGGGCCTGCAGCTGCTTCTTGAGCTGCCCGATGGTGTCAGACATGCTGGCGCTGAGTCGCAGGTCCTTACCTGTGGACAGTCGTACCTGCAGGGGACACAGAAATAGAAATTTGTCAATTGCCATTTTCACTTTTTGTTCAATGTGCACTGATTAATAAAGGGGGGAAAAAATTGGTTTTAGCTCTGCAATGTTTATTAAATGTGACTCAAATATTTCAATTCAATCCGATACCATCCAGTATCAATTCGATACTGAGTGAACGTCACATTTTAGACGGATTTCATGGATTAAAAATGTCAAAAGATGTCTGAAACATTTGAAACGTGTTGGTCCATCGGCTAATGTCTCACAAAGTATTAGTCTCCAGGGGCAACAGAGAATTATGTGGGGCCTCAAGTATTGACAGTGGATATCTGGGCCAAGATTTCATCTTCTGTTCGCAGCACACAGTCTACAGGCTGAGGAGTTGATTTGATCAAATGAGTAAAATGTTTCTCCACAAATAACATAAACAGTGACTCTTTATAGACTCTAATTCAAATGTGATTAGTCAAACTACAAATGGAAACTAGAAGGCTTCCGGCCCCAAAATCTTGTCCCTCGCCTACAGATTGTGTTAATAGAGATTAAGTTGCTCCATAGTTTCCAATATAATCAAATGCAGTAACACGCTCTTCGTTTTATTTTAACATTGGGTTAAACCAACTTTTACAATGCAAGTATATGGCTGAAAGACGTCAAAGCCCGGAAATGTATAAAAATACATGAGCGTCCACCCGCTCATGTATTTACATACAACCAATCTGAGCATGAGTCAATAAATACCTGTGACCAATTCAGAGGAAAAACTGCTGATTGTAACCATTCACATTGAAGACAAAAGACGGATATGAAGTGTTTCTTTCAATTATGATAGGGGATGAATTCTTAGCAGCGTGTTATGGTACCTTGAGCTGGAATTCCTTTTTGGGTGCAACAGTGGGTTCGGGGCTGTCGCTGGGGTCGTCGTCGCTGCGTTCGGAGATGAGGTTGATGGGCGGAGCCAGGCAGTAGACGGGCAGCTGGTAGCGGTTCCCGAGTTCATCGTAACACTCTGCGAGAGTACCTACAAAAGGTCAGTCGAGGAAGAAAAGCACAATCTACTGTCAAATTTAAACAATCCTTTGTTTTGTGGGTTATTCTGTGTATGTGAATCCAAATATATGTGATGTATACACTGAGTAAACATGGAATATCCCGTTATTGGTTTATTTGACTGACTTTGCCTATCAGGCCCCCTCCCAGACATGTGTATGAACCATTATATTTTTGTGTACTGTGTCCCATTCCCACCGTGTGGCAGTGTGATACTGGCCCCGTCCACTATAGCCTGGGCCAGCTCCTGGTCATTGCACTCCAGCGCCACAGCTGCGGCTTTCAGGGCGTCCCAGATCTCTTTACGGCCCTCAAATGCGGGCGCAGTGTCCCAGAACTCGTCCCGCTTGCTCCGCAGCTGGCCCTCCGTCATCGGGTAGTCGCTCTTCCACTTGGGCCTCTCTTTCTTGAGAGGCTCATTACGTCCTGCAATGGAAAAGATTGTTACAGGTCGAGGAAAATGACAACAAGAAGAGTGTAATTCACTAACATGTGCTGTGTGCATCCCAGAGGTGTCACAAATAGAGCAGTATTATGCAATGAACTACAGATTTCCAAGAAACATGGTGGACAGGTAGGATTTGGGCCAAGAAAGAACCACTCAAACTTTCGGACGCAACGAGAATGTGTTTCCCCGACTTTCTTAGACAGATTCCCAGGAAAAAATTCGCAGATCTTGATGGAAAAAAAATCTGGCATATCAAGCCAACTGATATCTACGAGCCAATTGGTGGGGCTTGACTGAATGTTAGGGGACCGTCTGTGCTTGGTGCAGGTATGTGTTCGACTGAGCGTCATTCTAGTATTTCATGTTTCAGGCTCCTTCTGATTGTTACCTTTAGATACAAGTCCTCTGTCATCGTTAAGCTTATTCCTAAATAGTTTGTTTTCTCACCTTAACACAAATGGCTTTTGTTTATAGTAACATTGTTTATTTTATTTCCTTAATTTAAGTTTCAGTCTCTTTTTTCTGATTGTGTCTATGGTTCTAACTTTTGTTTGTTCTGTCCCCACCTTGTTCTCTTGTTGTTGTTGGTTTTGAACCTGTGTTCGTGACCCCCTCAAAAACATCAAGGGGTTTGTCCTATGACAGTAAACTTCTATATATTGAGTATGGTTTTAATTGTCATTTACATGTCGACTTCTTATCTTCTTCATGTTAATTTTTTTTTAGATGAATAGAGAGGAAGGATCTGAGTGAAATTCAAACCTGTGAATGCAGCAAACAGGCAGATTGATTAATGGACCACATGATGTTCCCATAGAATTTATAAAAGCTTTCATCTCTTAGCAATAATAACCAGAGCTGCCAGCAGAAAGAAATGCTGGTTGACACCAGAGACAGGAAACATCCCACCCCACCCCACCATGTCATCCGATTCTAAAATTAGCAGGTCATTCAGAGTTTGCAATATGCATGAAGCACGTGTAGCTTAAATCCATCTATGTAACCTTACCTGTGATTCCCACCATTCAGTATTAACAGGAAGCACATCTAGGAGAGCACTTATTTAAGTAGAGGTCATACCTGAGGGTCACACACTAACACACACAGACAACGGACTAGCATCAGGAAAGTAACATGTCCGAACTCATGTTAAAATTGAACCGATTCTCCCAATGATTTACCAAACTAGCTCTCTTTAACAGAACAGGCTGTGATGAGGTTCTGTGCCATTGAAGGAGATGTTATTTATCAAGTGCCGACTGTCAGCCACTTCAGTTTATGTCCTCAAAAGTCTAAACTCAAGTATTGAAACAGGTCCACGCTTATTTACAAATGCCTGAGAGGCTGCGGTGCCCGTCACTGAGGAGTGGAGTGATGGAAAATGGAGATGAGTATGAAGTAGACAGGACAAATCCAAGAGGTGTCCTTTCTTTCAAACAAATTATTTATAGTGCCGGCGGCTCAGCAGGATTCATTTGGAGGATGAGGGGTAGTGTAGGATTAGCACTTGGAGCAAAGTGAATCCCCATTGAAGCAAAGGGGCTTCCTCACTATGGTAGCAGGTTTGTGTTGTGACAGGTGACAAGTGTGAAATCGCTCATAATTTGGTCCAGATAATAGGACATATCCTAATGTAGGTCCACGTAGAACAAGGTGGCAATATTTGTATGTTATCCAGGTTAAAGAATACACAGCACAATGCACCCATCATCTATAAAAGGTATATTTGTATATTGTCTAAATGTTTTTTGTGATACATTTCTCTATACTTGTAACTTAAAGGTAATAATGGTATCTATAGTTCCACTGGAGAATCTGCTAAAGTTTTATTGGGATTACTATCCATATGTCCAAATACTGTTGCTTAAAGAGCTGCAACTAATAATTATTTTCATTATGGATTAATCTTAAAATGACAATGTTGATCTAAGGCCAATTGATGGTTTGTGAACCGTGAAAAATGCTCAGTTTCATTCACAACTTACTACATTCGGTCTTTGCTTACACATCCCACATCATGTTGACATATCCATTAAAATACTGTATTCTGACCATCACAAATGGTTAAAACAATATACTACTGCATTGAGAGGGAGTCTGTGGTTCTAGCTATATAGAGAGAGTTCCTAACGGGAGGGCTGACTGGGGTCTGTTTATCTCTTACTGACACCTTCTCTGATATCTACAGAGGATATTCTCTAAAGAGCTCACAAGCCAAATAGAAACCGAAGTACTCTCTCTGTGTAGTACGCCTCTGAAACTCTTATATTTGTATATTTTTTCTGTACCTACACTGCATTTTCATTGTGCCTTCCTGCAATGGGGATTCCTCCTGTACGATAAAAAGCAAATTAAACTCTCTACAAAAGTAATCTGAATAAAATGTGTAAGTAAACAGGAAAACAGATTAGAGAAGCCTCAATATGTAGAAATACCTTTTCTAAAAAGGTTTCGTCTTGGCAGTAACAAAAAGGGAAAGTCTCGGTGAATGCTCTTGTTGTGTCAGACCTAACGACCATACAGAGACATTGAGAAAGGCATTACAGACACATGAGCAGGTGCCATGAGACAAGGCTACAGTAAAGCATGTTGTATTCGTGAGTGTTAATGTAATGTTTCATAAACAAGGTATCAAGATCATATCCGAGGCTTCTGTGTTCTCTATGTCAGGAGACAAGCACACAAAACAACACACCAAGCAGCCATCCGGGACTCACTTTAATCAATGGTTGTTATAGAATTACCAGTTTCTGGGAAAAGGACGATGACACACAATGTTACTTTGAGTCTGTAAAGATGTTTCACAGCCTCATTCCCCTGACATGAGGCAAATGATACTTGGGGTGTTTCCGATGCTCCTCTTTAATAGCAGATATCAGTGAACATGCACTGGAGCACAGGAGAGGGGGGATTCCACACTTAAAACCGACAGGCACGCAAGAATAAACACAATCATACAAACCCTACTGAAGTCTCAACCCTGTAGATAGTCGACTTATCACAACAATGATACATTCGTCTTCCTAAAACTACAGATATAGTCAGTCTTCGTACTTTGACAAAGTCCTTAATCATAACGGTATTATGAGAACATTCTCCTTCAAAAAGTGACCTGCTCTAAAAGATGTTTATCTCAACTGCGTTGACACAGCGGACATGACGTTCAATCTTGATCTACCAGAGTTTACTGCAGGCTTTGCAATCAGGCAAATAAAGCTTCTTATCGCTCAGGGGATACACATTGCAACTCCACATAAATCACAGATTCTAAGACTTTTACTTAACACACACTGTGCGTATGAGGGTGTGTCAAGCAGTCCTGTTAGAGGAGCCAGTCAATGACTCAGCGGGACATGACGCGACTTGATCAGAGCCTGGTCTAGTAGGAAGTGCCTGTTGATAGCAATCAGGCTGGCATATTACACCGAACCACCACCAAACCCCAGGGACTCTCAGCTTTAATGGCTTTCACTTTATAAATAGTCTGTTTGGCCACTTTGGCAAAGAACAAAGATGGAAAAAAGCATTTTCAAGGACATACAAAGCTCTAGAAATTGATATCAGATGCTCCTTCTAGGATCCAAGTGGCGAGGGGTCAAAAATGTCTCGTTCTTTCCCCTGACAAAAAGCTTGAATCCATCTTGAAATCATTCAGCCTTTCTGATTAAAAACTGGAGACAATTCCTGCTCCAAAAAGAGACTAAACGAAAATTTTGCATTAGAAAAAAATTTAAAGATCTGAACCTGACACCAAATGAATAACAAACATTAAGCTTCCTTAACGGTCACTATAAAGGGAAATTCATATCACAAAAATTCTGAAATTCAAACAACGTCTAAAGATAAGGTTTGAAGGGCCTGTGACCAAACAATAAAAGACTTCATGAGAGCAATAACTTGTGTGGACATTCTCGTCTTGGGAAATTCAAATAAGTCTCAAACGGATAACTGCAGTCTTTACTTTTGCGTAAAATAATGTAGCTGTTTAACTTCTGGGTTGATAAACCTAGGAACAACTTTCACTACAACATGAGAGCAGGCTGATGGTCTTGTCCCAACTCAGGTGAGTTTATTATGAACAATATTAAGAAACCTGTGAGATTCGAAGCCTTCAATCACCCGACAAACAGTACACATTTCCATGTGTCACTCCATCTGTCAAGGACATGTCAAATATCACTGACATCGTTGTCTGGGGTCGAACAACTATGCAGAAATTCAGACTGTCTGCCAACTCAGCTGTGCGGCGCCCGCGTCACTCCGTTTAGTCTGGTTGTAAATATAACATTTACTCTCGCTAAGTGCAGAAGCAGCGATCCAAACTCAATGTGTCACTATCAAAGGCAAGTGTAAAAGGACAAAATGTGGCAGCTCGCCAGTATTTATCTTTGGGAGAATGTTATCTTCCGGGAAGGTAATGGACGTGAACTCGGATCCCTGGCGAGAGTAATTGGCATATCAGCAACCTCTGGAATCGCTGTGACCTCCTCCACTTTGTGGAAACCATTACATCCTGCTTGGCCCGTACCTGCACTGAAATACTGTATGCTGTTGTTCACAGGTCTACCATATTAGAATCCCAGATAGCAGTGGACACAAGGGGCTTATTGGAAATTGGAATTAAGTGTGAGGCGTGAAAGTGGATGAATCTGACTTTAATCAACGTGAGGGGTAGGTCTGGGATGCTACAGCTCGCTCTGCTTAAATAGCACAATAACACTTCATTCTGTGCCTTGTCAAAGAAACACTATGCATTATTCTAACTTAAAATGGCCCCTTCAACATTAGTTTAATTGTTCATTGACTTGGAATAGGGTAGAGAGCATGATCTTTTCTGAGACGTGTGTTATTCCTCTTTTACAATAAAAATAGAACATTGACTTCCTATTCAGAAAACGCAAAAAGCTGCCAGTCAACATTCTTCCTTTATGTTTTCAGTGGTGCATGTTATCACAGCACGCCACCAGTGTTTTGTAACTGTACAATATGATCACTATCTAATCAATCCACGTGAGCTCAAGTTATATAGTTATGTATGTATCAGTCCAAGCATGCTGATATGCGCATTTATGTGACAACATATGAAATTAATACTGAAAGTGAAGTCTCTCTGGCTCTGCAGAGAGAGAAATTTACCAAAACAGGTTTTTCTCTTTAGCGGCATGGTATTTGTTTGTTTGCACATTTTGTGTATTGTCTGTGCACTTTAATGAAAACTTTGTATATCAATATTTAGTATATGTGTGATTGAGCAGTGTCAAGTAGTCAGCCACTTATGTCTGGATTACTATTGTGGAGTGGATATAGACTTTCAAACCAAAATTATTTCCCTTTCCACCTTCTCTATCTCCATGATTTCAGAGGACGTTACTACTTAACTTTAACATAAACCTCAAAACATGTCTTAACCTTATGATTTGATGACTTCCACAGTGGGGACTCTGTAAACAGATTTCGGACCCCCTCCTCACTGTGTAGGGTCTGTGCTTAAGATGGTCCTCACAGAGATACATGTACGGGAACACACACAGACACGCGCGGTGGTCTTACCTCCTCTCCCCCCGTTCCTGGACGACCCTCGGCTGTGTGTGTCCTCCCAGCCCTCCCAGTATCTCCCGACACATCCTCCCATGGTAATAGACTTCCGATCGGTTTCCACGCGTCTCACCAGCCAAGCAGGGGGCCCATCACGGACGAAGACTGGGAACTATGGGGGAGGACGGGTCGAGAGGTCCGGAGCTGTCAGCCTGATCCGTCATTCGTACCAGGGGGGTAAACGGAGATGGCTCGGCGAGCTGTACCTGCGGGATCGTGACTCGATGCGTGATCGTGCGTTTTTCCTTTCTCTGCGAATCAGCGCGTGAGACACGACCCCCTCAAGATTCAAAGCTCGTGGCCCGCACTAACGTTACAGGAGTTTGGCAGCCACGCTAACAAACAGGCGCTATTACAGACGAAACCTTTTAAACGTTAGATTCCCACTGCAGTTTCCAACTCGCACTTTTAGTTGTGAATACTGAGCCGTGCACGTAGCGCGCACCTCCCTCGCTAACAAGCTAACAGGGCCAGCCAGCTAGCTACCACAACATCAGTAAACACAAACTTCCGCGCACTCGTGACCGTTTTCCCTGCGCGGCGAGTCCCCCCCTCAGATGTGTTGGGCTGGTTACAGTCCCCCCCACGGCCCTGCGTGTCGCACGTCACTTGTTGGACGTTGACTTCGGATCTTCATCGTGTTTAAATCCCCTGAAAGCGTCTTCCCTCTGCGCCGATCAAAGGTGACGAGCGGCGGAGCTCGAGCCACCGAACTTTTTTTTACGCATGCGCGGAAGCACACATGCAGGTGTTGGGTTCCAGGACGTCAGGACAGAAAGGAAGATGTGAATGATGGACGCTGACGACAACTCAACACTGATGGTTATTCTTGAAAATAAATATTGTATTAATAAAACATATATACAAACCACTTTTCTTCAGTTTATCAACTAACTTCGCACACCGGGAGACTTAAGCTTGGTAGTACTCTGTGAAGTGATTTTTTTTCCCGACAGCACCTGAAAGCAGCACCAAAAACTTGTCTCAACATTGAGCTTTGTTTCATTATATAGAAAATAAATAAACACATGAATAAATAAATAAATCATATTCAAGAAGGAACAAAAATTAACAACTATAAGAACGTAAATTCACCGTTTGTTTCAATAATGAATAAATAGTCAAAAGTGACCCGGCTCAATTTTATTTTATATATCTTTGCAGCGAATGAATTTCATCATTCATTATTTCAGGTATTTCCCAATTAACTTATTTTTAATCATGACCAATGCCATACATTTTTTCTTTTGTTACTTTTTTAATAAAAATCATTTTTGTATCACTACCCTTCTAATGCATATATGTCAAAAATGACCCATGTTCATTTCCTGTTTCATGCATGAGTGTTTCTTTGCAATATTTTGGAGATTTTGTATTTCTTCATCACTTTAACACGGTTAAAAAATATATACATTATGTATTAACTACGGAACCCCTACCATTCATTTCACACAACTGCCCTTACATATCCGGTGCATGTGAGTCTTATTTTACAATGCATAACTAGCTTATTTTCTGGCTAGCTAACCATAGCTAGATCAACAAAATAAAACTCAATATCAATCATTGCAGATTTACCGTTGATACGTTGATTATGAAGGCTCCTTGGATAACATAGAAAGACTCATCTTCTGTGAAATCAACGGAGACTTCGCCAAAATGAAGAAGAAACAATAATCTATAAAGGAATATAGCAAAGAAACACACAGCAATGCAGGAAATAACACAGGAAATAAATATGGGTCACTTTTGACTCAGGTTCTGCTTTTAAAGGGGTTTGTATAGCTTGTGTATCACGGGGTTAATACTCATAACAAATTCGACTAATACACCACAGAACTGAACTGCACTTATTCAAGTTTTAAATGACATACATCTGAACATTAATGCAATCCAAAAGTTCAGTTTTGCCATTATTGGATCTCAGTGGTGCATTTGACATGGTTTGACAATATGCCTATCGACATACTGGACAATTGGTAATTATAAATCTGGGCAAACAAATATTACATGTGGGATTCCTCAAGGGTCCATTCTAGCACCACTTTTGTTCAATATTTACATACTCCCTCTGGCTCAGATTCTGGAAACCAAGCCAGAAATTTCTGGCTGTAATAATTGACTCGGACTTGAATTTCAACAACCACATAAGAACGATTACAAAATCAGCCTATTACCAACTCAAAAACTTGACAGGGATTCCTGTCAAAACAAGACACAGAACGACTTGCTGATGCATTTTTTTCCAGTAAGTTAGATTACTGGTGTCTTCACAGGCCCTGACAAAAAAGCAATTAGGCAACTGCAGCTGCTGGAGTCCTCAACAACACCAGGAAAATGGACCCCATCATTGAACTGGCCTCTTGTGTTTCGAATCGATTTAAAACATGTACAAGGTGTCTATAAAGCACTGAATGGTCTCAGAGTAACTTGTTGGCTCTGAAGCATCCAGACCCCTCCGGTCCTCAGGGGCAGGTTTACTCAGTGTAGAGGGTGAGGCAGCATCTATGCTCCCCACCTGTGGAACAAACCACCTGAGGTCTGCTGAACCTGTAGGATCATTCAAATCAGGCCTGAAAACACTGTCTTTTATTGCAGCTCTCTCATAAATTCAGTCTTAACTATTCATTTCCCTCTTTTAAACTATTTTCCTATCTTTAATGTGCAAATTTATTTTAATTCAGTGCTCCTGCGATGTTTTTTATGGAAGCCAATTCCGCCAATGTGATGAAGAAAATAAAAATCCTGTACCTCATATTTATGACTTATTATCTCATTATGAGTTACAGGATTTGTATTTTCCTCATCCCAGTGGCGGAAGTGGACTTCCACAGTAGTTTTCCCTGTGTGTGAATGCTGCTGAACATTTCACGCTGCACTCTCGGGCGCATGCGCAGTCTCAGCAGCGGAGCCTCAGGGGAGCCATGGCCGCGGACAGCTCCTTGCTGCTGTCTCTGGTGGAGGAATATGTCTCTGGACTCCAGGACAGCAAGGCCAAAGACACCGCGACAGGTAGATAAGTTTGTACAAGTTTGTGATTCACCCTCCGCAGCAGCTCGCTGTGGAGTATTCGCCATTGAAGCGAACTGAGCGGCTGCCTCCACACGGCGTGATGCTCGGGGAGCTAACAACATCCTGCGAGCCGCTGCGACCTCATGACACTGTTTCGAACACGCGCTGTGACATGTCTCTGCTCACTTTGCCACTGTGCCATCACGTATTGAATGTAGCCCTGCTTTATTGTACCACTGTCATTGTTCGAGTGATGTGAATGTGAACGCTAGCCCCGCTGAGGTCTGACCGCATGCTGCTGCTTGCTAGCTGCCGTGTTTGTGTCCGTGTGGAAACATCCCGTCAGTGAACTCTGTAACTCTGACCCTCCCGCCAGGGCTGCTGGGTAATCTATGGGTTACAACCATAGATAACTGCACTCAAACTCAGGTCTGTGTGTTTGTCAGGTGGTTATATGTTTATGGCAATCCCACTAACCCTGGTTTTATTTCCAGGTGTTAAAGATGGAGAGTTTACAGTCCTGCAGCTGGTGGAGGCACTGGGGTGAGCTGTCAACCTGCTCAGCAACAGCAACAGCACACACACACACACACATGACAAGAACTTCAACTAAAGTTGCAGTCACTTATACCAGTTTGATAATAGCCACTGGAACATGTCAGGGATCACCAGTGGATGTAAGGGACACATCCTCCTTTGCTAAGGCAGCTCCACATCAGGCTGATCAGACCTGGGTGTGTGTCCCCATCCTCCTGGGGCTCAGTCGGGGTCTTTCCTCCTGATCCTGAACAGTCCTCTGGGATTTATGATGCATGAGACTCATGACGTTTAGCCTTATATCAAATCTGGATAACCTCAGCAAGCCATGGAAAGGTTCCATAGACAGCCATCAGCCATACAAGAACCCAACATTTTTTAAACAGCTGTATGCCATTAACCCTGTATGGAAGTGATGATTGTAATCATTGCTGTATGGCCTGGCTCAGGTTAAAAGGCTTAGTAGACCAATACACACAGATAATTAATGTCATTGAACTTATTTTATTATCTAGTTTGAAAGAAATAATAATAATCATCTCACGAAGATTTCAGGTCCAGGTAAAATTGCAGTGTTATCTGGGTGAAACCAATATACTTTAAAGATCTGTACATAGATTTGCATTCTCACCAAGGCCGGGCATTTTCTGCTGTATCAGAGGCATTTAATTGCTAGTATCAAAACACATCAACTTTAACTTTTTAAGATTATATCATAGTTGTTAACAAGTTATTTTGATATCACAGACTTGTCACATATTTCACTTTCATTTCCTTCTGCATTTGATCTTGATTGCAGACTGAGTTTGACGAGCTCTCAGCCTCACACTCGAGCTAGAGGGGTCCAGCTGCTGTCTGAGGTTTTGCACGAGTGCTATGGAAATCTTACAGAGAGAGAAGGTGCACTTCCTTTCTGTCCTTTTTGTTTTAATCATTCTGTCATAGTCTTAACATTCATTAATGCCTCTGTCTTTATAAGGACATTTTCAAACCATCATAATAACATGTCATATTCAAATTTTAAACATGATAATTGGATGCAAAACATAGAGATATTTTGACCACATGTCTCCCTGTCCCTCTTCTCCATAGTGGAAGTGCTGATTGCTTTCTATGAAAACCGCCTAAAGGACCATTACGTCATCACACCGTCCGTCTTACAGGGGCTCAGAGCTCTGGTGAGTGTCCGACTCCTCTAGCTTTTCATTGACAACAACATCTTAAACATCTTGCATGAGATGGATCGACTGCTAAGCTTGCAAGACAGTTTTTTACATTGGAAAGTTTGAGAATTGTTTTGAGAAGTTCCAGATGTGACAGCTGAGACCAACATGCACATTGTGTGTTTGTGCTTTTTCCAGACAAAATGTGCGGCGTTGCCTCCTGGCTCAGCTGTGTCCATGCTGAGGTCTTTGTTCCAGGATGTTCACGTACAGGTGAGGTTCAGTTTGTGATATTTTCACCAAGCACTTCTTATTTAAAATATATCTAAAGATGTTTGTCTTTGTGTTGAGACTGTGTGATGTTTTTTTGATTCTGAATGGCGTCTATCTGTCTCTTAAGACCTCTGCAATATCTCACCGCACTTTATCTAGTTGGATGATGATGTGCTTCTTGTTTCCTCTTTGTTCTGCAAAGCACTTCCTCTTTAATTAATTATGGTTTGTGGGTAAACTGGAATAACGTATGGGCGTATTCACACTAAAAGTCCGGACCAAGGTTTTCTGTCTTTGTCACATTGTTTACACTTTATCCTGTTAGTTTGGATTAAAATTCGATATGACATACGTGAGTTCTGTTGTCATCACCTACGTGGGTTTGTCTACCTTTACCAACCCTAGTTTGAAGATGATATTTCTATGTTCTGATCATTTTTCTCTAGTCTCTGATGCTGGCAGAGAGGTCGTGCGTCTACAGCATGCTCATCAACCTCATGGAGACCAGAGAGGCTGGTAAGAGACGTGTAATGAGCAGGTTTCTCACCTGGTGGTTATTACTTTTTCTCATTTTAATACAATAAGAAATCCTCTCTGATTTGGGGGTTGCTGGTCAGAAGATTGTTAAACTAACTCTTTTTTTTGATTGATCCACAGAGCTGAAGGGTTTAGGGGCAGACTTTGTGTTTGGCTTTGTCCAGTCGATGGATGGTGAGAGGGATCCTCGCAACCTCCTGCTCGCCTTCCAGATTGCAAAGAGCATCATACACCGGGGCTATGATCTAGGTGAGAGCATGTGCAGCATCTCTCTCGCTGGTGTATCCCATGGCCTCTGTTGCTAATTGGGTATGTGTCCGTTCTGCCCCCCCTGTTAATTTCCTGTTTGCTGTCTCAGGTAAATTCACAGAGGAGCTGTTCGAAGTGACGTCCTGCTATTTCCCCATCGACTTCACCCCCGTAAGTCCCTGTTTACTCAGCTGCTTTGGGCTGAGAATCCGATGAAAGCAACAGAGCGTAGCAGACAGAAATGTCATCGCCGACTTCCTGTGACCTCAGACGAACTCCGCCCAAAACAATGATAGAGCGTCTGCCTCCTCATCTGCTCACGCATCCTCTGCGTCACAGAGGCTCACAGCTCTCTGATGACTTGTTGACTCTCCGGAGCAAACCAGCAACACACCTCCACACTGCTGCTGATGTGTTGCTTTTGTGTTGCGTGACGACTGCAGTGTTCTATTACCACAACACAATCTTAACATACCTTGTTAGTCTTTCACATGAAGGTTTGCATTTATTATTTTGAACTGAATCCAACTTGAAATATTAATAACTTTATTTATCAACAAAAAGTACAAACTCCTGCAAACCAGTCCACCTATAGATCCAGTATTCAGTCAAATGTTCATGCCAATTTAAAAATAGTGAATGATAATAATCATACATTGTTCAATTAATATAAGCTAATTGGTAGTTAATTGTAAAGGCAGGACATACATCAAGTAACCTGTCTCGTGGGTCTAACCCAAAAGATGAGGCTACAAAGAATTTATCATCATTTCTGATTTTCTAGATAAACCCAGGTTAGTTAAATATTATTTAGAAGTTCTTTCTTTGTCAATATGTAAAAATCTTAGAAATAGTATTAGACACTGAAGTATTTATTTTTCAAACAAAAATGTAATTATTAATATCCATTAATGTCTGTCTTCCTCCTGGAAGATTTGCATATTGAGGTTAATTGGAGACTTGTGTGTTTTAAATAACCTGTTCATCTCTTCTTGCTTTACCTTCATTACCATAACCACCACCCATTCACCTCAGCCTTCTAATGACCCCCACGGCATCACCAAGGAGGACCTCATCGAGGCGCTGCGGGCCGTTCTCTCAGGGACACCAAAGTTTGCAGAGGTAATGGGAACGTTCATATGTTTGCTTTTTGGTCGAGTGGAAATTTTCTGGCCTTGAGAATAGTTGAGCTGTCAAACGTGAGATTATGCTTATGCTGTGTTTGTTACTGGCCTGTTGCAGTTTGTGTTGCCTCTCATCATCGAGAAGCTGGACTCGGACGTTCAGAGTGCGAAGCTGGACTCGCTGCAGACTCTGGTGAGATTTCCCTCTCATTTCTAAAACTCTTCTGTGCTCCTCCCTGTGGGGTTGGAGATAGAAATATTTCACACAAAATTTCCCATCTCGTATACCCAGCTCCAAGAGGATAATGTGAAGGATAAGCGATTGCTAGATAGATAGATGGATACTTTATTAATCCCATGGGAAATTCAGATATTCCCTTAAGAATAGACACATGGTTACTGTTAACAGCATTAAGGTGTTGAGACTGTTTACATAGAGTGAATTCAAATGTATAATCAATTTATTCAATGCAGTAATATACTGGTAAAGGCCAAGAAGATTAAACAAGAAAAAAAAGTACTATTTAGGCTGGCTGGTTATTACGTATTAATTTAGCGTTAATTTTTATTTTGTAGACTTCCTGTATGTCAAAATATGAACATAAGGACTTGGCTGAATTCCTTGAGGGACTGTGGACGTCACTGCGCAGAGAGGTTTGTTTGAAACACAATTTATATCAAAACAAAGTGTTAGTGCAGTGTCTATTATACCGGATACATTCATGTAAATATATGTTGTCAAAGCTTTGATGGGACTTCAACAGCAGTGTTTTAGCCTTCAGTTAATTGTTAATAATCTAGTAACAAGCATTTGTTATGTTTTTGTTGCATCAGTTTTGATTGTTTTTCCAGTTGAAGATGATATAATTAGAACACAGATGGAAGTGACTTATGGCAGCAAGGTGCCTGGAACTTTCGAATCCTCCAACAGAAGAAAGGAGTGATGATTCATCAGCACTGAGATTAACTACAGGAAAAGCCCCAAAGCACAAAGTTTTATGGGAAGAGAGGAACAAATGCTGTTTCTCCTGCCTTTGTTGTCTGAACAAACGCTGCTAATGATTTCAACAGGTTTCCTCCTGTTCTTAAGAGACTTCTCCAATGAACAAAGGGTCGGTCGCTGAATCAGAAGCTAACGTTCTTGTTTCATTGTTTCATCGCAGGTGTTTCAGACATCCAGCGAGAGGATCGAGGGTGCAGGCCTCGCCGCTCTCACCGCACTCACTTCCTGTCTGTCACGCTCAGTCCTCAACTCTGACTCTGAAGACTCTCTCAGCACCTTCCTGGATCTTGTTCTCACAGGTGAAGGGCTGAAATCAAACTTATGTACACGTACTTGATTAAAAGTAAATATGCACAGTTGTACAATCCAAACATAGACACGTATAAAAGAAGTAAAAACAAAAGCTAAGAGAAATACAAATTTAAATTATAAAATACAGATGAAGTGAACAGAGACGTCAGTTTTATTACATTTAAATAAAACAAAATTGTAAAAAAACGGGATTAAGGACTACATAGTGTTCCTATGCAGTCAGAATAACAGGAAGGCAGACCTGGTGAATGAAATGACTGTTAGTGGGAGGGTTCGCTTCCGTGCAGTGTGCTTGAGTAGAAGGGCAGGAAATGATACCACACCTTGACAATAAGAATATTTGAGTTTAAAGTGTCAATTATTGAAGTCAAGAATAATGAAGTTCTACTATCAGTTTTCTCATCTGAAGTAAAAGTGTGGCTCTTTTATTAAACTTTTTTAATGAGAATATATAATGTTTTCCAGATTGCAAGCATCATCTGTGCGAGCCGGACCTGAAGCTGGTGTGGCCCAGCGCCAAGCTGCTGCAGGCCGCATGCAGTGCGTCCAGCAGGGCGAGCCACATCATCACAGCCTCTGTCATGCCCGCCCTCGTCGAGCAGTACAGCAGCAGAACACAGGTAAACAAATCAAACTGACACCCAGATGTTTGTTAGGTTTAATCTGAGCAAGTTAATGTGAGCGTCTTTCTTCTGCTGTTCTATATTTGAACATCTTTAAATGATTGCAGCAACCAGCAACTTTATAATAAACAAGTAAACGTGGCTTTTTTCCCTCTGTGAGCAGTGTTCCCATAGACGGACGTTACTGGAGGTGGTGCTGCGTTTCATCCAGTCAGTGACCAGCAGCCAGTCCTCAGAGAACGGTCAGTGCTGCAATCATTGTTTTATTTTATTTAATGCCGCATTCATTACTATTTTACTACAGTACATCAAATCCACTTGTCATGTTGAACCTGTTTCTCTGTGCGTTTCATCCCTCCACCACAGAAGAGAGCATGTTTTTAGCCTTTCGTCAGTCTCTGTGTGAAATGGTGTTCTCCGCCTTGTTGGAGACTAATTCCAGTCTGCAGGTCACTGCCACCACCATGCTCACCTCACTGACACAACAAACAGGTGAGATTCGATACATTCCTACGGTCACAGTTTACAGTCTGAGTGAGATTAGCTCAGACATGTTTTCTATTAAGGTCTGCTGTTGGACACTGACATCGAGCTGGCTGTGGATCACCTGACCAGACTGCTGCTGACCGAGGAGGATGAGAAAGTCAGGTGAGCTCACAGTGGAACCTTTCACCTGACTTTCCTCTTCTCTGTCAATCATTTGATTCCTGTATTGCTCTCTCTTTATCTTTCAACACACAAGCTGTTTTCAGATCTTAGCTTTATTTGTGGTCTGAACTTTACTCTGCGTGAGGCAGGACATGAATTATACATTCTACTACGGAGAGCCCCTCGGGACAATTTCACGAACATGTTCAGAGTTCAGTGCATGTATGAAAGCAGCTACAGAGACACACACTGTTTCTGTTGTTACTCAAGTACTTTCACTACTTAGCAGATTCATATCTACAATATCTGATAACTTGTTTCTCTCTGTCTTTGTTTTGTTTGTTGCTTCAGTGTTGCTGTGGTCAGTTGTGCCGGAGCCTTGGCAGAGCTACACCCAACAATCTTTATCACTAAATTCATCCCAAGACTAAAGAAAGAGATGTTTTCTGGTTAGTGGAAATTCTAATCCAATAGTATGACATCTGTACTTTCAATGGGAAATATGTAGAAACACCACCCAGATATTAATATTTGTATTATACAGTGTGTAGTAATAAAAATAGTGAATTTATGATGAACATCCCAAACAACATTTTCCTCTCCTCTCCTCCGCTTAGAGCCCATGGATCAAGACAACAACAGAGAAGCTTCTGAGAAACATTCCCATCATGCAGTGCGTCAGCAGTGTTTATCTGCCCTGGCTGCGGTGTCCATCCGACCCAGTGTTGTCCAGGAGAGCACGCCTGTCCTCCTGGAGGTCCTCAGCTCGGCACACACAGGTAATCTGTCTGTAGAGATGGTCCCCGGGCTTCTAGTAACAGACTCACTTATTATTAAATGATCGATGGAAGTGAACAGTGTTCAGTTTGAATATTGCAGAGTTAGATTTTCAGCGATCAAGTTTACATTATATGTATCCTTGGAACTTTCAGTCCACAAATGGTTCATAACAGTTTATTGAGCTGTAAAAATCAAATAAAACCATTTTATTAATCTATCAGTTTCTTTCCTGACATAAAAATGTGATGGTTGAAGAGGTCAGGAGGAATGATACAATGTTACATGTCAAATATTGATATTTAAGTTGCATTGCTGCTAAATCTCCCTTCTACAATGTGTCTGTGTCAAATCACACAACAGTTGTTACACACAGTGAGTTCGTATTTATATTCTGCGTTAGGTATGAAAATGGTCAAAGCATTCCGTCTGTTATTTCATCAGAATTTGTGAACGTCTTCTGAAGCTCATGAATGATCAGATTAGTAAAAAAATGACCAAAAATAAAATTCATATGAATTAAACTGAAAACTCTTGTCGCTTTCAGGTAGCGTCGGTTTCTCAGTGGAGGAGGTGGTGTTGGCGTGCCGCAGCCTCCAGAAGATAGCGGAGCAGGTTCAGGACACTGAGGAGACGGGCCGATGCTTCCATGAACTCATCATCCCACGCCTGCTCTCACTGGCGCTCCAAGCCGCACTGCAGGGTAAGCAGTAGATTCAGTAGTCACTAAATAACCTGGTTTGAGGTTAACAGTGTCTTAGTTTCTAACCAACTTGTTCATGTTTGGCAGGTGAGGGGTCTTCTGGTCTTCGTAGTCCTCTGGTAGAGGAAGTGGTCCTGACTGCTGTGGTCTCTGTCATTGGTACCTCCTGCTCCAGGCTGCAGCCAAAGTCAGTACAATCTCTCTGCCTTTGCATTTTTGCTTTGTGGGTTTTGTTTCATAGCGTAATACACACTTAGAAAATGTACTGTAAAAGCATTTTTTTCACGAGGCATCTGTTGTCTCATGTCTGCAGGTTGGCGGAACAGACGGCGGCTAGGGCTGTCTCTCTCTTCTTGGACGATGATGTCTCCTTTTTGCCCGACAACTCCTTCCCCTCACACATCCAGCTGCTCAAGGTCTGTGTGCAGGGATTTGCGTATTTATGTGTTTTCTTCAAATATTGCCTCCCTCAATATGGTTTCGATAACATGTTCCTCATCATTGCCTCACTCAGCACTTAATGATTATAAGATTAAAACCAATATGTCTGTTGTTGAAGACAGATTACAATATATTGCAGAATTATTATGTGTCCCTGGTCAACTGAAATTAAAACCTGCTCTTAAACCAATCGATTGCTGCTTGTTATCGATAGATTAACTAAATTAACAACAATCATTTCAAGCTTATTATTAGACCAAACTTTGGTGCTGAGTTTGGGCATTAGGTAAATCTGCATTCTCACATCTTTATGGAACAATGCAATCACATATTTAGAACGAACGAGGCCCAGCAGGCCCCTTTATAAAAACAAACAAATTCAAATTCACTAGATCCAGATTTTAATTTGGATCTGGACCAAATAGCCCACATTCATAATCACATAGCTGAGTTTCTGGTGACCTGTTCCCCTCCCTCACCCAATGCCTGCTGGGATTGGCCCTCCACCATCGCAGGTCAAGTCTTTTCTGTATCAAGCGCTTTAGATAATATCTGGATGATTAGTCAGCCTGAAAGCCAAACACTTGTAAGGCTGATTAACTCTAATTATAAACAGATTCAATTACTCTCACTGCCTGAGCAACGCCAAGGCTACAAACAAACCCATAATGCAAAGTCTTATAAAGGTTTAGAAAATGCTGTCTATTTATCACTGTTGTTATCTCAGGAATTGCACTATTTGTTCATGTCAGTGTTACCTGCAAACTTATTGAAAGCCTGTCATGTTTCCCCAGCAGCCGAGGGAGTCATGGAGCCAGTCACAGATGGTTTGTCTGCTCATGGGCTGTGTCTGTTCCCTACCTCGCAGTGTGAGTCTCATTTTGAAGACCTAATTCTGCTTTTAATGAAATGTTGGAGTTCCTGAAGCTGTGTTCTGACTTCTGAGTGGGTGTGTGTGTGTCGTCTAGGTGGCGGTGCCTCAGATAGAGCAGCTGCTGTCTCAGCTGGAGGAGATGAGCTGCACCTGTACCCACCCTCTCTCATACACCTCTGCTGCAAAGTGCTTCGCTGGGCTGGTCAACAAGCAACCGCAGGGTCTGTTGATTTTGACAAACTCCCGTCTGTAGTCACACGTTCCTCTGACAGAACAGAGTGAGTCGTCCTGTGAGTTGAAATCTGTTAATGCTTTCTTTTGAATTTGTTCTTTTCTTCAGGCGATTCTCTCGACAGTTTGATTCAGAGGACGATGAAGAGAGTGTGTGGAGAGCTGGACTCCACATCGTCACCTGCCCGCACTCAGGCCTTCACCCTCATGATCTGGGTGAGAGTTACACTTTTTACTACAGCTGCTTCCAGACACGCACTGATATGAAGTCCAAACCTTCTCCTGAAGTTCCTCAGAGGGGCTGCATGTGAGAATGTCTGAGTCAGTTGCTCCCACAGTTATTATACATTATTCTACGACCAGCTGTTGATCTATGAGTTTAGTGCATGTATAGATAAATAAAGTTGTTTCAGTACAAGAAGCAGAAAATGAAGATACGGTTGCTTTTTGTCTTCAGGTGGCCAAAGGTTTGCTTCTTCGATACCACCCTCTATCCACAGCACTGACTGACAAGGTAAATGCTGCATCCTTTATTTGATTTACTTAGTTTCATTGTCCGTGTGCAGTTTAACACCTGGAATTGGAATATGGCAGCTCATGCTAGTTTGGTGTCATCAGTTCATTGATTATTCTTTTGCTTCGTGAAGCTCTTCTCTCTGCTGGACGACGCTGATCTGGGTCCGATGGCGGCAGAAGGCTTCTCGTTGCTGATGAGCGACTCTGCCGACGTCCTGAACCGCGGTTGCCATGCCGACCTCCGCATCATGTACCGCCAGCGCTTCTTCAGTGAGAACTCGGCAAAGTTGGTTCAGGGCTTCAATGCTGCACCGCAAGGTTCGTGGGAACAGCACTGCTGAGGTTTCTGTTGATGTGACATGCTGTTGCTCACATTCAGCATTTACAGGCCATTTTTGTTCTGACCCCCCAGAGAAGAAGTCCAACTACCTGAAGGCTCTGTCCAACATCGTCAACAAACTTCCGAAGCAGGTTCAAATCACTGAGCTACCAGCGGTGGGTAAACAGGAAACTCATTTGTTCTCTTCACGTTCTCTCTCTTTGGGAAACATTCTATCGTAACTGGGGTCTCTTCTTTCATCGCTGCCCAGCTCCTGACCCTGCTGCTAGAGGCCTTGTCGTGTCCCGATCAGGGCGTCCAGCTGTCCACCCTGTCCTGCCTGGAGCCCGTCCTCATCGACCCACCCCCGGCTCTCATTCAGCAGCTGGAGGCTTTGTTCAGCAGGTTGCTGGCCCTCGTCTCCAGTCCTACCATGGTCAGTGATATAATGTAACTGCCAGTGCTTTCAGCCCTGACTCGTTTTCAGCAGCACGAGGTGAAGCTGAATGTTGGCAGCAATGAAACAAAGCAAGACAAATCATGAAGCAGCTCATTGCTCCTGTTCAAAAGTGGCATACTCCACATAACATGTTTATAGTCCAGAGTTTTTAACAATATTTTGTATCTTTCTTGCAGAGTGTAAAGATCACCTCACTGCGCTGCATCCACGCCCTCTCCCACCTGCCCACACATGAGGTACAATTCCAAATTGTCCATCTTTAAAATGCTGATAATTTTAATCGTATCGCAGCAGGAATACTCTTGTTTTCTTTGATGTCATTTGTCGATTATTGATAAAAAGCTGGAGTGAGTGCTCCTCCTCACCCACTGGAACATTACAACGTTTCAAAATTATTTATTAAGTTATTCATACTTGTTGATGCATCGCGGCATCAAGTTCTAGGTCCAGATATTTTAGTTCCTTGAGATTCCTTGAGATATGAAAGATTTCTTTGATCTTTTGTTTCAGATTTTTCCATTTCGGGCGCGGGTTCTTCGAGCTCTGGCTCGGCCTCTGGACGACAAGAAGAGGAGGGTGAGGAGCGAAGCGGTACTGGCACGGGGGGAGTGGTAAGAATCAGCCTCCATTGTTACAGGATGATGTCATTTATTTTCCTGTACTGGTACTGTTTATAGCTGGTTCTGCACAACAACTCAGCTTTGTCTTATTTTTCTCGAAGGTACCTCGTGGGAAGTCCTGGGGGAAGATGATTTCCTCCTCTCTCTCCAGGACAACGTCCTCACAATCCAACCACACAAGAGCTCCTGCTCCTCGGTTTAACTCCACCCACCATCTTCTCCCCCTTTCTACTGGCATACTTTAGTTGCCTGTATTATCATGAACGCACAAGTAAGAGAATGTGGACTCCCTTAAGAGTCCCATAAGTTACAAGAATGAAAATTTGAATACATTTGATGCCTTGTGTACGTTGTTGTCGTTCTCTCTACACGACGCAGAAATTGTGTGGATTTGTGCCATGACACTCTGATTGTGTGTACTTTTTTTTTACTCTTCCCAAAGTTTTCTCTTTTCACTCATACCCTCCAAGAATTTATTATACAGTGATGACATTTTCAAATATTAAGTATGGTTGCTTGACAAATAACCACATTTTATCCGAGGATTTTCTGACTATTTAGTAAATAATAAAACCTGAAGCGTTTTTTCTTTATTTGAAAATCTAAATTAACGAAATAATAAGTTAAGTATATGTTATATCTCAAATTTAAAACTGCTCCTGATGATTGCACTGGTGCGGGTAAACTCCTGCATAAGAGAGAAAGTGAAGAGTACAGAGCTCATATAGTTGAGTCGTCTCCAGAACTGTGGCAGCAAAGTTTTTTTAAATCAACTTTTATGAACATCTTGGTGTTTTATTGTAGATGAAAACTTGGAGCAGCACTGACCCCAGCAGACCCTTACAACCTGTTTATCTTCTCATCTTGATGAATGTGTGTCTGAGCGGAAATGTCTTAAAACAGTTTGATTTGAGTCACCAGCTGGGTGGGGTTGTAAAGACCAAGGTGTCTCACAGGGTGACAAGAATCGAGCGCTTCTACATGTGTTGTGTCTCCATTGATGCGTGAATGTTGAGTTTAATTTTATTTTTTGACGGTGTTCATTAATCAGTGAAGATGTGTCAATGTATCAGTGGCTCGAAGCAGTATTGAAGCTATATCATTGTTAAGGTTGAGTCATTTCTGTAGGTCACCTGACTTTGGACCTCACATCAACTTATGCCAAGGAAATAGACAATATTTAAATGTCTAACTTAAGATGTCATTAAAGGTTTTCTTTGGAATTGAAAAAAATACTACTTTTGTGTTTCTGCGACAGCGATAACAATGCTTTGAGATAATCCTTCTAGATTTGTCACAACTGTCACTGAACTCAGATGAAATGATTAGAATTTCATCTTCTCAGGCAAAAGTCACAGTAGCTTTATGAACATGTCTCAAGTCGAGAATTTCTTAAACTTTGAACCAGTTGTCACTTGGACTTAAAGATGAACGAATTAGTTTTCAGTGGTCAAATGTCAGTGACTTCATATGAATCTGGAAGAAATTGTATTTAGACTGAAACTGCACTGACCCACAATCAATGGAACAACAGTAAAACCAGGAAATATCAAACAATTGTTTTATTAAAAAAAAAGAACAATCTAACTGGAGCACAGCTCCCTTTGGTTACACACAGGGATGTCATGTTTCTATGGCAACTACAGATTCAACTCCTTTTGAAATGAAGAACACGCTGGGTGGGTAAATAAAAATGGAATTCACAGTGACTTTATCTCACTTAATTAAATTGCCTACGTTTAAAGGCTGAATCCCCAAACAAGGCACACAACATATATGTTCTTTCTTCTTCACCTAATTGTAGGGAGCAAAAAATTCAAGTCAAACATTTTAAGAGAAATAGATCAAACTCTTCGGCACCAGAACATCAGTTCACATCTGTGGTTCCTAAGCTCGGGACTCTCCCCAGCATCTCCACTTAACACTGCAGGTGTTAACAGAGTTGTTCATGATAGAGATAGCTTTTGAAAAAGACACTTTAAATTATCAGGAAATTAATCAAACAAGATCATTGAACGCTAAAAAAGTATTTCTCAATAAAACAAACTCTTCAATAAGCAGACAAGGTTTAGGCTCAGATCTGTGACAACATGTCAGGGATACACTGTCAGTTATCAAAGGTGCTGAGCTTAGCTTTTTAGCATCTCTGAACAGACTTTAATGAAATCTGGTTTGATGTTTCATTCTCCTCTCGTTTCTGCTTCCTGTTTGTTTTCAACAACCTTAGCTCAAATCTACAGGATGAAATGGTTTTGACAACATTGGATCCAGAAGTCACACAGTTGACATAAATCTTTCAGGAGCTTTTTTGTTTTAGGGAATCAGACATTAAAATGACAGTGATCACCTCCCAATGTGCAGATGTTTGACCAAAACAAGTCCCAGCCTGCTCACTATTTAGCAAGGGAAACATCTCACTCACTCCCTAGTGGCTGGCTACAGTATAGCTCATACATTTTGCTTAAATGGTCTCTGTCGTTTTAGGTAGTTGTTATCACACTGACATAGACATATAAAATGTTAGTTTTTCTATTAAGTTTGGTTTTAATTCGTAAAATGCAACACATAGCACCGTTGAGATGCCGTTACTCGATATGATCGACCTCCCGTACTTCCCCGTCTCCTCTCCGTGCTCCCACATCACACTCTTACACGGGTGAGGCTGTAGTGCTGGTGCAAGAAATGCGCAGAAATTCAGTCTTTGCAAATGGTCGAGCGTAAGGAGACAGAGGTGTGTGCTGGCCAGCAGCACCTTCTGTAAATCAATTCAGCCGATAGCACTGCAGTCGCAGGGTGAAGGTCTGCCCCAAGTTCACAAGGCTGCCGACAGTGAGACGGTGATGGTACTTTGAGGCCTGACGAGTGGATATGTCCGCAAACACCATTACACGGCAAAGCATCTTTTTCCCAGAGGGAGTGGGAGCTTATTGTTTCGTCTTCAGCCACGTTGTTTGTTATTTAAATTCAGGATAAATAATGTGGTACATTTATTTTTTTTAAACAAAATGAAGCGGTGAGGGTCAGATGGCCATGGGGTCTCTCCTGGTGAAGGTGCAGTCCCACATGACGCCGTCCCCGTGGGGAAGGTGACTGGAGGGTAGCAGGACCCGTGTGAGCCAGTGACTGAGGACAAGAAGAAAAAGTCGATTCAAACACAGCTGAAAACAACAACATCACAACAAACTTGTTCCTAACTCAACTTACACAAGTCACACATCTGAGCTGTTTCCACCAAAACACAGTGTTAAACTGTTGCTCGGTAAAGGTTACATAGTGTTGCGTTAAGGTACGATAACAAAGCACAGTTCAGGAAAATGCTAAACTGAACCCACCTTCTTTTCTCCACACCGAGCAGTAACTTCCAGTTGTTCATATTGCCGTGATGGTAGGGGTTTCTGAACACCTGCATTGTACCAGAACATGAACCAGTCAGAGTTGGATTTTAACACTTTTAAAACAGAGATAAAAAAACGAATCGTCTTTAAGTTAACTATTCTTTCCAGTGTTGAAAGCAGCCTTGCAGTAACTCGGCACATTTATAGTGCTGAAAATCAAAAGTCCCAAAAAGTGAAGCAAAAGTCTTTCTGCTGCCTCCTGGTGGCTGGCTGCAGATCGTACCTAAACCCCACCTCCATAACGTTTCTCAAAGTTGGTTTCTGTCATTTTAAGTAGTTCTCATCATCCTGGTGTTTGTTTGAGTGCAAAATGAACCTCAATATCGTGATTCCACTTCACGATAAGCACTGCACAGACCCTGACTCCAAATGATGCGATCAGCACTAGATGGCAGTGTTTGTATCCAGGATATTTAGGCTTCTCTTCTGGATAGTGGGAGGAAGTGGAGAGGCGTCGTCCATCTTTATTGACAGTCTATGATCACAGTATGTGTACCTTGCCCTTCTCCCGGAGTCTTCTGGTCTCTTTGCGGTTGATGTGGCGCTCCACGCTGGTCTCCCCTTGGCAGATGAGTATGGTGTGCCACAGTGTGAGTCCTCCCAGAGCTACTGACACCGAGCTGGAGAAAATGTGCGTGTGGGGGGTTACATTACAATTTTCGTTAGATTTTTAAACAGAGAGACTACAAGCAGTGAAGTGTCGCTCACCTGGTCAGAACCCAGAGGTAGATGACACTCTTCTGAGCCGTGGTTTCTCTTAAGGAGTAGTCTGGAGTTGGGGTCTGATAATAAGTCTAAAAGGGGAGAGAAGGATACGGTCAGACTTATATGCTGCTTTCCGAGGTCATTCCTCCTCAGGTTACCACCTCTTACAACATGCGTGAGCTAAGTCTTAACACAAACATGTTTTGTTCACCATCTGGCAAACACTCATGAAATGAGACCACCCTAGATGTAAGGTAAATATGAGAGCAGCAAGTCAGGATCAATTTCAGATCTCCGCTTTCACTTGCCTTATGCCATTTGAGATCGAGCTCTACCTCCTAGTTACTGCCTGACAACCGCTACCAAACTATTTGTCACAGACGAATTTGGTAACAGCTGATAACAACACTAGGCAGTTTTTACATCTTAGATAATAAGGGAGAATGGCATGTCTGTCCTCATCACAGCGTCCGCATCAGGCCTGGAAGTGCAGATGTAAATCTAGTGTACCGTGATGGAACATTACAACCTGCTTTTTGCCAAAGGAGACGATGTTGTCATAACTCCAACCTCTGTCTCATGATCAGAGTCCAAGCCTGAACAACTCTATGTGTCAATATTTCCTCAGGTTCATAGCCCCACCATCAGTGTGGAACGGAAGTTGTTGTAATTATTATTTTTTTTTCAGGCAAAGGCAAAACACATGCTTCAAAATGCATGTGCTCGGGCCTGCTCAGTGCTGCTTTGCAGTCTTAGAAATTTTTGAAATTGTATTTTATAGTTGGTACTTTCCAGGGTTGAGCAATCCTGGTTACTCATGTTTTTTATTTGAGAAGCCCATTGTAAGTTGGTTTTTATTCCATTGAAAAGATGTTTTCTGAGAACTTTGAAGAATGTGAATCTTACAACCTGTGCTGTTGTGAGCTGAATGTGACATTTCCAGGTGCAAATATTTACTTTGAAATGTGATAACACAGAGATAAACTCACAACCAGCTCCTCCCAGTCAGGATATGTCTGTGTCTCCTCCCTTCACAGGTGTGTACGTGTAAGAACCAGTGAACAACAAGCTGTGAACTGTGGGAGCTGAGTCACTGCAGGGAGTGAAAGAGAGGGGGAGGAGCAGAGATCTATTTGTGTTCAGAGGAAGTGAAACTGTTCGACAGTCACTGGCAGCAGCTGAAATGGCGCATCAAGAAAATCAACTGAACAGAGAAAGATTCTGCTGTTCGATCTGTCTGGATCTACTGAAGGATCCGGTGACTACTGGCTGTGGACACAGCTACTGTAGGAGCTGTATTAACACCCACTGGGACAAAGGGGAGGAGGGAGGAAGCTACAGCTGCCCAGAGTGTAGACAGACCTTCACACCGAGGCCTGTCCTGGGGAAAAACACCATGTTAGCTGATTTAGTGGAGGAGCTGAAGAAGACTGGACTCAAAGCTGCTCCTGCTGATCACTGCTATGCTGGACCTGAAGATGTGGCCTGTGATATCTGCACTGGGAGAAAACTGAGAGCTCTCAAGTCCTGTTTGAATTGTTTGGCCTCTTATTGTGAAAATCACCTCCAGCCTCATCTTCAGTCAGCTCCATTGAAGAAGCACAAGCTGGTGGAGCCCTCGGAGAAGCTCCAGGAGAACATCTGCTCTCGTCACGATGAGGTGATGAAGATATTCTGCCGCACTGATCAGCAGTGTATCTGTTATCTCTGCTCTATGGATGAACATAAAGACCACGACACAGTGTCAGCTGCAGCAGAATGGACTGAGAAGCAGAGAGAGCTCGGGCTGAGGAGACAAACAATCCAGCAGAGAGTCCAGGACACAGAGAAAGACCTGAAGCTGCTTCAACAGGAGGAGGAGGCCGTCAATGGCTCTGCTGATAAAGCAGTGAAGGACAGTGAGAAGATCTTCACTGAGTTAATCCATCTGCTGGCGAAAAGAAGCTCTGATGTGAAGCAGCAGATCAGATCCCAGCAGGAAACTGAAGTGAGTCGAGTCAGAGAGCTTCAGGAGAGACTGGAGCAGGAGATCACTGAGCTGAGGAGGAAAGACCATGAACTGAAGCAGCTCTCAGACACAGAGGATCAGCACCAGTTTCTACACAACTACCCCTCACTGCCACCACTCAGTGAATCTACACACTCATCCAGCATCAGGATCCGTTCTCTGAGGATCTTTGAGGACGTGACAGCAGCTGTGTCACAGGTCAGAGGTCGACTACAGGACATTCTGAGTGAGACAGAGACAGAGATTTTACAGATTGTGTCTCAAGTGGATGTTTTACTGCCACAACCAGAGCCAGACACCAGAGCTGACTTCTTAAAATATTCACAGGAAATCACACTGGATCCAAACACAGCAAACAGACGTCTGGTATTATCTGAGGGAAACAGAAAAGTAACACGTAAGAAGAAAAAGCAGTCTTATTCTGATCACCCAAGACAGATTCACTGATAGGTGTCAGGTCCTGAGTAGAGAGAGTCTGACTGGACGTTGTTACTGGGAGGTGGAGGTGGGGGTGGGAGGAGCAGTCGTGTAGCAGTCGCATACAAGAATATCAACAGAGCAGGAGGCACAGAATGTCAATTTGGAAACACTGATAAATCTTGGTCATTATATTGTGATGATGACAGTTATAACTTTTGTTACAACGGCATCAAGACTCCAGTGTCAGGTCCTGTGTCCTCCAGAGTAGGAGTGTACCTGGATCACAGTGCAGGTGTTCTGTCCTTCTACAGCGTCTCTGACACCATGACTCTCCTCCACAGAGTCCAGACAACATTCACTCAGCCTCTCTATGCTGGAGTTTGGGTTAATCGTTCTGGGTCCACAGCTGAGTTGTGTAAACTAAAATAGACTCCAGTCATTAAAAGCTGTGATTTAGATTCTGTCTGTAAATCTTTAACTTCTTTTGTCTCCATGTTTGTTGATCAAAGTTTGTCGTGATGACATTTCTGCTCCGCACAGAGATCAGCTGTCAGTCAAACATTGACCTTCCTTTATCACACGTATTTGGTTCTCACTTTGTAAAGACAGAAATCTATAATTACACTGACATGAATGTGTTTCAAAGAACTGTAATGGAATATTTTGTATTTAGATATGTTTAATGGAAGAATGACAAGTATATATAGGAATATTATTACTAGATGTGTTACTGCAGGTTTGACTCCGAGATAGTTTGTGACTTCCTCTGCTAAAATGTGTATCTGCTTGGAGACGTCTGCCTGTTGTTAGAACAGAGGTTTAACAGCAGGGGCCAATCAAGCATATGGGGCCGAGGGGCTTTGGGTGATGTTGTCCAGAGATGGGGTATCTCTGAGAGAAATTTTATTCACACCTAAAGCATATTGAGTCTGAGCAGAATCAACATTCCATTGTGTTGTAATACTTCAAAGGGGACCTACTTTGTGCTGAGACAGACCACGTTTTTGGTCATCCTGGTCACGACATGAAGAGAGCTGATTGGACAACATTCTGCCTCCGTGTGAGGAGGGGCTAAGTGTATAAATGTAATGTGACTTCATTGTTCAGAGCTATTGCTTGAATCTTTCAGTGGTTAAGCATTAGCCCCCAGCCACAGCTGGGTTCAATAATTAAACTACTAGAATTGATAATTGTTTGTTGTGTCATGTTATGTAATTAAATGTCCCATTACAGAACCAATGTTGCTGTTGTTTTCTAAATCAATGTAGAAATCAGGCTGCGTGATGAGTGTCGCAAAGGGGCGGAACATTAAACAAGAGTAGGTGAGCCGAGCTCAGCTGGAGCCTGGATGCAGCTAGTTGGGAACATTGTCTGCCAGAAAAGTAAACCTATGATTTTGTGTTGTTGTTGAACGTCTTTGTCATTACCTAGCATGTTGATAACTTTTAACACTGAAGCCATTAATTGATTTATCAATTAAAGTTTTTTCAAAGAGCAAGATTCTGCCTCTGATTACTTCTTTATGAGTTGAGTGAAACAGAAAATCAACACAGAAAATGCATGATGTAGTATTTGTGTGTAACAGTATATTTGTTAAGATATAATATATTATATAATATTGCTCTTTTTAAAGCTGTCTGACAGTTTTTTTTTAAAGATGAACAAATTAGTTTTCAGTGGTCAAATGTCAGTGACTTCATATGAATCTGGAACAAATTGTATTTAGACTGAAACTGCACTGACCCACAATCAATGGAACAACAGTAAAACCAGGAAATATCAAACAATTGTTTTATTTAAAAAAAAAGAAGAGCAATCTAACTGGAGCACAGCTCCCTTTGGTTACACACACGGATGTCATGTTTCTATGGCAACTACAGATTCAACTCCTTTTGAAATGAAGAACACGCTGGGTGGGTAAATAAAAATGGAATTCACAGTGACTTTATCTCACTTAATTAAATTGCCTACATTTAAAGGCTGAATCCCCAAACAAGGCACACAACATATATGTTCTTTCTTCTTCACCTAATTGTAGGGAGCAAAAGATTCAAGTCAAACATTTTAAGAGAAATAGATCAAACTCTTCGGAACCAGAACATCAGTTCACATCTGTGGTTCCTAAGCTCGGGACTCTCCCCAGCATCTCCACTTAACACTGCAGGTGTTAACAGAGTTGTTCATGATAGAGATAGCTTTTGAAAAATACATTTTAAATAATCAGAGGAAATTAATCAAACAAGATCATTGAACGCTAAAAAAGTATTTCTCAATAAAACAAACTCTTCAATAAGCAGACAAGGTTTAGGCTCAGATCTGTGACAACATGTCAGAGATACACTGTCAGTTATCAAAGGTGCTGAGCTTAGCTTTTTAGCATCTCTGAACAGACTTTAATGAAATCTGGTTTGATGTTTCATTCTCCTCTCGTTTCTGCTTCCTGTTTGTTTTCAACAACCTTAGCTCAAATTTACAGGATGAAATGGTTTTGACAACATTGGATCCAGAAGTCACACAGTTGACATAAATCTTTCAGGACCTTTTTTGTTTTATGGAATCAGACATTAAAATGACAGTGATCACCTCCCAATGTGCAGATGTTTGACCAAAACAAGTCCCAACCTGCTCACTATTTAGCAAGGGAAACATCTCACTCACTCCCTAGTGGCTGGCTACAGTATAGCTCATACATTTTGCTTAAATGGTCTCTGTCATTTTAGGTAGTTATCACACTGACATAGACATATAAAATGTTAGTTTTTCTATTAAGTTTGGTTTTAATTCGTAAAATGCAACACATAGCACCGTTGAGATGCCGTTACTCGATATGATCGACCTCCCGTACTTCCCCGTCTCCTCTCCGTGCTCCCACATCACACTCTTACACGGTTGAGGCTGTAGTGCTGGTGCAAGAAATGCGCAGAAATTCAGTCTTTGCAAATGGTCGAGCGTAAGGAGACAGAGGTGTGTGCTGGCCAGCAGCACCTTCTGTAAATCAATTCAGCCGATAGCACTGCAGTCGCAGGGTGAAGGTCTGCCCCAAGTTCACAAGGCTGCCGACAGTGAGACGGTGATGGTACTTTGAGGCCTGACGAGTGGATATGTCCGCAAACACCATTACACGGCAAAGCATCTTTTTCCCAGAGGGAGTGGGAGCTTATTGTTTCATCTTCAGCCACGTTGTTTGTTATTTAAATTCAGGATAAATAATGTGGTACATTTATTTTTTTTAAACAAAATGAAGCGGTGAGGGTCAGATGGCCATAGGGGTCTCTCCTGGTGAAGGTGCAGTCCCACATGACGCCGTCCCCGTGGGGAAGGTGACTGGAGGGTAGCAGGACCCGTGTGAGCCAGTGACTGAGGACAAGAAGAAAAAGTCGATTCAAACACAGCTGAAAACATCACAACAAACTTGTTCCTAACTCAACTTACACAAGTCACACATCTGAGCTGTTTCCACCAAAACACAGTGTTAAACTGTTGCTCGGTAAAGGTTACATAGTGTTGCTTTAAGGTACGATTACAAGCACAGTTCAGGAAAATGCTAAACTGAACCCACCTTCTTTTCTCCACACCGAGCAGTAACTTCCAGTTGTTCATATTGCCGTGATGGTAGGGGTTTCTGAACACCTGCATTGTACCAGAACATGAACCAGTCAGAGTTGGATTTTAACACTTTTAAAACAGAGATAAAAAAACGAATCGTCTTTAAGTTAACTATTCTTTCCAGTGTTGAAAGCAGCCTTGCAGTAACTCGGCACATTTATAGTGCTGAAAATCAAAAGTCCCAAAAAGTGAAGCAAAAGTCTTTCTGCTGCCTCCTGGTGGCTGGCTGCAGATCGTACCTAAACCCCACCTCCATAACGTTTCTCAAAGTTGGTTTCTGTCATTTTAAGTAGTTCTCATCATCCTGGTGTTTGTTTGAGTGCAAATGAACCTCAATATCGCGATTCCACTTCACGATAAGCACTGCACAGACCCTGACTCCAAATGATGCGATCAGCACTAGATGGCAGTGTTTGTATCCAGGATATTTAGGCTTCTCTTCTGGATAGTGGGAGGAAGTGGAGAGGCGTCGTCCATCTTTATTGACAGTCTATGATCACAGTATGTGTACCTTGCCCTTCTCCCGGAGTCTTCTGGTCTCTTTGCGGTTGATGTGGCGCTCCACGCTGGTCTCCCCTTGGCAGATGAGTATGGTGTGCCACAGTGTGAGTCCTCCCAGAGCTACTGACACCGAGCTGGAGAAAATGTGCGTGTGGGGGGGTTACATTACAATTTTCGTTAGATTTTTAAACAGAGGGACTACAAGCAGTGAAGTGTCGCTCACCTGGTCAGAACCCAGAGGTAGATGACACTCTTCTGAGCCGTGGTTTCTCTTAAGGAGTAGTCTGGAGTTGGGGTCTGATAATAAGTCTAAAAGGGGAGAGAAGGATACGGTCAGACTTATATGCTGCTTTCCGAGGTCATTCCTCCTCAGGTTACCACCTCTTACAACATGCGTGAGCTAAGTCTTAACACAAACATGTTTTGTTCACCATCTGGCAAACACTCATGAAATGAGACCACCCTAGATGTAAGGTAAATATGAGAGCAGCAAGTCAGGATCAATTTCAGATCTGCGCTTTCACTCGTCTTATGCCATTTGAGATCGAGCTCTACCTCCTAGTTACTGCCTGACAACCGCTACCAAACTATTTGTCACAGACGAATTTGGTAACAGCTGATAACAACACTAGGCAGTTTTTACATCTTAGATAATAAGGGAGAATGGCATGTCTGTCCTCATCACAGCGTCCCCATCAGGCCTGGAAGTGCAGATGTAAATCTAGTGTACCGTGATGGAACATTACAACCTGCTTTTTGCCAAAGGAGACGATGTTGTCATAACTCCAACCTCTGTCTCATGATCAGAGTCCAAGCCTGAACAACTCTATGTGTCAATATTTCCTCAGGTTCATAGCCCCACCATCAGTGTGGAACGGAAGTTGTTGTAATTATTATTTTTTTTTCAGGCAAAGGCAAAACACATGCTTCAAAATGCATGTGCTCGGGCCTGCTCAGTGCTGCTTTGCAGTCTTATAAATTTTTGAAATTGTATTTTATAGTTGGTACTTTCCAGGGTTGAGCAATCCTGGTTACTCATGTTTTTTATTTGAGAAGCCCATTGTAAGTTGGTTTTTATTCTATTGAAAAGATGTTTTCTGAGAACTTTGAAGAATGTGAATCTTACAACCTGTGCTGTTGTGAGCTGAATGTGACATTTCCAGGTGCAAATATTTACTTTGAAATGTGATAACACAGAGATAAACTCACAACCAGCTCCTCCCAGTCAGGATATGTCTGTGTCTCCTCCCTTCACAGGTGTGTACGTGTAAGAACCAGTGAACAACAAGCTGTGAACTGTGGGAGCTGAGTCACTGCAGGGAGTGAAAGAGAGGGGGAGGAGTAGAGATCTATTTGTGTTCAGAGGAAGTGAAACTGTTCGACAGTCACTGGCAGCAGCTGAAATGGCGCATCAAGAAAATCAACTGAACAGAGAAAGATTCTGCTGTTCGATCTGTCTGGATCTACTGAAGGATCCGGTGACTACTGGCTGTGGACACAGCTACTGTAGGAGCTGTATTAACACCCACTGGGACAAAGGGGAGGAGGGAGGAAGCTACAGCTGCCCAGAGTGTAGACAGACCTTCACACCGAGGCCTGTCCTGGGGAAAAAACACCATGTTAGCTGATTTAGTGGAGGAGCTGAAGAAGACTGGACTCAAAGCTGCTCCTGCTGATCACTGCTATGCTGGACCTGAAGATGTGGCCTGTGATATCTGCACTGGGAGAAAACTGAGAGCTCTCAAGTCCTGTTTGAATTGTTTGGCCTCTTATTGTGAAAATCACCTCCAGCCTCATCTTCAGTCAGCTCCATTGAAGAAGCACAAGCTGGTGGAGCCCTCGGAGAAGCTCCAGGAGAACATCTGCTCTCGTCACGATGAGGTGATGAAGATATTCTGCCGCACTGATCAGCAGTGTATCTGTTATCTCTGCTCTATGGATGAACATAAAGACCACGACACAGTGTCAGCTGCAGCAGAATGGACTGAGAAGCAGAGAGAGCTCAGGGCTGAGGAGACAAACAATCCAGCAGAGAGTCCAGGACACAGAGAAAGACCTGAAGCTGCTTCAACAGGAGGAGGAGGCCGTCAATGGCTCTGCTGATAAAGCAGTGAAGGACAGTGAGAAGATCTTCACTGAGTTAATCCATCTGCTGGCGAAAAGAAGCTCTGATGTGAAGCAGCAGATCAGATCCCAGCAGGAAACTGAAGTGAGTCGAGTCAGAGAGCTTCAGGAGAGACTGGAGCAGGAGATCACTGAGCTGAAGAGGAAAGACCATGAACTGAAGCAGCTCTCAGACACAGAGGATCAGCACCAGTTTCTACACAACTACCCCTCACTGCCCCCACTCAGTGAATCTACACACTCATCCAGCATCAGGATCCGTTCTCTGAGGATCTTTGAGGACGTGACAGCAGCTGTGTCACAGGTCAGAGGTCGACTACAGGACATTCTGAGTGAGACAGAGACAGAGATTTTACAGATTGTGTCTCAACTGGATGATTTTATGGCCACAACCAGAGCCAGACACCAGAGCTGACTTCTTAAAATATTCACAGGAAATCACATTGGATCCAAACACCGCAAACAGACGTCTGGTATTATCTGAGGGAAACAGAAAAGTAACGCGTATGAAGAAAATGCAGTCTTATTCTGATCACCCAGACAGATTCACTGATAGGTGTCAGGTCCTGAGTAGAGAGAGTCTGACTGGACGTTGTTACTGGGAGGTGGAGGTGGGGGTGGGAGGAGCAGTACGTGTAGCAGTCACATACAAGAATATCAGCAGAGCAGGAGGCACAGAATGTCTATTTGGAAACACTGATAAATCTTGGTCATTATATTGTGATGATGACAGTTATAACTTTTGTTACAACGGCATCAAGACTCCAGTGTCAGGTCCTGTGTCCTCCAGAGTAGGAGTGTACCTGGATCACAGTGCAGGTGTTCTGTCCTTCTACAGCGTCTCTGACACCATGACTCTCCTCCACAGAGTCCAGACCACGTTCACTCTGCCTCTCTATGCTGGAGTTCAGGTTAATCGTTCTGGGTCCACAGCTGAGTTGTGTAAACTAAAATAGACTCCAGTCATTCAAAGCTGTGATTTAGATTCTCTCTGTAAATCTTTAACTTCTTTTGTCTCCATGTTTGTTGATCAAAGTTCGTCGTGGTGATGTTTCTGCTCCGCACAGAGATCAGCTGTCAGTCAAACACTGACCTTCCTTAATCACACGTATTTGGTTCTCACTTTGTAAAGACAGAAATCTATAATTACACTGACATGAATGTGTTTGAAAGAACTAATGTTGCTGTTGTTTTCTAAATCAATGTAGAAATCAGGTTGTGTGATGAGTGTTGCAAAGGGGCGGTACATTAAACAAGAGTAGGCGAGGCGAGCTCAGCTGGAGCCTGGATGCAGCTAGTTGGGAACATTGTACTGCCAGAAAAATAAACCTATGATTTTGTGTTGTTGTTGAACGCCATGTCATGTTAATACCAAGTTCATTTGTATACAGTAGGCTAACTTTTTACAGCATTGAGAGTATGATGTATGTAATGAAATATTCAACCCCTCCAAAGATTTTAAGGACTTATCAATTAAACATTTTTCAAAGAGCAAGATTCTGCCTCTGATTACTTCTTTATGAGTTGAGTGAAACAGAAAATCAACACAGAAAATGCATGATGTAGTATTTGTGTGTAACAGTATATTTTGTTAAGATATAATATAATATATAATATTGTTGTTTTTAAAGCTGTCTGACTTAATTAATTAATTAAATTAGTTTTTACTCCCGAATCTGATTTAGAGAAGAGTTTAGCAATTTATATTTAAATAATCCACACACCAAATTGCAAATGCAAAGCTTGTGGAATATTCTCAGTATTAGCTCTTCAACTGTCTTCATTCTATATCAGATTTCTCTATCATATATTGCTGCCTATGTTTTAATCAAGCCTGCAGTATACATTTGTTTAATCTTTCAGGTAGGATGCAGATTGATAAGTCTAATACCCGGAACATTTTAAGGTTTTAGATACGATTAGGCTCTGGTTTGCTTCCAGTATCTTCTGATGACAGACACAATATAACACTATCATACCACTTGTTACATGTGTTTGTCTTTATTTACCAGTGGGTGGCCTTGACCACACACCTAAGTCAGTACGATCTCAATCATCTTCAAACCAGACATCACTGAACCATTGATCCACTGAACCATTGCTCTACATTCAGCCTTCCATCAAAGTCCATATAAACTTCTGTGAAAAATGTCCCCATGTTCAGGACAATTTAACCATTAGAATCATTCATAGTTTCTTAAAAAGCTGGCAACTTATAATGTGACTTGAAAACATAAAGAAAAAATGTTTTGATTGTCATCAGCCGTGGCGAATAAAAACTTCCCACAGTGTGACAGAACAAGAAGGAAATGTTAAATGTACCAGGAACCTATAATTTTTTACTTATATTCTTGCATTGAGTCGCTTAAATATCTGAGCTTAGTTCAAAGCCGTGGTGTTTGTGCTGCCTCACCTCTATAACGCTGTATGCCTCCAGAAACAGCTCCTTGCTGCTGAAGCTACAGTAGAGGCAGCCCAGGGTCATGTAGAGGCAGAAGGAGAAGAAGTAGCGATGGTTGAAATGGCCCACACAGTTGTTCAGCCAGGCTGCACATTCTGTTAAGTTCAACGTGATTATGAAGTGGGAAATAATACAAAATAAAGAATTAACTGTTCATGCATTTTCTGACGTTTCTTCATTAAAGAAAGGATACGACAGTGGTGGTCCATCTTCAAAACACACCTGCAATAAAACAAATTATTTTCAGCAAAAATAATCAAACTTGAGCAAATAACTCTCATGGAAGAAGTTGGACAATGATCTTACATGTTGCAGATGCTACAGTGGTGCGTCCTGGGCGGTTTTGGAGTGATGCATTTTTTACAAATGGACACTGAGGGGATTTGAGTTTTGTCCTAAAACATAGAAAACAAAGATGATAAACCGTATGAATCAAGAAGTCAGGTTTTACCAATTTACCAATGACAGCCACAAAAAATACAAGAGCAAATTTGTTTCCTTCTCTATAAAGGCATTTTCTCACACAACAGTGCATCTATGCTGCGTCTATACATTGTTTTTATTTGTTAGGGGCTTTGAGACCTTTGGCGGGTGTCCAGGAGCCGTGGTGGTAGCCTTGTAGTAATGGAAGACCACCATGACAAGGAGCCAGTGGCCATAGCAGAGGTGCCAGACCACCCAGTGCACCGGGTACGTGCTGAGGATCGTGGGCAGGACGAACAGGTAGATGACCACCACGACTGAGGTGGTCAGGAGAATGACCAGACAGACGAACACCTGAGAGAGAAAAGGGGAAGGAGGGAACAGACAGTGAGGAATGACGTGAGAGGTGGTGATGTGTAGAGGTGTAGAAAGGAAAGAGAAGAGAAGCAAGCTCACCACTCCAAACCAGCGGGTCACGTTGTCCACGATCCAGTAGACGGGTTCAAACACACAGTCCAGCAGCGTGTCCGAGTTGCTGAGGCTGTTGTAATACAGGGACTTGAGCAGCAGTTTGGTGTAGCTCCACAGCTCCGACAACCTCCCGCTGATCCGGACTTTCTTCCCTCCTCCTCCTCCACCTCCACCTCTCTGCAGGCGGCACAGCCGGCACCAGCGCAGTGCGAGTCGCATGGCCCGGGAAATCTGCCACCTCCAGCTACTGCCCATACGCATGCCACCGCCACCACCTCCTCTTCCTCCTCCTCTCCTACACACTCTGCCTTCCAGACACACACAAACACACAGAAACAAACACCAACAGTTACAAAAGCAGGCTGCGTAAAAAAGCAGCTCTTCCTGGCTAAGCCTGATGACCGCTGAGGTTTTCATTGTCGCCTCCACCTCAGGAGGAGTAGGAGTTTGAGCTCCGACACAAGAGAACAAGCAACACAAGGGACTCCCACTCATAGAAAGCCCTTTTCTAGAAAGCAGCCTCCCTGTGACATCTGTCAGTCAAAGAAAACAAGGGCAGGAGCTCTCAGGTAATTGAGCCGTGCCCATCGGCCCGATCAAAAAAATTCTTCTCTCAATAATTCAGAGCAAATCAAGAGATCGGGGCCAGGACCTTCCAGTAAATTGGCAGGGAGAGATGCAGAGTGGTAACCCTGTAAGAGGCAAATGTGATGGGATGAATGTTGTGAGAAGGGAATAAAGTGGCTACCTGATCCTGGGGCATCATTTCATGAAAGTTAGTATTGGTTACACAGATAAGGCTTGTTCGTGTTCTCCAAAATAAGAAGGCATTAATAATGCTAACCAGGGAGAGTGAGATCAAAGCCGGGCTCCCATCTGCTCTTTTGTTCCTTCTGTTTGACTTCTGATGGTGGTGACAACAGTTAACTTGTCTCTATTCTGTCATTTATCAATTTTTTAGCATAGAATACACACTTGGTGAATGTCTGACACACAAACTGCTCATAAAGAAGAAGACTTCCTCCACTATGCAGAAATGAGGCCAACATATCCCAGAGCCAGAGTTTGTGATGTGGCCATCATGGGATTCTCAGGACATGTTCCAACCTATAATTTGTTTGCTTTGGTCCAAATTAGTTGGCTTCTTCTCACACAGAACAAAAATTCAAGTTAACCAAAACACCAACTTCAGTGGTTACTGTGGGTGACAGGAGCAAGAGAGAAAAAAACAAAGGAAAAGGCAAGCTACAGGTTTTAGTGTCTTCTTTTGCAAGCTGCCAGCAACTTGTGATTGCACCCTGTCGTATCCCAGAATGCAAAGTGCACTTGGCTGCAGATCCTGCAGAGTAACTTTCAACAAAGGATTCAAACAAGAGTCTGTTTAAAAAGCCTACTTTTATTTTTGTCATTTAATTCAGGTATTATTTATTTTGTTGGTAGAAATGGTTCTCAATGCAAATGAGACTTTTCATCTCTCTTCTGTATTTTAATTCATAAAATATACTTTAGATTTCATCATGTGAGAGAACAGTTGTTAATTCAGTGGACAAAATTAAAGGTTAAATGAATCAATGTTTTTATAATAAGGGCTGGAGGTAATGGCTGAAATATGAAAAATGGACCATAATGTGAGGAAACCTCTTCTCACTGCAGACAGGCTGTTGGTTGATGAAAAACACTGTTTACATGAATACTTGATATTAATCTAAATGCTGCGTACAAGGCACAGTCAGAACCCGATGGAGTGGCACAATCACAGCAGGGCTCCGCCATCTCTATGGCAACCTGTGGGACTAAATCGGGTCTCAGAAGAGAAGATAATAACTGTCTGTCTGCCTCATTTTAATAAGCTTTACCTCGTCCTCTACCTCAGAGAACTACGATATGTCTGCAGGTTCTTACTTTTTCACAGGATTTCGGTTTAATATGATTGAATCAATAACTAAGACAGACTGCTTGCACATATTGAATGTTTGACATTACAAATTCGGACAAATTGCACACTCACACAACTTTTATATACATATTGAACATTTATATAACAGCCAAATATTGTATAAAGTATTTCTGTTATTGTCTTATTTATTCTACTCTTTTGGAATTACTTAAATCAGGAATTGTGTATGGATGATGGACATGTAATCCATTGTTGTAGGAATTAAAATAGGGATAGAATCAGAATCTAGAATAAATAAGACAATCACATAAATTCTATGTACAATATTGGGCTGTTCTATAAATGTACAATATGTAGATAAAAGTTGTGTGATTGTGCAATCAATTTTTGTATCAAATTTTTCTCTGTACCCTCGGCTGCAGAGTAATAACCTGACTCACCACATCCTCTTTTTTGTGGATTCTTTACAAGTATTAACAAATACCTCCTCTGCACGTCAGTGCACAGTTTCCTGCACTCATCTACCTACTGCATGTGATGTAGGCTCAAATGAGACAAGGATGGAAACTGTTAAAGTGGAGTAATAATACAGTTCAGGGTTGTTGCTGTTGCTGTAATAATCTTACTGCTTACCTTAATATGAAGTAGTGTGACTATCTCTGCCTATGGCCATGGTTATTGGGATACTGTGTAGAGCTGGAAAAAAACAAATTATTGAATTAAAAATAATCAGCAAAAATGTACAAGCAAAGCAGCTTTTCTCTGCTTCATACTGTTGATCAGACAAAAGAGGCAATATGAAGACCACACACTGAGTTGTAGGAAACTGTAGACACTCCTTTTCTGTTCACCATATGTTCTCTCTCTCCTGTAACCTGTTGGTGCTAGAGGCCTTTCACCGTTAAAGGATTACTTTATTGATTGAAAAACAGATCTGTTGATTAATGATCATTTAATTCATCAATTGGCCTATCTTATACAAAGTCTTCTAATCAAACTCACTTAACGGTGCAATATCCATTCTTTCTTATAAATACAATGGTTCCTGTGCAATCCATTCAAACTGCACATATTTGACTAGACTTTAGACTGTGTATATTAGTCTTAAGTCTATTCATATTTTGCATATTCCTTAAACTAAATTGTTACTTACTACTTACTGAAACATATGTTTGACTCTCCCCACTGAGGATTATCTTATCTCATCTGTTTCCTGTCCACCCCCATCAAACCATAATGCAAATCCAGTGGGTTTGTTTACTGTCCAAACCAGATCGTCATCATGCTATTACACACAACTACACACTTTAAACTTTATACAGTATACATGTACATCTACCCCTGAAGCCTCTCTGTGTGTGAGTGGAGGATTGGCTCCAGCACGTCATGCTGTGTTTGTAGCTAGCTAACTGCTTCACAGCCCCGGTCCACCTTTAGCCCACCCGTGCTAACGGTCCGTTCACACACACACAGCACACTGACCCGGACTACACCGGACAGGGACATGCTGTGGTTTACCTGTACAGGTGGACACGGTGAGGGAGCCTGGAGTTCGTGGTCAGGACATGATCAGGCTACATGCTAGCTTGGGTCTCCTCATCCTGACCGCAGCAAACACAGCCCCGCTGCAAGACCGTCTATTGGACAGATGACTCACTCGGCAGCAGATTAAACTGTCGCGTTCTCCGCTCCACAAAGCTGAATGCGAGTTAGTTTCATATTTATTCAAACAGTGGGAGTAAGATGTAGTTTCAACATTCATACATTATTGTGGTTTGTTTGTTATTTACTAGTTGCACAATGGAAAGCTCCATAAAAAATAATACCCAAGTGGCACCTCTTCTCTACGCTTGCTCTTTCCTGGCATCTCGCTTTCCAGCCCGCAGTGTGTTCTGGGAAAGGGAGTTTTATTCTCCTGTGACAGTTCATTAAAACGTCTCACAGCTCAGGCTGTCGTTGCTTTACATGAAGAAATAGCATCTTAATGTGTTTTTAAAGTAGCAGCTCTATATATGACAAGGACACATATTTAGTAAACCGCTCATTTAAAAAGACAAACAACGCTTTTCCCGAAATTTCCAACCGAACCAGGAAGTACCAAGAGGTCATATGACTGAAGAAAGATGGCCGCGGTGCAGTGGTAAGCTGCTGGTTTCTCCTTTTAAAAACACTTTATTTACAACAGAAATGACTTGAACGATGTATTTATTCATACTGTGCAGATTTAGACACTCTACGTGTGGTGCACGTGCTTACATCGCGAGCTTACGTGCGATTTAGCTTGAGAAACCAAATGTCAGTTGTTTTAGCAGCTTTTCAACATCTGATTACTACTTAAATGTAAAGTAAATGTGTCAGTCATGTGTCTGTGGCCTTTCACCAAACCCCTTCCTCTGGTGCAGTTTAGCTGTCAGCACAGACGATGTGGGTGTGACAAGGAGATGAGGTGGTTTAGATTAAAATGTAAACATCCTTACTGCTCCAATTAGATAGATGGATATACAGATAGATAGATAGATAGATAGATTGATTGATAGGTGGATAGGTAGATTGATTAGATTAGATAGGTAGGTAGAGTAGGTAGGTGTGTGAATGGGTCAATAGCAAAGCTGTACTGTAAAGCCCTTCGTAGTGGTCATCAAGACTAGAAAAGTGCCGACCAGTTACCATTTACATAGGTAGATATACTCTCTTGATCTTAAACTGGGTATTTCAATATATCAATAATTAAAAAACTCAAATGATTGCTCTATGAAATAAGAATCACAATATCCGCTACATTTACATGTGGATGAGGCTTTAAAAAAAAATCATTCAGCTCTACCAGAACAGAGGTTGTCCAGTTCCCTGACACAGGTATAAACTGTCTGTAAACCACTTTGCTTAAAGATACTGACAGTCTCTCATTCTTTAGAGTAGAAGTTACTCATATCATGAGCTGTAATTTGGATCGTACGGTCACAGCTGGATGTCTTTCTCACCACAGACTTTATGGCGATATGACCAAAACTTATACAATGATGAAAAGTGTTCATGTCAGTCAATATAGATTATTGTCAGCGTAGGTGTAATTTTATTGTTTATTTTACATTAAGGTAAAACATTGTACATTTTACAAATCTGAGTTCTAGTTCTAGGCTCTTGAGTTCAGAACTTGCTGTTGTTTGTGAAAGGAATATTTTATGGGTTTGGTGATATTTCCCTTTTTGCTCTAAGATGCTGATGTGATGTGACATTTTCACTGTTTTCTAATGTTTTATCGCGTAAATAATTGTATCAATTAAAAAAAAACTGTAAAAAGTTTTATAGATCAATTATTTGTTATATCTCCGCACTGTATAATAATTATTGATATTGTTTTATTGCTTAGCCGTAATACTTCATCACTGCTTGTAAAGACAGAAGAGAGATTTAGCATTGACTGTTTCAACTTTGAGAAAATAAACAGTTTGTTTTCTGCAGCTGCTTCATCACTGAGTGTTGAGACCAGTGTTGCAGGGTGTCAGTAGAAGCAGCTTAACCTTATTCTGTGTCTCCTGTCAATCTGCTGTGTAACCAGGCGCTCCCGCGGGCGCAGCTATGAGGCGGAGCTGCAGAAGTGTCGTCCTGAGGCGGCGCTGGTTGAGTTGGGAGACTACCATCCCATCAAGCCCATAATGGTATCAGCCTCCTCCTGCTGTTCAGCTTCATCGTCACAAGAAACATCTTTGTCACAGCACAGCATCATAAACCTCCCTTTCTCTCTTTATCCTGGTTCTCCATCTCTTCAGCTTCATCCCTCTGCATAGTTTAACACATTGTGTTTTGTTATTTGACAGAAATGAGCTGAATTAATATGACACATTGACAGAACCTTGTAAGAGTTTGACATTTGCAAGTTCATTTTGATAGCAGAATTAATGAATTGAAACAAGCCTCCTCAACTGTAATTTATATGAAATTAGCTAAAACCTGTTAAAACACTGGTCTGGTCTTCAGTGTCCCAGTAACAGTTCTGTCCTGACCCTCTCCTCTGGTCACAGGTGACTGATACAAAGACCAGCCGGGGGGCTCGTAAAGGAAGCACCTCCTCCACTTCCTCCTCCTTGTCCTCAGTTCCCCCGGACCCCCTAAGCTCCATGATGGATGGGACTGACCCCTTGTCCATGTTTGCAGCCGCCTCAGCCGTTGAGCCTCCAGCCATGTCACACAGCGCCTCCACAGGGGTCAGTTCATACTGCAGACACACCGACTGATAAGAGAAAACGGCGCATGAACATGAACTATTGGAAGCTTTATTAAAAAAATGATCTATATCAACCCTCAGAAGCCTACGACAATTCAAAAGTGAAGACATTGTTTTATTCGCTGTGGTGTTCTGCTTCCAGGACCTCGGAAGGAAGAGGAGGGAGAAGGATGAAGAGGCCGTGGGACCAGACTTTGAGCCCTGGTCATCGAAGCGAGGAGACATCCTGGCCCGGTTCACCACCACTGAAAAACTCTCGATCGTGAGTCGCTCTCCATTGCAACACCTACTACCAGTGACTGAGCTACAGCTTCCTTTTACTGGATGGAAATCTGATTGAAATTTGTTTGTCTCCATAGAATCTTTTCATGGGCTCTGACAGAGGTAAGAACTGTATTTCGAATCATTATTTGAATTTTCCCATATCTGAGGATATATCTGTGTTTTTTAAGGCGAAGTGTTCATTCAGATTAGACCAATTACATTTCAAGTTGATCAACCTTTGCATCACTAATGGAGGAAAGCTATAAATCGGCTCTAATTGTTATATTTTTTAGAGCCTTACTCATACAGATTTTTTGGAGCTGATTCTGATACAGATATTCGCGAGTAAAAACTTTATGATACCAATACATCTGCCGATATGTATACATAATTAAATTTGTTAAGGAATCCGAAGATGTTGTCACAAACCCATATGATAAATAATGGAGACTTGATATTTTACAAGTTAACCATTAAATAATACTAATCTATAAATAATTACACAAATACAACCAAATATTTAGAGCTTTAGAGCATAAATCAACTCTTTAATGTAAAATGTACACATGAATGCTCAAGTCAAATTAAATATATATTTATATTGTAAACCATTAACCAGGTCATAATGGCTGATAACTATCACTGGACTCTGCGGTGTCTCTCAGCTCTATGGAGATTTTTTTGTGTGTTTCAGCAACTTTGTTTTTCACCGTCACGGCTCCCTTTTTTTTCATGTAAAACAGTTCAAGTAAACCTACTATATGTTACTTGCCCAGTACGAAAACGGTCCACAGGCAGAGTTGGCAGATAGCTGGTTAACATTTAGCTGCTGAAGAACCAAAACATTTATTTTTACTTTGGTTGTTTAAAATCTGACAAATTCCTCCCATTGTTTCTGTAGGAAAAGCTCCCAGCCCAGGAACCTCAGCTGTTTCAGAGAAAGTCCGCACTCGCCTGGAGGAGCTGGATGATCTGGAAGAGGTACGTGTCTGTCAATATTCATGTGGGCAAGTAATACTCCAGCGTGTCGCTGTCACATCTGCACACAGATGTGGGCTTTCTCTGGGCTGCAAAGCTGCTTTCAGACATGAACTCAAGTCTGGATATTTTCCAGACGACCTTTTTATTAGATTGCAAATGGATTTAAAAAAATTCATAGTAAGCCAGTGGGTATGTGACGTTGACATTATCTAATATCATTGGAGAACCACCCTTGTTTCTGCTTGAATAAGTAGCAAAATTAAATTAGATTTTCATTGAGTTAAATATTATTTTAGCTGAGCAGAGTGAAATTTGGACCTTCTTGTTGATGTGTGTATAATTTGTTCAGGGTTCCCAGAGAGAGCTGCTGAACCTCTCCCAGCAGGATTATGCCAACCGCATCGAGGAGCTGAACCAGTCCCTGAAGGAGGCGTGGGCCTCCGACCAGAAGGTCAAAGCCCTGAAGATTGTCATTCAGGTGACTCGGTGGAAAGAACCTCAGACCTGAAGTGAATGTTTGATCAACATTGTTTCAATATTAACAGTTTTTCTCTTATTTACCATGTGGGATCTGTGTCCAGTGCTCCAAGCTTTTGTCTGACACCTCAGTGATCCAGTTCTACCCCAGCAAGTTTGTTCTCATCACCGATATCCTTGATACCTTTGGTGAGTTAAGAAGCCACATTTCCCTTAGTTCACATCTTTAACAAATAATATACAATTTTTTTTAATTATATTCCTGCTTGTTTTTAGGTCAGCTAGTATACGATAGAATCTGGAGCATGTGTTCGGAACCACAACCGTTGCCAGGTAAGGATCATATATCTACATCCTGTTTTATTTCTGGGGGGGAACAAGCTGTTTTCAGACATGAACTCTTCATTCTGCGTTCTCCCTCCTCAGACTCGTTCACGGTGGATGATGTGCACGACACGGCCAAAGAGACATGCCTCAACTGGTTCTTCAAGATCGCCTCCATCAGGGAGCTGCTGCCCAGATTGTATCCTTTACCACCACCAGCACGGCTTTACAGATAATATCTGCGGTCAGGTCATCAGGACTGATCCAAAGCCAAATATTATTTTCAGTTAAAATATTGTAGGAAACATTGGAGCCATACTTCGTCTTTTTGGAGCATATGTAGATTTTTTAAATCAGGCTTTAACTGGTTTTATAAATAGACACACACTTTTGTTGTCTTGACCCTGATCACACACACAAGTTTTTAAGTCTTTAACTTCCATGAACAGATACGTCGAGGCTGCCATTCTCAAGTGCAACCGCTTCCTCAACAAATCGTATGTTTTATTTCTCCTCATTTCTTCAGACAAACTTTACTTTTACCATTGATAAATGAAATATTTTCTTTGTAGACAATTGAATAACTGTTCAAGACTCATATGCCAACATATATATCATTGCCTGCATAATTAGATTTTTGGTTTCTACTAAAAGTTTGGGATTTTATTTGAAGAAAAAGGCTTGAATTATTAACATGCATTTTTAACCATGTATGAAGCAAATTCCCTTTTAGCTTAAAGTGTTTATTTTTTAAGACAACTAACAGCAGTTTTGTCATTATGCTGCACGATGCTCCTCCTCTGTCCACAGTGGCATTCAGGAGACGCTCCCTCGGTTGACGGCCATGGTCAGAGGGATCGGAGACCCGTTGGTGGCCGCGTATACCAGAGCGTACCTCTGCAGGGTTAGAAGTTTTTCATGTGCTCTATATTTCTCAATCATTTGACCTTTCCCTTTGTTTTAATCTGTCTGTATTTACCTCAGCCTGGTAAACAGTCTGGTTCTGTTACTGTACATCAAGGTAACCCGCAAGATATAACCGATCACAGGGATAAAAGGGCTCAAGCTGCTTTCTTTCTCCAGGTGGGCATGGAGGTGGCCCCGCATTTGAAGGACAGCTTGAACCGCAACTTCTTCGACCTGCTTGGGACCTTCCGCCAGATCAGCGGCGAGATCGTGAGGAACCAGCTGGCGATGCAGAGGGTGGAGGTGCCCGAGTACCTGACGCTCTATTCGCCCGCCATCAGCTGGATCTTGCAGTGCATCGCCCACCGAGCTCCAGATGTATGCACACACACGCACGTTACTTGTTCATTGCTGTAATTTTTAAAAGTGAAAGATTTTGGAACAAAAATCAGGAGTTGTTGAAAGTTTCCGATGCAGTGATGCAGCTTTTGTTCCCATTTCAGCCTCTGCTAACAGAGATGATGGAGAGATGCAAGAAAGTAGGAAACAAGTGAGTGTTTTTAACAACATAATAACAGGTTTTCAGTGGTTTGTGGTGGGAAAACAAGAGTTGAGCTTTTAGCAGGACACAATATGATGCCTTCCTGTTTCCCACAGTGCCTTGCTGCTGAATTCAGTTATGAGGGCGTTCAGGCCGGAGTTTGTTGCAGCCAGAGCCACCGACTTCATCGGGATGATCAAAGACTGCGATGAGGCCGGCTTCCCGAAGGTCAGAGGACACAAACACTTTGCAGCTTCTCTTGCTGTTGATGTCTAAATCTGCTTGAAATCTAGTCAATGATATTTGATGATCGTCTCTTCTCCAGCATCTGCTGTTTGGATCTCTGGGTCGCACCCTGGCTTGTGCCGACCCTCCAGAATCGGAGAGGCTGACGATCCTGAACGAAGCCTGGAAGGTCATCACCAAAGTCCGCAGTCCTCAGGTACGTGTTAGACCGAGGCAGCTTTACAGATTTTCATTTCAAGCTAAATGTTCTGGATTATGACGACAAGTGGTTTTTTCAGGATTACGTCAACTGTGCTGAAATCTGGGTGGAGTTCACCTGCCGACATTTTACAGTGAGTCAAACACAGGAGAGAGGATGATGTGTTTCATTTTTGTTGATCATTAAAAATGTAACGACAATTCTCTTTGTCTCTTTCACAGAAGCGTGAGGTCAACACCATCCTCGCTGACATCATCAAACACATGACCCCGGACCGGGCGTTCGAAGACGCCTATCCTCAGGTCAGCAGCTACTCGGCTAACAGGACACTGAAGGTTCTGTTCTGACACCGCCTCTTTAGTGACTGTTTTGTTTTGTTCTGTTCGTGTAGCTGCAGTCGGTGATCACGAAGATCCTCCCCTGTTTCCAGGACTTCTCCGTCCTCTTCTCCATGGTGAGCATTCACCAGTTCAAAGAGCATCAGCGTGAGGGCTAGAATTGACAAACGACTTCCCTTCATTGTGCCACAGCTCTTACCTTTTCCCTTTTTTGTTTTTGCAGGAGCGCTTCCTGCCGTTCCTGGACATGTTCCAGAAGGACAGTGTGAGAGTGGAGGTCTGCAGATCCATCATGGAGGTCTTCATCAAGTACGTTTGGTGAAATCATTTGATTAATTTACTCCGTGAGAGATATATAGAAGTAAAAGTTTTGGGCTTTAAATTGGTCTCCATCTGTGTGTTTGTCTCCCGCAGACAGCAGGTGGATCTCACCAGAGACCCGGTCATCCTCAACGCCATGCTGCACATCTGCAAGACCATGCACGACTCTGTCAAGTAGGGGGGGCACTTTTTGGGGGGGATATATATTTTTTGCCACTATATAAGTACAATTTAGCTTAATTTTGTTTGTTTAATTAAAATATAAAATGACTCATCTTAAATCTCTTGGTGTAGATCATTCTGGTTGGAATTAATTATTTTAAATATCGGTTCTATTTTGTAATTTAGCTTGTTAAACCTATTTTATTATCTACGAACAAATGGCTTATGTTTTCAGCAATCATGTCACTGTTCCGTGACTTCCATGATTCCTAGTATTCTCTGCACAGCATAATTCAGCCTTCTGCTCTTTATCCTCCAGCGCTCTCACTACGGAGGATGAGAAAAGATCTTTGGCTCTTCTGATCATTGGCTTCATCCGCATGGTGAGACTCCTCCGACTTGTGTCAGCTGTCAAAAGGATCAAACTAGTCAACATGTGTTTTAAGAGCAGATTACCTTTCTCGTGTTACTGTTATTTTAACAGTCCAGTGTGCAATTTCTTTTCAATAGCCCTATGTCTACAGGAAGTCCTCCATGTTGCACTTGCATGTTTCTACAGTAGCCCAGAAGGGACAAAACAAATAATGGCTCCTCAGAGGGCATTATTTTAATTTTTTTTCCCCAGTTTCTCGTGGCCGCTGTAGTATTTGGGAGGGACTCATGAGGACTTAATGCAATGTGCAACTTTACCGCTAGATGTCGCCAAATACCACACTGGACCTCTAATTTCCTAGCCCATCTATATAACAAAATCTCATGTATGTAATTATTGTTGATGAGTAAATGTGTGTTTTCTCCTTCTTTGATAATTTATCCGTTTCCTCCATGGTGTCCAGGTGTCTTTTGGCCGTGATTTTGAGCAGCAGCTGAGTTTCTGTGTGGAGGCCAGAGCCACCTTCTGTAACCTGGAGCCCGTTCTGGTGCAGCTCATTCACGTCAGTAGAAACCAGTGTGTGTGTGTGTGTGTGTGTGAGAGAGTGTGTGTCAGTGTATGATATCACATATGCTCGATGCTAAGCCGGTCTTGTCGTTCCCAGACGGTGAACCAGCTGGCGATGGAGACCAGGAGGGTGATGAGGGGGAGTCACTCCCGCAAAACAGCAGCGTTCGTCAGGGTGAGTCAACGGGGCCACCGTATGTTCCCACACCGACGGATATAACCACCATCACCATGTTTCTCTGTCTTTCTCCTCCAGGCGTGCGCTGCCTACAGCTTCATCACCATCCCGTCTCTCAGCAGCATCTTCAGTCGTCTCAGCCTCTATCTGCTCTCTGGTCAGGTTGCGTTGGCCAATCAGTGCCTCTCCCAGGGTGAGCACGCTGACAGGTTTCACATTTTAAACTGAAAGTGAAAAGTCACTAAACGAATTAATTTCCTTCCTAACATTTTCCTCTTTTGTTATTGCTCCTTTCCTTCCTTTCTTCTGAACCTCTTTTCTCCATTATTCCTTCCTTCCTTTCTTTCAAATTTCCCATTTCTTTCTTTGTGCTACCAAAACTCTCTCTCTCTCTCTCTCTCTCTCATATCCCTCACTTTTTTCTTCCCCTCTTTCCTCATTTGTGTCCTCCCTGCGTACCTCTTTTTCCTCCTACCATCTTTCCTCTCCTTCAGCGGATGCCTTCCTGAAGGCAGCGGTCAGTATCCTCCCGGAGGTCCCTCGCTCCATCAGCGTGGATGGGAAACTTCGCTCCTCCGAAAGCTTCCTGCTGGACTTCATCAACAACTTCTTGGCCATGCTTCTGGTTGTCCCGGTAACACACTCCATCCTCTCCAGTCTGCCTCAGATTAAAGAAATGATCATCTCCCCCCAAGATTCCCTGCAGTTTTACGAGTCTGTGAGAGTGTGTTTGTCAATACAGTCCATTTCGATGTCTACAGGACCATCCTGAGCATGGGGTGCTCTACCTGGTCCGAGGTCTGCTCAACATGGTCCAGGATTACACCTGGGAGGACAACAGCGACGCCAAGGTGCGGGTTTACATCAGCGCTCTGCCCCTGCTGGCCGCCATGAGCCAGGAAACCTACCTTTACACCGTCCCCAAAGGTACATGCACACACAGCTGAGTAGAACAATCCTTCACCTTAGAGGATCATTAATCTGTTATGTTTTCAAGATTACAGAATTAGCTGTACTTTTCTATGATCCCTTATTTTTGGAGCTCACTATCCAAGGTTTTCCAGAAACTCAGACACATTCCTATTTAAATTTAGATACGGTTAAAATTGAACCCTAACCCTAACCCTCTAGTCATCAACTATTCTGCTTCATGACTAGAGGCTGTACATTTTAAATCTTGCTGTAGTGGTTTATAGGTTGTTGGGATTTTACGTGAATGAGCGCTTCCATCAATGATTTTTCTCCCTACATGTATCGTCGCCTTCTCTCTCCTGGACTCAGTGGACTCCAACGAGACGCTCTACGGGGGAGACCCCAAGTTTCTCTCAGAAATCAACAAACTGTGTGAGACCCTGATCGGACAGATCCTGGATCATCTGAAGACTCTGGGTCGTGACGAGGTGCGGACAGATGCAAAGAAGCAACATTTTTGTAGCGTTCAGTTTTACGGTTACTTCAGTGTCTGCCCTCTGCTGGCAGTTAGCAAGATGTATGGTTTCCCTCATTTATGTTCCTCCCTCGATGTTCTTTGCAGCAGAACGCACGGCGTCAAGGCACGGTCGCCCTCTCTCTGTTCGCCGTCCTGTTGGCTCATGGCGACCTGAGGAACAACAAGCTGAGCCAGCTCACCATCAACCTGTGGAACCTCAGCCACAAACATGGATGCTGTGAGACTCGCATCTCGGTAAGTTCACATCCACGCGGCAAACCAATCAAACCCAGCTCTCCCTTGACCAGAATGCACTCTCATGTTTTCAGCCATCTCACTGTTACTTTGTGACTTGGATTATTTTTAAATGAAATAATAGTAATGAAGCCTCAATGTCTTTTGCTCCAGGTGCGGACTCTGGAGTCCCTCAAACACCAGGCCCAGCAGCCCGACATGGCTCACCTGTCAGATACAGTCCAGAGGCTCACGCTGCAGTCCCGCACCTGAACGCCCACATCATGTGTTTACTAAAACATTTCCCACATGTCCACACATCAAGATTGTGTAAATAAAAGATAACAAGAAGCACAAAGAACAAATACATGTCTGTAGGATTGTGAATGGAGAAGAATAATGTCATTCTTTAAAGCTGTATTAAGACATGAAGTCTAGAAAAATGGACGGCTCCTCTTTTTCATCCTGAAATCTTAACAGTTTCACGTCCGTCCTGTGTTACATACGTCATCAACAACCAAATGTTTCAGCTGTATCCTCAGATGGGGTCACTCTGACTTACTCCAGACATTTTGCTAGGCTGGCTGGCAGGAAAGGTTCCAGACCAGCTGACTTAAGACATTTGCATTCTCTCCCACACAACCCTGCAGGACGATTTCAGGAAAATAACCAGCGTTCAGTGGATGTCTGGAAGCAGTTGCTCTGCACTAAGACAAAGTTTCATCGATGAGCAACTCGGTTAAGATAACTACTCCTGAGCAGGAAATCATGTAAAACTAAACCACCGGTCATCATGGATACAAAATATACAGTAATGTAATAATATTGCTTGAATTATAGTATTTTAACATGTTTATGCGTTTGTAGAAATAAACTTAAATTCTGTTTGTATTTAAATTTTGTGTATGAATCCCCCAAAAAACAGACAGGACACTGCATGTTTTGAGACATTCTGAAACTCTTCTCAGTTGTAGTTTATTCAGTTAGTGAATCATTGAAAAGGCAAACACTCCCCTTTAGTTCTCAAAGAAAAAAAACTCAAATACAAATGCTGCGATGTTGTTCATTGACACACACACACACACAAACAGAGTAGGCCTTTGGTCACACACTTTTCTCTACTGCCAGGTGATTGGAGGGAAATCGTGACAGAACTGACCTCAGGTTCGTTAAACAAACATAAAATTTTAACTAAAAGCTATGACATGTAATACAGGAATTTGAGCATGTTTTGTGATTGGTTGAGCTCTTTGGAAAGTAGTGCGGAACCTGAGTCAGTTTCGCCCCAAATTTCCCCTTTGGATGGTCGACCTCAGCGTTGTAACAGAGAAGCCTGCAGGAGGCGCTGGTCACCGGATATAATCCATTTTTATTAAACATTAGGTCATTTTTTAATCATTGTTTAGGTAAAGAATGAGATTTTTCTGTTTTCGATCTCTGTTGACTGCAAACACATCACTCGCCTTTTCGTTGTATTTCAACATTTGATGGAAACAATCACAGAATCTTAACAACATTCTATGAGTCTGTCTATAGCACTGAGACATTGATCCAGCCAGTCCTGTATGAAATGTGAAATTTAGATTATCTGAAATTCTTTAGTCAAATTTTGAAATTAACCAGACACAAATTATAAGCATCTAATATCACAAAATGGTACTTCAGCTATTTTTCATTGTGTACCTTTTTGATTCATTTTGTAAGAACACCACCTCTAGCCGATCCTTAAATAATAAAAACAATATATTGAATTATTTAAGTTGTTAATATTCAAATTGTGCTCGACTGACTCATACCAATTTTTTCATTATCATTTAATATCAGCCATTTCTAACTCCCACACAGATAACACACAAGTAAATAAAAACTGCTTGACATTAGAAGACCTGTGGACATTCCGAGTTTTTAATAAAGATGTTGACTTCACATGGGGGTTTGAAGGCTCTAGATTATCTGGAGCAAAATGTAGTTTTTTTTATCCCCAAAAAAAAGCAAACTGACCAGATCTGGGCTGATACAAAGCTGAAAACTGGATGTTGTGGGCAAAGAAAGCCGAAGGGAACAAGCAGTGTAGTGTGAGCTCTTCGAGGGTTTATGAAGTTAACACTGATGAACAGCAGCTATTTGTCGTTCACGAGCTGAACTGTAGACAGACCGTCGCTTCACCTCTGAGAGGAACTGATTTGTTTAAAACAGGGAGAACTGAAAAAGCCAGAAACAGGCGGGTACGCAGCAGATTTAAATATCAGGTTTTTATAAACACGCAAAGCAAAGTTCACTCTTAACAGACGGATTTTTCAGTGTCTCATTTTCCTCCTCTCACCTCATGATCACCAAGTGCTTCACGCACCTCACTGCCAGAATTATTTTATACAAGACATCTGCCGACTGTACCGAGGCCAGAAACGAATCTTCTGACACAATTTCTCTCGAACACAGTGCGAACGAGCTCAGCAGCAGCTCAGCATGTGCACGTAAACAAAAAAAGTGAGACCTGGAGCTACTTGTACACAGACAGCTCTGTTTATAGTTGAATAAAATATGACCCATAAAGACACTGAGCAGAAAAGGTTCATTTTGGTAGACATTCAAGGTGCAAGATGACTTTACACAGAGCGCTCCTGTTTTTGTTTTTTGTTCATACAAATGAAAATCGGCCTTGACTACAGCAACAATATCTTAAATTAACTTTGAATAAATTGAGTTAACAACATGGCTCTCAACATAACAGTTGTAGATTATTCGTTAGTTGAGTAAACCCTCTGGCAATGATCTAATCGTCATTGTGGTGAAAGCTGTCACTCGGGATGCTGTCCTCTCCTCTGGTTTTCACAGGGAGAAAACAGCGAGTTATCTGTTGGCTAAAAATCATTAACCCTAAATGCAGAACAAAAGTCCCAGACTAACAAAATGATTATTAAAATAAAATAATACAATCTGAACAACTTGGGGAGAGTTTGCAGTTTGGCGCAGTCAGTCCAGGCAGTGCTGAGGGAGATGTTTGGGTGAACGGATTCTTATTCTGATTCTGGGGACTGGATAGGTGGGATGAGGGGGAGGAGGGGGGAGTGGGTTTCCTGGAATCAGCACGCCTCTGAAAACACAGACCCAAGCCCCGCCCCATCCCTGTTGTCAAGGTGACGAAGGGGGGCGATCGATGGGGGGGTGGTGTTCTTCCTCTTTCTTTGTGTTCACTTGTTCTTCTCCCAGGCTGCAGGCTCAGTCCAGTTCTATGGGGCTGCTGTCTTCCTGGGCTTCTTCAGCCCCGTCATCGTCCTCGCCCGACCCCATCAGGCTGTTCAGCAGGTTTCCTGTACGAGGCAACACAGTGACCATTACACTCACGTAAAAAAAAAGTTTATATGACCCCGTATTGAGCGGCAGTACTTATAGGCTCATCAAAGAGTTAGATGAGAAGATTGAAACCACTCTCTTATCTGTTTTGGAATATGTGTTGGTCAGCATAAGGACTGGATACAGTCGGCCTAGCTTAACTAGCAGCTACAATCTGCTGTCAGTCTAATACCATGTGGTCCTAAATGTAACAGAGTACTTTGAGGATTACATGTTGGCCAGTTGTCAGGCCACACTAAAGGCCCTTTCAGATAGAAAGCCATTTGCATTGTGCTGGTTGCAGGGTTCAGTGCACAGCCCTTGGTTTGCACTATGCTAGCCACTGGGAGCAAAATCTTTTCTTTTCTTTTTTGGCGACACATTGTCCTTACCTACAATGAGATACCAGACTGTTAAAACACATCTGTCATGTCTACTTGACTTGAAAATACGTGCAAAAAAGTGATACGGCTTTCCTCCTGAGGTCACCATATACAAGTATTATATAATTCGGGGAACACAGAAACGAACACACCTTAATGTAAAAGTTAGGTGCACCTATGTGAAAGTTAGAGAAGTGCATATGTAAAGAGAATCCTTCGAAATCTGCTCGATGGAGCAAAGCCTTGGTCCACTCACCTAGCAGACCGCCGTATGATGGAGACTGTTTGGGTGGAACGCCAAAGAAAAGCTGTCCTATTCTGTCGAGATACTGAGGAGACAGGAAGACGTCCAGAGGAAGAGGAAGACAGAGAGACATGGAGACTTTGTTTACATAGACTCAAATAGTTCATAGTTACATTAGGTTGCTTTCCATGAACCTGATTTTACATAAATTACCTCTAGCAAGGAGGTTACATTTGCATTGGTGTCTATGAGCAGGATTATGGAAAAAACAACTCAAACATACACAAATAACACACATTAGAATAGCTCCTTCAATACATGATTAATGGGTGAAATAGTAAAAGAACAACTTAGCTTTACACTCACCTCATTATACATGGGGTCCCTCTTCAGGGAAGGTTGATATTGTTCACATAACACTGTGAAAACTGTTAATTTACCCCTGAGAGACAGAAGAAAAATGTTTAATACTGCGCATTAGTAGCTCTAATCTGTCAAACAAAAACCGTTGACTGATTTATACAGATTTTTAAGCAGTAACTGGAACATGGTTTTCTCACCCATCCACTGCCAGCAGCAGAAACCAGATAAAGTTTAGTAGAGGCTGGACGAAGGGAGGGCCCCTCTCTATGGACGGGTGTTTCTCTGTGTATGTGCTGAACACCACAGATGCACCGTTTTTGTTCTTTAAGCAGAGGAACCTGGGGGTTGGGGTTGAGAGAAGGAGAGTATAGAAATAGAAAAGTTACAGACAATACAGTAGGAATTAGTTGATGGGACAGAAAACATGAAAGAGAGTAACACATGTTCTGAATTTAAAAACTAAACTTTGAATCTAACAACAAGTTTGTAGTATATTTACAGGACATTACAAACTACAGCTGTACTAATTGATAGTTTGGGAGTTAAGATATTTCAAACCCTGTTTTTTTACAGTGTGATGATATAGAATGAAAACGGGTGCCATCTTGGTACGTACTGTAGGACGGCCTGCACTACAAACATGTCCACCTCGCTGCGGAATCCTCGGGTCGACGAATACTCCACCAGCATCTGTGCGCAGCCCTCGCCGTCAGAGGAATGCAGGAAGTGGTAACGTGACTCACTGTAGTTTTGCTCTGAAAACAAAAAATATTTCTATGTTTTAACTTTTAACTCGCTCTCAGAGAAGGGAAACAAGGATATTATTGAAGGAGACCCCAAAAGCCTAATGCTGAGAAAGAGGATGGGGGCCTATCCTGATGTGTGGTGACAACAATCATGATGCTCAGAACACAGAATGGAGGCAGGTGATGACTGACAGGTAAAATGTGATCTTAAATCAGTTTACAGGTTTACATTATCATTTCATATTCATCATAACTTGTGAAAAGTACTTTTATATTGTACTGTTTCTCTGACAATAGAGATAATGCTTTATTTATCCTCTGACAACAATACTACAAGCATTTAGACATAACAACCAAATCATCCAAAAAGTCGAAATATGGTATTTGTATTCTTTCAGTTTCCCATCCGTTGCACGTTAGAAACATCATGAACACAACCACTTACGAATGTTCCTGCTGTATTCACACATGGGCTTTACTGGCAGGAATAGTTCCAGGAAATAGCTGGAGCCTCTGACTCAGACATATGCGTTGTCACATGCAGCCCCTCTGGAAATTTTCAAAAAATGTCCGGACTTCAGTGCATGTCTGAAAAAAAGCTGCTTTATCCTCTACAGTTTATAAACTAAATGTTCAAACCATTACCTTTCCACAAGGTGACAGCTAGCAACTGGTGTAGTTTTGCGTGACCCAACTTGCCGGAGCCCCCCGTGGACCATTTCAATGCTCTGGACACAAACGCGACTCTCTCCGGAGAGTTCTGGTCCATCCGGCTGAACAGCTTAGCCAGGCTTTCTGCTTCGAAAACACACAAACAAGCCAATAACATCAGAGAATATCCTTTCTAGTTCAAAAGACCTATTGCGCTGTCCCCTGAGAAAGGCCGGCTTCTCTGAATGACACAACATTGGTGACTATATACATATTGATCAGGATGCACTTTATAATGAATCTCTTTTTAACATTTTCCTGGTCACAATTGTCTTGAAAAGCATAATTTAGTCTACAAAAGATTAATTTCTTATTAATCTCTATATTGAGACTCTAAATACGATTAATCAGATTCTGAAGATGAGATTTTGGCCCCGGAAGCGTTCTGGTTACCATTTCTATTTCACAGTTTCTGTTTTGTTTGGAGAAACTTTCCACTTGCCTGATAAAATAAACTAGTCAGACTGTGACCAGTGAATGGCGAACAGAAGACTTGGCTCAGATATCCACTCTCTACACAGGGCGCCCCAAAATATTGGTCTTTGCTATCAGAGGCTTATTCGCCATCAGATTAATTTCTAATTTGTACTTTGCTTTATGTTCTGAACTCTTTCAGCGTGATTTAAATTACTTTTGAAAATTGGAGTGCTCTGTATTTGTGATTTGAAATTATTTACATCTTGCTTTGAAATACTGTATGTTTTTGTAAGAATAGTACAGTAACACAGCTCATATTAGGGAGTCTCTTTTTCACAATCAAAATGATGGCACATAATAAAGATATCCTCCCTTTCACACTCACAAAACTAGAACAGTAAACATCAGCGCCGGTAGTTTTGTACATTCATTATTTTCATATGGTTCAAGGTTACCACTCACCTAATATTTCCTCTTCGACTTTTGTCTCAGATTTCTCCAACACTTCCAGCACCAGCATGGACAGATCTGCTGCACTGTTTTGCTACAAACGAGAACATAACAGATAGAATTCTTTTAACTGTATAGGAATATTCAGCACCAGAATATTATGGTTGAATTGTGAATTCACCAGACAACTGACTGATAATGAATTGAACACACAATGAAGGGAGTATGTCCAAATACCTGGCTACTTTAACATGTCCACAAAAATCTGACTGTTGTCTTGCATTTATAAACAAAGTAAGGGCATATTACTCTGACTGCAGTTTATATATTGCATGATAAGTAATATCCTGTTATCATGGGGAAGTTTTGAATGTACCTGGTTATAGCTGAAGAAGAGTAGAGCGCCATTGTGCATCAACTCCCTGGCCTCAGCATGTTTAGCCTGTGACATGTACCTGATGGAAGACAGAAATGACAGCATTAGACGATAATATATGTTTGAGCAGTCACAAGCTTCCCTTGCCTCACTCAACACTGCTGACGAAAGATAACACACCCACACACACTGTTGTTAGTTTGAGATAAGAACTAATCCAAGTGAAAACTTTTGTGAAGACCACCTGCGGTATTCAAAATTAGAAACAGGTATTCAGATATAAATACACTGTATTGTTGCTATGTGGCTTTTAGTGATGATAAGGAAGAGAGCAGTGATCATGCTGAATGTATAGAGAAGGCTTGACTTTAAATTTGAAGGAATTATAACATTTAAACTGGTTTAAAACTACGCTGGAGCCAGGTAGACAACCAGTTCATGTTTCCGTTGCTCTCACAGCGTCCACTTCTGTTACTGATCCAACCATATAGGATCAGATCCACTTCACTAGTGTGAATGTCCCCACTTAAAAACAGATTGAAGATCGACAAGCTCTAGAAAGACATGTCTCCGAATCAGCCAAGTTAACCAGTGGTCTTTTCTCCATTAAAAATGGTAATAGAAGATAAACATATAAGACACACCACAGCCCAGACTGCGACGGTGCAGTGTGGCTATGTGGCTACATGCTAACGCAGATGGACAGCTTCTACGAACACGTTAAACAGACTCTACGGTGGTTAATTTAAGAGTTGGTCCAATTAATTATGTTATACATGAAATGTCTTCTTCCCACCCACACATACAGCGTGTGTCTGTCTCCCCTCAGCAGCCCGAATACCTCTGCTAAGTTGCTAAACACGTAGCTAGCTAACTAGCCGCAGCATTTTTGGCTAATCACGTAGCTAGCTAACTAGCCGTCGGTAGCCGTGGTAAGATTGACAGCTCAGCTGCGCAAACAAACAGGCGGAACAACACGAGTGGGTGGGTCCGTGGCGAGATTCAACCAATCCCAGCCGTGCAGGTGGGGCAGCAGGGTTGACAGAGGGCTCTGGGACCGACAGGCCCCAAAGCCAAAAACTGCTGCAGCTACGAAGCAGTGTCTTACCTAAAAAATAAAGTCCTGTACATCTGGTGTGCTTCGTAGTAATCCCCCTTCTCAACGCTGGCTCGCAGTTTCCCCTCGACCCTCTGGACGCCTCCACGGTTCCTGGCGCTGGAGCACCTCAGAGACTCCTGCTCCGACATGGTTGTCGCTCCGCGGCAGCGCTCGGCCTCTGGTAGAGTGTTGACACTGATGCACATCAACCCGGAAACATTTAAAGGGAACACACCCTCCTCGCTTGCCGTAGCTGGCGGAGAGGCTCAGCAGGCGGTTGTCTGGATAACGGACTCAGTTCACGGATCCTTGTGACATGTCTATGTATTTCCATTATTGAAACATCTTTTTTTTCTTGCTGTTTTACATAAACTTGTCCGCTTTCCAGGACTGATTGACTTGTGTTCATCAAAAATAATCCAGTTCTTAAATATGAAAACATAAAATGGAATGATGTCACAATCTGCCATATCTGGGCCATAGGTAAGCCATAGAAATACCACATGTAAACCAAAAGTGGCCTGAATCTATTTTGTGCTATTGGGGCCATAATTACCATTAACCACATTAGGTTCACTTCCTGATTACACCTTCCTGAGAGCATTGTATGTTTGGCACAAGAGGCCCACATTCGTTTTGGGATATTTGGGCCACACGTACTTTATTACAAGTGTGCCACTTTTGACTCACATCCATTTTGAATTTTTTTTTAACTATTTGAATTCCTTACACAATTGCATGTTACCGAATATTACAATTATATTCCACTTTATGTCTAAAGGTTAAAAGTTCCCCCTTAGTTTGACTCTTAGGTCAAGGGTTTTAATTGTAACTTTACAATCTGCATTTCTACCCATGAAAACATGCAATCCATTTCACTGGACATGTTCTCACACTGTGTAAATTCAGTTTAGACTGTATTTCTGTTCCATCTATCTTTCCTTATATTATGTTGCATGATAGATTAGGAGGGTCAGCTCAGTCCTGAGATATACCCCCTCAACCCACTGGAAGTGGTGGGACAGGGGAGGATGATGGTGAAGCTGTCTTCTCCGATGGACAACCAGTCCCACCCCCTGCAGGACACAATCACAGCACTGGGATGCTCGTTCAGCGACGGACTGAACTACTGCGAGGGGAAAGTGTTGCACCCTAGGTCGTTCCTTCCTGCAGCTGTAAGACTGTGCAGCCATCTCTGCTCCCAGGAGAACTATACCCTCCCATTATGGACTACACTTTAACTCTGATTTAACTCTCTCAACTGTGCAATATTAATTCAGTCTGTGAAATACAATGCTTCATGCACAATCCTGTCACTTCTCACACTGCATACATTTTTCCTGTTTTTACACTCCATATATTAATTTTTATTTCATACATATTTTTCTATAATTTGTTATATCACTTACCCTTGAGTTTTATTATCTTTACACTTAAGTTTTGCGTGTAAAGTACTTACTGATACCTATTTTTGACCATTGATGCTGTAATGTTGCAAATGTCCCCATTGTGGGACCAATGAAGGATAACCTTATCTTATCATATTACTTTACTATTGTCTATTTTGGACTGTTCTCATTGCTGCTCTCAAACTGCAAATGTCACTGTTGTGGAACGAACAAAGGTTTGCTCTTATTTTATCAATTATTATCTCATCAGTGTCAATGTTATCAGAGCAAATTAAGTTGAAAGACACCATAAATTAAAAGACTCAATATCCACTTTAAGGAATAAATCATTCAGAGTGAATGCCCCCATGTGAACTCATGTAATTGTGGCTAAAGACGAGCAATCTAGACATCCAGGGGATATCTAGATAAATAAAGAATGAGATAAATAATGAGGTGAGGTTTCACACAGTGATGTACAAACCTGTGGCTCTTGCAGTACACGCTTTTCGACACTAGGTGAAGACAAATGCTGTGAAGGAGTCAGCATCTCCAGTAGTAACTACTGCAAGAACGACACCTGGAATCCACCTTGCTCTTCTTCACGTTGGAATCTGCGTTGCACAGGAGACAACATTGTGTGTTTGACGCGTGTTGACTACTCCGCTGCACCGAGGAGCGGCGGCGGAGAACTACTGCGAGGGGAAGGTGCTGCGAAAGAAGGGGGGCTGTCACGTCCCACGCAGAGGAGGCTTTTTCCGGTTAAAGTTTCCTTTGTGACTCGGAAGTGGTGTTGTGATGCCAATGCAAGCCGTGTGTACCCCCACAGACACAACACACAAGTGGCGACCATGATAAGTAAGCGAAGAAAACACACGTATTAAGTAGATAGCTTCGTAGCATTAGCTCGTTCTTTCTGTGACAGACAGCAGCGGGGTGCCCGGACACACGCTAACAGCTAGCTAGCGGGTAGTGCCTGGCTGATGTAGCATGCTAACTGAAGCTAACTTGGGGTGAGCAGCTTTTTACACGTAGCTTGGGCTGGAAACAAGTACGTCCGTGTGTAGCTGGTAAACCTCTCGCGATTACCGTGTCGTTTGCGTACGCTTTTTACACCGTGGCCTCACTTTAAAGGCGGCCAGACTGCTCAGGTTCAACTCTCACCCAGACAGGCTAGCGTTAGCTTAGCACGCCTGTCTGTTTTGGACAGTGACAGCTGTAGGCTGCTGCCCCAGCTGACATCTGTGGAGAGGCCTCCTCCTGCAGCACCCAACAGATGATCAGCTCTCATCCTTCTTCTTCTTCATCAGCCCCTTCTATTGATTTTCACCAGGGCCTTGTTTCTGCACATGTCCTGGTTACAGATGTGCACACTCTGCCCTCCATCATAATCCACTGCAGAGGAATGGGCGTAGAGACATGTGGGAACGACAGGGAACGAGATGAAATAAGTGTTTAAGTTTTGCTTTTGTTTGTTTTGTTCAACAGAGCTGATCAAAGCCACGTCCATCTGAAATGGGAAAACGCCCCGTCAGGATTTAATAATACAGGTAAGCACAAAGCCTCAAATGCCATCAGGCCTAGTTGAAACCTCTATGGTTGAAACCAGGGGCAGGTGAGGATCACATGCCTTCCCTGCCTGCTGGGACCTGTTGTGGTTTGGCTGAGTCTGATGCTTAAGAAAGCATGGCTGTCATGTCAGCATGTGTGTATTTGTGTGTGTAGCAGTGTGACTGTGCTACACATCTGAAAGGCTAGTCTGGGCGTCTAGAGAGGGATGTCTGCCTTCAGCGCATCTCGCACATGAACAGTACGTTCACTGCATGTATGAACAGCAGCCCTCTGCCGGGGGAAAGTAACGGTGAAGCAATGATGGTGCAATAGGTATTTCTGAAAAGTCATGTATTTCATATGTTCGATTCAATCAACCGTGAAACACTGGTCTTAGGCCCTATTTTTTAGCGGGTAATTTAAGCATCTGTGTATGCACTGCAAGAATGTAAAGACAAACATGCTTTCTCATCTCATTTCATCCCCTTGACAAAGAGATATGCATCTCTGATTGATGTTTTTGCACGAGTCGATGATCACATGTTGTCTTGAGGCCGCTACACTCTTCATCATGTCGCTGTCAAATCACAGCAGCTTACAGTTGTATTAAGAATGCACTGTGTCCCAGTTCTGTTCTAGATGTTAACATTTAACATGTGATTTCAAGCTTTGTAGCAGTGATCAGGTCAAAATGAACAGAAAAACATCTTCTATGCTATTGTTGCAGAGTCAGTGTTTTCCTCTGCAGTAGGCGATTTAAATTGGCTGTTAAACCAGAGGATTTCTCCACTGATGCTTTAATGATCGATGACATAGACTGACATGACAGTGCAATAGTGAAGTCTTTGACATGGGAGGGTACATATTATTTACAATGTCTTTATTATACATACAGATTAGGATTAGACTACACCATATGTGAGTTGTTTATGCTTGTTTCTCTGATCAGTTTGCGTCCGTTGACTAAACTTTCATTGGATTTAAATGTTTAATTTAAAACAACCAGAATCTAAAATGTGCAGTGTAAAAATGTGCCTTTTAAAGCTACTCAACAAAATATACAACAAAGGTCATTTTTAGACATTTTAACGTGGAAAAGTTACATGGATGTTCCAAGCATCCTGAGGCCAGTAACATCAAGTGAACATTTAGTGGGTCAGGTGGTTAGTGTGCCTCTATACAGACAGCCAGCATTTTATTGTGAGAGAGCCGAGTGACATCTCAGACAACACTGCTTCATTGTTTTCAGCCCTGCTGTGCAGGAACGACAGAACCCCCAACAGAACCCCACAGCTAGAAAACACATATTTGCAGAGAGTGCAGGAGAGAGAGAGATCAAAACAGGACCACAGCGTGGCCTGGCCTTTGTAAATAATAATTAGTTATCAGGTGTCCCAAGCTCTTGTCCCCGCTCCAGTCAGAGGAGTTTTTCACAAAGCAAGATAACCAGTTACACCAGGGCTACTCAAATAAATTAGAGAAATCTCTGGCTTAACCAGTTTGAACCAGAAATGTCACTTCCAGTCTGAAAGACTGTGGTTTCTCTAGTGTTCTTACTTCTTCCACAGTTGATTTTACTGCTGCACTGCAGGTTGAGGCGATGGACAGAACCATAGTCCAAAGCTCTGCAAATTCAGGTTTTACAGCAGAAAAACAAATGCCGGTGATGTCACTGATAATGACCTGATGAATTAATTATCATCATTAATTCATCAGCACCTAGTATTCAGGTCAGGCGATGCAACATGGCAAAGATATTTTAGGTTAAATCACCACTTATGGTTTTAATTGATGAGAGTTCACAACTGCATGTACAAGGTTTGGACCAGCTCTCAGATTAGACATGATGCTTGATGGAACAGCAACCTGTAAGGATGGCTTCATTGTTATTTAGTCACTACCCTATTTTGTGAAAGACTGAAAGAAGAACTTGTTTAACATGATCCAACTCCAACTGCCAGTCCCTATTGTTGCACATTTTGAATTGTGCTTTACAGGTTGATTATTTATAGGGTTGATTACTGGTGATGGATTAACACCAACTCTATATTAATACGGATAGACCACAGGGTAAACTAGTCGAAGGTTGTGTGGACGGTGTAAATATCTGAAGTATTTAGCCTACGCTGATATATGATATATTGTGAATTAATATGATGCTTTGTTGGGTCTGTGTTTTTAATTAAAACGGCAAATTCTCCTTTGAGTGAGTGAATCTGATCCCATTAACTCTGAGCTAACTTCTGTGTTATTAGGTTCACTCAAGTTAACAGCCAGACTCCTTTTTTTCATTTTTCCGACGGGGAAACACACAGGCATTTTATAGCTTCCTTTGAGAAATTCCTCCAGCTCTGAGGGTAAGCTGTGAGATGGGTTAAATAAATGGAAATCACACTTGAGGTTGTTAAGAAAAAAATCCATAAACAGAGTTCTGCCTTTCTTAGGCAGTGGCCCCAGCAACAGTATTAAAAGCATAAACATGCTAATTCTTCTCCGTTGGCTGATTTAATTTGAAATCTCATAATTCTTACTCATCTCTCAGTTGTTTGTCTTTATATGAATCACAGAGAGAGAAAGAAAGGTACTCAGTTTCCTGGCACTGACTTGCTTTTACCTGTAAAAGAACCCTGGGTACCATTTATCTCTTTTTTTTTAATTACATTCTTTTGTACAGAACTCAACTCGGTTTGGCCAATAGAGGCAATCCAGTGTATTACATTTCTGAAAATAGAGTAAAGTGCTTGTGGAACAAAGGAGGTGCTTCTTAGTTCAGATGTAAGGGTATATTTACTACAATCTTTTGCCATATAAGGTTACTACATCTCACACTGGAGAGTCAGGGTTTTCCCCAGGTTTTGGCCAGAGGAAAAATAAACACAAATTTGATCGCTGATGATATTACCGCCATGTCCTGATGTGAACTTTCCATCGAAATGAACATCAAAACAAAACAAGACCTATAGTCAATGGTTTGAATTTCAGCCTCCCATGACCATCTGGCAATGTAACAGCGTTTGGCTGCGGTCCAAAATTCTTGTTCGGCAAGACGTCAGCAGACAGCTCACTTTCCTAGTGGCCACTGGTCAGCTGACTGAGTTACTGTAGCGAGTCAATTCCTCGCCAGCATAATCATCTTCACAACAGTCTTCCTTCTGAGCACCACAGCTGTAATTCTCGGCTTTTTACCGATTTCTTTGCCGGTTTATTTCTGCAGTAAAGACTTCCGGAGACTCTAAAGAACAAATTTTCACTCCTCACGAGTTTATGTCCTCTGTGGCAGCGGAACATGTCACAGCTGCCGTCACAGACTCCTTTTAATCAGCCTTAAAGCCCAGCACTTGTAAGGCTGATTAACTCTGAGAGACTCACAACAGTCAGGTTTGCAGACACACACAGTCTGAGCAATGTCCAGGCTACAAACAACCCCTAATGCAGCAAGTAGTCACACTGATGTTCTCTCCATTCAAAAAGAGAATTTGTTGTAAATGAATGTAATAAATGCGGTAAAGCCATTATTGCTTTTCCTCTCTCTCTGCAGCAGTAATGAGCGTAGTATTTTCTGCTCATTTTTAATAGGGCACTGTGTTAAAATGCTCTGCAATTAAGTTTTATAGTGGAAGGGAAAACCGTAAAAGTACAGTATATTTTTTTAAGGACCGATAATTGGTTTGCTGAAATCTAAGAGGGCAAGTTGACTCATGTCAGATCTCAATCTGTTATGCCTGTATAAAATTGGTTTTATTTCAAATTAAAAAAAGATGAATTAATCAAAAGTAATCAAAAAATGTAACGGTATAAAATAAATATTTTCTGATGTGCCTGCAGTCGTTTGTAGCCTTGTAAGCAAAGGCATCGGACAATGCTGATTATCGCAGAATGCCCGATATAGGCCTGACTGATTAATCAATTAGGGGATCAGGAGGTAGAGCGGCTTGTCTAATTATTGGGAGGTCGATGGTTTGATCCTTGGCTTCTCCCGGCGACGTACTCTTGGGCAAGTCGTGGCTGTGCATAGTGTGTGAATGTGATGGAGGAGGACGAATGTGTGAGTGGATGATTGTGACACACAGTGTTGAGCGTTTGAGTGGTCATTGAGACTTTTCAATTGCTGTATAAATGTAGCCCATTTACCAGATGTCACTATTTACATTAACCAACTGTTGAATCAGTGACATCCACGGCTCATTTTCATAGTTTTCCAAATCACCTTATGTATTTCATTAGTGGACCTGATAACATGTTTTCTATTTAGCACAGAGCCAAACAATCTTAGCAATCTTACAGTACATGCTCAATAACTAAGATATAATGTTTACCTGTCCAATAATACCATGGTAACTTTGCACTTATACTATTTTTCTGTCCTTTATATGTCGTTCAGATGTTCTGAACTAGATTCTGAGATATGATTAAACCTTACAGTTTACAGTTTTGGCAGAAAACAATGACATAAAAACGAATTCCTGTTTCTTCTTTCTATTTGCCGTAATTATCAAATAGAGACTTTTGATGTGTCTTACTATACCACAAACTATTATTTTCTCATATTTGCTTCAGGTCTCCGTCGCCCTGGCTACATCACAACCACCCAGAGGGGAGGGGCCAAGTCCTGAAAGTATGGAAGTCAGTGGGGCGCCAGGCTTCGCCCCAAGCCCTCAGAGCGAGGCAGTGGCTGATGACCTTCAGGAGCTGTCCCTCCAGCCGCTTCCCAACACGATGCCTCTTCAGGAGCGCAAGAACGGTGAGGCGGTGTTGCACATACATGATTGGTTCTTGGACGATGCCCACATGTCACATTTTGGTTTTTAATGAACGGGTCAGAGGAGTTGTCGCACACAGTCATTTAGCAAAAATGCTCATTCTTTCTCAACTTTTCACTGTTTAACCTTTTTTGTTGTTGAATTCACAAGCATGGTTATGGCTGGATACATTTGCACTGGCCTGCTTGTTTCAACTGCTCTACAGTGTATCGGCTTCCAACATAACTTCTTAGCATGTTTTTGATATTTAGCTATTTATCACTTGAGCAAAGCCTGAGGCAGATGAAGATTAAACACAGTTTAACATAAACATTTAATTTGGCGTACAAATATTGTATATTTATATTGACATTTTACATAGGAGCCATCATTTGGTAAGGAGCAGGATGGACTTGTCAGTGAAACAGGGTTTTTCTTAATGTTGCTTACATCAGAACTCGCCAGCAGCACTCTGCTGGGGCTTTCATATTTGAATGTTATGTCCAGTTCTTTGTAATCAGGTGCTATTCAGCAGCTTATCAGCCTTATGGGCCCATTGTGTATGTGCATTTTGCCCTTTTGAACTTTTGAACTACCACCTGACTCTTGACTTTCATCACAAATCTGACCTGGTTTTGTTAAGTTTACCAAAACACAGAAACTACATAATTTCCATAAAGGGTTTGCTGCAGCTTCACACGGTTGAATGTTTTGAAGTAGGCAGGCAAAGACTGACCCGTTGTCCACTAGATCAAATGAGATGCGTATGACATTGTATTAACAGATTTGTTATTTCAGACCATATGGACAGTTTTCATCTGAGCTAGTGCATGCAGGAAACGCCCTGCCCTCCTGTTACAGAAACTGTACTCCTATGTTCTTTCTTCCATCTAAAATTAATTTTTAGACTACTCATCTTTCATAGAGATGGTTGATTTCAAGCAAAAATTCCACTAAGCCACAAACAAGCGTCAATGTTACATAAATTGGGCTAAGAAGAAAGCAGAAGAAACACTTATGTGAGAGGCAGAAGTTAAGTGTCAGATGTGTCTGTACATCTTGTACATTTGTCAGTGGAGACTTTACCTCAGCACTACAGGGCCTGAGGCAAGAGAGACATAGATTAAAGTGTTGAGGTGAAGGCTGTGTGCACTGAAGACTCCAGAAAGAAGGGAGTGAAGAAGCTGCTGTACCTAATTGGCTTGCTCCTCTGCACTGACCTCTATTACAGGAGATTAGAGTGTGCTTCATGCTTGCTGTGAGGATGTAAGACACTGTCTGGAGTTAGCGTAAAGCACTTGGCCCTTGCATCACCTCCCTGTGTTTTAAACCTCTGTGCGGAACTTCATTCATCATTTATATATTTGGTTTGCAAAATTCCGCCTTTAATACAAGAGATGTTTGGAAATGCTGCTGACCTCGGTTTAGTTTCAAAACTCTGTATTTTAGTCGCTACGGGCAGAAACAGATTTTTGGAAACTATGAGATAAACACTCGCAACCTCTCGGTGATTCGGGTTTTTAGGTCAGGACGTGGCCTTCGCTGATTCGTCAGGCCCATATCACATGACCCGCTTTCGGACGAAAACATCCGGCATTAGCCTCGGCTACCAGTGTATAACAGAACATGGATAATCAGTTACAAGTGTTGCTGAACATATTGTCTTTGCTCACAGCTGTTTTGCAGTTAAATTCAGAATTTTACGATGAAACTGTTTACTTGAGTAGGAGATGAGCTATTACTCCAGGAATGCCTCTAAGCGGCCCGTGTATGTGAGTGGTCACGTCATAGGCTTAGCCATTTTGGGCGTGTTAGTAGGAATGAGGATTAAAACTGATACAGAGACAAAATGCTGTTTGTTTTAGTTAACGCTGTTTTCAAATGCATGACTTCTTGAAAATCAACATTCGATCAAAAAAACAAGTTGCACTGCTGTGGACGTCCGCCTCATGAGATCTTGAGTGGGCCTTTGCTGTTGAACTGAACGCACTGCACAACGGACAGGAGTCACTTAACATCACTCTCTGTGATAACAAAAATAAATGTAGGTGAAGGTGAAACGAGCCACAACACCTGTGTGGTAATGCTCAGAGTTTACAACCCAACCTGACTGCAGAGAGTAAATAGCACTCCAGGCTCAAACTTGTCAAGATTTTGGTCAGTAGATGACACAATTGCGGAGCTTCGGGAAAACATTGTACGCAGGCTATGTAATCTACAGTTGACATTTCTACAACATACAACCTGAGGGCACATCTTCAAAACATGACTCCAAATGAACGAAGCCTGGTGCCGGGAATTCAACACAAACAGATGTTTAACGTTTATGTTGAACTAAATGTACCTATACAATTACTTTGATTACTAGTTATTATTTTAATAAGAAATAATAAGTCTTAAATATTTGAAGGTATTATTTTGTTCTCTGGGACATTGTGAGGTGTAAACATCTGGCTCCTTATACTTGATAAGTATCTTTTGAGGTTATTTCCTGTTGTTGAGGCCGATTACATCACACCACAACTGATGTTTTCTGTTGAGTTGACACTTCTATGTAGTGCCACACAAGATCAAATAGTATCTTTGTCAACTGATGTAGTCACCAAAACACTATCTCTTATATGTATTGTAGTATCCGTGGCATAGTGTAACAATTCCTTTCAAATGTGCACACACACACCTTGACATATCAGAGTCAGCCACACTGGCTATTGTTCCAAGCTGGGCGTGGGGTGGCCGGGTTTGTGTAGACGGTTGGTTGACCTACTGTAGATTTGTCAGGAGAAAAAAGGGATAGGCAAGGTTGGACCTGTGAATGATTTACCATCTTCTGGGGGTGGCAAAAGTGGCAGAGAATAATACAGAGTAACACAAACATTACAAATCTATTGCATTACAGTTATAGCTTTAACCATTGGCTTCAACAGAATAGTGAAAAAGTTGTATTTATATCTCATGAACAATATTTCGGGGGATGTTTACATGATTTCAGAAATGTTTAAGATTGGTCCTGTGACTACTTGTCACGGGACCATGTTTACCTCACAGAACCACACATGACACCCACTCTCTCTCACGCAGCCTCAGGCCACCACTCCCAAATTTAAACAACCTCTCCAATTGTTAGCCTGTTCTTTATACACTTCTCTCTGCTAGCCTGACATGTTGCTGCAGGTACTCCTGGACCAAGCTGGCTGCAGAGCACTGTCTAGATGCAATGCATGTATCTGCAAGTGTAGTTCTCCGTGCACACATTACACACACACACAGTGGAATGGCCACATAGTAAAGATTATCTAAGTTCTATCTCTGACAGCAGGTTATGCAATCTGTTTATCGCACAATGTTCCTTCCCCAGTAACAGTGGAGTGCTTGAGATTTATTGTTAAACAGACATGTCTGTATGTGTATAGAAAGGATGACATGTTTTTCAGGATGAGATGAGAGATGTGTGTGTGTGCGTGCGTGCAGGCGTGCGTGCACGTGTGTGCATATACCTTTACAAAGTGAGGAGTTTTTTGGAAAGTGTGGACTCTTTTTCAATGGGCTGTTTGAGGGTTTAGACTTAGTTTTAAGGTTTGGGTTAGGCATTTAATTTGGATGGTCAAGGTAAGGGGCTAATGTCAATGAGAGTCCTCACTAAGATAGAAGTACAACACACCTGGTGTTTGTGTGTTTTCTTGTGTGAGAGTGTGAGTTTTGAATCAAGATATACAAAAGGGGCTGACACAACAGAGACTGGTCTTACAAAGCAGTTCACATTTCCTGGCTTCTCAGTTGTTCCACAGCTAACAAAAGCAGTCAAGGCAAGATAATGAGATTGAGATCATTGAAAACTCTGAGGTGGAGAATGCGGTGTGGGCTGTGGCAGCAAAAGGGAAAGAGAAGAGGTGGGGGAGGTCTTGTCTGAAATGGCAGTATTGCGTAACTTTTTCAGAGAGACAACAGAAGGAAAGCGCGTGAAAATGGAAAGCAAGAAAGGAGGGGTTGTGTTACTTGTACAAAAGGAGCTGAGACTTGTTTGTTTTTTTTCCTTACGTTCTACGTCCAGAGTGGCTGTGAGAGTGCAGAGGAGTCACTCTTGCTAAAAAAACGAGTTTGTTTTAACAAGTCCTCAAAAGTTCACAGGAGGAGAAGGGGAGGGATAAAGGTGTAGCCAAGGAGAGACTGGAGCCCATGGGTGGACCTTGTTGTTATCCAAGGAGCAATAAGGGACAGACACACAGACCTGCACACACCCTCTCTGTCAGGGCATGCACACACTTGTAGACAGACAATCCAGAGACAGGGAATGTGAGGTGCACTGCCGCCTGTGGAGTACCAGCTGCCGGTGAGAGGAAAACGTGTTTAATGTGGCTTTTTCTTGCTGGACTTCTCTTCAGCCTCCCGCCGCTGTGGGGTTTTCTCCCACTGTTCCCTTTGCTTGTGTTGGGAGTATGAATCACTGAACTTGCTGGGAGGGTGACGCTTCCCTTCAGCATGGTGCAGAGGGATATGCCTATCCTGCCAGGTAAAGTCCACTTCACTACAATGTATTTTGCTTTCAAATCGTTGAACAGATGGCATCAATGATTAAACCTTTCCTTTAACACATACCAGGACTATGAAGTAAACCTGTTGCTGGTTTTGAATGGAAACTGCTACATGCTTTATCACTATTGCACAATGATGCTGCGCTGAACATTTTTGCAGCCACAAAGGAAAGATCAATTAAAAGTCGAAACCGCAAACCTCCAGATGTTGCTAAATTGGGTAATGCTGTGGGAGCAGTTTTCTCACAGGTCCGAGGAAGTGGCACATAAACAAAACACTACGCAGCAGTGTGTAGATGTAGTGTTTTAAGTGACAGGTGGGGGCTGTGAGGCCAGGGTTTGCAGGGTTGGTCCTGGATAGACCTGAGCAGACGAGTGGGGGTTTAGCAGGACAGAAAGGTGTGGTTCATGAATTGGGTTACTCTCAGAAAGTGACAGCCCTTCCCCCTTAAATTGAAGAATGACAAGGTAAGGCACCCCTGCTTCCCGTGGACTGCATGACTGCAGGCCAAGGGCCAGATTAGAACAGAGAACACAGGTCTGGCGGAGTCTGGAGCCAGGGGGAAAAACAAGGTTGGAGGCAATATAGACTCTGCCCCAGATTTACACGGGAATCACCAACTGATTTCAATCAGAACAGATTGTTCCAGATCATGACACAGCCTAGAGAGTGAGACAGAGACGGCAAGTTTTGGTTCTACCACATTCTCCAGCCTCTGATATCACTGATCATCACAGCTCCAGTAAAATCAGTTGTTTGCTGCAGTTGGTTGAATTGAAAACCTTCGTCCCTGTTGTGTTGCAGGCAAACAGGCAAGTTTATATTGACGGGTCTAGAAACGAAGCCTCCAGCGCCTGAATGAGAAACTGTGATTTTTGTGGAACGTCACGCTTTGTTGTCTCAATAAATAAACGGACCGAGAGAAGTTATTGGCCTTGGAAAGAGTTACTGCATATGGACTATAATTAGATTGAAGTAAGAGAAATGGAAGAATGCCTGGTCAAGAAAATGCTGCTGACTCAGGCTGAAATTCCGTGAGGTTGATGCCGACCACATCAGGCAGACTAGTAAATCAAAAAAGTCCCTCTTCATCCTTGCATAATGACAATCAGACAGAAATCTGTTTGCTGATGTCAGAAATTCAAAATGCTGATGTAATCTGATCCCACACAACCAGAGTGTTATGCTGCTGAGCAGTGTTTTAGATAAAATAGCTAGATATATAGCCTAGGCTGAGGCTAGCCGAGCCCAGTAGTGATTCAGGGAGACTGATAGTGCTGTTATGTAACAAGCTGGGAGGCTGCCAGCAGCAGAGGCCCTATAGCACTCAGTCAAGCTGAGAGTAGGAGGCTGAGAACGAAGGGAAGAATCAGTCGGATAGATTGATAGAGGGAGAAAAGGAGGAGAGAATGAAGAAACGTGCTGTATGTAAGGGCAGAGAGGACAAAATGGAAAATAACAGTATGAATATGCACTGTGTAAATGTATGTGGGGGAAGGAAGGAAGGAAGGAAGATTGTGTTTCAATCTTATCTAAACACACCGTGTCTGTTACAACCACAATCCAGTTGCACATCTCCTCACCTCTCTGCTCTTGACTCTGGAATTGTATTAGATAATGTCCATACGCCCAAGACGCTCCAAACATAAAAATCTCCCAGTAAAAACAAAATGTCAAAATGGAATAAAACATGACTGGCTTAACAAGGATGTCTGCATGTATTAACCTGCAGCCCGAGTCTCAGAGGGGATTTTCAGATCGATCTAAACAAGTAAAGACCAAATGTTGCGTATGGTGATTGTTAACTGTCTTCAGTCTAATAAACATGCATGCACAAACACACTTATGCAACTGCCTGGCAAAAATCTTAGATGTGTCCAGCACACCCCACACACATACACCCACAAACTCTGCATGACTCACTACGGACACACACACGAACACACACACACACACACACATAAACACAAACACAAACCTGGACATGCACTTACAGGCTTTGCTAGTCCTCTATTTTCACTGTGTTTCCTGACAGCATGGAATTTCTACAAGCTCAAACACACTCAAGAAGTTTGATTTGTGATCCAGTAAATTACTGCTGGATAATGAGAAGTGTGAGGGCAGAGCCAAACAGCTCTATTCAGATCTGTAGCCTAAAGCTAAAGAAAAGAATTTGTTCTCGTATGTCTGCAACAGGAACATGGTGACTGCACACCCTGTGTTACAAGCCCACTCATGTAGCTCAGTGATCTGAACAGGTATACACACACACACAAAAGCTCACACTTAATGGATCTTATGTCAAGCACTTGAGGGCATCAGGCAACAGTGTTACAACATGCAAAATGGAGAAGATAAGGATGCCCATGTCTGTTGCACTCTCACGCTGTTTTTATACGTGAACTCTGTAAAATGTTTGAAAAATTGGGAGTTTGGCCATAAAAGCTAAAATTTTGTGGGAAAGTTGAGACAGAGAATCAAAGCAAATGGAGGCTTTATATTATAAAAACTGGCAAAAATCAAATGAGAAATTAGAATTAATGGCCCCAATAAAGCTAAAACAAACCAGACACATATTCTAATTGAATGGCCCCTCTTATTTATCCTGAGAATTTTGTATTCTTCCAGTTTCCTGCCCATCGCATTGGAAATGTCATCATAATGCACAGTCTTGCGTGTGTTGAATATTTATATCATATCACATGGGCTCACTCTGACATTTTTCGCACGTTTTACTAGGGTGCTGCCAGGGGTTGCAGAAAACGTCCAGAGCCACTGACATTTGAGTTTTTCACATGGATCAATAAAGAGAAACATTTCTAGAAAAATTGTCCGGACTTTAGTGCATGTCTGAAAGCAGCTTCAGACTCTACTGCACTACTACTTTGAAAATATTTGAATTACTGTGCATGCAGTTGGAAGCTCCTGCCTTTCTCCTCCGACATGCAGCTACACAGACATGTGTCCTCGAGTCGGTTAAATTTGTCACTCTTCTTCAACTCAACTAGCTCTGGTGTTTCTGAATAATAGAACAGCCATGACAGCCTGTGACTCACCTGCCTACAGCAAGTGTGGCATACTTAACGTTAGCAGACGAATGTAACAGAGGTCACTATGAGCCGACAGGACTCCTGTTGTTTTGTAAGATTACTCAGATGCTGAGGCATGTACAGGAGAAAATGACTGTCTGTAATTTAGTCAAATGCTGAGTATTTTCCCCCTAACATGATTTTCAGACAAAAAGACCTCAGAGATAGTTTCCTCTGGTGCCAGAGTAAGACTTTCTTACACAAACAGAAAACTTTGTTGATAACAGCAGATACCATTAGCAGAGTCACCAGGGAAAACCCAGAGGGCTGGGTTCCTTTCTCTTTAATTTGCTCGTCTCTTTGGCCACCAGTGTGCACTCGCTGTCAGACCGACAAAAGAACACAGCTGTTTGTGCTTGGATTGAAATACTCTGGGTCATTAAGGACTCATCACGGCCACTTGATACCTCTGCACCCCTGAGTGCTGTGAATGGGTTGGTGTCTTGTCTTTGTTTTTTGGCTAAAGCAATGTGGTAACTTGATGAAAAGACAGCAAACTTTAAATTTATGAATATTTGATGAATGGACACTAAAGTTACTTTCAGAAACGTACTGAACTCTAGCTAATCTTTTGAAATAGTCTGGAGTGGCTGCATGTAGTGCAATATCTGTCCTAGTCACTTTCTGAGATTATCAGGAGGATTCACTGCAAGTGAGTGGGCCAAAGATGATGTTTCAAACACCCGGCAGACACAAAAATTAAAAAATCAAATAATACAAATATCTCAGGAACATGTAGAAAACCCAACAAAGATGTCAAGCAACAAGATTTCAGAGCTTTTAGTAATAAGGGCTGATGTCAAGGCACTGAAATATATAATGAAATAATAAACATGATCTCAGAAGGAATACCTCGCTGGTGTGTTCTGGATTATTTTGTTGTTGTTACCAAAAACCTCTTCTTTTGTTTTTTGTTGGATAATGCTGCGTTGTTCATATATGAAAGGCAAACTCTGGATAAACTCTTTCTTCGATGCATAATCAAGTATTATGTGTAACTAAAATATAAGGTTTATATAAGCACCTTCTTATTTTACAAAAACCCGAAACCTGTGGCCCCATTACAGGCTGATGTCATGTTGGTCATTCACAGCCGGGCTTACATTGGATGTAAAATAAATAAACAGAGAGAGAGAGCAGGAAGAGGAATCCATTAAAACCCCACAAAAGTCTTTCTTCAAACAAGGCCAAGGAAACCATCTCTCTCTCTGACACTCTCTTCCTCTTCATTTCTCCTTTGCTCTGTCTTAACTTCCAGTCTGTTGTTGCAGGACTGAAATGAAACCAGCCGTAAAGGAACAAACTAATGTGGGCTTCAGCTACAACTAGGGCAGGAGGTTTGGGGGATTTGTTATAATAAAAATGAATTTCAGATGTCGGAGTTATGTAACCGTGTGTTACAAAGCCGTCACCACGGGGAGCAGGGAACACCCCACTCCAGCACGGGCACTCTGTTTTCCTCTCTCTGTCTCAGACTTTACTCCTCTCTGAAAATCTCATTTGCTGAGCATGACCTCAACTCCCCTTCTTCTTCAGTCTAGTCTGTTTTACAGTGAAGCTTCATCTTACCAGATGCTAACAGCTGCCAGCTGGCCAGTGGCTCCATTTTTCATTCAACACTTCTACCTTAGATGCCCCTCTCCCTTCATCAGGGAACAATCAGACCTCAGTTGGACTTTTTATTGACCAGATGTGACACAGCGGTGGGTGTGACTGCAGGTCGGTCAACAAAGCCCCTTTGACCATGCATGTATGATGGCTTTTAAAGGGCCTATTTTTTTGACTCACTTCAAAATTATACAGCATTCAGGTGGCTTCTTGGAGCTTTCTACAATTATTTAACTTCTTTAGAGAATAATTCAACATGAAATCAGACATCTATATCATAAGCACCACATTTTGACTATACTATAGGTTTGTCTTCCCTACTGCGTCTATTTCTTTCAATGGATATTTCCCCCTCATTTTTAAATTGAAGTCTCTGCCAATACCAGAGCAGAATTGTTTTTTACAATAGATTAAACAAGCAGGCCCGGCCAGTAGATAGTGATCAATGACCCATCAAATATCAGAGAAGAACACTTGTGCCTGTGGATGTCAGTAATGTGGTGCAGTAGTACTAAATGTAGCTGCAAACTTGTGATTTGTCCTACCAGTGGTAAGCAAACAGAGCAACAGGAATATAGCCACCATTGTTTTTTCTGGGCGTATAGGTGTGCATAACCTGTTTGATAAAGTAATCAAAGTCTCCCAGAGCAGTGACTGATTATTAGCAGCATTGTTGGTTCCAAATAAACTTGTTTCTACTGTAATTACGGTACACATAACTGTTGGTTTGGTGGTTCAGTGGTTAGTACTACAACTTCCTCCCTCAGTCCAAACACATGCAGACTGGGGTTAGGTTAATTGGAGGTAGGTGTGTATGAAATTGTGAATGGTTGTTTGTCTTTGTTTGTTGGCCCTGCGTTACACTGCCACCTGTCCAAGGTGTACCCACCTGTCGCCCAATGTCAGCTGGTATTGGCTCCAGCTCCCCCCTGTGAATCTCAAACCATAAGCAATGTAGATAATGGATGGATTTAGGCTTGATTGTCTGACTATAGTTGTTGTTCTGTGTGTACAATTTTTGCTTTTTTTGAAGAAATTGTTCTTTCTTGATTCTTGTTGTTCTGGATTTGTACCCTTGGTGTTGAATGCACTTATTGTCGCTTCGGTTAAAAGCGTCAGCTAAATGAAATGTAATGTAATGAAACCATTGCTTCTTCTTCAAACACATGAAGTGTTGGCTTACAAGCTCCTGGCAGTCAGTTTACATCTTCCAGGACAAACTCTCTGTGTTTGTGCTCTTCCAGTACAAACACAGTAAGTGATTAAGTGCAGGATTGCTATTGCAGCATATACATCAAGGTTTTATGCCAGATTCCACTTCTATTCCTAATGAGTAAACACACAGCTGCCATACAGCTAACAGTCTCCTCAGTGTGAGCGCCTCTGTTCAGATATCATTAACAAGTCTCCTCAGGCTATGCCTCTTTACGGTTCAGAAATGTCAGTGGATCAACACAAAAATAACCTGGGCCTGATGTCAGTGTTGAGACACAGCCAAATTCAAACAGTGCTGGTAAATTCCATAGCGGAGCGGGAGGGAGGGACCAGGAAGTTAAGGAAAAAACACCTTAAGTTTTCACTGCTGGAATGTTAATCGTTGGTGTGACCTGTGAGGCTGACATTTAGCCTGGCTGGTTGCTCAGCGGGTCCTGTTTTGTTTGGGTGTTCTGTAAACAGAATAGTTTCGGACAAATATCTAGTTCAAGGAAAAAGATGCCTAATATTTCAAACAACAATTCCAACTTTCTGCTTGACATATAGATTTGCTGTATAACAATGGATTGAATTGGTACCATACTATCTCAATTCTGCTGCAGACTTGCAGAAGAGTAAGTTTAAGAGGAGACATTGATAGACGTCCTTCAATATCATAGTCTCATTGTGATAGAATATATTATTTGTTTCCATGATCTAAATATAGCATGGAGGAGGCACTACCATAAATACAGAAATTCATGGTCAACATGTTGAATACATTTCCTCACTCGCTCCCTGTGTGACTTGCCTGGTCTTGTTTGTTGGTGGTGACTGGGGAGGTTTGCAGAAACTGCAAATTTTTGCTTAGAGGTTAATGGAATGCAGTAGGGTAATTGTTATGGGCTGGTCTGAAGAACACGCCATGCTCTGTGCAAAGAAGGTCATGATGTTCCACGACCAGGTAGAAAATGAAAAACATTTCGGTTGTAGACACTTTATCTCCCCAACTTAAGCTGTGTGAAGATAAACAGAGCACCAGTGGGAGGACTTGGTGTATTTTTGCAGCTGTTTAATTGTGGTGCTGATGTTTGGAATTCAACTGCAAGTAGTAGTGAACTCAGAGGGTTAATATACTGAATAACACTATATTAATATCTATTATCTCCTAGATAATGATATGCTCTAATTGAAGAGGCACTCTGGCACAGGGAGCCAGTGTTAAACATTTGGACCCATACTCAGAGTTAGAACACTGTCTCGTCTTCAGCTTTTCATCTGGGGATGTGGTTGATGGTATTTGTATTCCTCTGCAGCAGCAGCAGCAGCAGCGACATCCATTGGCCAGAGCCATTGTGTTTTCAGGTTATCCAGCCGTGTTTGTGAACATGATATCTCAAGAGTGCCTTGAGGGACTTTCTTCAAATTAGGGACAAAAGTTCACGTGCACTCAAGACTAAGCTTTTGATGGTCCAAGGTCACTGTGATCTCACACAATCCTATTTTGCCTCATGAACCCCTTATCTAAACAATGCCATGAGAGAATCCTTAAAAGATTGGTTTAAATGTTGGCTTAGCCAAAATGATCAAACTGTTAGATATGGGTGGTCAAAGGTCAAGATCACTGTAGTCTCACAAAACATGGCTTCCTGAACATGATGTCTCAAGTCTGCCCGAAGGGAATTTCTTAAAATTTGGACCAGTTGCTACTTGGACTCAAAGATTAGCTGATTAGATTCCAGTGGTCAATGGTCATGGTGACCTCATATCTGTCTAAAGATATTTACACTTAAACAGCACTGGTTGGTGGAAGCATACGACCATAGGGCGGTAAATTATGTTAATTTTTGACGCCTTCTCTCAATCTTCAAATGTACTACAAATGAATAAACACAGAAACATTTATTCATACAGACGTTGATCAGATTGAATCAAACTTGTCGGGATGGAGCCCCATGAGAAGCATACCCCACATGGGGGTGCCTTAGATGAACCTTAAACACTGTTTAGAGGGTGTAGGAGGGTCACAAGCAATGACATCAGAGAGAAACAACATATTTAAGATGGATTTGATTCTTCAGCTCATTAGATGATTGGAAAGCCAACTGCACAGGACCAAAGGAATCATTTGATAATAGCAGAGAGGTGGGCCCTCAGTGTGCAGATGAAAAAAGAGTGGCTGGCAGTTGTCTTCTTGCCTGAACATTTGTAGAATCTCTTTCTATGTTGTTTTGGTATATGTTTATTTGTGTGTTGCCTTTGTGTTTGCCTGTAAACCTCAATCGCGGTTTGGATGCCACTTAAAAAGAAACAACCACTTTTTTTAGCTGTTTATCTTCCTGGTGGTCATAATGACCAACTGGATGCTGTAGGGGAGTTTTCATTCATTTACACACACAGGAAGTCTCTGAGTCACTATTCCAGCAAGATCTTCATGCTGTAATTGTATCCTGTCTGCTTGCTTGTGTTTTTCTTTTCTTTTTTTTTATTCCCAAGAATATTTTTCAGTGACGGATAAGGCAAGACTCTGATTAGGATGTCCAAGGTCAAATAGCTTCACTGGAATTTTCTCAAAGCCAGAACTATGATAACTTTTCTTGGTAAAGGTTCAAATTACCACTGAATCAAATGGTTGTGATTACATTACTATATCACTGTACACAAACAGCATGTAAAAGCATCCTACTGGTGGTGTACATGTAAATATTGGCAAGCCACCAAGGAATGAGGCCTGCTGGGACATTTTGGCCTGTTCTCACAAAGTCAGTTTGGGTTGAAATTAGATTTAGGTTTAGTTGTGATGTTTTTTTTTAGTTGTGATGTTTGAGGAGAGTGTGTTGTCATCTTTGTTTCCTGTCCAGACTGTGACTCATAACAGCAGGTGGACTTTAATCACACACTCATAACAGACAGTTATCGTAGAAACCAGCCACTGTTTGTTCAAGGTGTTGTCTGTGTTTTCAGGTGTGTCACCTGCGGAGCAATGTGCGGGTTGACCACATGTCGCACTGTGTGCAGTGAGTGTCTAATGTGATATTTATGCGCAGGTCATTGTTTTATTAATAGGTCGACTGCTCTCTGTGCTGTAAGTATAGTGGAGGAGAAAGGTATGAAAGCCATGCATCTCCCTTTTGTGTCATGCCTCATAAAACATTGATTTAGTCCAAGGCATTGGGGCTTAAAGTTTGTGTGTCAGTGTCTATGTGTGTGCTTGCGGTGCCACGATGTGTGTGCCTCAAAGTAACCTTACCCGATTGCACAGGTGATACCAAGCTGAATATAGCCCCCTTATAGCCAGCTGGCCTTTCTATTTAAAACAGTAGAGAAAGGAGGGGGGTGTGGGGTTGGGGGGTTGGGGGGTTGGGGGGTTGGCGTATACCATCCGCATTCTGCAGGAGTCAGTTTAATGGTGGCAACGGGGCTGCGAACCAATCCAGAGTTTTTCAACAGGGTCGAAATACAACTGCTTTGGTTCTCGGGTTTCACCAGGCCCATAACTCTCATCTTTTCTCAAAACATATTTCCGGAGTCCCTTTGTGAGTAAGCTGCCTTTCCTCAAGGACAGACTGCTCCAAGGAAATTGTTTCAGAATTGCAGCGGTGATTGGATATCAATCAATCAATCACTTTTTTAAAAGCCATGTGATTCATCCCAGTATCGGATTCACTCAAGCATCTCTGACAAAGGTCGATTATGTCCTATGAGGTCATCGCTGAAAACCGTTACTGCCGCTTCTACTCATGCCATAAAACCTGCTCATAGATGACTGAGTCACCATTTGAGAGAGCGAGCCTGTGTATTTAGAGGAGTTCAGAATGTGTTAAAGAACTGAATTTTGTCGGTGATGGTGTTGTTTGTGTGCATGTATTTCACAGGGAGGAGGTTTGCATGTTGCAGCCCCCTCCCCTCAGCCTGTAACTGTGAATGAATAGCAACAGCTGAGCAGGAGAACTTTATCGGCAGCACTCCCCGCTCATGCGTGTGTGTGTGTGCGTGCGTGTGTGTGTGTGTGTGTGTAAGATTCAGGAGGAGCTGCAACCAGAGCAGTCTCTCTGGGAACTCTCTCTCTCTGCCGAGATCACTGCCGTCCTCTCTCCCTCCCCTGCTCGCTGCTTTTCAGTTTCCTCCCCTCTCGTCTCCCTTAGTCTTTTCATCCACAACTCGTCCCGTGGATTTCTTCACCCTCCCCTCCCCTCGCCCTCTCTGGGCAACCTTCGCAGAGCAGCGCTGTCGTGACTTGCCGTCTGCCACTGCAAGGGAAAGAGAGAGCAGGAGGAAGAAAAGAAAGAAGGAGAAACTGAGACAGACCAATCGATTACTCTGGTACTGAGGAGGCTGAGAGAGACACTAGAGGAGAGGAGGTTGCAGTCTTTTTCCTGCTCGTTCTGGTTGTATGGGAGTCTTCTCCGGCACTTGATCCACGTTCTTCCCTTTTGAGAGAGTGGACATCGAATTGAAGGGACAGCTGGGGCTGTTTAGAGACGGGACTCGTCTTTCCCTCCCCCCTTCAGCCTAAAGTGCCAACATTTGGGACTTCGGAGGAGGACCTTCTTTTACCCGAAAGGTTCAATGTTTACCAAAAATAACAGATCTCCATTCTGAATGATAATGCTGGACACCAACAACTGCCTGTCCTTTGAACTCTCCCCACCGGGCTCTCCTCCAATGGGAGACGACGTGGACATGGAGAAGGCAGGACTGAAGATGGATCATGACCGACATGTCTATCACAGCTTGAAAGAAGGTGGGCGATCGGGATATGCTCACAAGTTAACTGGTATGACTTGAGTTTATGTGCCTCTGCAGGTTCACGTCAGTACTTCATGACTTCATATAAATAGTTAATAGGGCTGTGCTAAAGATAAGAGATTCGGTTCATTGTAAGAAGGAAGGAAGTGAGTGGTTATATGGTCTCCCTGATAAAGCCTCTCTGTGCTAAATTAAAGAAGTGTGGGTGACTACAAGAGGAAATAACTTTAACCTGTCATGTTAAAGTCACACTGCCTGTTGTTCCAGGATTAAAGGTCCTCTGTGGAGTTATGTGGAGCACACATATTAATGTTCATAGTCAGTGTTGCTGTTGGCAGTCCTTGTCCTCTTCACACTTTTTGTGTTAGTTCACATGCTGTATTTCGTTATGCTTTAGAGCAATCTGTAGATCAGTGGAACACAGCGAAACATCCAGACTGTAAACACGTGTGTGCGAATGCATGTGGCAGATCAAAAACAAAAGAAACTCCCTTATACAAATATTTCTACATTGCACCATGGGAGGTCAATAGCAATAAAATGTACTTTTCTGCCAGATTGGAAGCTTTTCATAGTTGTATTTGCAGAATAGGCTTTATGATGTTGGGACTCATTCTGAGATTGAGATACACTTGCACAAACATCTTGTTCTGTAGAAACGGAAAACTACGGCAGCCAATAGTAACATAATATATAAACAGTCAGGGCGACAATCGAATGAGCTTAAGATTGTTTATAACCAACTTTACAAGAGTCTTAGAGATGACTGACTGCACGTGAAACAAACACAATTCCAGGGAGGTTACACTGATGGAAGGAGGAGGAGGTTGAGTACAATGTAAAGAAGAAAAGGTTAAAAAAAAACATGCACTGTCACTTCCTACATGACACTACAGCTGTCCACACTCGCTTTTATTCCTACCTGCTAACCTTTGCTTAAGTCTTCAAAGGTCTATATCTGCATCATGTCTAGAGCAAATGTGAGTGACATGAACCACTTTAAGCCATGGAAGCTTTGAGAGTCAGACCTTTGTTCCTTGAACTTTTAAGATAATTAGTATTTGCTCCGATCCTCCTCGTCATCCGTCTTCCCAGAGCAGTGTGGCAGTGCGGAGGCAGCGGGAGTGAGTCCAAGGAGTGAATGGCTTTAACCTTGTATTGTTCCTGCCCTCTAGCCAATTTCCATTCTCGCTGCTGCATGAAACCTTCCAGGCTCGGTGTACACCTCTCTTCTCAACCGAGGAAATCAAACGACACGACTATGCAAATGATGAGCTAATGCAGGAGAACATTAACAGGCTTTCCAAAAACAACCATGTCTAACATCCTTTCGGAGAATCTGTGAGACTGATGTTTGTGGGTTCGGTAGCTGGGTATGCGTCAGTGTGTGATCAGATATGTTTCTGTCTCCATGCGACCACTTCCTCATCCAGTTCGGGCTTGGAACATTCTCCCTTCATGCGTGTTGCTATGGTGGGTGTGTGTGAGCTTAGCTATGCCAAGCACGGGGTGGTGGTCTTCGGGGACGGTGACAACGTCAGACATGTTAAATCAGATCTAATGACACATGAGCACAGCAGGATTAGCCCAGTTGGCCAACAAGAACCTGGCTCTGCCTCAGTGAGCTCCTCATTCTCCTGACGCCGCATTAACCTTAAATCTAAACCCGCTTTCAGGAGACCGTATGTGACCTCTGGATCAGTATAAGAAATCCCCGACAGCCACGGTGCACTGCCGTTAGCTCTGGGAACTGCAGAAGTTATAATGTGGGAAGTATTATTTTATAGTCTCACAATACTAGTATCACAAACCATTTTACTGTGTGAATGAGTTATTTAGTTTGGTGGTTGGTTTGCTTGTTTATTTGTCATCAGGATTCACAAAAATATGAAACGTCACCCATATTACAACTATTGAAGTTATTCAGACTAAGATATTTTGCTTATGGTGTTAGCATGAGTTGCTAATAGACTACACCTCTCATATTCCAGTTTACAAGTTACAAAGCACGACCTGATTATGACTCATTATGTTCACTACTCCTGTTAAAAAACCCAACCTGAAATAGTTGAATGAATGAAGCTACTGTATACAATTTTGAATGCTTTCTTTCTAATTATGCGAAAGCTACAACTCCCTTGTATTTTGTATCTATACTTGTTTACACCAAGGGCATATGTCGTCATGCAAATAACTACCATTTGTCAATGTCACCTAATGCTGCGATAACTCCAATAGGACGTCGTAATGCAATTAAGACATCAACATAAAGAGACAAAATATTGGTGTCCATGTAAACGTAGTCAATGTCTCAGGAAATTACTTATGAATCGTGAAGTATAAAATCAGACAAATTTACACGTTGAGATCGGTGAGTTTTTTGGTGCAGGTTATCAGACCACCTCCTCTTTTCGTTTATATCTCGGTTATAAGAGCTAGACAGATGTGCAGGGTAGGTTGGCCTTTGCAGAAGTATACTCTCTACTGCGAAGGACATTCTAGTGTAGTCTTCCAGCCATTATCCATACCTCTTATCCTTTGAGGGTCGCAAGGGCAGCTGACAATGGGTGAGAGGTGGGGTATGCCCTGGACCTCTCACCAGCGTTTCGCTGTGCCAACATACAGAGAAAACCATTCACCCTCAAATTCGAGTTGCCAATAAACCTAAATCCAATCTGCATGTCCTTGGGCTGTTGGAGGAAGCCGGGGTACCTGGAGAATACCCACACAGACATGGGAAGAACATGCATCTCCACATAGAAAGGCTCTGTCCAAAGCAGGATTCGAACCAGAACCTTTAGTGTAGTATTCATCAGGTGAAATATCAAGATTTTCATGCTTTTCTTTAATGCATAATAGAGACATTAAAGATAAATTAGCCATTGGAAATAAAAAGTTGATAGATGGAGGCCAATTTAACACCCAGATCTCTAAATTAAGACATGAAGTGTGATATAATTCTGACACTGGAGCTGTGAACCGACAGGAACCCAGTATGTTGCTCTCGAGCTCTTTCTAACTTTACTTCCCTGTGACTTTCACTGGCACGCTGTCTGGCAGCAGATTGGAACGGTGGTTTGAGATGCCGTCTTGAAACCAAAAGATTACAGGCTTGACAGAGTAAGCATAACGATTGTTGTTCCTTCTGCTCAATCTAAACGCTGTAAACGCAGTCGTGTCTGCTCTCTTGTGTGCCTCTTTCCTTCTGTGTTCCTTCACTCTGACTTTTTATGACTGCAGAGGCCAGTTTTGGCTGTGGCCTAGTATCCTAATAAAACCTGCCCTGCCTTTTCATCCCTTTGCTTAAATTAACCAAAAATGGCCTTTAAACCTCATTTAAGCTCCATTGTGTGTCCTGGTCTCCAAAAGACAAAGAATGTGTCATGTTTAATTTCAATTTGTTTCAGCTCTTTGCAAGTACACACCTAACTTTTGACTTGATTTACACGCACGTGTGGGAGCAACATGTGACATTACTGTAATAGACGGACTGGTGGGCAGAATCTATTGACCCCCGCCTGGAACATTCATTATATTAAGCTATATCAAACTTTTTTTATCTTTGAAATTTCTCTACTGTCTAAGTATTTCAATAATTCAGAAATATAAAAATGTCTGCTCTAGAATGATATATTCCTTTATAACTAATAATGATACCAAAAAAAGGCTAATATAGGATCTACAGTTCGAACTCTAGAACACCAGTTATGCCTTTTAATAACTTTTTGGTTTCCACCCCCTTGCATCTTATTTTTTTAACAACTTGGTAGATATGGTTTGGTTTCCCCGCATCAGCCCACGGCTTCAACACCTCTGCAGCTATTCACACCATCAGTAGCATGCACAAGGTATCAGTGCGAGACTAATGCAATTTTCTTTCCGATCAAACCACTGAGAAGATGGACTCAGTCATGGCCGATCGTTTTTAACTGATGCCTAAAAAGCCATTAGAGGCCAATGTCGCCACTAAACAGCCAAAACTTGTGCTTCCAGTTCACTTACTTTAAGAGAGGAGGAATAAAGCGAGGAGTGTGAACGAGAGTGCAGGGCAGAATAAACAAGTTAACTGGAGTGTCCTTGGTGCGTGAAAGGAAGGCACACCGAGATTTGAGGCTGCAGAGGGGGAAGCGTAAGATTCTCTTTCCCAGAATAAACCTCTTCCCTAGAAGTGCCAAGTGGCGTGGCGTCCTATCCTTCACTATGCCATGGCACGGTCAGCATATCTGTGTGTGTGCGTGTGTCTTTGCATGTGTGTTAGGAGATTCAGGCAACACGTGAGTGTATGTCCTCGTGCTTGGCAGAGAGGGAAAAAGAATCTCTTAGCCGCTGCACAGATTGAACATATACATGAGCTCATCGGGCCCTGTTTAGTTCTCTGTGTTTACGCCACTGAATGTGAACTGACATGTTATTGCTTCCAGAGGGGACTCTAGTTCTAGTCTGATCCCTCAAGATGTAAAGCATACACTTGTAAACATAACAGAGGAGAGCTGGGATCACCAGCGAGGACTTTGGAGCCAAAGAATGACATTTACTTGCACAGGCACTGACATTAATTAATTGGACTTGCCGTGTTGCTGTCCAGGCCTGGAGCGTTTGTCATAACAGAGGGATAACACAGCAGCAGCTAGGCAGGACGACTAACTGGTTAGCTATCCTGTGAGCACCAGTGATGTCACTTTGTTAGTGGGAAGGAACAGGTGCTGCTTGTCCTCAAAGTAGCAGACGCAATCCTGGCCAGAAATTCTTGGGAAGCCTCGGTGGTGTGTTCCACTTCACACACACACACTCACAAACATACAAACACACAAAACTCCAGCAAGGACAACTTGTGCGCGTTACACCAGTCACAGCTGAGTGGAGCTGGACTGAAACTTTGTGTCATTGACAGTATATTTAGGGGAGCAGCATATTCATTCTTTCCTCTGATTGGTTCAATCTCTGCGATCTTAACATAAGGACGAGCAGAAAGTGTGTGTCACATCGACAGGCTGGTTCAGTGGAACTGTGATGCAATACCAGTCAAAATCCACGACAGACAAACCATCATAGTATAGTTGTGTGCAGTGAAGACTTTGTTTGACTGTTTTGCATATTTCTGTCACAGTCTGTCATCACACCTTGAAGTGTCTGCGTGGTTACTGAAAGGTCAAACTCACTTCCTTAAAATGTCACTGTGTTGCAAGAAACTGTAGCAAGCAGCAGGTTATAACACACAATGCACTTGCCTGACCCTGCAGCATTCCACATTTAATTTATTATTCTGTAAAAGTTCATGGCTGTGTCTAAAACATTTTTTATTTCACTGCTCAGTATAATCATTATTTTTCTATCTTTATTGAAGAGCATGATCTTTAAGCTCTCGCTAAAACCCTGCTCTTGCACTTAGATTTGCTTTGCTTGTGTTAAAATGTGCGACTGCTCTCAGATATTTTTTGCTTCGACAGATTTCTCGGCTCCAGCTTCAAATCTTCTCCTTGCACTCTCTTGAAGAAGTGGGACAATTTCATTTGTCAACACTACATCTGGTATTCTAATGGCCATTTATCTGGTTGTCCTAATATAAGCACACACATGGGCTATTTGAGTGAGAGCGCAGGTTTTTGAGTGAAAGATTTACAAAATCTGACAGTGAAATCAATAAGTGCTCTTAAACGGAGAGACCAAGATCTTGAATAAAGATAGTGGAAAGAAACTCAATGTTTTTTATTTAAAATTCAGTGTTTGTGATGAGGCTAGAATCTGAAATAGAATTCAACTCAGGGGATTATATTTAAAATGTGTTCAACTTAAAAAAGTACAAAAATGAGAATGACAACAACTAAAGTTTAGTATTCGCTAAAGGGTCAAAAATGCTCTCTGTGTTCATCCTCGTGTTCCTCAAAACTCTCTCCCCTAGTCTCTGTTATGTAAGCACTTCCTGTTTTGAAATGACGGCGCAATCGAACCATATGCTCTTTTTTTGGGGGGGGGGACAGGGACTGATTTAGTTTCAGTCTCCATTTTCATTGTTCTTTACACCATTTTGATGGTTTCATTACTTTAGTGGCTGTGGCTGTGCCTGCTTGATGTCCCTCTTTGATGAATGGTGACTTTACTTTTCACACACAACTTTGCACAGAATAGAGTAACAGGAAGTGTGTGGCACTCCGCCTCCTCTGTAGCTTAAAAAAAAGCAAGAGAGAAGGGGGAAATGGGCGGTTGATTTGGGTGCATGCAAGAGCAGGTCCTCTTCATGTCAGTCCAGATGCATCTTGGGGTTTCGCATCCAAACGTTGCAGATGGACCTGTGCTCAGTGGACAATAAGGGACAATAAGGACGCTTTAAGAGCTCAGAGCTCCATCACTGCAGTGTTGTTGCTCTCACGGGCCATCACTGACTCTCTTTTCTCCTCTCTCTCCCCCTCACCTCCTCTGTTTCAATGCAGTCCTCCAGCTCAAACTCCAGCAGAGACGAACACGTGAGGAACTGGTCAGCCAAGGGATCATGCCACGTAAGTCTCTTTAGTGAGTGTATCAAAATGTACTGTGTTGTGTAACTTCCGTAATGCATCCTCAGTGTGGTTAGTTCCATATGATATACATACATATGGGATCATTTTACATCAACAGTCAGTGATGCTCATGCTCTATAACAGAACAACAATGAACAACTTATTGTGATGCTTCGTAGAAACCTGATTAGGGCAGCGTGTCTTTGTCTTTCAGTGGAGGTCACAGAGTTTCTTTCTCCAGCATCAGACTGTATGTCAAACCGTGTCAAAGGTTAATTATGATACGTATACAATACCAGTGCTGAGCTATATGCGCATGTGTCATTTATTCACATGCTGAACCTTAAGCTGTATTATTTCTGGTTATCCACATGTGCTAAACAGGAAATTTCTGTAATCTGTATCTGTTTGCTTGTGTTTGATATCAAAGCGTCTTCAGGGAATACAGTATTGTGAAGGTTGAGGCTCTTGATTAACTTTGTACACAAAATGACAGCCCTTATCTACTTGTTACTGGAATGAATTTGTGCATTCTGTATGTGTCACATTTTGTGGTGTCTTTGCACCACTTTGTGTTATCAACTGAGGCAGCTTCCTCTTCTTCTGTATTCACTTCCTGTTTCAGAGTGCCACACAACACAAGACACAGGTTTACTTTTTTATTATAATTATTTTTATATTTAGAAAAATGTTTCCCCTCTGTTAAATTCATCTATGCATGGATGTATTAGGCTTTTCAAGAAATATATACTCTAAAGCAAGGCAGGCACATGGACATGTAGGCAATGACAATGTTTCTGTTTAGGTCATGTTCGAAGAAACAAAAGATGCAGAGAGATGAGTCTCCACTGGTCACAATTAGAAACCAGAAGGACGGTCTGAGAGCGCATATCTCCGCCAAGGCTAATACCTTCCCTTGCCAACCTGCCTTATTTCAAATTGTCCAGCCATAGTTTCATAATGAACCAACAATTATTTTTACACTTATAATATCACAAGAGATGATTGATGTAGTGTTTTGATCCGTTGCTGCATTGTCTAGCTGTGTGCAGCACGATTTTCTGCCTACTTGAATGCATGCATGCAACCCTGCTTCAGCAATGGATTTAATTAATTCTCAGGGAAACACTGATAAGAAAGTGAAAAATTATTCCTGGACCTGGCCCGCCCATTTATTCAGATACACTCCAAAATTTCAAGCCTGGGGCCATATTCCATCCCTCCACAAAATGTCATGGAAGTTTCTGTGTTATCCTGGTTTCTTACTAACAAACAAACGCTGATTAAAACAGAAAAGAGGTTGAAATGTGAGTCTTTGTCAGTCGTTACCATTATGAAGACATTCTCTTTTCTTTGGCTTATTATCATCTTTTTTCATGTCCCTCTTTATTATACATCACTACTACTGTTTGCTAATGGTTACATCTGAACAGGAATTTGCAGAGTCTATTACAAAGTTGAGTTAATAAAAATGCACTTACAGTAACTAACCAGGCTCAGTTTGTCTGCGTTAGGCATGAGAGAGTGCCCTGGAATAGACACTCAGGCCAAAGGCTTGTTGTGGTCCACAGAAAAGAGTCTCACATTGGACCTTTTAGCCGTTACAGTAAATCTGTCTGTGTGTTCCTTATGCAACCGGCCTCATGCCACACCATTAGCTGCTCTGGGATCAGCATGTACCGGTGGAATGTTTCACTGTCTAGATACTCGTCTGGAGAGATGCAGAGATTAAAAACATAAAGAGAGAGAGAGAAATGAGTATGCGAGGTATTAAAAACTGCGTTTGAGCCCAACAAACAACATTTATTTTTACTGTTGCCTTGAGACTCAGCAGGGTAGAGCGGAGGCTGTTCAGCTGTCACGGTCCCTTTTGAATTATGGGACCATAAAGATCGTATGAACTGCTGACGAACGAGGAGGGGAGGGTACATCATCATTCATCTACTTTCAGTGGAGTCGAATCACGATGAAATGAACGTAAACAGTTCCCATATTCTGCTGGTTTTATTTGTATCGTTGGCCAGCTGCAGAGGAGATAGTGAGCGTTAGGATCTAATGTAGATGATGTAAATGAGAACTTTCCACCCTCCTTCTCCCAGATATTCTCGGGCTTGACCTCCCAACCTGCCGCAGTGATGGGTCTAAGTTACTGCTGTGTCAATATCTGCTGTGTAAATATGAAGCAGGGCCTTTCTGGACCAGAGAATGTAAAAGAAAAAATAGTTACTTCGAATTAAGAGGTTAAATGCCTCGACATATGGGTGACCAAGCAACGACAATGCTCCTCTGTCTTTGGTTCAGTCTTGTGAAGCATGTGTGACATAGTTGACTGACGGGTCAGTGTCAGGCTAAAGGTTTTGCAAAGTTGTGTGAATCAGGTCATGTTCTATAACAGATTATTCTCTAAACGTTTGCTTTTCTTAATTTTTTTTACATTTTCAGTTTCTTTAATGTTGTTAAATATTTAAATAGTTCATCAGTAGCACCAGTTTGTTATTATCACTCTTGAATCAACAGATTTTGAGAAACATGGCCAGTTGCTCAGTTTGCTCTTCAGGCTAACTCTCTGTTCTGTTGCCACTGAATTTCCTGTGATTGTGCATCTTGTTTAGCTGCAGTCAGATACACAACACAGATGTTTGTGTAAATTACATAAGTGTAGCATAGTGATAGATTTTGCAGTTATAAAGGCAAGCTGTTCAGACATTCAGCTAAATCACATTTTACTTGTCCAGAAACCGAATAAAAATGTCAATTATATCTGTATTATGAGATGGATCGCATTAGTTTCCAAACCAAGCCGCAGCAGCTACAGCAAAAATATTACTGGAAATATTATAGATACTGAGGCGGTTGAGAAGCTGGCCACAACGTGGTAAGAGAAAAGCTCTTCTTTCTAGATGATGGTGACATGATCAGCTGACCCGTGGTCTGTTATTCTGCCGCCTTGTTGTGATCTCAAAACCGTTTGTTTATGTCACAACTGGTATGTGGATCTTCTTCTTTCGACCTCAGAGGTTGGGACACAGGAATGCCTCCCACCCCCGCACCCAGTCATCTGTGGTATACATACAATCGACGCCCCGCTGGAGCCAGAAAGTCCACCCTCACACACCCAGGGACAGGGATTTCACCAGCTATGGACCAATCACACAATTGTTGCATTACATCATGTAACTGCCACTGTCCTCTATATATCCTTCCCCAAATAGACCGAACCTTTCCACCGCCAAGGCCCAACAGTCCCTGTGAATCCAATGGAGCTGCACCAAAATATACACACACATAGATATCCGTCTTCTAAATGTGCCTGATTTAAAAAAAAATATATATTCTTATAACTGAATTTAACTTAAAAGACCTTCAAACATACAAGGGATACTCACCAACCAAACACAGGCCACAACTGGCGTGCTATATATATATAAATGTCCGTTGTTACTCACAGACATTGACGCCCCCTCCCACACATGAGATACATTAATGGCCAGTCATGCCTGAGCACAGTGATGAATGTAGATTTTCTTTATGCACAGCGGTCTATCCATCAGTCCACCATCTCCTCTGTCTTCATGCTCCTTCATCAATGACGGTCAACTGTGCATCAAGAATTGATGTTCCTCACACTCCCGGGCCCAGTTCATCTATCAGACTTAATGCAGACAGTCGGCTTTGGAAATAGTTTGGCCTCTCCCCTTTCAATAAATCTCAGTAGTAAAAGTCAGTAGTGTATTCTGTTTAACTTTAAATCTATCATGTAGCAGGGTTGATATGAGACAACAAATACTCTGGATTCATCAGGATATATGAGGATCTTGCATGAGAGAAGATTTCACTACATTCACTTGGGTCATGTGTTGAATTCTCAGCCTCTAATCAGATCATGTGTAGCATTGAATCAAATGTAGATTCACAACAACATCTAACATCAACTCAAACGAAGACAAAGAATACGACCGTATGAAATAAATGTGAGCTGAACTCCCGAACGGGGGGGCTAGTTACATTTAGGTTAATAAAACTGCGGAGTTAAGGGTTGACCATTCTTTGTCGGCTATGTTCCATACTCATTTTGATCACCGGACGTGCCCACAGTATCATTCATACTCAATTGTGGAGCTGCCGTAAGTGTCGAGCTGCACGCAGGGAAAACATTTCTATCTCGCAATGTTGAAGGGTTCTTTCTTGGTTCATGTTCCATCCTTCCACCATGTTTCTTGGTGATATGTTCTGTAGTTTTTGTGTAATCCTGTTGGAAAACAAATCAGCAGACATGAGAGAATACCTGTCTTTTATTGTGAATAACTCTTCATTTAGCTCCCTTCTGTCTTGTATCATGTACCTGTCTATGTTTTTTTATCCCCAGTGGGATTCATGACGTTTTTTCAGTTTAATTTAACAACTTTAATAACCGTTTTCACAGAACATTTTTTAATTCTGCACACAAAGCTTACCGAGAAGTGACCACTGTGTGTGGTTTAGAATAGCACCGCTGACCTTATTTTGAAGCCACTTCCACTCTGACTCTGCCTTCCTCTATGGTTGTATCTGTTCTCACCAAAGGTTCTCACATAATCTTTCGCTCAAAGGAGCTTCACATCTCCCGTAAGTCAGAGAGACTGAGAGCTGTACTCATCTCTCCTCATCCCTCTCTCTCCATGCAGCACTGAAGAGCCCGGCAGCCTTTCACGAACAGCGGAGGCTTCTGGAGCGAGCAAGGGTGAGTGTCTTAAACACAGCATGTTACCTGCTCACAGGACGCTTGGAAATGTTAGATGCCATATAAACAGTATCAAAGTTAGCACTTCTCAGATGTGATTCACATTTATCGACCCGGTTGAGACTCTTTGTTTTTCTAATGCTTCTGCTTGTGTTCCTCTTCCTTCCATCGTCATTCCCACCATGATGTGTCTATTGTGTTTCCCCCAGACCGAGGATTATCTGAAGAGGAAGATTCGGTGTCGTCCTGAGCGCTCCGAGCTGATCAGGATGCACATTCTGGAGGGTGAGTTCTCACCTTCGAGTGGACTATAGGAGTAGCAGGTTTAAGTTAGGTCGAATGACACGAAACTCTATTTAAAAGGAACCATTCGTACACCAAAAAGGAACAATTCTAAAGATAAGGTTAGTGTACAGTTCCTACTTCATGATTATTTTCTCATAGTAGGCAAGCACTACAGTACATGTTCACTACAAAACTAATAGATCAGGTCTCCAGCTACTGTAAAGTAAGTTTGAAAGGCCTTTCCCATGCTCCACAGTTGTATCTGAATGTTTTTCTTCTTAGTTTGCAGTGCAGTGAGGCGTTTGCTAAATAGACCAGCTTGATACAGTTCAACTTCTTGGTATTCTGTTAATTTAAACTTTACTTTCAGGTGCCAACAATTTGCATTTTAAATGATAAACTTGAATACTAATCCAAAAAGTGCTAATTATGCAGTATTGGGGCTCAAAATGAATCACTTGATCAGTTGACATTGCCCTGCTGTCTGCTCCACAGAGACGTTGGCAGAGCCGTCTCTGCAGGCCAAGCAACTGCAGCTGAAGCGAGCGCGACTGGCTGACAACCTCAATGATAAGATCTCCCACAGACCAGGTCCCATCGAACTGGTTCATAAGAACATCCTGTCCGTCACCTGCTCCCCGCAAAACTCACTGCTGGGTAACTACACACGCCGCATAATATTCTTTTGTCTGTTCTAAAATATGTTTGCAACTAGAAAATATGGCCAAACATCATGTAGTCTAAACTAGACATTACCGACAGTTTACAGACTGCTCATGGTGTAAATATCCTTGGAAACAGTGCATACAAGCAGGTTTAGATGAATACACATTTGCAATCGTTGGCACACACTTACAATGACATGGACACTAAGGATTAAACAAAAAGCTCTCGAAACACACAGCACAGATAAATATGTACACACGTATATTCAAACACCTTATTTATCCAGACTGAAAACTGTATCCTGTGTACTGCACCCACAAACACTTGTACACTTAATACACTGATTTACGGATGCATGTTTAAATCATTGGGCCATACACCTTAGGATAGCAATGACCTGTAAAATGTGACGTATTTCCAGTCTGAACACGCCTTTAGCCCAGCAATTACAACATCCAGGTATCTCCACACACATGTAATACATTGTGGTGCGAGTGAGTGTATAAAAACGCACTGTAACCCCACAACCTTTGACGGAAATGACACAACAACTAGTTTGGACATAGTGGTGTTTTGAAACTTGGAATCATCCACAGTGTTGCATAATTTCTCTGAAGTCACTCATTGCTCTTTTACAATCTTCATCACTTTGTGAGGACCAAACTGCTACTATTACTATCCTAAATCTGTGAGCTGTTTCCACTGGCAACATATCTTTGTAACAAATGACCAAGTGTTGCCATAGTAACCTGGCTGTTTGGCTGAATATGAAGATGTTTCTGCTCTGTCACAGATTCTCCAAAAGGAGCCGGGGGAGAGAGCTCGTCTCTAGACGAAGACAGCAGTGATGCTCTGTCGCCAGACCAGCTAACCAATCACGACTCTCCCCTGAGTGCCATCCCTCAGCTGTCCCCCCCTGAAGCACCCTCTCAGAATGGGGACATTTCTCCCACACAGGTACAAACATACCATAATTTAATCAATTAAACTAAATTCAGTTGAAATTGAATTGCCGCAGTCTTTCATAAAGCAAAGCAAACAATGGATAAACAGGATAACACCTTTTAACCCCTCATATTTTTTTCGCAGTTCTTCACACAGGCCCCTCCTCCACCTCCTCCCCAGGTGATTGCCCCTGCTCTGTCTCCGCCCCCGAAATTGACAAATGGAACAACGTTGATTTCACCAAGTCCCCGCTCCACTTCGGGACATGTCAAGGTGCGCTGGTTACATTCCTCCCTTCTCACCCACAGTCTGGGATGTTGTACATCCTGCCGATTTGATGACTTGTGAATAAATGTGACCATAATCTCTGTGTGTTGAGCAGCTATAAGTGGCTAACCCTCCCTCATCTCCTCATTTCCTCACTTCCTCCTCCCGACCCCATATCTTACATTCTGTCTGCAATCTCAGGCCAGGAGCTCAGATCGCCCTCCACAAAGAAGCAAGAAATCAAAGGACAACAAACCCAAGGTTAGCCGACTCTTTGTTGTCATCATTACAAGCACTCACACAGGATTTAGGGCTCTGACGGGTAATGTTTTATCCAAAATCATGTTATATGACCAGACATGGAACAAGGGATGATGACAGCAGGTCAGCTTCTAGGAATTCAAATTGCAATTCGTCAGGACTCATTTCTCATCAACTTGCTTCGAAAACAAACTGACAAATACTGTCTCCTGAGATTTAGAAGGGCCACTTACAGGGCTGTTGTTTTGGGGTCACTTCCTGTTGAACCACAAACTGATGTCATTTTAAAATCATACAAGGAGATATTTATAGTAGAAGAGGAAGAGATACCATTTTCTACAGCCATAGTGTCTATACTTTACCAGAACAGAGTTTCTTACCTGGAAATAAGCTTTTTGTTTTAGTTGTGCTATTACTATTGTAACTTCCACCGAAATGTCCAGTAACTTGTAGACCAAGACAATGCAGGATCACTATAACAAATCAATGATGTCCAATGGTGTAGACACATTAAAGACATTTTAAACCCTCTTAATCATCTGGGCGCAGGTGAAGAAGCTGAAGTACCACCAGTACATCCCTCCCGACCAGAAGGCCGACAAGGAGCTCCCGCCGCCGATGGACTCATCCTACGCGAAGCTGCTCCATCAGCAGCAGCTCTTCCTGCAGCTGCAGATCCTCAGCCAGCAACAGCAGCACTACAACTACCACACCATCCTGCCCGCCCCTCCCAAGTGAGTGTCAGGCATGACTGTATGTGTTTGTGGATAGCGTTTGAAGATTGTTCGTGGGGCTTTTATGTAAAAGGGTCAAGAATTGTTTCTTCCTCTTTCTAAAGCTGTGCTCAGACTTAATTTCTGCAGTGAAGCCTAAAGGCCGTAGTGGTTAGGTTGGTATATTGAAGGTTTGTGGAGCCTCAATCGAAGAATATGAAATTTGACTAAGTTTGATGATGCGATTATTTAAAAGTCATTTTTAGAAGATCTTTATACAATTAAATTTGATTATTCCTACTTCCTCTTTTCTTTCTCCTCTCAGGCCTCCAGCCGAGCAGTCCCCAACAACCAACTCTGGACCTTCCCCCTCCCGCAGCGCTCCCTCCACGACCACCCCAGCCCCTTCCAATCAGAGCGCGGCTGGCCGTCAGAGCCAAACTGCAGTAGGAGGAGCCAAACCCACTACTCTGCCTGCCAACTTGGACGAGTTCAAAGTGAGTTTGAACTAATTTGAACTTTCAAGAGTCATAAATATTGCTGCAAGGAATCTTTAGAACTCATTTAGATTTTATGGAAGAATGTAACTGCCGTCTGTTGTAGGAGATCAGGAAGTGTGTGTAGCTGATTGTTACTAGTGATCAAGTCTGTAACTAAGTGCATTGAATTTGCAAACCTGGAGTTTGAGAAATGGTTAATATACATCAAGTTTTTAATCATCTCAAATATATTCTGCCCACATACCTCCATGCTTCTTTTCCATTGGCATTGTTGTTAAGCATTACATCCACAAGAGGGCAGCAGCCTCACATGGCCCTCCATTTTTCCTTCACTACCATACAACTCTTCCTGTAGTTTCCATCAGGCTCAGCAAGTCTCTCCTGTCAAAGTTCCACTAATTTCTTAAATTTCTTCCTTATGTCTTATAGTCATCTAAGTAAGTTTTCAGGAGTAAGGACAGAGCGTTCCGTCCTTTACTGTATGCGTGTCTAGCATTGAACATAAATGAGACCTAATGTCGTGATTTATTTAGTTAACCCATTGGGATGCACTAAAAACTGATAAGACATTTCTGTTTTTGTGCTCTTTGACTCTGAGTTGACATCTGCTGTATAAGTACCGGTATGGTTTCTCATCCTCCAGGTTGCTGAGTTGAAACAGGAACTGAAATTACGTGGTCTGACGGTCTCTGGAACTAAGAATGATCTCATCGAGAGGCTCCGCAACTACCAGGAGCAAAATGGTGGCAACGCAGCGGTTTTGAAAAATGGAACATTGCAGCAGGGCGCCAACTCTGCTGCTATCACCAGCATATCCTCTCCGACTACTTCCACAACTGCCCTTGACCACCAGTCAGGAGAGAACATGTTTAAATTAGCTTTGTCTTCAATGGGTAATGCTGTTCCTGGGAGAATCATGCGATTTGGCAGCACCAGCTCCAGCCCGCCTATGTCGCCTACTCCATCTGAGAGGTCGTTGGCTGGGATGAGTCCGGATGAGACGAGCTGTAATGGAGATATGTTCGGGGAGATGGTGAGATCTATGATGTGTTAAGTTTAGAATGATTATTGTTATAAGGAACAGTCTCCCTTCTAACATCCTCTTCTTGTGTTGTTGACCTTCAGGTGAGCTCTCCTTTGACTCAACTCACCCTGCACCCATCTCCTCAGCCCTCGTCAAGCGTCTCTCCACTGTCACAGCTCTCCCAGGTCAAAGAGGAGATCCAGAGCACATGCAGTCAGTCAACGTCTCCAGCCGCCTCAAGTCAGCGTCCAGAGCCCCTGCCAGGCGCAGCCATGGACTCGTCCGCTGTGGATAAGGACCTGATGCTGCACGAGAAGGACAAACAGATTGAGGAGTTGACCAGGATGCTAAGGCAGAAGCAGAGGCTAGTGGAGACCCTCAGATCCCAGCTGGAGCAGGGCAAGGTGACGGCTGGAGTAGTGGTGAAGAGGGAAGGAAGTGAGAAGAGCAAAACGGCCCCAGAGGTTAGACTTCCGACTCTAATAAAAGCTTCGGCCATTCAACCCCCGACTTTTCCTAACGGCACTGTGGTGAAGGTAAAGAGGGAGGTGGAGTCTGAGGAGGAAATGGAGGGAGTAACGGAGGAGGCGCAGTTAAAGAAGCTGGCCCAGCCGATGCAGTGCTCTCAGGAGACCCTGCTAAGGCTGCAGCAGATTCATCGGCTGCAGGCAGAACAGCAGAAACAGCAGCTACAACCCAAACAGCAGCAAAGTCAGGTACAACTGCAGAAAGTAGCAGAGGCTAAATCAAACCCTCAAAAACAACAGCAGCAAAAGAAAGAAGCTCAACTCCTGCTCCAGCAGCAGCAGCAGCTCCAGCAGCTCATCATCCAGCAAACCCAACAGAAGCAGCTGCTGGCCCAGCAGAAGTTAGCCCAGCAGAAACTGGCCCAGCAGAAACTCACACAACAGAAGCCAGTGCTGCAGAGCCAGCTCAAACAAATCCCAGGGCAAGTCCAACAGAGCCAGCCGAAGAACCAAGTTCAGCTGAAGCAGGTTCAGGTGCAGATCCAGAACCAGACGGTGGCGAGCCAGAGGCCTGCAACTACCCAAATCCAGCAGAGGAAACAACTAAGGGCTCACCAGAGGCAGCAGCAGAAACAGCAGACGGCAGCTGCTGCCACACAACAGGTGAGGACCCTGTGGTTTCAGGAACCTGAACTAATCTATCACAATCATCAGTCCAATTTAAGTGTCCCTATAACTATATTCTGAATGATTATAAACTAATGAGTGAAAGAAAGTAAAACAACCCCAATCGTTTTTTGTGCTGATCCACGACGACGGAACAGATTTGTTTGATACAAAAGTCTGATCTGGATCAAATGTAAATCACGTTCAGACTTTCAGGTGTGAAACTGCACTTAATGATATTAAAATAGTTGTGTTTTCCTCCCCAGGTGACTCCAGTCTTCATTAACCAACAGAACAGCACTCCGGTCCAAACTCAGGCCATTTCATTAGACGTCCTCAAGGCCAACGGCGCACCCACACTGGTCACCGATAGCAACGGCAACCACTACCTGATCGCTCTCACCAGTCCCACCCAAGGCGGACAGAATGGAGGGTCTCCATTGGCCAAAACCAACGGACGCATCACACTGCAGGTATGATACAGTTCATGTTGTGTGATGGACCGCAGTGGGGCTACGATGGGATTGAAACATTTATCTACTTCTGCTTGTCCCCCTTTATTTCAGAGATTGCTGTCGACTCTGAATAAACCCCCAAGCACTGACAGCCAATCAAAAGAGCAGGTGGAGGCAGAGCCTGTGAGCGAGCCAATCAAAAAGGTACAACCTAGAATCAATAAAACAATATCAATTATTATCAACTGATGGGAAGCGTTTCTTTCTTGATATAATTTTTGGCCTAATCACACTTCACATTCACATAAAGTACAAAATATATATGTCATTCATTCAGCATAGATTTAGTTTTTTTACATTTGGATTAGTTTCTCATGACCTGTCTGATCTCCAGACACTATATTTGTATTCAGTATTCGAAACTGAATTTTTTTGGCTCATATTTACAAAACTATCTATATAAAATAATTTTCTTTTATCCTGTTTTTCTAATCAAAATATTCTGTAATGTAGCAAACTGAATTGCAGGACGACTGTCTGCAGTAACATCTTCCTGCCACTGAGTGTCACTGCTGTCACAGTTTAGTGAACCAAACCAACTGTAGACTGAAATAATGTTTCACTTGATAATCACAATTTATCAGTCATAATTCATGATCCATTAATGTTTTCTTGTCTGTGTCCAAGTCTAAACACGTCTTTGCTGTGTTTTTTTTTCTCCAGGCACAGAAGGCAGGGCTTCACCTGGACACCAGTAGCGTCCCACAACCCTGTCCCCAGTCGGTCACTGCTCCTCCCAGCCTGCAGCCTTTCTTCGACGACATGTCAGAGAGCGAAAGCCAAAGCAGCCTACTCTCATCTCTTAAGGTAGAGTCGAGCTCTGCCCCGCTGCCCGTGATCTCCGCCGTCCTGTCCTCACGGCTCTTTGTACAACTTCAGTAACCTTTTCTCCTTGTTTCTCTCCTTTTTCATTTCATCACTCAATCCTGACAGAGAGAGGAGTTGTGTCCGCCTTACGACCGGCACACACTGTTCACCCCTCCCTCTCCCAAACCCAACACCTCCCTTCCTCTTCAACGCTCCAAAGTATGTCTTCCAGCACGACTTCTCTTTCCGTCACTTCTTTAGTGATCTTCTGTTTTTCTGACTGTCCCTCCATTTTCCCTTCTTTTTCTTCACATTGAGTTTTGTCGTGTGAATTTTACTGAACCTAGATGTGTGTGTGCCTTAAAGGAAATTTCCAGCCTCTTATACTTTCATCAGCTTAAGATGATGAGGTTGCTCAAAGAGATGTTCAGACACAAAAACCAGCAAAAAAAATGCCTCTGATACTTTGAAAAATGTTGGATCAGGAATCGGTGAGAAGGCAAATCTATATCCCGCTTCAATATCTCGTCTTTGAAGTATATTAGTTTAACCGAGTTAAAAATGCATTTTCCTCTCCCCAGAAATCGCTTCGCTAGCTAAAATGTCAGCAGTGTGGCTCACATAATTTAGACATTGGACTCTGTCTGAGCGTTCCAGAGATTTCAGCGTAATTGTGAATGCGTCTGAGCATAGAAACTTCTGATGTGTTGTTCATGTGTGAAAGGCAAACTCCAGAGAAAATCCAGACCTAAATGTGTAGAAATTCTCTGGAGTTCAAACAGCTTTATGTTCTATCCTATCCTTAAACATCACAACTGAATGCTTAACAGGTCCCCGTATGTCCATGAAACATCAAAAGGAAAAATTGGCCCCGAAACGCCAAGTTTATTCCTGTTTTTCAGGAGGTGGAGCTTGTTTTGGTGTTTTTTCTGTTCTGTTCTTGGTGGCTGAGGAGTAATTTGTTCCTCTGTTAACAGGAGAACGGCATGAACAGTCAGCAGATGGACGACCTGTTCGATATCCTGCTGAAGAGTGGAGGTAATAAACTGTCCTCAACACAGACAGAAAGACGTCAAGAGTCTTTTGTCCCCAGCACTGATGAGATTTTTCTCTTTGCTCCTTCAGAAATCCCCAGCTTCAAGTCCAACCCAGACCCTACCCTCGCCCCTCTCCACTCCAATCCACCCTCCCCGTCCTCGCCCCAATCTCCCCTCCACCTCTCCCCTTCATCGCCAACAGACCCCCTCATCTCCCCTCAGCCTTGCACTGGCGGCGGACGCCTGGAGGACTTCCTGGAGAGCACCACAGGTGCCCCTCTGCTGGGCGTGGAGCCCGATGGCGCCCTGACGCTGATCGACGACCTCCACAGCCAAATGCTGAGCACGCCCAGTATCCTGGACCACCCATCGACCCCCATGGACACGTCCGACCTGGGCTTCTCCCCCCACTCCACGGGGTTGGACTTCGGCGACCCCACCTTGGACAGCATGGACTGGCTGGACATCTCCATGGTGGGGAGCTCCAGTGGAGGGAGCGGGGGCGGCAGAGGGGACAGTGGAGGAAGAGGAGACGTTGGAACGAGTCTGGCCCCGCTGGCGCCACACACTCCGCCGAGCGTCTTCTCGGCCGATTTTCTGGACAGCACGGACCTGCAGCTGCACTGGGAGTCGTGTTTGTAGCTCCACACACCGATGGACTCACACTTGCTCACACTGTGTAAAGGCTCTGTCTTCATTTCATGCACATACAGAAAGTTCTCTATGCTGTCTCTACCACTGCAGGGGTCACTGGCACATGCACTCACATTTACACAAATCTCTCTCACTGGCTGTTACTCTATGCAGGCGGAAAAAGAAACATAAATGAAATTCATTTAGCCGACTTGATCGTGGTGGGACTGGAGTGGACTTTTAGAATTTGAGTTCTACTGGGATTCAACAACAACAACAGACTGTTATATCCCAAATTAAGTGTCCTGACCTGCATTTCAACCGAGTTTAAGGGGCTATGTGCAAGATTGCTATTGCTACATAGCTAACATTAGCATTAACAGCTGTTTACTCACCACTCTATCGAGAGCTTCAGCCATCTTGTGTTTGCGCCCAGAGGAAGGTCGTCTTCTTCGGGGCAGACTGGACACAACAGTGACGAGATGGGCCGGCTGGGCCGGGGCTAGCTGGTTAGCATGCCAATCTCGGTAGAAGAAATATAACAATGGAACTAGAAGCAAAACATGAGAATTGGTTTCGACTGGCGATAAATAAAGGAATGAACTGCTGGCCGGGTGAGGAAAACGCTGTTAATGTAGCAATAGCAAATCTTTACAGTCAGTTCCTTTTAAAGGGAACCAGTAGAAAACTCTAGGTCACTGTAATAAAGTCAATTCAACCCTTGGACACTGTTTGACAGGCGAGCGACTGTCGGCGGCGTTTCCTCGGTCTCCGCAGAGCGTGTGTCAGTGCCTCCAAAATTTTGCACTTATGCTGAATCTGATTGGTTCAAAGGGGGCGTTTGGGTCGGCGGCCAAATCTTAGCACTGTGCGGCAAGGCTGAGCGAACACCGCCATGTGTCACATTGATCAGCTGAGCCGCTGATGGTGTCAACCTGAACCCCGCCCACACTAGTACAAAAAAACTAAACAACCATCATTGGTTGAAAGTTGCTGTTGAGATGAACCATATCAGTGGCAACGGTTTGAATTGAAACCTCATTGGAGGCTGCGTATTATTGGTAACATTATGGTAGACCACTATGTATTGCTGTATATGGGGTGTATATTATCAATTGTCCATATGACTATTTTTCTTTGCTGGTTGCTTTAGAATCGAGTTGGCCGGCTGGGGAACATGGGTTGAGGGCGAGGTTTCCAAAATAATTGAAACTTGTCATTTTTTTAAAGAAAAAAAGTTTAAAAAAATAAACATATTAAAAAAACATGTCTCTGTTTTTGTTTTTATTTTCACAATAGTCGAACAATTGCAAAATAAGTATATATGCTATTTACGATTTAATAACGTTTACCAAAACAAAAATCAACAAACACACAATTGCATCCGAGCCTGCTTTATTAATCTATCATTGTGATATTTAATGACTTGATTAACTACATACTGATAACATTTTCTTACGTATGTCTGTGGAACACGTATATCAACACATTCATATAATTGGCTTCATCTTGGCAACATCAGAAACATGTATATAATCCACACACATGATCAGTTTCAATAAATGAAAAACATTGACTATAAAATCTTCATTGCAGATAAACCAGGTAGGATGAACACAACGTTTTCTAACTTCCCTCTGCACCATAGATGTTAATATAAAGCTCTGTGCACAACCTTCAGTACACACAATAAAAAGCGACGGTATATTGTAGAACTGTTTGAGGAGGATTCACTAATGACGAAGATTAATTATATACATATATCGTTCATAATAAGTAAGAGTGATAAGTCTGATCGTTAATAAAATTATCTTAGCGCCAGAAACCTCCATCTGTCTCTTTGCAATGTGTCGAACGGGAACTGCACCTACTCCAATTATTCGAACAATTTTGGTGATGGAAAAAGATGCCACAAGAGGGAACCATTGTTAAGAAATCAGCTGTCTTCGCACTCTAAAAGCCTGGCGTCAACAAGTGAGGTGGATCTTTTCAACTTTTAGTTTGGCTTAAACAAATACAAAAGTGATTTTGTCTCACTTTATCAAACTTATTTAGGACTCCCATTTTAGAACATTTGCTGGGATCTGTTTATTAAATTGCTTTACCGACATATCTACTTAAATCTGTTTCATTATTTGAAATTGTTTGTGTTTGACTGATATTTCTGTCCTACAGTTAGAATGTAATGAATTTCACTTTTACTAGTCATGAACAGTGATGCCGGTAACGCGCTACTTAGTAACGCGCTACTCTAATTTGACCACTTTTTTCAGTAACGAGTAATCTAACGCGTTACTATTTCCAAACCAGTAATCAGATTAAAGTTACTTGTCCAAGTCACTGTGCGTTACTATTTGGGTATTTGTGGTTAAACCGCTGGGCACGTGCCGCGGCTGGGGGAGCAATCGCCCTCCTCTCCATGCCGCCGGAGGGAGGCTCGGTGTGCGGCACGCCTCGACGTTTTTTTTGGGGGGGGGGTCCTCGTCCGCGGCGTCTCACGGCGTCGCTGGTGGGGGGGCTTTCCTTCTCTTGGGCCGCGGGTCGGTGTCCGTCGCGGTGCTGAAGGCGGGGACGGGTTGGAGGGGACCGGGTACGGCGGCGGCGGCAGCGACTTTGGACGCGTGTCTGTCCCTTCTGGAGGATCACCTCAGTTACGGCGGGGAACCCTCCGTTCACGCGCCTCCGGCGGTTTCTAATAAAGTGAGTGTTGGCAAACCGGTTCTCATTTTTATGTTGAGGCGGCGGAGGTGTTGTCGGCAGCTGCTGATTGTAACTAAAAAAGTAACTTGTAATCTAACGTAGTTACTTTTAAAATAAAGTAACTTGTAATCTAACTAAGTTACTTTTTCAAAGTAACTGTGGCAACACTGGTCATGAAACAGAGGCACGGATACTTTACGTTTCACATGATGAGCTGTACACAGTATACATCTATTCATGGGGACTGTACAGGGCGGAGAAGGAAGATCAGTAATATTTGATAGGTCAACCAATCATGCAATGAGCAAAGGGCACATCAGTGTGATCAGAACTAAAATGACAGTAAGCATATTCCAGCAAAATGTATCTCACGTTTTATTTTTCTCCTATTCCCATCCACTAACAGGGAGGAGGCGAGATGTATGACCTATACTGCAGCCAGCCACCAGGTGGCGATCGAAACGTTTTGGGCTTCACATTTGAGGGGTTGTCACATCATCCATCTTCATAAAGAGCCTGAAAACACAAAAACTGTTGTTCCTCTAAAACCGTGCTCTGGCAGGAATCTGCATGTGAACTCATCTGTAAACCCACAGCAGCCTCAGCGGAGCATCACTGGTAATTAGAGAGCTCTTGTTTTGAAGCGTGTTGTTAAAGTGACCTCTTCACCATCTCCTCCTCTTCCTTACATTTGCTACATCCAACCGATCACCACCCCCACCCCAAGCCTCACTCAGCCGGCCCATATCATCTCTCAAAGACCCTGATGAGCGGGCGGTGGTTCTCGCGCACACAACCACAACCACACAAAGACTTTAATGCTCAGCACGCAAAAATGCAACCAGCTCAGTAGACTCTTGCAATTACACATTCACTTCACACACACACACACACACACACAGGTCACAGTGCAGCATCAGTACCCTCTCTCTCCCTCTCTCTCCCTCCCTCCCTCCCGTACATGGAGCAGATAAAAGTCCCGGGGCCATGCCACTAATTAACTACAGTGAGATCCAAAGGGCTGCTGCGCCACGAGGGCTAAAGATCTCCTCTGTATTCCACACCCCACTGACAGGAGCCCGCCAACCCCAAAGCCAGCGGTCACGCATGATGTTTAATCACACGTGACCAGAAAACTCTCGTCGCCCCAAAATGAGAATGAAGATAAAAATGAAATAAAACCTTCGCTGTGGAACTGAGTCATGGGTGTCGTAGCTTAACAACGATTTTTGGATACTTTCCTCGAGGCGACATTTAGGGAAATGTGTATATAACTGGATTTAGACTCTTGGTCTGGAAAGTGAAGCCAATCACGAAGTCTCTGAAACCTGCATTCTCTCAAATGACCAGCAGGGGGCAATTCCACTGGTTACATTCGGAAGTCAGTCTCTATTGACCCTACTTCTTCATAAGTAGAAATTTTCGTAAGGTGTTATTCTTTAGTATCTATCATGTTCATCTAGTAAAAGGTGGTCCCAGTTATGGTCAAATAGACGATAAAGCATGGGATGCATTGGGGTATTGGATACCGTGTGATTGACAGCTAGCAACGTCCAATGGATGGCAGGTTGCAAGTTGAAGCCGGGCATTGAGAACTGGTTTGTTGAAAACTAACATCACACGGATGTTTCTGAATCTGTTTGTACAAGCGAAGCATTCTGTGTTTCAGGGAGACAACCTGTTTCTCTTTGCGCCTCAGATTTTTTTGTGTGAAGTTGTGTGATGAGAGAGGAGCAGTCGGGTTCGGACGGATCCTGCTGGGGCGGCGGCGTCTTTGAGAGCAGAGGATGTGAAGGCTGACATTTGCACGGGTAGGGACGTCGGACTGGGGAAGAGGGCGCTGAGAGAATAGCGGGAGAGTTTTCTCCTACACCTGTTTGTTTGTAAGAAGCAAAAAAACGTAAAAGTTACCCCAGAACATTACAATCCTTTTACTGTAGGGAGCATGTGATGGTTGTCTGGGGTAAGGATACCCATGAACAACTTACAACAAGAAGTATATTAAAAAAAAATATATATATATAAAGACGTTTTTTGTGTTTAAGGCAACACGATGGAAGAATATCAAGTCCACTCCCGGTCCAACTACAGGTAATTCAGACTTTTATTAGTATCATAAATAGAGGTCTCTGTCTGACAAGTGCTTTTGTTTACCATCAAATTGAAATGAAAAAAGCCATCTCTTTAAGCTCATGACTACTTAGTGTGTGTGTGTTACACTTCAGGCTTTAAAGGGATAGTTCACCCAGAAAATTCACTCATTATCTACTCCACTATGTACCACTATGTTATGGATTTTCTGTTCTTTTAGGGGGGGGTGTGTGTGGACTCAAACACTTCACCCACCCCTTCATCGGCATAGTGTTGAGTAGATAATGAGTGAATTTTCGTTTTTGGATGAACTATCCCTTTAAGCTTCACCTAACCTAACCTAACCAACCTAACTTATGTCTGTTTTGTGTTTACAGCGTTGAGTGTCTTTGGGTGTTGTGGTGCAGGCCTTGGGAGGGGTCACCTGCACTAACAAGTGACCAGTCATTACATAATCGAGGACTGTGCCATTTAACACAACCTAGGGGCAGTTCAGCAGTGTGAGGGGGGGAGTGACGCACTGCACCCATGTTGTGTGTGGGATAAACAAGTTTGACTATGAATGACGAAGCGTGAATGTCGACTTCGACACAATCAGCTGCTGTGTCAGTTCCATCAGTGAATCTTCATTAGTGCACGAGGTGTCAGACGGTTTGACGCGTGGTCTGGACCCATCGGGGGGGAACTGGTGTTCAGTGACTGATGTGAGACAAGTGTTTCCACAGAGGTTTAGGGAACGACGGTTGAGGGCGTGGCTACCGAAATACTTTGACCTGGTTATTAAAACATAGGAAAATGTGCATGTCTGTTTTTCTTTTGTACTTTCACAACACAGATACAAATATTTACAAAACATATATATATAAGCTATTTATGATTGAATGGCCTTTCCAGAATAAAACAAAACACAATTACATCTGAGCCTACTTTATTAATACTTATTAGTGTCTGTGTGATTATTAATTACTTATATTTCCATTATTTTTGTTGATCCATGGAACACACAGCTCGTGAGCCACTCATCTATTCGGCTCTAACTCGGTATCAATGGAACTTATACCTAAGCCACATACATGAAAAGTAATAAAGAAAATTCCGACTGCAGACAAACCAGGTAGGATGAACACAACGTTTTCGAACTTCTCTCTTCACCACACATTGTTTATAAATAGCTCTGCACACAAACACTCAGCACACAAACAATAAAACTGATGAGAGACAAGTACGTCCTCAGAGCTTTGGTCAATTTGTCCAGGAAAACACAAAAACTTCATTTCTAGTAAATTAGTACATTTCATAATATTGCAGGTAATGTTTTTGTAAAGGCAAAATCTCCTCTTAATGAATGGTCGACTCTGTACAGGAAACATGTCTGAAGTCTGTTTTAGTTTCACAGAGTTGATTCAGGATTATAACAGTGAGTGGACATAATGACACGACAGTATGAAAGTAGGTTCATCACAGTGGAAGCATCAATTAATTGACTGGTCCCGTCCAAACAGCCCTGAGCTCTCAGTTTAATTGGTGGGAAGAACAGGGACGTGGTCAGACCGATTGAACTGGGAGTCAGTGACGTCAGCTCGTACAGTGGGATTATGGGTAGAGCCTATTATGTATTATTTGAGTGAAAAAAAATCCTGAAAAGGCGACACAGCCTCCAAGGGTCCACAGGGTGTTCGCTGCAGTGAAGCGTCTCACACAAGCGCATCGATGGAAACCACAACCACACCTCTATTTGTGACTTCAGTTGTTGTGTTGTCACTTTTCTATTCTTGTCGTGGCATTTTCGTATTTTCTGTTCATGCTTGGATGAGACGTCCCAGCCACCGTAGTTCACACCACAACTTTCAACTCCCTTTCTCTCTGCTAAAAATAAATCAAAGGTTTTCTGTTCAGCCACACAACTACACAACACTTCAAACACCCTCCACGCCTCAATCCAGTTTACAAAATCCATGTAGCCCGAGCAACTATTCAAAATAAAATCAGCTGTCATCATCATGATGAAGAAGCTTTTGTGCAGAACAGAAATTCTTAACTCCTTTAATATACAGTACATATGTAGGATGTATTTTTACTCCCTGTGTTTGAGCCTTGCAATGAGCAGTAGCATTTGTCTGTTTCAGATTTTGACATGTGGTAATGAAGTGAACAAACAAACATTCGACGATTCAACAGGTTTTAAAGAGCCCACAGATTAATTGACACTTCATAATTGTCTTGGTTTTTTATTTGTCTTATGAGAAAATGATCTTCTTCGTATTTGAAGATTGTTAATTTCTGATCTCTTTCTCCTAAACCTAAACAAGATAAATCCAAGAGAGACGATCCTGACCAGGAGTTATACCGCTCAGTTTTCTATAGACATGAATTTAATCAAATTTCTGATGTCTGATATAAACTTATATGTGAGTCAATCAAGGTTTGTTGGGATCTTAATTTTGTCGTAATAAATAAATTAAGATTGGTGGAAGGAGACAGGAATAGGAGCATTTTAAGGATCAGGATGAGACAGGAGGAAGGCCATTTCTCAGGAGTTAAACTAGTTTAATTAATTGATCTTCAATTGAGCTAGAGAAGAGACCTTATTTTTAATTTTCTTCTGGGTTTTGACAAGAATAGATTCCTGGTTATTGTAGCTTTTGGAAAGCCTGAGTCGGACTGTACTTCCTGTCTTTTCAGGCAAGGTTCCCGGAGAGGAGCTGCTGTGTGTGGCTCGGTGTGATTAACTCCTGAGGAAGAAGTCTGCTGGAGGACTTAACCAAAATAGCTGCTTCCTATTAAAATCAACTCCTGCGACTGCCACTCACCTGGCGGCTGCTTCGCATTGCAAATGTGCAGGAAAAGACAAAGCCCTTACAGCGTCTATAGGAAGCCTGGCGCTCACTCAGGAACAGTTTGCCCTTGTTCTGGTGAGAAGCTGAGTGCAACAGTGCAAAAACAAGCAAGTATTTGATTCAAAGCGATTTGTCTGGAATAGTAACGAGCTTCCCTAAAATCAAATAACCTGACGCCCTGTAACTCAGGGTTGGAGCAGGTGGGGTAAGATGGCGGTAAAGCACTTGGACGTTGGTTGCACTCCGCCAATAAAGTGAACAAATAATAACAAGAAGAATATTCAGCCTTAGGGGTCAACTCCACGCATCAACCTGGTCTTGCAGTACCTCCAGGAACAGTGCAACGGTGCAGAGTATGGCAGTGGTGTGCCTTGATGTTGGTTGCCACCCGCCAATGAATCTAACAAAGAAGAAGAAGAATATTCAACCAGTGTCAAAGCTTAATCAGGCTTTTGTTACATCTAAAATTATCTACTGTCCAAAATATAAGCAGAGGCAATATGCACAAATGTTTTTGTCTTGTTCTAGAAGAAATTTTTTCCGAAGGGAGGGGATTGGCAAAAAAAAACCTTTTTGTTATATTTGCCCCAAAAAACTGACAGTACATGAATCCAACGCATCCATTTCTAAAACACCAATCAGATCCAGGATATCAACCATTGATAAATTAACTATATATGGGAGTGTATGCGTATATAATTCTGTGTTTTTATACATGTGTCAATGTGTAATTTTTATGTTTTTGAATCATCAACCTGCCACCATAGACGAGAACTAGCCTGTGTGGCCAAATCTGACGCAATTACACGTTTGACTTATAGCTCATGGTAATGATGGAAACAGTTTCAGAAAGGTTTCTTCTCGGTAGAGCACCTCTCTGTTCACACCAAATGTTTTTTTGTATTTTATAAAAATAAATAAACAGAATCAATTCAATAAATAAACACTTAAATTACCATTCAATATTAATGTAGCAGTTCAAAATAAGAATTGCTCCCAGCTCCGCTTGTGCTGTGCGGATCCAAAACAGCAAGTGTTGACACGTTGACCTTTTGCAGCTACAGGTTAGAGGAGTCTGTGGCTGAGTGGAAATCAATGGGTTGACTCCATTAATGGATCTTATGTCTCACGTTGTAAGGTTGAGGGGTTTTTTTTCTTTCTTTTTCTCCTGACATTGAAAATTTTACTTTTTTGATCCGTGTTGTGAAACTCATGTTGTTGAAGTCTAGTTCAGGGAGAAATAATTGATACAGACAAAAGACTGAAGTGAAGGATCAGCTGTGGCAAGAAAACAACTCAGCATTGATCAAATTACTGTTTACATCTCTTTGTCTCTGTCTCACACACTCATACTTGTTGCAAGTCGCGTCTACACAAATTAATCTTTACCTGCGCTCGCTAGGTTGATTGGTTGTAAGATAACAATTTTTAATATACAAAAATTACTCCGATAAATACGTCATTATTTAACTACTAATTCCACAAACATCTGTCTCTCGGTCTGTATGATCGAAAAAAAACAATTCGTTGTTAATTTCCTATGAAATAGCAATACCAATTTTGGTATGTACTATAAAATCTTAAGTGCAGATTAACCAGGTAGGAGGTTTCAAAAAAGCTCTGCACACTTGGTCCAGCACAATTAAAAAATACATTCCGGAGCTTTACCTCAGGTCAAGCAAACATTCCTTTCCAAACAGACAGGTTTAGAGCACTACTTGAATAAAATGGCTAAAAATACATGTAGCAACTTTAAAGTCACGATAAAAAAAAGGACAATGGTGTTGAAGCTGTGTGTGAATAGAGAGGAGTGGGGGTGACCAGACACAAAGACCTCTGGGAAATGAGATTCATTACAAATCTCTCCAGAAATGACGCGGGTAATGGACGAGGCGGCGTCAGGACTGATTTGTATCTGTTGAGGAGAGTCGGGGGCCGGGGCCGGGGCCCTTCAAATTGCTAATCAAAGCCGGCCGGGAAGACTGACAGCTATTCTCACTGGGTGTCTGCTCCGAGCTCGTTCACTGCCATGAGTCGCTGTGTGTGGAGTTGTAATGGGCCCAAATGAAGCTGGATATTTGCATCTCCTTTGATTTGATAAAGGTCACTGCTGACAGGGAGGTCCAGAGGGGACTGTGCAGATAGACACACACACCGAACACACACACACACACACATGCTTGGTAACCCTAATTGGAGACAATTCTGTTACACCCTCCGCCTGCATTGTGTCTAAATCCTCCAAACAAAGGCATTTTATTTCTGTCTTTTATAACCTTTGCACTTTTTAAATAGCACACAGCCACATTTATTCATATTATTCCTTGGTCAGTCTTTACTTATTCTACAGTCTTTTATATACCTATATATTGTATTGTGTAGCTGTTCCTCTTGAAAAGTTTTTGTCAGGTCACTTAAGAAGAAAAACATTTACTGAGTAATTCAGGTGGAAAGAAGCTTCATAGCTCTGATTTAAGCTGCTTTCAAACATGAAGTGAAAAGTCTGAAGAAATTCCTGAGAACGTTAGAACAGTAAGGAGTCATGTCCGACCGGGTTTATTTAAGTTGCTGGTATCCATGCCTTGGGATACCTGCCTGTTTCCCATCATGCACGGTCAGCTTCAGGAGGCAGGTCAGTGGCAGTGACTGCATGGAGGACATGTGGAATAGTTGCTGTCACTCTCATAGCTGGCAATAAAGTGGAGGAGCAAAATCAGCAACACAATGTTTGGCATTTAATAGAACTAAGCCTGCTTCAAGACAAAGTTGCCTAATTTTCTATAGCCATCATACAGGAACCAAAATTGGCGTTAGAGTGTATTGTTGTAACCACGGTGATACAGTGATACTTGTATTTATCATGTAAATAGGCATGGCCGGCGCCAGGAGTTTTTTCTCCCCCTGTGCTATGGGGGAGCTGGACCAAGAGGTGGAGGGGCTACGGAAATCCAAATTTTTATAGTTACTTTAAAAGGGAAGATGTAGTTTTCCCTGTAAAACCACATGTGACACACAGAACATTCCAGATAGATCCTTTTTATTTGAATAGAGACTATTCAAACTTTCCTTGTGGTCATTTATACAAACTATAAATGACCACAAGGAAATCACTAAAAACATCTTTCAGCACCGGACAGCTCCCACGCATCCAAGAGCCCAATACAAATAAAGGAACATTCACACCATTCGCATAACAAGGCAAATGTTGGAAAAGAAAAGACTATCATGAAACCTGAATTTTAAAGAAGAATATCCACAGTGCAACAACAAATACCTGACACACTCACATCACATGATTCGATCGCAGCATGAACACGCAGCCTGGGATCGGGGTGGGAGCGAGTCGCTGTATAGTTATTCACTTTTAAGTAGTCTTTTTATTATTTATAGGGTAGAGGGATGGACTGGGGCTGTATAGTTTCGTGACATGGATATATATGAATGACCAGATTTCTCAGTGTTCCATGGCAGCACCGTATCCTGGATATGATCAAAACCAGGTTAGTAGAGCACGTGCAGACGCTGGCAGTGTGGCTCTTCCTTGTCGTCTCGAGGAAGAGGAGGCAAAATGCACATGATAGCTTTATTATACCTGATTCAAACAACTGATATTCCTGTGTGTGTTGCTGTGTTTGTGGGGATGCGCGGTGTGGATGCGCGGTGTGGATGATGTATCCCTGTGCTCTGATTCAGGCCCTCTGGGCTCTACTGCCCTCTTTGTCTTTGCTTTACTAATTGGCAACTGAGTTCAACCAAACAGTCAAAGGCACATCTCTGTTTATTCCCCTGACCGAGGCTCTGTATCGCCGCCTCGTTCTGCCTCCTCCTCCGTCTCTCCTGCTCTGTCGCTCGGGGCATGTGGGGGAAACCAGACTTCTACCTCTTCTACCTTCTGAACTTCTGGAGGCAAAGTTTTTTTCAGGCTAAATACTGAGTTTAAGTTTCCATAATCTGTGAGATGGAACAGACAAGAGATTAACTCAGAGGCAATAAGCCTTAAACTCCGCCATCTCAACAAGGCGGCACTTTGAGAACTGCTGCCGTTCATACATTCAATTTGTTGTTTAATCTAGTGGAAATTATTTAGGAATACATTCATAAATAAATTTGTCATAAAAATCAGTTTCTTCAGGCCAGGATAAACCTTATTTTTTATTTTAATGTATTTATTATGCAGGAATATTATGTCATGAACAATGAACTGTTCATAATATATATTATATTATGTTTGTGTTGGAGACACACTCCTTTGTGATGTGTATGTTTCTGGATGGAAAGAGGAACCTTCTTTTATAACTTTTATTTATTGATTTATTATTTCATTTAATTGAATTTTAGTTTTAGGCTCATGTTATTGCGTACTGGGACACTTGAGTAGAGCACCATTATTGTTAATGTTGTCAGTGCTTTTACTACTATCACAAGTCAATATGTCTGCTGGGAGAAAGACCCACTGATCCCACTGCAACATCCAATAAGTTTCCATTTAGTAGCTGTTATGCATGTATGATTCAGAACTGACAAACGCTGACAACTGATGATAACAAGTTTTAGAACTCGTTCCACTAATGAGGCCAATGTGCTTGTTGTTGTTTTTATGAAATCCTTCTGTACCTGAACCATTTTATTCTGGAAAGTCTGAGCTTGTTTGATTTTCAGTGATTATCAGTGATAGAACAGTTCTATAGCAGGCTCAGAAAACACATCTGTACACATATTGTGTATACTCTATGCAGTCTATAATAAAGTTGAATACGTTGGCTGCTACCAAACCAATAGCACACGTTATTCATTCATTCAGACAGTGCATCTATGGGCAGGACTTTTCAATGAGGGGCAATTCGGGATTCAGTATCTTGCCATAGGCATCCAGATATACTTTTCGGCTTTCTAAAAATCGCCACACGAGCTCATCCTGCTGTTTGTAAACAGGAAGCAGTTTACATTCACCAAGCTTTGTTTCAATACAAGGGTAAATGCACTCAGCAAAAACAATCAATGTCACAGTTGTTTTATGAATGGTGTGTGGCCATTTAGCTTGTTTTACCCAGTATCAACCAGTGGCTGGTCAGCTAGTTAAGTGACAGACACACAAGCCAGTCACTGCTGCACTTTGGGACCAGTACACACAATAATCGCAGTCACTTCAGTCTCTACCTCTTTTCCAGAGGAGAACGTTCAAGTATCCACGAGTTGTGTTAACTCGTGTTTCCCTGATGAGGACAACGAGTAAACACAAATGATCCGGTGGCCAAACTCTCCAACTACGCGAATCTTCAATTCAAATCTGTGCGAGTGAAAAGGTGGCGAAGCAAATTGCAGCGCGGCCTCGTGTGGAGTTCAAGTTTTTGGTGCTCTGAGCTCTAAAAATACTTCATGATAGGATCACAATAAGCTAAATAAGAACAGGGACTGCACCTTTTGTCTATTGGTGCGTAATAACCAAACATGCAGCAGTGTGTCACCTCAAGTTCTCTCATTAAAGCAGCAGTCCCATACAGCACGGCCTCAAATGTTCTCTGCTGCGTTTACGCATGAAGAAGCACAAAGCAACAGTGGAGAGATTTCAATTGTTCTCCAGGCAAACAAAATGTGGTCGGCGCCAACATTTCCCGACGTCACATCGGATATCAACAAATCAAAGCCCATCAGCCCGAGGAGAGCCGGGAAGTCAGCAGCATTTACTCTGGTCAAAACACGAGGAGGACTAAATGTCTCTGACTGGGAACATTGGTTTGGTCTGACAGATCCTCGGCTGTGTCGCTGTGACGACGTGGTGTCAAACTGGTTCAGTCCTGCAGCATGGGAAACATCCGACTCACTCATAGGCTTTGTGCTGTGAACTCTCGGCACGTGGAAACACACAAATACTTAGCCCACACACACACACAAACACACACACACTCATAGACCGTATGAGCAGATAAGAGGGGATTGACAGTTGATGCCGTGAAACTTAAGCGTTTATTCCAGTGGAAGAGAGATAAGAAAATAAACCTCTCTCTCACTCTTGACACATGGAATAATGGAACAATGCAGCATCAACACAACAGTGTAAGTCTTACTATTTCATTTCCTGCCACCCAGTGTTTTACTGTACACAGACACACACACACATACGTTTATCCAAGTGTGGAAACATGCTAAAAAACGGCAACAAATACAAACACATGAACAGAACCATGTACGTCTATCCACCGTTTCGAAAAGGTGATTTTAATTAGCAATTACCCTTTCAAGCTCCCTGGAGTATAAACTCTTTATATAAGAATGTGGTCCAATGACAACTGTTCAAATGAGAACGCACCCAGCCACACACACACACACACACACACACACACACACACACACACACACACACACACACACACACAGAGCACCCAAAGAAAACTCCAGCGTGCGCTCATGACCATATAAATGCAGATAAAGCATTGCCTGAATTAACATATTAACATATGAAATTGGTATTCATTAAAACGCCCTTGCATGAGTAACAGCTTTATCAAACAGAGGCCATTAGAATACTGACGTGGAGATCGTAGATTTTTAAATAAACTCAGTCCTCCTGCATCCGTCTGCAGCTGCCTCTCATTGTTCCACACAGTGCTAACTGTTACGTTTTAAACGTGCATTGCTAAGTTTTAAACTTTGAAGGGAAAGACTTGGTGTGATCATATTGTTGAGCTGGGCTGTGGCCCAACTAGAAAGTCTGCGGTTTGAGCTCCGTGTCCCCCAATCTGTGTGCTGAAGTGTCCTTGGGCAAGACACTGAACCACAACGTGTTCCCGTGTGTGTGAGTGACGTGTGATAGAGAAAGTGCTGCACATAGATTCACTGTATGAATGTGTGTGTGTGTGAATGGGTGAAAACTGTAAAACTCTAGACTAGAAATGTGAAAGACTGGAGGGATTTATTCATCAGGGTTATGGAAAATGTAGTCTTGATTTGTTGACAGTCATTTTCTGTTTGTTTCAGTTGTAGTTCCCATCATTCAGTATACTGTAACATCTCACTCCATTGGCCAGGACAGCGACACAAGCCCAGGCAGCATGAGTTCAAACCCACAGGCCTGTATGTAGAGCTTCTCTCATGAAGTGGTTGCATGGCATTATGCTCTATAAGCACAGATCAATGACCTGATGTTTGCAATCCATCAGTTTCCGGTTGTGGTCAGTGTGCGGTCACTCAGTGTGTCCCAGTGGAGCTGACCTTATAACCATCTGAACCAACCGCTGTTTACAGTGTGTTACAGCTGCTGGTGGATTCACGTTGGTTTCTGCCTGATCTGGTTGATATGTCTTTAATGTATAGGTTGGATTCTACAAACATTTTGGTCTTAAATACATATTGATGTGATGGTCTGCACAGAGAGAGTTTAATACAGTGGAAACCAGAAGTGAGTGCAGGCATACAATGAAGATTTTAAGGTCAATGTTTTCATAGAATCAAAAACCGAATTTTCTTTATTATTGTTCACATGAGGTTTATATTAATGTTTGAATGATTTACTAAACTAATGTTACTTTTTCAGACATTACGTTTGAGCTATTTTAGATAATTGATGCAAGTTCTCAACTTCTTAAAATAAAAGCTCTGTAATTCTGCTCTATATAAAGCATTGTAGCAACCAGGGGAAACGTTGTGCTTTTACTTTGAAGACAAATTGTCAAACAGGAGGTGATCTTATGAATTGTTAGTGAAAATTGTCAGTCCGATTTGGTGAAACAGAAAAAACAACACAAATGATCGAAATGATCTGAAGACAATTTTGACCCAGTTACCAACCACTGCTGTAATTTATCTGAGAAGGTAGAAAAGGATTCAACTGGCTCTGCAGACACGTGTCCAAATCCCTCCAAACCTGGCACTGCGCTTCCACTGACCACGACAAATACACATGCAAAGTGTGAGGTGCTAAACGGTTCGGGAGATATGCATTCCACATACATAAAGACAGATGCTTTGATGGAATTATTCAGTAGATGATAATTCTGTGCTCATTTGGACACGTTGATGTCAAATACACCTTCTTTTGTTCTGCCAAAAAATTACACGGGATTCTCCGGTGTGTTTTGTTTGGCTGTTGTGGAGCCACAGTGCAGCAGTGGAACAGTGGGTCTGTTAAAAATAGACCTTTGATGAAAACAGAATCTACACAGGCACATAAAACAGGTATGAAGTGGCCCTAACAGATTCATTAATGGTGCATGAGGCTGACTAATGTCCATGAGTAACCTCTGATCTTTATGTGTTAAGATCACACACACTGAGTCACCTGATAGTGATGAGATGCACAATTATGACACCCGATGCAAGAGGAATGCCAGACTCAGAGCCACTCACACACACTTAAGCCCAACTCATGCTTCTGCGTGGAAGCTGAGCTGTAGATTCACGGGGCCGAGCATTCATAGTTGTGTAGGTGTGTGAGTCGCACATGAACCACACGCTAGTGGCGGTAGAGTTTCTAGTGTGTGTTGAGTTTCTTCAGGTTTCTGGTCCACTTATTTAAAGGTTCTCTGGCGTTTCTGTTTCTGGTGGAGTGAATGTTTCGGCATACAAACAGAATAGCTTTTTTGTAGCAAAATTCGGCCGAAGGAGATTTCCCGAACATATTGCATAGGGTGAATGTCTTGACTTCCTGTGATAACGTCCTGCAGCAAGAGTTTATCAACTGCCTGTAAAAGTTGAAAGGTCACCGCGGTATCCCACCTCCCCCCTTCTCCATTCCCCGATCCCCTGAGCAGATCAGCATCAAAGCCTCTCTGGATCAACTCATTAAGGGGCTTCCCTCTGATCACAGCCCTGCACTGCTCCTCAGCTTCAAGTGGAGCAACCACTCGCTTTTATGAGCACGCACACACACACATACACATGTACACACACACACACACACACACACAGAGAGAGACACACACCCACACACACACACTAACACATAGATGGCTACGAGGGAAACTCCAGCACTCATGTTTTAGCAAAGTAAGACAAAATCTCTCAAACTGCAAATAGAAGAAATAAAACCTTTGACGCCTCTGTTTTCTTCTGCATCTGCTCATCTGTCTCTCGTCCAAACTAATGAGACATATACTGCAGTTCATTTAAGTCTTGTAGTTGTGATCCTCGTCTCATCTACATGAGCAAGGCACTTTGCAAAACTCATCCAGAGTGAGTCTGTGCCTAAAAATGTTTGGAAATAGTTATTATCCAAATATAAAAATAATTATAATCTTTGTCTGTATAATGATTCCGAGGCTTTGACATCCCTGACTGATCACATAAATGTAAATCACTTCTAAGAAAGAAAGATGGAATCAACTTAAAGTGCGGACGATCTGGTGTTTTAACTTAAACTTAAAATTTAATGAAGAAGGGACTGGGTGACTTTGACTGGTTTAGGAGCTGAAACTGTACCACAGAGGTTTCAAGATGTATTTCAGGATGTCTAGAGGACAATCTTCTTTTCTTCAGGACTTCATTTTTAATGTTTGTAAATAGTCTGAGCTGCTGATTTATTAATCAGAAATTCTGTGTGAATGAATAGAAATGTTTAACCCAAGATCCATTTACTTTATCAGGAGCTTTGTGATCTGATGACTCCACAACAAATGACCATATACCACCAGGCTGATACTGATTCTGCACTCAAATTGGCATCTCTAGAAAAGAGACACTAACACAAAAACCTTATGTTTACCCTTGATGTGTGTTTCATTGAAATTCCCCCTGCTGTCAATCTTTTCTTTGTCTACTGGGAATATCGAGTGTTGGTGTAACACCATCTGTTTGTCCATGATCATATTGAAGTCGATCAAAATGGACCACAAACTGCAAAGTACACCACTACAGCAGCAAAAGTGAACAGGGGTTCTAGGATTATGATTTTTCCACCGACACATTATCAGGGGAAGCGCACAAAGCCAACATATAAATATTCATAGCCACTTTGAATTCATCAAATGAGATATTCAACCTATTTGGTGTATTCAAAGTGCTGGAGTAAGTCAGAGACCTGCGGGCACTGTGGGAATCTAGTTCAAGATGAGCATTAATTCAAACGGAGTATTTAGAATTCATACGGTGGCGAAAGCCCCTGTGCATTTAAACCACACACACGCCCACACACCAGCGTCATGTTCACTTTCCTCATTCTATTAACCGAGACACAAACACAAACCGTGCTTCAAGCCATGTTTTTTACCCCGTTCATTCACAGACCCATTTTACACATACCACCAATCAAGAAAGTGCTCTATGGAAAAACGTATCGGCTTCACACTTTCACATTTGTGTTATTGAGGGCCAGAGGAAGTGCAACTTGGACAAGCAATGGGTTCAATATTAATAAACTTTGCTTAAGTAAGTGACCTTGGCGATCACGACAAACGCGCCTACACAACAACTGATTCTCCAGTTCAGCGTCTCTTTGAATAAACAGGTGAACAGCTCTTTGTGCAGCAGCTGAGGTGCAGCTTCACGTTTCTGTGGGCCGAGTTGAACTTCACTGGTCTTTACTCGGCTCAATTACTGCAGGTCACTTTAACAATTTCAGAATGAAAGCTGCGACCAACATTACCACAGGACGAGAAACCAGCCCATTCCAAACAGGCAGGTTTAGGACGGCCACTGCACAAGTAACATAAATTAACCTCGGACCCTGCAGAGCTTCGTGCTGAATGGTGACGTCGAAAAGGTAAAAATACAGATGTTAAGCAAGTATAATGTTCAGTTTGGGTGCTAACATTTGCTTATTAGCTTTAAAACTGCTACTGTAACAAAAAACAACAAAATGACCTATTACTTCTTGTCAGAATGGCCTCCATGAAAAAGCTCTACCGTCAAGTCATTCACTCAAAACCACAAATGTGGAGGCAAAGTCAGACGATCCCCACAGATCTTGGGTTTTGCACCTCGGCTGCCTGCTGCTCTCCTGTTCCAGAGGATTGTTGAATAACTCTACTCTATGCAATCACATTCTGGTCGTGCAAAAGGCAACAATGGTTGAGAGTGTTCGTAAGTGAGAAACACCGCCTGCTCAAGACAAGAAACCGCGTCAGGTTCTCGTCCTTATGGCACAAGATCGTACAGAAGCTTCTTGCAGCGACAACTAATAATTAACAACAGAACTACACTCATGCCAGGGAGTGACACACTGCTCATCCTGGTCCTCGTGTGGTTTGCCACTGGGCTCGGTGACCCCTCTGCACATTATGCTCCAATCAATATTGGTTCAGATGTAACAAACATCTGTGTGCTTCTGCTGCACGTTCACGCTTCAGCAAATGAAGTGGAGAAGAATCGGAGTCCTGTAAAGAGATAAAGGAAAAGTCCTCAACCGCATTTGCTCTCCCCCCCCTCATATCAGCTGTTTCTCTCTCCGTTCATTCCTTCGTCCCATACCTGACATCTCTCTCTGCTCCCTCCATCCTCATCCTGAACCCCCCCTTTCCCCCCTTCCCCTTGCCCTCTCTCTCTCACTCTCACTCTCGCTCCCTCCCACTCTCTCTCTCTCTAAACCTATCTCTCTCTCTCTCTCTCTCTCTCTCTCTCTATCTCTCTACATGTCTCTCTCTCTACATGTCTCTCCCCTCTCATCCTTGGTCCTCAGCCGATAATTTCCCCCCCACTTATCCACCTCTCCCTCTTTCTTTCTTTCTTTCTTTCTTTCTTTCTTTCCTGTCAGCCTCCTCCCCACTGCCCTACATTCACTCTGTTCTTTTCATTCTCTCTATTGCACTCTCTCTCTCTCTCTCTCTCTCCCTCTCTCCCTCTCTCTCTCTCTCGTTCTCTCTTTCTCCCTCTCTCTCTCACTCTCCCTTTTGATATCCAGCACGCAAATAGAGTGGAAATCAGAGGGAAGTGGAGGAAGCGTTGAGTTTGCTCCGGAATGACAAGACATAAAGGAGGGGATTTTGGGAGAGGCGATTAGCGGAAAGCAAAACAAAAAGTCCCTTGTCAATCTGGTTTATAATTCCATTAAAATTATACATGTGGTCGTTTACTTTGTGAAAAGCTCTTATAATTGGACTCAGCAGTCGCATCTATCTCTCTTTCTCCCTCTGTACGTGTTTATCTACACTTTTGTAATTTCTTTTTCCTATATGCAAATGTACAGATTTCTGTCTGTGTGAATGTGGTGTGTTTGTGTGCATGCATGTGGTTGCACAAGTTGTGTGTGTGTGTGTGTATTTGTGTGTGTGTCAAGGGGCTGCAGTCTTCAGCAATGTGTGCCAGTCTCAGCTCCCGGTTTTTGGCATGTACAGCGCAGGTTGGGATTGGAACAAAAGAGGAGGCGAAGCTGGAGTCGGACCCCGCTGGCTCCTGAATCCTTCTGATGCAAACAGACCCCACATCCACTCGTGTGTGTGCACATAGTCGACTCAGAAAACTCCAAACAAGTGTGTTATCTATGCCCAAGGCGGGAGGGGAGGATGGAGAGGAGACGTTGAGAGTCGGGAGAAGAAAGGATGGCGAAGTGGGAGATGAGGGGCTCGCAGGGGAGGGGAGGAGGAGGGGGTATATGTGCACATGTGTGTGTGTTTGTATGTATGTGTCTTATTGTATGTTGTCAGCAAAAGCAGGCGACAGATGAGGATGGAGGGATGATAAGCAGATGATGAGCAGGAGTGACCGCAGCAGATGTTGGCTGTCCTCCGTCAGCCAAGCAAACACATTTGACATAGCGACACACACACACACACACACACACACACACACACACACACACAAACACACCACACACACACACACACACACACACTCAGTTACAGTCCACATTTCAGTTTTTCCTCTTTGCATCTTTTACCATCACTCGCCTCCTTCCTCTCTCCTTCCAGCCTTTTTTCCTGTGGGGATGATGGGAGATGCAGCTGGATCACCCCCCACCCCACTTCCACCACACACACACACACACACACACACTTTCTCTCTATCTCTCTGTCTATCTGGCACTGAGCAGCGGTTAACAAAAGAGGAGATCTCATTTGGTTCCTGAACTATTGCAGCGCTCAGTGCAGCCACGCACACACACACACACACTTTCTCTCTCTATCTCTCTCACTCACTCTCTCTCACTCTCTCTCGCTCTCTCCTCTCTCTCACACACACAGGGTAATTGGCGGGAGAAGATCCTAACAGTCCTGGACCAGACTGGACTCACATGTGCCAGCACTGACAGAGCACAGTACCCAAAGTAGAAGAGGAAGAAGAAGAAGAAGAAGAGGAGGGGATACAAGCTGAGAGAGGAAAAAGAGAGCAGAGAGGATAAGAGGAGCGTGTCTTTTTGTGTTTGTTGAATTCCCTGGATCGAGCCCACAGCTGACGATGGAGAACACATGAGGGAAGAGAGAGAAAGCCGCGGGGACCCTCAGGTGAAACATGCTCCTGAGTAAAGTTTGTGGATATTTCTAGAGGGATTTTTCAGCCCTTGAACTTCGGTCGAGAATCCTTGAGGAGGGTCAACTGTGCACAGATTGCAAAGAGGGAGCTGGTGAGTTCACTGATTTCCGGTATTATATCATCCTCCTCTTCTTGTTTCTTGTGGTTTTCTTTCTTAAAAAAAATCCCTAACATCACATTTATTTGGCATTTTTTACATCAAAGAGAGAGTTAATGTGTCGGGCTGACCTGTTTAACATGTCCTCGCCCTCTTTTCACCATTGAAATCTATTGATCTATTGAAAACATTCAGGCTGAAAATCCATTTGAGTCTTTAATGGAACTCGTTGCCAATCGGTTCTTTTTTAACGTTGTGGTCGTTGCTGTTTCGGAAAAGAACGACTAAGAGTGAACAGATGACCTGTTTGCGTTATTGTTTGTTGATTTGTTTCTACCTTGTGTTGTCAAGTTTGCTTTGAATCAAAGACACTTCTGTCTTAACAATTTGTTTACAATCCATTGTCCTTCCTTTTCCAAGCCTGCCTGAGGGACACTGGACACAAGGGATTTCCCAGCAACATGGAGGCCACCAACCCTTCTTGCTTCCACCTTTTCCTCTTCTTCTTCTTCTGCCCCATTATAACACAGCCTGCCCTCACCCAGGACCCATCCGTCACCACCATGACAATAACCAAGGGAGACCCGTTCATCGCCCCAACCAACGTGGCCAACCAGACCACTCCTAGCTATGTGGACGCAACTCAGAACACCCCGCTAGAGACGGGACTGTCCACTCCCGCAAGTGGTGGAGACGCAGATGACGAGGATGCCCTTCCGGCCAGTGGGACCCGTTGCATGGGCTACTACGACGTGATGGGCCAGTGGGACCCACCGTTCAACTGCAACGCCGGCGTCTTCCTTTACTGCTGCGGGACCTGCTTCTACCGGTTCTGCTGCCAGTTCCGCCAGCAGCGGCTGGACCAGAGAATCTGCTCCAACTATGACACGCCCATCTGGGCCAACACCGGTAAGCCCGTGGCCACAATCACCGAGGGCCAGGAGGACCAGGACCGGGACCGCACGCACCTCATCGTCTACATCATCTGTGGAGTGGTGGCCATCATGGTGCTGGTGGGCATCTTCACCAAACTGGGCCTGGAGAAGAGCCGCGGAGTAAGCGGAGGAGGAGGCGGGGCCGGGGCACAACATGCTGACCTCAACTCCAGGTGAGGAGCAGTTTGGAGGACGGATGTGAGTGTGTGTGTGTGGGTCTGTGTGTGTGTGTGTGTGTGTGTGTGTGTGTGTGTGTGTGTGTGTTTGTGTAATGGGGCAGTCAGTATGTTGATAGTGTTTCTAACACAATGTAGATATAAGCAAAGAACTGGATAAAAGTTTGTGTGAGTGTGTATCATGGATGCATTTAGATCTGTGTGTGTTTGTGATTGCACGTACGCGTGTGTATTTGCATGGATGTGAAGTTAAATGTGAACACATACCCTTCCAGCTTGGAATTAACAACATCCAGCTTGTGAATGTGGATTTGTCCACCTACTAACATGTGTGTGCATGTGTGTGTGTTTGCTTGCACGCCTACAATTAATCTCTCATCCTTGTCTAACATGACCGAATTTGACCATGTCATTACAAACTGGTTTGAAAGAGAATCTGAAGGGAAAGAAATGGTCAACAAAAATGCTTTTAAACTTCATATTATATTTGAAGATGCTGTGAATCTGCAAATGTGTGAATGGGACTGCACCTATACAGCTCACGTGTGTACATCCATCCACACATCAAGACATTATTTTGTTTTTGCTCATTATTTCTTTAACATGTTTCTAATTTTGCATTTTTTACTTTGTTTTGTTATTTTTGTTGCTTGTTTATTTGTTTCTCCTCTTTCTTTTTTTTCTCATATAATTTTGTATTCCACCCGTTGTGTACCATTTGCTTTGCTTGTAAGCATGACTTATATTTGAAATAAATCTAAAAAATGTGGAAAAAAATGAAAAATCTATTAAATTCTTTGCTGCAGAAGGTTCCTGGAGAACTTAAGAATTACTTGACTTCTAACTCGTTTGGACTGAACGTCAAATAATTAATGAGCCGGGCTCCTAACCAATTTTGTCTCCTTTAGATAAGAAAACAAATTACTTCCCACTTTCATGAACGCACAACATTGAGTAGAGAAGACATCTCACGCTCTCCAGATATGTGTCCAATATGTGGCCCAGGGTTCAATCTGTTCGCCTCAGGAAATCATTACAGCAAACAGGGCACAGCATGAGCTCCAATCTCCCTGCTTTCATCCCAAACGATCCAACCCTCGCTCGCTGCCTCTCCTCCTTCTCTCCTCTATCTCGATCTCACTCCTCTTATCTCTCCGAGCTTCTTGTTTCTGATCTTGTTTCCTTCCACGGATCTCCGTTTCGTCGCGTGCCGATTTCCTTTGTCACAAACCTGCTTCTCTCTCCCTCCATGTCTCCCAAGGCATCCTCTCCTTCTACTTTCCTTCTCTCCATCCTCTTTCCTTTATCCCCTCTTCCCTTCCTCTGGGGCCCAAAGAGCAGAAACAAGGGGCCGGTGTCAACTACTCACATCATTAGTCAGCCCCACCGTTTTTTCACAAGCTGTGCTTTACCGCCCAGCTCTTCCCTCTCACTCACTCTCATCCTTTCTGTAAGTGTCACACCTCATCCTCTCCTCCTTTTGCTTTAACTTTTCTTTTCGGTTTCTTTTGCATTTTAATTAAGAAGGTGGACACACACACACACACCACCACCCCCTTCCCACACACACAAAACACACACACACCCACGTCAGCCCTCTCCGTTGACCAGCAGCTCAGCTTGGGAGTCTCCCCATTAACCTGAGCGGCAAACCACATTTCGGCGGATAACACACAGCCAGGATTAATACTTCCTGCAGGGTAGCACCTCACTGAAATAGAAACACTCCCTCAGTATAAACACCCTCCCTCTGTGAGCCCATCTCGACAAGATTACCGCTCCTCCTTGAGATTAAAGAAATTTCACCACGATTATAGCTTTACCGTTCCTGGACTGCTCTGCCTGCACGCCCGTCGAGTTATTAGCCTGCCGACATAAATCCCTGGTCCAAAAGTGTACGCGCAACTGAGACCTCATGTACTGCGCTTCACGAGGTGAAATACACAAATGTGCACAGACACTCACCCGCTCCGGAGTTGGACAAGTGCATAAGGCAACATTTGCACTTTGCTCTCATGCCGCTGCACATATCAATCTCTTGCAGTGACCATTTCTTTCTTTCTTTCCTTCCCGCTCACTCTTTTTCCTCTCAAAATCCTGCAAGCAGAGGGTGATTAACACTCGGAAATCCCACCAGTTTCCCAAATAAGCTTTGAAACTTAAAATCTAGAGTGATCCTTTCTCTCAGATTAACGTTCTCCCACATATACAAACACACACACACACACACACACACCTCCATCTCCGTTTCTTCCAACCGCACCAGGTTCAGTGATTTTGCATGCTGCACTAATCTTTAGCCAACAAAAAGAAATGGAGAGCGCCGCCTTAGGTCATACGTGTCACGCCAAATGAAAGGCCCCGGCTGGAGAGGGGCTGGCTTTACACAGACCAAACAAACACCAATGACCTTAACTATTTATACACACACACGAACGCACTCACAAATACACAAAGGCCCACACTTGCAGTGATTTATAGTTCAATTAACAAGAAGAATGATAGTGGTGGCTTTAAGGTTGCGTGAGCATGCCTCAGATCACCACAGTGAGAGGTCAGGATAGCCAAGAGGCGCAGCTTCCAGCTAACTTGAGCATGGGGTGAGGACCAACGTGTTGGGAGCAGAGGTCACATGGTTCAAACACACCATGCTTGTGTGTGTCTGTACGCAGTGCATTCATGCGAGAGTGTGTGTGTTTGGGAAATCTGTGTGCCCAGGCACTCCAGCTTCTGTCAATGAAGAAAGCTTGCATATCCACCCAGAGTGTCACTGAGTAGAGGCCCCACCTCCATCACAACTGTTCCCATCTGAAGCTTTAAATTCACTATAGATCCAGTTTTTATTACATTACATCAAATGTCATTTAGCTGGTGCTATTATCCAAGGCAACTTACAATTACAATTAGTGCATCTATGAGGGGCCGTTTTTGCGGTTCAGCATCTACACCATCAGCCCTTTTATATTTGGAACTGCAGCAAATTTCACACTTTTATAAATATCAGTCCCCTAAATGTGTCAGATGTTTTCATTAAGATCCATGAATGTTCTCTCCGTGAAACGGCCAATCACGCAAAGTTGAACAAAGTAAAACAAAAAATCCTGGATCGGCCCTCTGATCCTTGGGTCATGCCCCACCCCCTCTTCCTTGGTGGAGGTAATAGACCAACACATACACAAATAGTCAGATATTAAATCAAATTTATGAACTTTGAATAGTTGATCAGACACCTCCAGTATAATGATACATTTTATTCAACTTTAAGCTGGCACAAATAACTTTTTTCTACTTTCTGGAGATACGAGGTTTCCAAGTGGCATCAACCCTACATATACAGATGGGTCTATAGGTTTGATTGTGTTTGCATGTTGTCTGTCTCCAGAGTGTGTGTGTGTGTGTGTGTGTGTGTGTGTGTGTGTGTGTGTGTGTGTGTGTGTGTGTGAGTGTGTGTTTGGGCTGTGCAGCGCTCATGTTATGTAATGAAGGGCACTGTCATTTAAAGGGTTTGACTGCTCTGCCCTGATTTAAGGCAGACAGATAAGCAATACTCAATACTGGGTGGGGAATACATATATTGACTGTCACTTTTCCATTTCAACCTCAAACACGCACACAGACTTACATTGACTCTGTCTGACCTTTACCATAACTACCACTTGTCACTTGACTTTAATATTTAAACACTTATGTTATGGGGAACTGCTCTGGTCCCCATAAGTAAGACAAGTCCCCACACTCGCACACACATCATGATGTCTCCAGGATGGTGTCATGGTCAGTGTTTCAAGGACATTGTTGGTCGGCTGATCTGATTTGTCAGGACAGTTTGGGGCTTTTTCGAGCAACTGGTGAAATGTTGTTGAGCTTTCAAAACCTACACACTTTATTAATCAACAAAAAGTTATAAATAAAAACAACTGTGAGTGTTGCTGCAATGCTTTATATCAAACTGAATAGAGAGCTTTTATTTTGAAAAGTTGTGATCTTGGGTCTGATGATCGCGTGGGCTTGTCTAACAGACCTCTGAATCCGCTGACATGTAAAACATGAGGTCACTCACTTCTAACTGATATATTAACCACACACATGAACAGTAATAAAACATATTATGTTTCATTTTATGGAAAACATTGACTTTAAAATCATCACTGAAGATAAACCAGGTAGGATGAACACAAAGTTCTCTTACGTTACTCCAGAGTATCAACAGCCCATTCCAAGCAGACAGGTTTAGAACAGACACTGAACTAGTTTATTAAAACTCACTTTGACTTGACAGCTCTTTAAACTATCTGTACGACTTATTCGAAAACCCCATTTACAATGACGTACATTTATGAGCACAGAGTTAATGACTTGTTAGAAAGTGATTAAGTCTCTGATAAATAGTTTCTCAGTTTTTAATCAGCTCCCAGGCCTGCAGAAATACAAGTTCACAAGACATTATTAGAGGCTTCCTCAATTAGGCAGCCTGCACTTTCATTCTGCAAATTACAATTAACACAGTGAATAAGATTGTTCTCAGAGGGAGGAGAAACAGCAGGGGTCCGCGTTAATGAGATTTTTGTGGATGTTGAACACTAACTGGTGGGGGATAAGCAGGTGTGTACAACAGTATAGTGCGTACAGTGCTTGAGGAGTAACGTTGTGTTGTACCCAAGAGAAATGAGTGTAAAGATGGACGACGCATCTCCACTTACTCCCACTATCCAGAAATGAAGCCAAAATATCCTTGATGCGAAAGCCGCCATCTTGTACATTTGGAGTCAGAGTTCGACCACAGTGGTGATGGAGTGACAGTATCAAGATCCAGCTGTCAATCATCACGAATTGGAACCTTAATGGAAAAAAGAACACTCTGGTATGATAAGAAAATGTTCACATACAGTCTTTAGTGAAAACAAATAACATAGTGTGTGTCTTCATCAACATACCTGATGATCCACCCACCATATCACACAGCCCTGTTTTTCTCCGATGAGCTCCCCTACTCTGTGGTCTCTAGTTTAACTTCGGCTTCCTCTGGTCGTAAGAGAGAAGGAAAAAAAAGACACTGCGGACACGTAGCAAGTCAGACCAGCGTGAGCCATAACAACCTGTTGTGTGAGAAAATGCGTCTCCTCAAAGTTCAACTTTCCCAGCTCCCCTCCGTCTCCCCCTGCCCCTTGATTACCTCCAGGGTCGAGCTGTCACTGCCTATCACCTCTCACCTGTCACCAGTGTGTGTGTGTGTGTGTGTGTGTGTGTGTGAGAGAGAGAGAGAGAACCTGGCTTACTGCATGTATGCTTACAAGTGAATGTGCTAAAGAGCCCACACATGTATGTGTCTGCATCACCACTTGCCTCAGATCCTCTCAAAGTGAAGGGACATATAAGTTGACAGATTTGCTGCATCAGATGTGACAGTTGTCTCCCTCCAGCTGCTCCACCTTCCTCCCTCCACCTCGGTGGTGCCGGGCGGCGCCGGGCCCTCGCACACTCAAATGTGGGTCAGCACCCACTGACTCGGGGGTTTGGCTGTGTGTTGTTTTTGTGTATGTCTTTGTACACGCTCTGCTCATCAGCGTAAAGATCAAACGGTTGTCATCGGAAAAGTTAAAAGATTGACAGATTCTCTTTTTATCTTTCATACCTGGAAGTGGACATTTGACATTTGAAGGCAGCTGAAAATAGTTTGTTTCGAGATGAAGTTTTTTAACAAGAGAGTCAAGCCCATATTAGCCAAAATTGAAATGCATAAGACCAGCAGACTCCCAGCAAGTTGGCCCCAGTAGCTCTTTTTCATCCATTTTCAGAACTTCTAATAGGCCATCTGTCTTCAGCTTCAATTGGACCTGAAAACCAACTGAGAAAACTATTTAGGCTGCTTGAAAACTTTAAGCAAAGGACTGCATCACTTCCATTTTCAAGGTAAATAAAGGACTCGCAAGCCTCTGGGACTGAATGGAAAACTTCAAGCTTGTTAGCAGCACAAAACCACTCAAAAGCTTCTTAATAGTTGAATAATAACCCATAAACCTACAGGAGGTAGGAGTCCTAATAGCGAATCATTATAGAACCACGTTACTTATATTTTCAATGTGGAGAGAATAAAGATGAGTGACATATGGCGACCGCTGTGCCCGAGGGAAACGGCACATGTTGGCCTCTGTGGCACAAATCCACAAACACTCCTGTGAACAGCACAACAATAACACACACACATACAGTATCTGTGCAGGCGACTTGAAAACTGAAATCTCTGCACTCCAATAAGAGAGGGGCACTCACATATGTAGGACTAAAATAGCACAGTGTGTAAGGACTTCTCATTTCATTTCACACGTACAAAAGTTTCCGACAACCTGACTCATGGGAACACATAGCAGCTGCCGGATCAATAATATGTACGTTAATGCATCAACAGGATACGAGAATGTGCTGAAAACATTCAGTGTTGTGTAAGTCCTGATCATATATGAAGGACTAGGGATGCTTTACATTGGCACAACTGATAGAGTCACTCAGCACAGGGGCAGACAGGTTTTACTCTTGTTTGAAGTGTGGCTGTGAAATTATTTGTAACTAATCACCGAGATTGCAGCCTGTTCTGAATAATCTGAGGGATTGATTGTTATAGGACATTAGCAGAGTCTCATCTCAATGCGGATGTAATTTCGCGTGGGAGCTCGGTCACATCGCTATGTTACGTAACAAGTAGCACAGAGCCAGAAGAGACATAACCTGAAGGTAGGTTATATATACACGGACTGCAGATCCCATAAGGTCTCTGTTGTTTTGTAGTCTGTCACATCGAGCAGGAGTCATTGAGCATCGCAGCCCAATTTATCAGATGAAAACAAGCTTACATTTTTTTTAAAGGAACTTAGTCTCCGAGTGGACACAGCCTGAGGAAGTTGATTCAGGGCAACAACGGCCAGTGGAAGTCGGCTGGCTCATAGCGTGGGTTGGAGAAGTGTTACACAGGGACGTGTCACTGTTTTGGCAAATATCTCCATCTGGTCTGACAGTGTGAGAACTGGTCGAATTTGGGTTAAGTCTTAAAGCCAAGGTTGGTAATTTCTAGAAAAGCTATTATAGGCAGGCTACACTTTGATGTAAAAATGTAGTCGACAGCCATGAACTACTTTCTCCAACTTTCAAGATGATTTCAACAAATGAGATAAAAAAAGTGTTTCAGAAACAATTTACCGTCCTTAACTTTATATACAACAAACTCCTGTTTGGTACTTAACAGTGATGTACATCTAACGATCCAAATTAGATAACAAACGGTTGTGATTTTGAAATCTGGTAACTGTTGGACCGATGGGACCTTTGTTTCTTAATTTTGGAGATGGTCTGTACTTATATAGAGCTTTCCTAGTCTTCCATTCAGCAATTCACACATATTCATACAGTCCATCTACAGCACTTTCTCGATCACACATATTTAAACACTCATACTCCTCTTCATGTATGTTAGGCACTATCTTTATTTTCATGAATGTTGGAAATATTTTTTATTATGTTGATGTGCCCTGATACAGGCGCCATCTATTGCACATCTGTCCATCCTGGGAGAAGGATCCCTCACATGTGACTCTCTCCTTTTGGGGGGGGTAGTTTTTCCTCACTCTTGTTGAAGGTTGTATTAGGCATACTGTGATTTCTCAATATGATCTATACAAAAAAAAATTGTATTGATTGAAATCATTCCCACAGCTGTCTGGGGCAATGTCTTGCAGCATCGAACCACTGACCTTCTGGTACGTGGCAACTCCTATACCTCCTGAGCCACAGGCACCCCTGCTTTTAAATATGTGACATCAGTAACAAGTTATTTTTGCCACATATTTGAAGGTTTGTGCAGAATACAGATCACAGGGTTTAAGCATTGTGGGTAGAGACTTATTTTATGTTTAAACTGAATAATGGCAAGAAACGTAGGCAAAACACAACTTCTAAATCACTTCTAATGTGATGCAACTGCATTGTTAAAAATGCTAAATTGGTCAATTTGCATTGTTTTTTTTACATCTGATGTAATCCCCTGGATAAGCAAATGGTCTTTCTATCAGTCCACAGCACCCTGTGAGTCTTAATCTTTTAACCAGCTGCACGGCCCGCAGAATTACCCCGTGAGACTCAGCCAACCCTCCACAAACACGACATAGCCGGCAGACAGGTGCAGTTTTTGTTGCGGATTAAAAGTCCAAATCAGCAAGTTGTTTAAGCGGCGAGCCAAGAGGAGAGCACGTGGAGGCCCGAGGCGCCGCGCAGCAATGAGTCAGAGAGGGGATGAGGAGTGGGGAGGATGGAGAGAAACCGGAGGAGAGGAAGAGGAAGACTGTGGTTTGAGGAGAAAGAGACAGATTTAGGGCTGCGTTTAGGTGAGGAGGGGGCAGAGAGAGAGGGAATGAGAAGAATGGAAAACTGAGGGATGAGGAGGACGAGAGAAAGTGATTTAAATCTGTGCAGAGGACGGAGACGGATAAGGAGGCGTTTTGTTGTGTGGTGGGAATATTTAGAAGAGAAACATGACGTCATGATCTAACACGCAATTTCACAAAGACACACGCCACCCACAGTGGATATAAACGGAGTCACAATAAGATGATCAAGATCTGAATTGATTTGAATGAATGAACATACGATTTTCTGTTACAAATCAGGTCCCACAAATAGACAGTAACTCAGACATGTAATTCAAGCAGTTTCACGGTTTCTCATGGTAAATCCAACACAGCAAAACCTCATTAAGTATGTGAGGGTCTTATTCTTTTGTTGTATCATATCTTTTAAGTGTTCACCCTCCTTTTACACATCATTTAGTGATTTCCTTTATTTCCCAGGATGCCTTTCATCGTCTCTAGACTAGGATCAGAAACAAACCATCACAGAGTTGTTATGTTTTAGGGTGAATTACTTTTTTCTGGTGACTCAGGTGACTCCTGGAAGTCAAATAATAAGGTCATACATGTAAAAACAACCGTGGCACATTTGTCAACGCGAGATACTTGTTGCTGATTAAACAAGGAGCTTTATTGTATCCGGCACCGAAACATAATGTCAGGTCCACTTTTTGGCATCTGTGACCCTGTTAATCACACACATCATCACACCTACTGCTAGAGATGATGAGAGAAGTGGCCAGAGGGATTCCCTTTTCGGTTTGGCAGGTTACTTGTGAACAAGTTGCCCCTGGCTGTTGTTCTGTCGGGTCAGTCATATCATGGCTCCTCAGCCTGATGCATGTGTGTGTGTGTGTGTGTGTGTGTGTGTGTGTGTGTGTGTGTGTGTGTGAGTGTGTGTGTGTGTGTGGTGTGTGTGTGTGTGTGTGTGCGTGTGTGTGTGTGGTAGTGGGGGCTAAACGTATGAGCTTCATTAGCAGAACAGAGGCACTAGTGTTTGAATTATTGATCAAGGGAGTGAATACCATCAACAGTGTAAATTCAGCAAATGCAGGGGCATAGAGGAAGTGTTTATTCAAAGTGATGAGTATGCCTGCATATGCGTGTGTGTGCGTATGTGTGTGTATGTGTGTGTGTGTGTGTGTGTGTGTGTGAATGTGTGTGTATGTGTGTGTGTGTGTGTGAATGTGTGTAGGGTGGTGTCAGTCCTTTGGATTTCTTGCGTCCACACACATCAAGCCCTGAGTCGAAACATGACCATATTGGAGGAAATCATGTCCATATGCTGTGCAGCCAAAAAGCCTCCAGTCACATCCAGCTGACAGAAATTTAGCACTTCAACCATTCACTGAGCAAAATACATGTGGTCATGAGCCACTCTTTATTGGACGTTGGCCATAAAATAGAGTGGGGGGGAAATAATATATGTAAGGAGCAAAATTAGAGGGGCGACACACACCCCAATGAGGATATGCTGAATTTTTGATCAAACCATGATGTCATATTGATGTTATAATGAAACTGCAGTAGGATAGCGGCTGTGGGTCAGAAAGGTAAAGCGGCTTGTCCACTAACCAATCAGTTCTTGGATCCCCGGCTCTTTTATTCTGCATTCCCCAGTGTCCTTGGGCGATCCACCGAACCCCACTATTGCCCTTGATGGCTGTGCCAACAGCGTATGAATAGTGTGTATGATGTTAATTAAGTCTCAAAATTCATGAGCGGCAAACTATTTACAGTATACTCCGTGTGCACAGCAGTGGTTACGCAAACTCGCCCTCCCCTCGCCTGCTCGTCAGATTTAATTTTGAGACTTTGGAGGTGGAGTCAGCTGCTGATGCACCCCTAGTTCCATTGGTCACTTTGAACACTCCAGTCCGAGGCCTCTCTCTGATCCTTTACCCTCTTCTCTTTGATATTTTTCTGCATTTATAGATTTAAAGTTCAATGCTCGCTCAGGAATACACCTTTCCTCTCTATAATCTATAATTCTGTGCGCTTGCTGAGTGTGAAGTATGTGTTTTGGACTTGTGCAGGCGTGGTTTTTACGTGGGCAAATTTTGGGACTAAATAAACGCCACAGGTTTGACATAACAAAACACTGCATGGTTGATGAGACTGAAGAAGTTCTATATGCATACAGTCAATTTATCCCACTATAAGTATTTTTGATCCACATAATCTTTGGTCATGTCTGATGAATGCGGAAATACGTCAAATGTATGTATGACATCTTTGTGAGTTCTTAGAAACGTTATTGATCACATGATATCCTATGATGGGGAACACATTCATGATCGATATAAGCTTCAGATTGTCTCTCTATTCAACAGATGTTGCTTATTTGATTATGGAGGCGATGCAACTGTTAAACCAAGCTGTCTGGTTGGGGTAATGCAGCAGTAATTTCATCATTGAGGAAGTAAGGCTCGAAAAGACACAGAATCATGCAGCTGTATATGGTCAAAACAGATGTATACACAACCAAATATTATTGAAGTTTGTTTGGTTTTGATATGACTGATGATACCACCGTCAACACAAAACACACACACACACAGAAGGCAAGCAGCAGATGTAGATTACACAGAACCAACTCTTTTGACATTTGACATGTAACCACTCATCAACACACAGTAGACAGCATCACGAAAAAATAAGAGTACACACATTCTCCCACCTCCACACATGGTGTACACACCCTCCCCTGGGACGAGAGGATGTCATGTAAATAAATGGCCTGTGTGTGTGTGTGTGTGTGTGTGTGTGTGTGTGTAGGGCATCCAGCTGTTGGGGAGAACCCTCTCAAGGGATGCACAACACACATCTGTGAGAGTAACAGATGGTGTTTGTCTCACTTACTCACTGACTGTTTACTGTTTATTCACTTTTATATTTGCGGGGCGATTTTTTTTTATCTTTCAGTTTGTATCGGTTTGTATTCGTTTTTATTATCATCACATTGTAGAGTTTTAACTCTCGTGTCACTGACTGGATTAATGAGGACAGTGGGTCTTTGTATTTAGCAATTTGAAGATATGATAATATAATAGGAAACTGTAAAAAAAAACATTTGCAGTACACTCAACCTACAGTTTAACACCTGTTGTCAACCTGTTGTTTTTAAAAGAGTGTCCTTAACCTGTGTGTGTGTGTGTGTGTGTGTGTGTGTGCCTGTGTGCGTATCCAGAACACTGACCGACCTGTTGAAGAACCATGGGGGCGAAGTGAGCTCGGTTGAAAACGCCACGGCCAGTTCACCCAATGGAGGCAGAGCCAATGGCGTCTCAGCCAGGATGATGCGCAGCAGGAGTGGTGAGTACTGAAAGACACAAAGACACAAAGACACAAAGACACAAAGAAAAGACTCATATACATTGACTTATAATGATTTTCTGGCGACTGCCCTCTAACCTTAACCATAGCTACTACTTGCCTTAACCTAAACCTAAACTTAATTTATCTTAAAACATGTCTTCACCTTCAAACTAATTGATATGTTATGTTATATGAATGTTACGTTATGGGGGACTTGTTTTTCCCCATAAGGACAGGTCCCCACAATGTGACCCTGTAAAAAGATTTAGGTCCCCACAACATGAGGAATACCTGGAGCACACACGTTTACACACGGTTACAGGTAAAGTCAGAATAACAGACTATAAATAACCGGTCCTACGACACATCTTTATGTGCAGAGAGAGTCAGTGAGCCTCATTATTCCATGTAAATGAACCCAGTCTGTACAAAAACATAAGACACAAGCACAGAGCAGCTCAACAAACAGCTTCCATGCAGCATTTGGTTTTCAGCCCAGTTTGCATCTTCTTCTTTTTTCTTCATTGTTTCTATTTACATAATGAGCAGTAACACATGCAGGGTCGCACATGTAATAATTTACACTCTGACTTTCATGACAGACGAGAGAAGTTGTGTTACTTATCCAATGGTGTAAACCTGCTTATCTAGTGCAGTGGCATGGGGTACCTATACAGGACGAACACAATATATAATAATACATTTAATAGTGAGAAAATTGGGGGCCGCTATTTTTTTTTAGGTGCATGTCTGTGACTTATTTTTCATCAGGACTTTTGATATATTTCGCCTTATCTCACAAAGTTAAAGAAAGAGAAAATGTAATTACTGGAACCTTTATTCAAATCCATGCCAAAAGTTAACAGGTTCTGCTAATTGGCCCATACATCACCCATCCACCAAGTTTACCGAAAAAACAATGTTTCAGTAGCATGTGTGTCATCCTGCTCACAGACAGACAAACAGCAATAAAAACACAACCTCCATCATGACAAATATCAAAAAGACACATCCACCGAGTTAGAAGTAACGTTCTCAGATGACTTAAGGATAATATTTATAGTAAATTCAAATAATTTAGGAAAGAATGTGAAAAACACAAAACAGTTTGTTCATCCCTGTAAAATATGTAACTATTCAAGTTTCCAAACAAATGACACAAGTGTATTTACACTGAGGTTTGCACGTGAAGCCAAACAGACACTAATAATCCCCAAGCTTTCTCTCTCTTCTCAGTTCAGGTGCACCTCACTTGAAATAAAAAACACACAACAAAGATTGAGTAAAAGACAGACAGCAGTGAAGGAGACCCCCCCCCACACACACACACACACACACACTTTATCTTACTTATTCAAAGTTGCATCCTGCATAGAGAAAATGGAGCGGAGAGATTCTCGTTTCATTTCTCTGCTCAGATGTTTCAGGGAGAGAATCAACCACCCGAGCTTTCACTCACACTCCTGCTTCCCAGCCTCTACGCTACTACGCTGCCACTCAAGTCGTGGGTTTGTTCCAAGTCGTCTTTCGTCTATAATCGCCTGAGCCCTGTGGGCAGGTGTCAGGGATTAATATATAGAGCTTGCGTTGCTGTGTTATTTCTAAAATCAAATCATCACAGCGAGAGGTGTTGCATCAGTGTCTCGTGATCTGCAACCTGGGAGGATACTTTTATTTCCTTCTCACTGCCATTATGACAAATATGTTTCAAACCTATCTGTATTTTATTTTCAGATTTTGTAATGCTTGCACTCAAATAGTCGCTGCTTGACATTTTGTCAGATATTTTGTCACTTGGACAGAATTTATTCTCTTCTCTTTGATTTCTTCTGCCCTTGGATTATTTTAAGAAGCCTTTAAAAATACCACAACCAATAGAATGCCAGATGTCATGTTGACGAATGAAATGGTCCCACCCTCTTTGTGGGCGCATTAGCTTTACTTCTTTAAGGGTCCGATACAGGTGGTTACTTCAACCGAAAGTCAGAAGGCAGACAATATACACACACACACTAAAGCAGTGTGAGCTCAAGTCGAAGAACTGAAGCTGGAGCAGGAAATCTGAAGTGTAAACAAACAATTTGAGCACAAGCAGAGCAAATTGAAGCACAAGCAGAGTATAACTGAGTGCAAGCGCTGGGTTTTGGTAGAATGCATTACAAAATCTGAAAACAAGAAAGTCCTGCTCTCGAAAGGAAAGACCACACTCTTCAATAAAGAGAGGGGGAAAAAAACATGAAAAAATCTGAATTAATTTTGTGAGAATTTGATTAAAATCTGGAAAACACCAGGAGATCAGCAGGTGAGAAATATACTGAAAACTCCAAAAAGAGTCTGACTCAGTGCAGAAGTACAGCGCATGTGATGTTCAGGTAGTGGAGAGGACAGAGTGTGAGAGAGTGAACAGGGGGATCTTCATCTGTAAGTAGAACACATGCTTGTTGCACGTGCAATACTGGTGCAACACACACACACGCACTATTTAATTATTATGTTAATGTAAGCAGGCTGAAACCCTACAGGGCAGCATGTGCTTATTTTACATACATTTTCTATGAATCCCCAGCCTGGATGACACAGTTTTCAACAAGCCACAGTATGTGCCACTCATAGGTGTGACAGGGTTAGGATAAAGATTGTTGTCATATAATATGGTTCATTCAGGGAAATTGACTAAGCATTAAGCTCTTGTACAGCAATGCCCTGAGATTACATTCACACGGGCAGAGAGACACATGAAAATGAAAAAGTAAAAACAATTCATGACAGGCAATAATGATCTACACTAGCAAGAGAAGTAAAAGGATGAAAAGTCACATAAGTAATAACAAGCAAGTTTACAGTAAAACAGTAAAATATGTAAAATATCAATAAATGTCAAATAACAATTGGATAAAAAGATTTAGAGCAAAAGTACAACAGTCGACAAGGTTCACTTAAAAACAATAAATTACAACCCAGTCCACAGCTCATCCAAAGCAGGAACACTGTAACACAAACAGCAGCTGTTAGTCCATGCGGGTGTGCATGTGTATGAATTAGTATGCGTTGCTGTGCGCCTGCATGGGAGCATGTGAGCGTGCACAGGAGGAGGTGTGTGTACGAGGAAGGGAGAGGAGCGTTTGATACGAGAGGCCGCCTGCAGCGTCTATCTATCTCGTGTAGAAATTCACACACTTGACGGGAAGCGCTGTACATGATGGACGCCTCGATCCAGAGTGTTTCAATGATCATAGGCACTTGAAAAGGGGCAACAGGTTTACTAGCTGGAGCAAACATTAGTCAGTACATTTGTAAGGAAACTGAGCTTCACTGGCAGCAGCAGCCTTATTATTTTGTCTCATAGTTGCTGAGTGAACTTTGCTCGTGGCCACAGCGCCTGAAGTAAGAGGATGAGAAAAAAGAGCATGGGAAATTATCTGGGAACAAAGCTCAATTATTCCTGATATATAGAGGGATAGCAGTGTCACCCCCATCTTTAGAGCATATAATAACTAACTAAAGCTGAACGTACTGGGAAAATTAGCCCTTCTACATACGTCAGTGAGATAACTTACTGAAATGAAAAATGTATTAAACATGTACTTGACTTTTGGGGTCTGGTCCATGTCCCACAAACCACTAACATGGAGGAGTTGCGGTTTATAACGTATACTGCAGCCAGCCACTAGGGGGCAATCAAGATCATTTAAGGAGCTGTCATATCGTCGATCTCTATATAGAGTCAATGAGATATGAGCTATTCCCACATTTCTTATGTTCTGCAGGTGAAAAATATATTGTATTTCCAATGAATGTATTTGTCTCCTTCATCACATTCACTCACCAATCACTGGATTAAGATTAAGATTGTGTCTAAATGTTCACTGTGCTCAGTGCTTCTCAGTTGGTCTCTCTAGTTACAATTTTCAGTCACTACTCCAACGTGTTTCTTTCGATCCCCTCTTCTCTCTCTCCTCTTCACTCTGTCCTGCCGTTCCTCCTGTTGCTGCCCTCAAACAGACTCTTATGTAAAGTCTTGTCTGGTTGTCGACAGCGCACCGAGGAATTTAAATCCCCTGCTGCTGAGAACCACCGACTGCTCGGGGAGTGACACAATCATCCGGCTCTACCTATCATTGGGGGGATGGTGGGAGTTGGGGGTGCAGAAGTTTTCAAAGCACATGGTGGGGTGTTGCAAATGAAACAGCATGTGGCATAATCTGTTGATTGAATGAAAAAAACAAACATGGTTGGATGTTGGCGTTGGACATGAGTGAGTCCGCTTCCTAACGTGAAGTGACAGTGGTGGAAGGCAGGGGCCTGGCAGAGACGTCCGTGTTGACGATGATACTTATTGATGCTAATCTGTTCCAGTGTTTATCCACATTACACCCACTTTTCCCCCAGAGGAGGAAAATGTCCACTGGCTGTTTGTGGTCAATACACACAGACAGAAAAAACATTGTCCAGCAGGCAGCTTTGTGCCAATGAAACAAAATGCAATCCTGATTGAATCACTTGAATGCACCATGACATGTAGTTTTAGGAAAAGGAAAAGTAAAGCTATGAATGAGAATTTAGCCTGAACACACGTCATTTAAAATCTGTGTACATGTGTATCCTTTAAGCTCATGAAACTATTTTAAGCAAACTCTCAGGTTGACATTTGAAGGTCACGTCATTACCTCAAATCATGAGTCCCGTCCCGCCCAGTTTGTCCAAGATGGTCATCCTCTGTTGACCCAAAGAATCTCCTGTCTCCAGTCTGAGGGTGTTGCAAGGATCTTGTTGCTTTGTTTGTGACTTTAGGTTGCCAAATTAAAATAGTGTCATGCCAAATGTTCCCAAATTGAGCCCCAGCTCAAAGTGGAACACTACAGACTGCCAGACAGTATTGGTTTTTCCATTGTTGACAAGATGGCAGACAGTGGCCTCTGGAAAAAGTCATGCTCATCACCTACACAGTAACTGAACACACGCATAAAAAAAGGCCTGGTTCCCTTTCCTCTGCGGCTGAGATTCAGTTTAAAAATTATAGTGTAGCACAAAGTCTTTCTCTTACAAATGAAATTCATGAGCTCGAAAACTCAGCCTTGATTAATGCAAGACACTACATTTTACTCAAATGTATGTATGTGAGAAAGCAAATGTCCGGAATCAGTTGCTGTTATTTGAAATTTTAAGTATCATGTTCAGCGATATATTGTTCGAAAAAGTGGATGAGTGGAGGGGTTGAAGAAGTGTCTAATGCATTATGGACGAGCAACTGGTAGAATGAAAAATATAACGCATCTGCTGACTTCCTCATATGTGAAACTCTTTTTGAGACATTTTCCGTAATTCATGTGCAAAAAATTACGTTTTGATAACTAGCTAAATGTGTCCAAAACTAATATTTTTTTATTTTGGTACCAAAATGCCTGCTTGCTTTTTTTTCTAGATATGTTTTCTCAATAATTTTTGGCTCAAAGGTAGCTATAGCAGAGTGATATCATAATAATAATAAGAGATGACTAGTGCCCTTTTTCTTCATATGAAAAAAAATACATCATATCAAAGACACGAGGTGCTTTGACATTCAAGGCTGCAAATGTCAAAAAGTCAAAATAAGTCAAGGAGAGATTTACATGAGCATCTGACATTAACTGAAGACATGAGGCAAAATATTTGGACTAAAAGTCCCTCAAACGTGACTCATTGCAGAGAGAAAAGCTTGAAGCAAAAAGAAAGATGACCTATTTATCAAAGAAGGAGTGTGAAAGTAGCGTGACCCAGTACCGAGTCACTCCTCGTCACATAAATTCGGTTTTTCTTCAAACTGTCAGCTTTTTGAGCGTCTTCTTTGCACGCTTAACTCTTTCCCTTGGGTCATGTGAGGCATTTATTCCTGTCGATTATTGATCTGGGCATGAATGTGAGCTGCCCTGCTCATGTCACGTTAATGATTCTGACACAAGGCGTGTGTACGATCAGCTCAGCAGATCGCACAGAGCCCGGATTGTAAAGTTCGTGTGGGGGTGTGAGGGTTGTGTTTGACTGCTGCGACTGGAAATGATGATGCACAGACTTTCACACATGACCTCATTGATGACAGATACACACTCTGCTCTCTTTTATTCTCTTCTCTTACATTCCTTATCACATTTATAACCACCCCTGAAACTCGAGTAAATAATTCCAGATATAAATGCAAACGAACCAATTTGGTATAATCAGAATATTTTTAATAAAATGTCCAAACAAAAGAGAGAATCATGGATGTATTCTAGCTCTTTTCAGTCTGCAGGAGTCCTCTTTGCAGTTGAAGACTTCAGCTTTCTCCAAAGGTTTTCTATGGGATTTAGTTTTTCTATTCATCTTTTCCTTTACAACCATTCCTATGTGCTGCTGGGTGACAGCTTTGGGTCGTTGTCCTTCATCAAGACCCAAGACGTCTGTTTTCTGACACATTTCAACCCCAAAAATCACCAGGGAAACCTTCTGATTTAATCATTTCTAAACTACACTCCGCTCCACTAATCCGTTTAAAGAGTCTGGGTAGAGCGTTCAGGAGGCAGGACATAGATTCTGCTGCAGAAATTAGGATTTAGTTTACAGACAGCAGCGTTGGCCAAAAGCTCTCGAATCCCGTTGTTTTTCCAAAGTGACATCTTCGTCTGAGTCTTCTTTGCGTGTGGTTGCTTTCTCATCAACACACCCACTCACTTGCTATGGACATATTCCTGCTGCACTCTCACATGGGCGCACTCTGATATTTTCCGTATATATTACACAGGGTGATGACAGGAAAAGTTCTGAAAAAAGTCCAGAGCAACTGAGTCGGACATTTGCACTCTAGCCTAAAGTCCATTTGGAAAATTTCATGAAAATGTCCAGTGTTCAGTGCATGTCTGAACTCAGCTTAAGAGAGAAAGGAATGCCATCATATCAAAAACTTCTGTAACTCCCCCTGTGTTCCTGACCTGAAAATGAATCATTAGAGCTTCTGTTAAAACTCAACTGTTCCTAGACAAGCTGTGAAGTCAAAAACATCGGGAACGCTATGAGCTAGTGCTCGTTATTTTACACAAAACTTTGTACTTCACATGATGAGAAAAAAATAGATATTGCTTTTGATTCATTTTAAAAGCTGCTAATCAGACAGTGTTTCATGTCTGTACGGCTCCGCTTTATTATTAATAATTAGTTTCTCAATGAGTAACAGAACACTAGAGACCATCTGAACATTAATCAAAGCAGCATTTTCAAATGTGGACAATTTTCAGCACCAGTTCTTTCGACCTCCTTCAGGTGGATTCAAATCTGGAAACAGTTTACTGACTAAAATCTCTTCCTACACAAAAATGTAAAAAAATAAATATATATGATAAATCCTTAACAGCTGAGAGCAGGCTGTTTTCATGACTTTCCACGTTGAGCTGCTAGTTACCGTGAACTCTGCTGCGGGGGGGGATGAGGCACATTCAATGCTACTGGTTACTGTGAACAGCAATTATTATCATGGCTATTTCCAAATGTTGCTCTGATGTCGGTGTCTTTAACGAGCATCATGAGGGGAAAAAATGATGAAGATAGTGGTGATGATGAAGATGATAGTAATAAGTAAAGATATTTCTACTCATCCGCTAATCTGGCGCATGCTGAGAGGTCAGAAGCACTGGATTAAGTACTGGACGATTTTCCTATGTTGTTAAGGTAGAGGCTCAGAGTAGTTAAGTGTACATGTTATTACAGTAAAGATTACCTCTTGACATTTCCCCACCCCTCTGGAGATGTTCCGACCGAACATCATCTGTATTTCTCTCTCTCCTTCACTGGCTCTCTGAGAGTTCATCATTTAAACCACATGACCCTCTCACTGTGTGTGAGTCCTTCTGGCGGTAGTGATTAGCATTCAGAAGTTGAGGCGGGTACATATCTGTCTTAGCACTGAAAGGCGCAGATGTGATGACACACATACACACACACACACAGTCACACACAGTCACATGAACAGACTTGTGTATGGTAAATCAGATTGGTGATTGTATCAATACGGTTTGTTTGATTCAGTTGAAAGAAATGTAAATTTCACACAGAGGCACTGACATGTGAATGCACACACACACACACACACACACACACACACACACACACACGCACACTCACAAAACCAGATATTTGATATGCTGCAGATAAGTTTTTAAAAAGGTAAATACCAATGATTTTGTTTCTCTCTTCCAAATGAGCGCATAAAGCCTGTTGGTTGTGTGTGTGTGTGTGTGTGTGTGTGTGTGTGTGTGTGTGTGTGTGTGTGTGTGTGTGTGTGTGTGTGTGTGTGTGTGTGTGTGTGTGTGTGTGAACAGTCGTGAGCGCTCCATGTGTATCCATCCATCCCACGGGCTGACATCAAGTGCGTCGGCTGCATCAGTGGACTTCATTAATAGCTAATAGCCAGGGCTTCACTCTCTCGGTTAGTTTATTCCATTGTTCATTAACATCAGTTCATTTAGCATGCGACCTGCTGGCCGTCAGGGACGGGGCTGCTGTCTCACCCAAAGTCACCGGCCTCAGGGGGAAAGGGAGGTGTGTTTTCCGTCGATACATGTGCCATCCACTGACATGGGAGAGGCAAGATTAATGACCTATACTGAAGCCAACCACTAGGGGGTATTCGAGAGAGTTTGGCTTCACTTTTGAGGAGCTGTCATCTCGTCCATCTTTAAGACAGTCAATGTATTTTATTTGTTCTAAAAGAATATGTTACCTGTTACTTGTTTTCTTTCCAATATACTGTATTTACCACAGTCTGACTGTACCTTTCTCTCTGCCTCTCTCCTACCAGAGCAGTACCATCTGAATAACTCAGCTTATGGGCCGTTTGGACAAGGGCTTCCACACCCGCATAGCAACCACAGCACAGTGGGACTGAACAAATACACTTCGCTCAAAGCTGTGGGTAAGTCGGACACACACACACACAAACACAAACACACACAAACACTTGTACAAAGTGATGCTGACTCCAGCTGGCACAGTAACCTTTAAAGTACAGTAGGTTGACGGCACAGGAGCTGTCAACTGATGAGCGTCTCTATGCCTCTTGGCAAACAGAGAGTTGATCTTAAAGAGGAGCTCATGGTGTTTCCTGTCTGTCACTGTGGTGGAGCTGCCTCTTCATATAAGAAAGACAGATTGAACTTTTCCTCAGGTTCTCACTGCCAAAAGACAAGCCTGTTTTTAAACTAAGTTATTAGCCAAACCTTTATTGTGTTTATTATCAAAGCAACAGCATAATTTTTGCAGCGCAGGTTATTGCCAAGGTCAGAGCTCTATAATACATGGATTCATGTAATGCATTCTTTGGGGCAGAAAGAAATTACTGGGACAAACATGAAAGCTCTGTGACTAGTAAACACACACTCTGTGTCCTTATTTTTTAAGTTTAATTACAGAAGACTGAAAATGATTTATTTTTACCAACCTTGGATTTGTTTGTATAGTTACAACCTATTATTTGCATATCTAAAATAAATATTTCAGAGTTGAACATGCACTCTAAGGGCGCTTTCACGACGGCCTTGATTGGTACGGAGCAAACCAAACTAACAGGGGTGAAAAGTGGTTCGTCCCACGGTCCGCACCGATGGACCAAAATATAGTCCGACCAAAAGAGGTGGTCTCAGTTTGGATACAACTAAACCATGATTTGGTTCACTTGTATTGTTTATAACTTTGACTTTCAGAACAGTTGCAGGAAGTTGAGAAAGCATTACACAGCATAAGAAGAAAAATAACATAGGATGTCAATATGCAGCCAATGTTGGTGATGACAAAACTCTTTTGTATTGCATAATAACCATGTACTACGTATGTATGCTCCCTTAATTGCAATGTTGTATACCTACAACGTAACAAAGGCATGAACCTTGGTCTGGACTTTCATCATTTAGAATGAAGTAGCATTAGTAAATGTATCACTGAGTGTTAAACTGAAATCCCTTCCTTATATTATTAAGTTATAATTATTTGCAATATTTAGTTCCCTAAAAGTGTCCACAGTGAAATCAGAGCTGATGTGTCCAGTGTGCCAATCCACTACTTTATTCAGAGTAAACTTTTCAGTATGTACAATTTCAGAATCACAAATTTTCATAAAATTTACTGAATGCAACAATTCTCACCTTCCTTTACGTTCTGCCCAATTTGTAGTATTTTCGCTGCATCTTTATGACTCCTCCAAATGTAGATTTGTTAGCGATTTGTGATGTAACGTGTAAGAATGACAAAAGCCTGGAGAGGAGGCTGCTGGGTTTCTACCAGGTGACTCTACAGACTGTTTCGTGCCGACACAGGTCGCACACACGTTTTTGTCCTTGAGAAGTAGCAGGTGTAATAGTGTGCAGAACTGCCGGCATCCCATTAGAACAATATAATCCTCTACCAGAGAGCCAAAGGCAAATCCCTGCTTGTCAGGGTAGATTGTTTCAACCTTTTACCAATGGAAGGTTGGTGGAGCATGAGTGTCCTTTTCAGGCAACAACTCTCTTTACATACTCTACACTTGGGATCTGCCTGCAGGCTCCTTCAGATCGACATGATTTAGAATCAGAGCTACGGTCACTTGCTCAAGGGCACTAAAACAGTAATTGAACATTCAGTAGGTCCTACTGAGTTACTGTTGTTACACCTGTCAAGCCTTCAAATTGAGTTTGCAAGAAGAGAGGCAAAGGAAAACTGAGCAGTGAATCAGTTTTCCTTTTTAGAAAGTCATTCAAAAACATAAAATCCCCTTTTCTGCCATAAATTGTCAATCAAATACCATTACACCACATTATAGGCCAATGCACAACCTCAGCAAACATTCAGTCTTAATTCAAGTTAATATTCCGATATTGAGTCAGTTTTAGGAATCCCTTTTTGAATAAAATGTATCACCTGGGTAAAAAACAAATAATCCCGAAAGCACATGGAGAAAGAAGATTGGCACAAGAATGATCGTATGTGCAATATTTTGGCTTCAATTTCTAAATAGTGGGAGCAAGAAGAGACTCGTTGTCCATCTTCATATTGAGTCTGTTGTCTTAACAGACGACCAAGCTAGGTTGTGTGTCTTTAAGTGATCAATGGAGTATTTCAAAGTGTGTCATTTGTTTCATGCCCTCCCTTTAAAAGTTTCTCAACGTACTTTGAGACGCAAATGAAGCAGACATTTGTGACAGTTTGGAGCCGGGAGGTCCTAACATAAATGCATAATGGATTAAGTGGGATTCAGTCATCAGTGTTCCAACAACGATAAACTCTGTGTTGGTGCATAGACAGTTCATTTTAGGCGGCTTCTGCTTGTGACTCAGACGTGCATCAGTCTGTGACAAATTGAAAATGACTCTTAAGGATAAACAAGTTTAAAAGAAGCTCAATATAGCATGTGCTTGCTTTATTGGCCTAGTTGTTAAAGAACACAAACGGAGCTGAGAGTTAATGAACGGAAAACATTTTTTTATTTTAACTTAGGTCTTAGGTTGACTTATTTTCAAACCTTTGGATGGTTCTAGTTTACTAAGTACTGCTAAGAGATCTGGGGACATGGCATCACTGTAGCACAGATGGATGACAGGAGAATGTAGGAGTGGTCTGGTGATCAGACAGGTTGTAACATTATCTAAAAATTAAGTTGATAAACCAAAATGTCTGTGTCTCATATTAAATAGGGAACTAGTGGTAGGACTACAACTAATGTTGGTGTTCGTGTTAATATCCTGTGACGTCTTTTAGCAGTGATGAACTTAGGAACAAATTTGAGTCCAACCCTATGGAATGAACCAAGCTGTAAAAACCAAAATGATCTCATATCTTCCTGATGAATACTCTTCACTCTTTTCATCATTACAGCTGACAGTGCATCTCGTAGCTACTACAAGAGCTTCCCACTCATGGACTTCTCTCAATACCAACCTGTGGCGCCTCCAACCTTCCAGCCTGTACCAGTTCCACCCAAGGAGAAGTCCTACATCCACCAGCCCCTGCCAGCCCACCACAACCTCCATGCCCCGCTGTCCATCTCCATCCCCTCCAGCCATCTGGAGCACTCGCACCTCCCGAAGGCCGCCACACACCAGCACCTCTCCAGCTCGGCCTTCAAAGTCTGGGAGCCGACTAGCCGCCATGTCCACAGGCAGACGTCTGCCCCTGGGCGAACGTCGTCCATGCACAGCTCCACCCGAAGACAAGGCTACTCCACCCGGAGGCAGCAGAGCATAGAGAACATGTCGGAGCTCTTCGGTCAGCCCTATGGAGGGATGTACGGAGGGGCTGCGGGGGGAGCAGAACAGGGTCTGCCGCAGCATGTCCAGGGGCAGCACCCATCTCAACCCCCCTATTACCACCATACCAGGCAAAAGAGCTACTCCACCCACAGTACGACTGAGGTGACCGTTTGAGTGCCAACACCTCGGAGAGCGGCCTTCTGCAATGTTACACATACTAACAAAAGGCTTTGGTGTTAGCTAAATGCCAGAGTTTGGGAAAGTTGGCCCCAGCACGTAAGGGATAATGAAAAGGAAGTAAAAATCAGATGAGGAAATTAGAGGGGAAACAGTGAAATTAGGGGTGAAAACCGAGTAGTAGATCCACCACCTCAGGTAGTAAAGTGGATTATTGGACTCACAAGGGTCTTGTACATTGATCATATAAAGTATAAAGAGTCTATATAAATCTTCCAAGGTTGCTCCAAACCACTCAGGTTCCAGTAGGTCTGAAGACCTTCATAGATTCTCACCCAGTTTCAATTCTACAGTATGGTTTCAGTGGGATTGTACAGGCCTTGTAGGAATATGGATAACATAACAGAACAACAAAAATCGTATTTGCATCAACTCAATGTTTGGCTTTGGCTGTGATGAGGTTTTACATCTTTCAGGTAAGATTTGGCAGGAATAGAAACATAGGAAAAGAAACTCATGGCTCATGGATATGGATATGGTTTGGTTGGAAGGAAATATTCTATAATGAGCCTGAACCTGAAAAAGTAGGGGTAATACACAGTTGATTCAATGAGATATTCGCCGTAGAAACATGCACCTATTGTCATTCATTTTATGTAAATGTGGTTTGTAACATTGTTACAAATTGTGCTTCATGTGCAGATCGAATAGTTAGAACTCAGGAAGGTATTATGTTTGTTTTTCTTTTTTTGACACAGCTCAATAAAACGTTGTCATATGTCCTTTCCAGCAGCCGGTTGTAGCTTCATCTTCAGAGTCCAGACATGAGAAAGGCATCAATCAAGGTTTCTAGAGAATAAGTCTGTAGCTACACTGATTAAAGGGAATTTTTCACTATTTTTCAACGTGGGCTCTATGGTTATAAATGTGTGTAAATGAATGGAATCAGTTCAGTAAATAGCTTCGCCGGCAGCCGTGACACAGCAGCAGTGTGTACAATGTAATCTTATTGGGTAAGTGTGAATGCACATCCACCAAAGGCCCACATAGAAGTCTCAAACTGTTATTATGGGTCTTCAGTGAGAGTCTGGCAACATTAAACATGTCTCGCTCAATGAGAAATCTCCCTCTCAAGTCTCGTGACCTCTTCTGCTGGTTGGCTCTTTTTCTCTTTAACTTATTTCAATATTAAAATGTGTCCCCTAAAATCCGGCCCAAAGAGAAATGAAACGCTTTGTCAACATTGTCCAGAAAAAGATTCAGCAATAATTCCAAAGGTTTTTGTAAGCACCATTCATTCACACGCCCACATTTTTTATTTAAACATAGGGCCCAGGTTGAAAAAAGTTGGATTTACCCTTTAAATCAGAAAGTAACAACAGGGACGTTAGTGAATAAATTAAAGCAGAAACTAAAAAATGGTAGAGAGAAAAAGTTGACGTCTCAAAGGACAATGAGATCTTTTAACACCAGAATAATAATACAACATTATCCAAGTTGATTTTCAAGCATGAGGATTTTTTGTTTTTCACTACATTTTCTATCCAGTGGCAGTTGAGAGGTTTGGTCACAGCTGCAGCGAATGGGGTGTATTTTATGAAAATTGTTGATTGCAAAGTATGACATATTCTGAGTTATTTATTAACTGGATCACAGATCTCAGAAAATTCATCAGGGCATTAAAATTTCATTTAGAGAAGATTTAAAAACTACATTGGATAAGCTAAAACCATACATAATGTCAAGGTAACAAAGTTCAGGTGGTTTCCAGGCCCCATAGATTAGGCCTTTTGGATCAGTTCTTTCCTCCCGTTCCTTTTGTAAAAACACCTCTCTGTTGCATCTCTCCGTCTACCTCCGTGCACAGCTGTTCCTTTCCGTGCCCTCCCAGCCTCTCTCACCCACTTTCCATGAAGCATTTTTGCATTCTGTGCCATCAGGCTAAGCGCACAGGGACAACATCCCCGGGGTCACATTAACTCGACGATGAGGACAATGCCACCATCACGTCAGCTCCCATCAGCCTCCATCCCTACCGGAGAGATAGAGAGGGGGAAAGAGAGGGGCAGCGTAAGAGCCAGGGGCTGGGTTCTCTTTAGAAAAGAGGAGAAAGGGAGTAGAGAAAAATAGAAAAGCTAACGTGCATGGCCACATGTTTTCCTTCCTCGGGGGGAAGGAAAGGGAAGGAGTCACTGTGGATCTGGGTCTCTCACTACCAACCTGTCTGGGTCAGAACTCACAGAGTGTGGACGTGTGGACGCCAGTGTGTAAATTCCCTCCCGCAGGCACCATTGCAGGGGAATTCACTGAGGCACTTCCAGGCCTGGGGCTTTAGACATTTCTCATTTCGTCTGTGGAAGCTGGACAGCAAAGGACACTGTGCCGAGCTGTGGCTGCGGCTGCGAACATGCGACAGTTATTGCAGCGCTTCCACCGTACTTGTTGGTGAAGGTTTAAGTCTGCAACGCCCCGAGGGACTGGGCGATGAAGTGAACCGTTAACCTATGATTGCACGTGTGCAGAAATGCTTCCGTAACATTTGTGCTGAAAGAGGGGAGGGGGGGTTTAAGATGCAGGGCTTTTTATTAGTTAAAGGTTTTGTTGCGATACAGGTTCAAAAGAGCAGAGAACGGAAGAGTATCGGGGTCAGATCAAGGACGCTTTTATAATACAGTCTATGGTGTGGATGTATTTTAAAAACTTCAGCCAAGACAATATCTAACATTGAGTATGCAAGATGTAGAGTCTGGACTAAAAACTATTTTGCTAAACTTTGAATCAGAGGGATGAATCCTATTAGTTTTTGTGTGGGAGAAATTGCTAAAAAATTCAAATCCGAATCCCGCTGCCAGTGTTCAATCCCAATAGACACAATAGAGAAAAGGCTAAATATAATAGCATTACTATGCGTGCGGTGACAACGACCACCTCTTGCGCAGCTTAACTGCACTTACATAAACAGCATCAACCACACACTGTCTGGGGGCTTGAGCAAAGCAACAATGTCACTTTGTCGCTGACGTCCCCTAAATACACCTGATTTGATCAAATTAAATTCCAGTAAGAGCTTTTGGAGACTTCTCCACCCACATGAAACGATGAATCAGACCCTATGAGCGACTGATATGCAAAACCTAAATGAGTGTTGTTGTTCTTTTCAAAGCGAGACTCAACATTTAATGAACATGACTGTTTTTCTGTCTTGATTTCCTGAGAAACAAGAGCTGAAGTCTGAGCTGCGGGGGTTCACCTCCCTCACATCCTTTTTACATCATGCTGCACATTAAGGGAAGAACACGCAAATGAGCCTAAACACAACAAGTGACGACGCTGTTGCATTAAAATCCTTCAAGTTATCAGACACGTTAACAAGTCGGGCAAAGTGGTTCCCGAGTCCCGACACATTATCTCCCCTGTATTTGTGTGGATTTTGTGACCAGTTGCGGGCAGCAGAGACAAGATGGGAACAACAACTACAAAGGATTTACATTCACAACACTTTCCAAGCGAAGTTATTGTTCATTTTGAGTTGTGTTTATGGACAGCTGACCAATATAAGTCTAAAATACACTTTCATCAGAGTCCCATTTAGTTGATTAACTTGGCAGAGGCCACTGAAAAGTATTTGTGGGTTCATCACTGCACTTATATATGATGTATTGAAAAAAGATTTTAAATACAAGTTATAGCAGGATCTAAAACTTATGTTAAAGAAGTTCTGATTCTTCTCAACTGAGGCTTTGGTGTCTGGATCACAGACTGTAAATAAAGATGGACGACCCCTCTCCACTTTCTACTCTCACTACTCTGCTAACTCGGACTCCAAATGTGCAAAATGGCAGCGTTTGTATCCCGTACATTTTGGATTGGTGGATAGAGGGAGGAAGTAGAGAAAAGTAGTCCATCTTAATTTACCATCTGTGGTGTTAAGCAACAGGGTCTAATCATAACCGGATCTTATAGTTGATTGATGCAGGCCGAGCCCCTTATCCTCATTCACTCTCACACAAAAACACACAAACGACAATATGTTACAACCAGTTTTGACAAACGGCGTGTTAATTAATGACCATGTGGTTGACTCTGTCACTCTCCTCCACACATACTTAGAAGCCAAAGGGTCATCACGCCTGAAACCACCCACTCATTCTAATCACCAATGCAGCAAAGCATCCTGGGCACCATTTCCTCTAACTGCTAAATGTAAAATCTTCACATCTGCAGGTTGAAAGAGACAAAATCAGTTTTGGTAAGCAATAGAGGTTTAGTTTTTTGCTGTGAACAAGTGCTTCCGATTTTTCTCTCTTGATGAAGTCGTGCATTTTCTGTCCCTCTGTTCTTCGTAGCTGAAAAAGCCAGTTTTTTCATGAATTTAATATAAATGTTTGACATGTTGTGTGCGCTTTAATTCAAGCTCTTTGAACATGTCTTATTTTTTTAGCTTTCATATTGTGCAAACCTCTGAAAAATCATGTGTTCTCTGCTTTATTTATGAATATAGTGTAAATATGCTTATTTAATTGAAATCCCTATGTATATTTTGGTTAAATAAGGGCTTTATGAACTAGTTTATTTTAAGAGTATTTATTATAATTGCAATGTATGTCAGATTTTAACAGAATCTTTTATTTCATGTTGATGATTTTAGTAACATGAAACATTTCTATATTAGCTGACTTGTGCAATTTTCTAATGTGCACTAGAGGAGGAGGCCTGCTGATCTGGATGTTATGTGCGGCGAGTTTTCACATCTGTGGCAAAAACACAGTGACACAAACTGTAGTCTATTGTGTAACTACACAATACTGACTGATCAATGCGATATTGTGCCAAAGCCAGTAGTGGCGATCATGAATTTGATCAGCAGTGAAACATGTGTGTGCATGTTGCAGTTCCACACACAGAGGAGATTGAGATATTTCGTACTGTCTCTGTTTAACTGAATTAAATTATTATTTCCTAGCACCGAGCGAAAGGAGGGAATTAATCCCACGATGGCAATCTGTGAACCTCTGTAGGTGATCGTCTTGCAGTGTCTGTAAAGCAACAGGCTACACAACAGAACACAACTATAGATAAATGTGCAAATACGAATATGCTAGTCAAGTTAAACGAAAGTGTGTTTTGTGTGATATACAGTATGTAGCGAAAAAACATATGTATACACTGTATGTACCTGTACTTCTTATTAAAAAAAGAACAGATTTATACTCAAAATGCTCTTGAGATGTTCTTTGTGGAGGGTTGGTTAGTAATCAAAGCCACTTTTGAAGATGAAATATTAAAATGTAAAATGAACACAAGGCCTTGGTTTGATCGTGTTTGTATCAAAGAGATGTTGATACACTCCCGACAAGCAGCAGGAACCTAACTGGGTCGACTGCTTACTCCACAACACTCCCCGCAGCCAAAAACTGAATGACAGATTGACAGCAGCCAGATGTTCTTGGTTGGATCCAGTTTCTTTCACCACAAAAAATATCATAATTACAGTAGTGGAATTGGTTCTAAAGTAGTTCATCTGTCCAAGACATTCCCAGTCGAGATCTGAAGCCCACACGTGTCCCAGTAACCACTAATTCACCTGGAAATGTTAAAAAATGTAAACGCATTCAAGATTCATGTGATTCCTTGATTTTACTGTGGCATTACCAGGTCACTACTGCACCATGAGTGTCACCTTGTGGCTGTTTTTGTTACTGCATTAACTCAAAGTATCCTAAGATAAGCCTCTTCATATATTAAAGGAAGATGTCTTCGTCATCATCATGTGAAAACTGGACATTTTCAACAGCACATTAAAAATACACATTGAACAGTTTCATAAGTCAAATCTCAAATGTCACTCACAGTAAATATTGTCAGTTTAGTGCTTTTACTTTTTATAACCACACAGACATTTGAGTCAATATGTTTACCCCAACTGTTTCATGCAAGTGTGAATATTAAAATCAAATTAAATCATATTAAATACTTTATTTTCAAAATTCAGAAGTTGTACAATGGAATTGAAGATAATTACAATTTTTAGGGAGAATTTCATTTCATTGCATTCTTCTTATGTATGCAGACAAGCTTTAAATGTTGTTAATGAGTGTGTGCAATAGCTACAAGTAATTTCAAGATAAGAATGACTTCAAAGGAAGATTATTGAGGAATGAGCAGCAAGAGAGTTTTGTTCTAATATGAGAATAACCTGAGAACAACAGTGGATGGTAGCAACAATATGTGTTTCCATAAGGAGGGAATAATGGTCACACCTTAGTGATACCATGATGGAGTGAAGTGGTTATCGTCGTAACACCTACAGTGTGTATCATTTACTGCTTTATATTATTTACTGTGTCTTACTACACAAATCATCTAATAGTCAATATCATTTGACATAAATCCTGGATATGTAACAATTGATCTCTATAAACTGAACTAAAGTCTAAAATAAAGCAACTGAAAGTCGTAAAGATGAAGAGATGATTGGTCCCGTATCTAAAGGAGCACTTACATGCTCTGTGGTCATTAGATTGTTTATGAATGAAACGTCTCAGTGGTAATGAACTTTAACATCTTTCAGATAACACAGGACATCATTTGGTCAAATACAAAGACCTGACAGCAGCAGAGATACCGTTTACTAAATTTTTTACTTTAAAGTACCGTTACCCTGATCTATGAATACAGTCCCGTCAAAATAAAGTCTACTGGGAAGGAAAGATAAAAAATTAAAACAGGAAATGACAGCGTTAACAATCCCATTGCCTGCACAGCAGTGAGTTGAAAAGCACTGAATCTACTTTCAGATGAACCCCAGATGATTGTGGAAGAAAACCTGTCCCTGTGGTTTCAGAATAAAAAATAATGATAAACTGCAATGAACAGCATATCCCCACTGATGAAGAGAGGATGGGAACAGCAAACCAAAAATGAATGGATATATCTTCATTGATATACATGGCCCTGTCTATCGCTGTCCAGTTATGTTGCTGCCTCCAGGATTAATGTTGATGGATTCCAGTAAGGGACGGAGAGCCTGGCCAAATGGCCTAAAGAGGAAACAAAGCAGAAAGAATAGCTATATTGAAATAAAGTGGCTTAGAAAATGTCTAAATGTATTAAAGTTTTTGAGCTGGGAAAGGGGAACTGAGTGACAGGCAGAGATTACAAAGATTAACATCCTACATTCTAAAACTTTCCACACGAATTGCCAGCTGCTTGGTGGATTGGTTTCACATCATATAATAATAAAAACATTTGAATTTAAACCATACACTAATGAACTGAAGAGTTCTAGATTTGTGGCAAGGATCAGTATACACAGAGAGTTTAGCAATGAAGACAGAAAGTAAGGTAGAGAGGAAAATAAGAGCTTTGGTGTTTTGTGGTCCTTATAACATTGAGTCAACTCACGTGGACAGTACTTCAGATGGAAGGTCTGTAATGTACGATGGGATCTTTTTGCCTGTTAGGAATTGAGCCACCTCGTTGCTGAAAGTGTTGCAGTTGTGCTCCAACAAGTTGTACTTGTTACTGCTGTGAACCCAGAGAAAGAAGAAGGACAGAGGAACAAAGCAGACAGGGACATCAATTTAGAGAAAAGAGGCCAGACCCGGTGGAGAAGGGTGAGTGAGTGGCAAGACGAAAACAATAAATAGAGACACTTTAGCAGAGAGATCAATGTGTGAGATTTATGCATTTTTGAGATTAATGTTTTTTGGGCTTTTCATTGGGATGACTTTTAATCAAATTCAGCGAAGTATATGGGAAAAATAGGCTGTAATACTAGTATTTTTAAAGAGTAAGTGGAGCAGTAAAGCATTTGTCCTGCAATTCTTACTATTATTCTATTTTTCATTTGAGTCCTGATTTAATGTTCCAAGTTATGCTGACATATATGCATTCAAATGTTTACCAAAAGACACACAAATATTGCCTTTAACTACAACAAGGTTTGATGTAATACACATATAAACAATGTTAACATTTTAAAGACTTACTCCACCGCCTGACATCTGGTATGGCAGCACTTGGATTTAAATTTGAGTTTAAAGTGCAAGCGGTAGCTTTTACCTGTATGTGGACTCTGCAAGTGAACTCAGATACTCCATGAAGATCTCTGCAGGAACCTCTGTGAGGCCCAGGTCCACAACGCAGTCAGGCCCACCCAAAGGGGTGTCACCCTAGGACACAAAACACACCTCAGTGTACACCTTGTTTCCATCACTTTGACAAAAGCTTCTTGATCCATTACATTATTCATGTGCAGCATTAAAGTCACAAAGAGTAATGCTTGATGCACTTTATAGTTGGGTAAAAGGATGTAGCCGATTCTTACAGGTGAACAACTATTGATGCCTTCTCCGACAAAGAAGAACTCCTTTCCATGGACCACAACCGCTGTGTGCCTGTAACACACAAATTCACATTTTTCCCATAAAACCATACCTATGAATGTAGCGAACCACAGTAAACAGGGCCATTAGTGAGAAGAATCTGTTAAGCAATATGTAAAGTAGAGCCCGGCCAGTGTATTGATTAGCAAATAATATCGAAAAATATGAATATTTAACAGACACATTGATATAAGAGTAACAGATATGTAAAATAAAATTTTACAGAAGGAGCAATGCAGAACATATGCAGATTTGTATTTATTCAAAACATTTTTAGGTCTATGTATTTGTTTTTATTTTGTTTTTAATTTTTATTTATAAGCATTTGTAATAAAGTTAATGGTTAGTCAAGTGAAGTGTTATATAAATAAATAATATTATTAATATCATTTTCATTATTATAAGTAGGAGTAGTAGTAGTAGTAGTAGTAGTAGTAGTAGTAGTAGAGGTAGGAAAATTATAAACAATATTGTAATAAGGATTGTAAAAAAAAACTGCTCTCACCATATCCCATCAAGGTGTTTCCCTGAGAAAAAAACATATTTAATTATTGATGAATACGTGTTTTGTCGTAAATAGACATATTTAATTTAGAAGCCTTCCATGTATCCAAGTAATTATCGAGATAGCAGAAAAGAAAGCCATAGCTCCATAGGCCTGAGTATCATCCCCGCTCTTTCCTGCTTTCTCTCGCGGGCTCGGGTGCACTCACGGCCGCGTTCATGAAGGCAACCAACCTGTCAGAAACTCACCCAGCATGGCAGCGCTCAGCTGTCGGGCCATTCCTCTGGACAGGTCGTAGACGTACAGCTTCACTGGGAAGGAGTCAGTTTGGTCCATGGCAACTAAAATGACACCTGTAGTTAACTTGTTCTTAACTTTAGCTGACTCACTGCCACCGAGAATAAGCCGGTTAGCTAGCTTACCGGGAAATAGCACACTAAACTTTAATTTGAAAAACGTATAACTGCAACCGCTATGAATATATAACTATAAGATCGACGATTTGAAGAGAAAAATGTTATTAAAAAATATAAAGTAAATCCGGCAGTGATACCCTGGTGACGCTGTGTCACTGTGGGACTATAAACAACAACATCTCCGTCAATGCAGCGTGGAGTCACTCTGTTTACTTCCGGGGACGAGCCTCTCCGCAAACGTATGTCCCGCCCACTTCACTACGATTGGTCAGTATCCTTGCTCAGTAGTCAAGTGTCCAATAGGCGAGGAGACGTCCCGTTCGACGTGTGTGCGTGCGCGCCCCCCCAGTCTGACAGCGCAAGCCATTGAAACTAAACTAGTCCGGACCTGTGAAGCGGAGCAGTAAGTTTCTGTGCAGTTCACTAAATGCTTGTGTTCTAAATCTGTTCAGGCCGTATATATATAAAGTTAGTGTGCTCAGTTAGAAACATACAGATACTGTGGAAGCGACGTCAAAACCTTAAGAGATGAACTGTGGCTAACTAGAAGCTAAGCTAGCTAGCGTCACAGTGCATGGCTGAAGCTGAACACGAATCACGTACTTATTAAACATAGCAGAGTTTACAGAGTTTTCATTCTCTTATTAAATTAGCACTTCTCTAAGTCGGTTTAAGTATTAATGCATTTGCTGAAAGTTCAGAAGGAGCGCAGCAAAGTAGAGTTATTGTCTTATCAATACCGACAATCAGGTTGCACATTAATACTGAAAATGTAGCTGCAATCAAAACTCAGGTTGATCCTGACCCAGCACACTGGCTAAGCTAACTCATGATGTGCGTTATTACAAAGTAGGATACTTCATCTGAAGTAGGCAATGAAAACAAGATGTTTCATTGTTGTGGCTGAGGGTTTATTCAGCGCTGGTTTAATTTCCCCATTACCCTCCCATGCTTTATCGTTTATGTTTGTTTGTGTATGTAGCCAGGCTGCCTTTGCAACGGGAAGTGGATTTCCTGTATAAATAAAAGCGGGATGTGAAGCCTTCTGTCAGAACTGACATTGTCCAAATGCTGCCACACAGTTTAAGTATCAAATGACTGAACAGTATTCAAGCTCTTCCCTGCTCTCGAATCCTGTGACAGCAGCAGCCCTAATGGCCGAGTGGAACGCCTACTACCACAATGAGGATGAGGAGGAAGAACAGGAGGAAGGAGAGCAATCTACAGGTGAGATGACAGCAGCCTTGTTGTTTCAGCAAAGCTTTAGATAATACAGGGTTTGGCATTTCACCATGTAATTTAACATTTTGGTGTTAATTGTTAAACAAATGGCGTTTTCTATAGACAGTTATCAATATTTGACCCCTTAAAGCTAAACCAAAACAAACTGGGCTCTCTGTTTTTGTTAGGAGATTACAAAATAACAGGAAGAGACAGTCTGGTGTTCTTGATCGATGCCTCCAAGGAAATGTTCATCAAAGGAGAAGACGGACAGCCCTCCAACTTTGACATGACCATGCAGGTAAGGGGACCAGTTATCTCAGTCACTTGTGGTATAATAGGTATCCTGTACAGGTGAAATTATTTTAACATGCATAGAAATTGCAAGAAATATAATGAATTGTTTTCAGATATTATGTATGCATTGAAACAGTAAAGGTGGCCAAAGGGAATCTTAAACGAAACTTATCAAGTTATTTGTTGGAAAGGATTTTTTAATAACCGAAATTGTAACAAAAATAGAATTTCTGCTGCATATCAGTGTTATATAATTACACTATTGGTTATCTTTATTTTCAGACATGTCCCACTCCATTCATTAGTCTCATGATAATAAGTGTCTGTCTTCTCTTCATGTAGGTTGTGCGCAGTGTGTACACAAGTAAGATCATTAGTAGTCACAGGGACCTGGTGGCTCTAGTTTTCTACGGCACAGAACAAAGCAAAAACCCCAGGAACTCATTCAAGCACGTGTATGTTTACCACGACCTCGATGAACCTGGTGAGACTCTGAATTTTCTAACTAACACATGGTCAGCTTGTCGAGTGTAGGTGCTTTGCTGCAATCGCAAATATAACTCAAATGTGTAGCGATAGAAAATGTAACTTTGTAACCTTTAAACTGTCACTACAAATTATTTTACATCAAATAAGGGAGATTTAAATTAACATTAAATTGCAGTTCCATTTTGTAAATACATTTATCTGCATGTGAAGCAAATCCAAGTACTGTAAGAAATCAACTATTTCCTGAACTACAGAGAAATTATTAGCCTTCCTTCATTAACATGTGATAAGCTAATTCTTTACATCAATACAATGTGGAACTTTTCTACGAATTATCTTTCCTACACACCCAGTCTTTCTGTTTTTCCTCACTGGTCTTCTTACATGTTTCCCTTCTCCCTAGGTGCAAAGCGAGTGCAGGACGTGGACGCTCTGCGGGAGGAAAAAGGTGCAAAGCTCGCAGCAGAGACCATGGGCAGTGGAGAGACATCTTTAGGTGACGCGCTGTGGTGCTGCAGCAACCTCTACAGTGACATCAAGCTTCGCCTCTCACACAAGAGGCTCATGATCTTCACCTGCAGGGATGAACCTCATGGAGGCGACAGCACGAAGGATCGACAGGCTCGCACCAAAGCCAGTGACCTCAAAGAGACAGGTGAGTCTGAAGTGAAGGCTGCCTTTTATGTGCTGTATACGTAGATGTTTGTCCAACCATATGACAGAACATGAAGTGATTGAATAGATATTTCCTTAAAGGCCACATCCATAAAACTATCAGCTCTGCTATGTTTGGCGTCCACACTACTGTGGAGTTTTAGAGCCGCTAAAATGGAGAAGTTTGGAAACGCTGCTGACTCCAGGGCTGCGTTTCAGTCTGGACGGGCAGAAATTGAGACGTATTCAAACAATTTGGTGTTTTCGGTTCCTGACAAAGCCTTCGCTGATTAGTCATGTTTTATCACATGATCCCCTTCTAGAAGAAAACAACCAGCATTATCCTCCAGTCTACAATGTAATATTGGAAACCGGAGCTTTAAGCATCTTCAGCCTGTGCAAGCTTACCTGACTTATCCCATTTTCCTTAGGTGTTGTCATTGATTTAATGCACCTGATGAAACCTGGCGGCTTCGACGTCTCAATATTCTTTCGTGACATTGTAAGTCCACCAGAGGATGAGAGCGAGTTGGCGTTGCAGCTGGAGCCGTGTCAAAAAATGGAGGACCTCAAGAAGAGGGTGCGCGCCAAGGAGCAGAAGAAGAGAGCGATTGCAAGGTAGAGATAAGTGACACATTTTGTTTTAATCTTACCCTGAATCCTGTTGTTTTATCTAGTCCTTTTTTCCTTTTTATGAAACACACTGATCTCTCTTTTCTTTCCTCATTTCTTCCATCATTAGGATAAAGCTGTGTCTGGGTGAGGACATAAAAGTAGCCGTGGGGATTTATGCAAATGCCGTGACGGCCAGAAAACCTGGAGCCATCAAACTTTACAGGGAAACCAACGAGCCAGTCCGCAGCAAAACCCGCACCTTCCACACCCAGACCGGCAGCCTGCTGCTGCCCAGTGACATCAAGAAAGCCCAGGTCAGACCAGACTAAACGTAATTCTAATCTAGTGGATGCTTGCATTACACATCAGAGGATTTATTCAGTGATTTCTCTCGTTTCTCTGTTTGTGTGTGTCTGCTGCAGATATATGGTAAAAAGAAGATAGTGATGGAGAAGGATGAGGTGGATGCCATCAAGAAGTTTGATGATCCTGGACTGATTCTAATCGGATTCAAACCCATGGAGAGTCTGAAACTGCATCACTATGTCCGGCCTTCTCACTTCCTCTATCCTGAGGAGGATCAGGTTAAAGGTACCCTGTTGTTGTGATCTGACATTCTTCAGCAGTCTTCTTAATATGTGAAAGGCAAACTCCAGAAAATGTCCAGACCCAATTTTCCAAGCATTTTCCCAGAGTTCATGTCAAAATATAGATGGTTATTTCTCAATATACTACATGATCAAGTGTATTATAGAGCTGGCCCACTAACTTGTTTGTTCACTGAGCTCTTATACATTTTGTTTTCTCCTCCTCAGGAAGTGCATGTCTTTTCGCCGCCTTGCTGACTAAGTGTAGTGAGAGAAACGTGTTCGCTCTGTGTCGTTGCATCATCCGCCGAAACGTCCCACCACGATTTGTTGCCCTGGTTCCTCAGGAAGAAGTGGTCGACGAGGGGAAAGTACAGAACATACCACCAGGTGATAAACTGCAGCCCCCTGTTGGGTTTTTACTGTTTGATTAAATCACAAGCACTGTGTGGCTTATCTATCTTGTACTAGTACTTTATAAGTAATAAATAGGTCAATGTTGTGTACTGTTAGCTTCACTACAACTTATCGTCTCTTGACTGTATCAGGTTTCAACGTCATCTTCCTGCCGTATGCTGATGATATACGGACGTTGGATACTCCTCAGTTCCCTGTCAGCCTCACAAACACAGGTGGATAAGATGAAGGAGATCGTCTCCAAACTCCGCTTCAAATACAGGTAGCTGCTAGTATTCCATTTTTACAGATTTTAGATCAAACTTGTTGCTTATTTTTAACATTAAAACTTCCATAACAAGTTCCTTTATCCATTTCTTTCTGTTAAATGTTTTGGTTCTTTTGTGATCTTACACAGGAGTGATGCATTTGAGAACCCAGTCATCCAGCAACATTACAGGAACCTGGAGGCCTTGGCTCTTGACATGATGGCTCCAGAAGATACAGATGACCTCATCAGTAAGATGCAAACAAAAGCAGGGATGCTGGTTACCCCTTGGGGGTTGTACAACAATTGCTTGTTTCTTCATCTCACACTTTCTCCACCTGTCTCTCTCCATCTCTGTCTCAGTGCCAAAGGTGGATCAGATTGACGCTCGTCTGGGTCCTTTGGTGCAGGACTTTAAAGACCTGGTCTACCCTTCGTACTACAACCCAGACAGCAAACCAGCTGCCAAACGCAAAACAGGTCAGAACTCAAGTCATCACTGAACTAATGCTGGCCTCACACAATCATCAGACTGCTTAGCCCTCCTAGCAATTGCAGGGGCATTGCCGTCCGGATCGGAGGCTGATCTGAACAGATCATTTGGCCAAATGATCCTGTAGTGTGAGGGGTTTACAGAGGTAATCTTGATGTCACAGAATGAATCAGAGTTGGGGAGAATCTAATCGAGATTGAGACTCGGACTCCACCAGTCAGAGCAAGCTGACTGGGAAGCATCACCAACACTTGTTTCACACAAGTTTCTGTGAGTTCCCAAGTCTCTAGAATCCCCACTTAGAAACCGTTTGTTTGACTCATTTTGACCTGGTGCAACGCCTGCAGGGGAAATGTAGTTTGTTTGTCAGTGCTCTTAGCCTTTGAAAATCCTCTAGTTTGCAACAAATGAAATGTCTGTTTGTTTTTCAACATAAGTTTGAATGTTCTTTCCATTACTTTACTAAAAGCAAACACCGGAGGTGCAGCTGACAAGAAGCCAAAGGTTGAAGTGTCAGAAGACGAGCTGAAGGCCCACGTGCAGAACGGCACCTTGGGAAAGCTGACTGTGCCGGCGCTGAAGGAGGCCTGTAAGCAGTTTGGAGTTCGGACCACTGGTACCAAGAAGCAGGAACTGATCGATGCTCTGGTGGCCCGCCTGGGTTAATGAACACTCCCTCAGATCTGTGTCTACTGTTAAACTTGATTAATGTGTAGTAAAGCTTTCAGCCGCTGTAATAACCATGTCCTGGTAAAGTTAGTTTCATCAGCGGCTCATGACTTTTACTTCCTGTTATGCCTTATAAGATTAAACTTGTGTCTTTACCTTTTCTTAAGGCAGCGTGTTTCCTGTGCCTCTTTGACACTTCCTACACTTCATGTATCAGTCCCTTATTTCATTACTAATGTAAAAAAAAATTTCTGATCATCAAGAATCTTCATATCGACTGATGCTCTTACATTCAACATTATTAACAAATGTATATGTGCTGGAATACACTGTTATATGAACATGTTCATAAAAAAATGTTGACTAGTTATGTCGCTTGTAGATAATCTTCCATTTGTATGAATAGAACAGAGCCTTAATTACATCCCTGCATCATTGGTTTAAAGCAGGGGGGGTCCAAACTACGGCCCGTGGGCCAACTGCGGCCCGCCATCCATTTTTAATTGACCCGCATCAATGTCTAAGAATATAATATATAAAATTAGCCCCTTGCGTGCTTGCGTTGGCCAATTTTTTTAACTATACGTCAAAGCTGAGATTGGTCCGCTAACTACATCCTTTCCTGAGTCACATTTCTGGTTTCATGCCCCATAATACCGGCAGAAACCAAGGAAGATTTAGAAGAACGAATATGGACAAAATAAAAGAGCGTTTGGCAGAAGAGATCTGAAAGTATGCCCACTTGTATAACTCGTCATTGAAAGAATACAAGGACACGCAGATGACCTGCAATTCCTGGAAGGAGATCTCGGCTAACGTCGGTTTGCAGGTCGACGAGTGTACGAAGCTGTGTAGAAAGATCAGGGACAAATTTGTCCTCCAGAAAAAGTAATAAAGTAATGAACAGTCGACGACGACTGCCACACACAAAGAAGGTGTTACTCCACCTAGTGGTCTGGCGGGGAACTTGCGTTGACTTGCCAGCTGACCCTTAGAACGCCGCCACGCCCCCCTCGCCCTGAGCGAAGCGGTTGAGTCGCACTGTCAACAGTCCGCTCCAGGGCAGGTGGGCGCGGCAGCATTAGTGGACCAGATCTTCATATTTTTTTCTGTATGTGGCCGTCGGGACTAAAAGTTTGGACACCCCTGGTTTATAAGCACTTCCTATGCTGCATTTCCCAGTTCTTCTTGAAGCAAGGAGAGAGGTGTGTGCTTTCAAAGTCAGAGCGCAGCCTTATCAGCATACCTGGCTCCTCAGTTGTGTTGCTACACAGCACAATGACACAGAGCCAGTGTTCCTGGTGAGGGCCGGCTAATGCTACCACAGCAGAAAGAAGGAACCACATACAACTTGGAGCGTGTGAGTGTGAGTCATTTCAGGTTTGGACAGACAAAGACAAGTCCACGGCATTCCTGGAGGAGGTTTGTCAGACAACACAGCAGGTAATGGAACTTTAACGAAAGTTAGAATAGGACTTTGGATTACACTGTACTGTTTCTATAGAGCTATCAATGTTTTATTTTTGTTTACTGTCATGAAAGTTTGCTCTGAATCAATGTACAACTGGCTGATTCTTGATGTTTTTGTTAGTCGGAAGTGTGGCACAAAGAAAGCTACTTGATGTTTGTTCTAACGACAGATTAGATCCGTAATATAAACATGTCAACCCTGGTGTTACTTTGAACTTTCAGGGCTTTTATTTTGACGGTTGGAAGCTGAAGTGCTGTCGCCTGCTGCTCGCTGCCTTGACTCTGACTGAGAGTCTGGTAACTGCATAGAACATGGAGTGTCAGTGTGACAATGATGGGGATGTTGAGCCAGGTAAGTTGGAATTTTAAAGAGTCACCAAAACCAAAACAGATACCAGTAAAGACGTTAAAGTTGTCAGCAGTTTTCCATAGAGAATATGTAGATTGTTTTTACTTCTATTAAGTTAAAGTGCATTCTAAAAGAGAACTTAATGAAAAGATTATCAGTCTATATCTAAGTGATTGTATTACTCTGTCTTTAACATGATGACGTTTTCTTTGGCAAGATACTGAGCCCCAAATTGCCCCTGATGGGAGTGTGTGATAGAGGAAGTGCTGAACACTTCACACTTGCATTAGGGGTTTTCCTGGATTTAGAGTGTATCATTCTTAGGGGTCAAAGGTAAATCACTTGATAAGTTTTGAATAGCTCTGCATTACTAATGTCACGCCCCCCTTCTCCCCTTCTCTGTTCAGGCTGGTGGCCGGGCGGCAACAGCTTCCAGATGGGAGGCTTTGCTGTGGTCGGATATCTTCTCTACAGATTCTCTCAGAGTCAGTCACTCATTGCAACAGAAACGTTCACATGCATTCGTAAACACAGAGAATTCCTCTGACATATCAGACATAATGTAACTGAGTCTTGGTCAGGAACATAGACTGTAAATAAAGATGGACAACACATCTCCACTTCCTCCCTTTGCACAAAAATGAAACCTAGTGGTGAAAAATATTTGCCACAATCTACAAATGGTAGGATGGTCGGAAAGTAAGCACAGACAGACTATCACTATTTATTTATTAAAGGGTTCAGCCTCTACACTGGATTAGTTAAAAATTAAATAATAACATCATCAGCTTGAACTCCAGCAGTGCAAAATTGTCATATATATTTATTATATATAGAAACACGCTGAGAACCACAAGGTATTTTAATCAGGAGTCGGCATCCTGCTGTCCTAGATGCAGCCTTCCACATTTCTAAAGAAGAGAAGTTCCAATATAATAACATTTCAAATATTCCCTTATATTAAGATTTTTAAATATTTATTTTTAAAAGCCTGTGCTTTCAGGGCAGTTAACAGGATCTGAATTTGAATGACTCATGAGTACCTATGATTAGTTAGAAGAGCTGCTTCCATCAGCTTCTTCCTGTCTATTGCTTGAAGGCCTGAGGCAATTTATAAGTTTTTTTTATAATTATTACTATATTATCATCCCCTAATAAGAAACAGTATTTTTAACACCACCACATTTTTATAATCACGTATGTTTCTTGACTCCTGCTGTGACACTGATGTCCTTTTCTCTCCGCAGCGCTCCCAGCTCTGATCCGATGGCCCATTCGTATCTTCTGCTCTTTAACTGGTGAGTTTACTCAAGATCATGTGAGATCAAATAAGAACAATATTCCAATAGGATTTCTGTGTGTTTTTCTATGATAAGAAGTGATAACACAAGATAAACTTGGTTCTTCGCCTCAGGTCTGTCAGCTCTTTGGGGCTGGGTGAGCCACCTCGTGCGAACGCTGCGCGGTAAGACAACACGCCCCTCTTATCTGACCGGAGAGAATAAAGAGGAAAAAACACATTTCAGCTGAAAAGACACACTGACTTTTCTGTTTGTGTCTCAGGTATCAAGAGGTTATTCAAGTTCCTGTCCTGGATGTGGCGGTGTATCGCAGGTGAGCTGCATGTTATATACTCTTCACTGTGGACTGCATATTGACTTTTTAGAGGAAGGTAAACAAGCCACGAGATGTTTACAGTCTTAGTGGGTAAGTTTGGATAGATTCAGAGGAAGTGACTCACTAATTCAAGCAACCACATGACACCAGTGTAATATCTATATATAGGGGACTTTGACTTATTTAGGCAAGGCCCAGTAGTGGATGTAACAAAGTACATGTACTTCATCACTGTACTTAAGTACATTTACCATGTATCACTTATTTACTTGGTAGTCTTACTTTTACTCCATCACATATATCAACAGTTATCCGTACTCTCTACCCCATTACATTTTTACAATATGTGTCACCTTGTTTTTTAGATTTTTTAAAGTAATCAATAACGAGAGGTAATCTGTCCATTGATCCAATCAGAGGGGGGAGGTCACATGAGACCCCGACCCCTGGTGAAGAGACACATGATATGGACTCTAAAGAAGCTGAGCCTCAGCCAAAATGATGTATTAGTATGTTTAATTAGGGAAAAGGCTGCGATCAGCAAGTACGTTTAATACTTGAAGTACAGTTAAAAGTACTTCCTTACTTTTACTCCAGTAAAAAGGTTGATGTGGTACTTTTACCTCTACTTGAGTACTTTTTTGTCTTTGTATTTGTATATTTACCTGAGTAAAATGTCTCCAACATTGGGCAATAAATGAAGATACATTATCATACACAAAAATCATTCAATGTGCTTTACAGAAATAAAATAAATATTAAAATACAGATCAGAAGCATAAAAAATTGTAAAACATTTAAAAACACATACAGAAACAGTATTAAAGTACAAATTATAAAACAGGTGATACCGACTAAATGAAGGCAAATAAATAGAGCTGTTTTTAATTTATTTTTATACAAGGTTATGGTTGGGGCAGATTTGATTTAGGGACAGATCTACATAATAATCATAGGCCTTTAATTTAGAGATTAAACTGGCTTCTGTTTCAGCGGCAACCTTTTTCGTTCAACATCAATTTTAGAATCTAAGAACATCAACAATTCTGAACTTCTTTTGTGAAACTATTTCTAACACTTGTTGATTCACAATGCAATATCAGTTTCTCTGCAAAGTGCTTGATTATTTATCTAAAAAAAACATATCCCCTGTATAGGATCAGACACGGGCAGTCCCAGCAGTAAACCAGGCTTAAGGCTGATCCTCATTGGGCCCGCTGGTGGAGGACGGACCACCTTGCTTAATACTTTGCTGGGCAACAGTGACACAAATGCACCAAAGGGTCACCTTTTAAATTGTACCAAGCAAATTACAGTATTGGACGGTAGAGAGGTTACACTGATCGACACCCCGGATATTCTTGGGTCATCGCTGGGGATCAACAGAAGAGCCAGAGAGGCTTTGAGGAGCCTTCAGCTTGTGAGTCCTGGACCAGACGCCTTCCTGCTGGTGGTCCAGGCTCCAGGCTCCAGCATGGGGATCGGCCACGACGCTAACCATGCGATGCAAGCCATGCTAGAGCTGTTCGGGGAGGGGGTCGTTGGGCACATCATCCCAGTGCTCACCCACGCAGACAAGCTGGATGAGAGTCTCTCTGTGGATCAGCTGCTGGAAGTGGACACCGGGGCTCTGAGAAGGGCTGTGTCTCTGTGCGGCCAGAAGCCTGAGCTGGTGGACAACAGGCCAGACTGCCCCCCAGAGGAACAGAGTGCGATGCGCAGGCAGCTGGTGGGGCGGGTGATGGAGCTGAAGGAGCTGAGGGGGCATTTCGTCCACGAGCTGCAGAGGAGGGAGGACCGGATCAAGGAGGAGCTGCTGAATGACATGGCCTCTGCACTGGCAGGAAAACTAGGACACATGTGAATGGAGGAGAAAGAGCCTCAGTGTAGTTGGTGTGTGAAACAGTTAGTAGGGCAGTGGGTGAAATAAGGACAAGAGATTAATTTGTGTGTTAAACATTCTATTTTGACTTTAAGGGTAAGGTTGATTCCCTGTCTGAGGTTTTATTCCCCCTGCTGGTTTACCCTTGTCCAAATGAATTTACTACCCATGGCGGCCGGTTGGTTTTCAACATGACACAGATGATTGTGGTTGAAACTCATGGTCACACAAACTTAATTTTCCTATTCTGATGTGTTCAAATTCTTGAATGTGTGCATATTGTTCAGTGTGAGCCTGTGCCTCATGTTTTCATACTCTGCTCCTGTGCCAAGCCTTCCTCTATCTTCTATAATGTATGAAGGATATGAAACTTTAAAGACGATCGGGGGAAATAAACTTGAGTCACATTGGGACTGGAGTTCAGCAGCAGTTCTTTGTGCACTCTGGACATTGTCCAGAAGCCTCTGAAATCACATTTAGTCCAAAAATATAACAATAACTCAATTGAACTCCTGGTGATACAGACTGTATTCATGTAGCTGAGTTCAGAGGAGATTTTTAACATATTAGCAACAGATAAGAATAACAGGTTCATGTTTCACTTACACCTTCATTTTTACTTGTCATTTGCAGGATTGTCAGATCCAAAACCACAAATTAGAACAAGTTAGTGGTTCGGACTATGATGAGAGACAGGACTTTACAAACAGACCTTTGATAGACCCTTCAGCTTCCTCATGAGCCTAATAATATTAATACGCATGATAATGATGAGTATTATACTTCATATTTAAATTGGTCTTTTTTATTTACTTTACACATGTTTAAAATGTAAAATACAAATAAAAGTAAACCTAAATAATAGTAACACCTAAATAATTGAAAAGATTTAGAGTTCTCACCAGTACTATCTTAAGTCTTTATCAATGCTTTATCATCAGGGAACCCACCAGAAACAAAATACATAAGGAAGGCAAAGATAATAATTTTTCATGTTGGGGGTATAGACCTGTTAGCTTGCTCTGCTTAAAAATTATTTCTAGCATATTGGCACACACAGTGCATTAATATATAACTAAATGAATCAAACCGGGTCAAACAGGTTTCATGCCTGGTAGACAGGGTGCTAACAATATTAGGAGAACATTAAATATTAAATCATGTACCAAAAACACCTCCCAGCCCCCTATGAGGCTCAGTTTAGATGCACAGAAGGTATTGGCTGAATCAGTTTAAGGTTTCATTAAACCTTCATAAAGTGGCTGAAAATAGTGTATATCAACATTTGATTTGATTGGAAGGGAGAAAATTAGATTTTTCTATCACCTCAAAGTAGAGGCATAGCTCTGATCTATGTTGGAGGGGCTGTGGATCGGTTGAGGAGATTCACACACTTATTCTGGGAGTGCCTAAAGCTCCTGGATTTCTGGAAGAACGTTCAAAAAGAGATTAAACTGATTTTGGGTATTAACTTTGCCCTAGATCCTGAACTTTATATATCAGGCACTAATATCCCTGATAATGTGACAGGCAGGAACTTGATTTATTTAATGAGAACTTTGCTCTTAATAGCAAAGAAAATTATAACATGGACAAAATCACAGCAATATTACAGCTGTCAACAGACAGGTTTATTAAAAGATGGTCATCTGTAATGCATCTAATGCCAGAGTTCTAGTCCCCTCTTTTTCTTTTTTTTCTTTTCTTTTATGTGCTTATCTCCTTGTTACTATCTCTAAGTTTTGTCTCAGGGTTAAATCATAAAATGAATATTGTAATTATTATATCTGTGTGTCAAGGATGTGTAAGTGTGGCCTTAAGAACTAGAGAAGTGATTTCTGCCAACACAATTTAATGACAACGCTCAACACGGACATGAAAAGAATATCACCTAAAACAAGTGTGTCGGTATAAGCATCACCATGTTGTTTGTTCATTATGTTATGTGTCTTGAATAAAAAATACGTTCCAAAAATAAAAAAAAATGCAGTTCTGAAGAGATGGGTTTTAATGTGATTATGCAAACACCTCATTAAAGAAAATAAAAATAATACCCGCTGGGCACAGTTTCTGCCAGAGCAAGCTGGGGCAAGTGGGTAAACTTCTTCTGAGGAGGTGAGAGAAAAAAAGGTTAAAAATACTTGGATACTTAAATACAGAGCTTGATCTTCTCCATCTGCACTGGAACACAACGCCGGCTTTTCTCTTTCAAACCAAAAAACACCAAAAAACACTGTGATAAACTATAAGACTCTTGTGGCATTACTAGTGGAAGATGCTCACAACACAGAAAAAGAGGATTGAGGATTATCAAATGTATCGGCATCATGGAACAAATGAAACAGCAGCAAATGAATGGTGGTGATGACGTTTCACCTGACCCGATATGAACGCCACATCTTGAGGGAACCCTGTCACATTTGGCACAAACATTCACTTGGAGGATTAACTGATTTGATTTCAAAAGGTCATAAGTCAAGGTCACGTGGCCTCACAAATGATCTTTGTTTCTCTTGAACATGATATCTTAATCTCAGCTTCAGGGAATGTCTTTAAATTTGGTACAAACATTCACTAGGACTCAAAGATGAGGTGATTAGACTTTGGTTCCTGGAGGTCAAAGGTCAAGGTGATCAGGACAGCCTGTAAGAGAATTGCATTACATCTGGAACAGCTGAGTAGATTTTGGTGAGCACAAAACCTCACAAAACGTGTTTCTGGTCTCTTGAATGTGATATCTCTTGAGGGTCACATTCCAGAGGCTTGACCAGTCGCCCCTTTCTGTGACATCACAGCCATGAAGTCATGTGCTCTCAGTCACATGGTATCCATGCAAAGCTGTAGTGAATGTCCTTTTGCTAGATTGTGTTAGAAAAGGAAATAAACAGACTCACGCGTAGGTGTCCCACATTGTCCCATATTACCCGGTTTCACCCCAGACAGAAACTGCACTGGTTAACGGAGGCACACAGCACCAGTGTGGTATTTCTAGTTTGTCAGATATATTTCTTGGTAGTTCTTCCTCACTCGTGCTGGGGGTTAAGATAAGATAAGATAAGATCATCTTGTATGAGTCCCACAGTGGAGAACTTTGCAACGTTACAGCAGCAAGAGGGCAGTCAAAAATAGACATTATTAAGTAATAATAAAGATAAAGGAGTTATTAAAAATAAAACAGACTATATTTGTCATGTGCACAACAAACACATACAACCATCTAACCACGCTAATTAAAATAATTGATTAATTGACTGATTGATTGATTAGTTTCATCACTGCTGTGGTGTTTACTTGGACGGAAATGTAGTTTTTATGTTTTTTAAAACGGGGAGGATGACGCAGGCGGTGACAGCAACATGGAGCCAGGCGGACGCTACTGCGCATGTCCGCGTCTGAACAGCCAGAGAGAGAAAGAGAGAGAGAGAGAGAGAGGGAGAGAGAGAGAGAGAGAGACAACAGGAAAAAGTGTCAGAGACAAAGGAGTGAGCAGTGTTTGTTGGAGGAGGAGAAGAGTTGTCGCTGTCGTGAGAGCGAAGCTGTGTCCGCGCTGACAGGAAGGAACACCAGGTGAGTGTCCGGAGACACGAACACCAAGTTGTGAGTCGTCAAGGAGCCATTGTGGTTGTGTTTGGTGGAGACAGACAGACAGAGACAGACAGAGCCACAGACAGAGTCACAGACAGGGGGGGTCACGTAGAGCAGCAGCCACAGGTCTAACACCACACATCTGCTACTGTCATGGATTCATCACGTCAGCACATGTGTGTTGCGAGAGTGTAACATACTCTGCCTCCTCCTGTAGGGAGCTAAATGCTAGCTGGCTAGCATGTGTGTGTTGTCATGTTTTGCTAGCTCCTGCTTCCTCCTGCTTCCTCCAGCCAGCCCGAGCTGCTGGAAGTGTTTCCCCTCCGCGCTGTGTGGGGGTCTGTTGACCCAGAGGGGCAGTGGGGCAGCTCTGTCACGTTATCTCAGCCATCTGCTGGCTTGTTTGAGGAGAGTTTAACTAAGCAGTGTGTGTGTGTGTCACTTTGTGCTGTGCGACCAACAAGACAAAGATCCTGACAAAACAGCTTCTCCATTCTGTCTGTCTTTCTTCCAGGTGCTTTTCAGGCATCGTCCCCCGGCTCCTGTTGCTTCTGTCCCAGTGGACGTGACGCCTCACGGTCAGCGGACCAGTGATGGGGAGAACTGCTTTAGGCTCCTGGTGACTGGATGGAAAGAGCTGTCATGGCAGTGAGGATGGAGGAAGTGGAAACACACAGAGAGCAACCGGTGGCTGTTTGATGGACGACGTGGCTTTCATCATTTTCATCTGGAGTGTCCTTTGTTTGTGATTTTTATTTCCTTTTTATTGCTCTTTCCTGGGAATCCCATCTACAGTTCCACTTCGTCTTTGTGACCTTGAAGCCACAGGTCTCATTTACCTTGCAAACCCCCACCTCCCTCTCGACCACAGACACACACGCACACAATAGCTCCTCTCTTCCCAGCGGCTGAGAGGTTGCTATGGCAATGGTTGCCATGATGCTGATGTAGTATCCTGAAGGTAGTCGCTGTGGAGGTAGTGGCGGGGACAGAGGAGGGGGCAGCGGCGGGGGAGGCGAACAAGCCGGGATGGGGAGCGCTCCGTGTCCAGCCGGCGAGTGGAAGGGGAGGGGGCGAGGAGGCCTGCAGGAGCTGGGCTGCATGCCCTGGAAGGTCAGCAAGCAGAAGTATGGAGGAGGAGAGGTGGTGGTGGGAGCGGAGGAGAGGAGGTGCAGGGATCCCAGGGACTCTCAACAGCAGCAGGATCTTTCGTCTTCCTCCTCCTCCCTCACCCCTCCAGCGCCTCCCCAATCCTCTTTGACACCTCCAGCCATTTATCATGAGAAGCAGCGGAGGGAGCTGTGCGCCCTGCACGCGCTCAATAACGTCTTCCAGGACGGGACAGCCTTCAGCCGGGACACCTTGCAGGAGATCTACCAGAGGTGAGCTTGAGCACCAGGCTATTCCAATATTAAACATGTTTGGGGATAATCTTTCTTGACAACCTGTTGCAGGCTTTCTCCCAGCACTCTGGTGACACCCCATAAGAAGAGCATGCTGGGAAATGGGAACTATGACGTAAATGTCATTATGGCAGCCCTGCAGACCCGAGGGTTTGAGGCAGTTTGGTGGGATAAAAGAAGGTACGTAGAGCTGCTAATGCAAACGTTACGAGTGTTGTCTTAGATGTTTCCCTAAAATCTAAATGAGGGTCAGGCAGATCTTAAAACAAAAGACAAAATGTGTCTTGGCTGACAGGAAGAAATTTAAAAAGCTGTAACATTGGCAGTATGGGAGCTTCCACTTAGAGTGTCAATACTATGCTTTTTGTTTTCCTCTCCTTCAGTGTGTCATGACATGTTTGTGCATGTGAAGGGACAAAACATCCTCATCAGCTTGTTTGGTTAAAATTAATACGGCCGAACCGACTTTGTTGTTAGAGGTGTGACATTCTCAACGCACGCTAAAAAAAGGGAATGTGTCATCTGACCAATCAGCGCAGACTTGGCTTTTTCGGAACTGGGCAAAGAGCTAATATGTATCATTTCAGACAGAGGATGAAGAAGTGCTGCAGCAATGTAGGGTAATGCCTGATAAAGATCAGTCGATATACGTCTTGATGTTTATGTTTGCCGGTACACACCGACATGAAAACGTTATTTTACAGAATAAACAATAGAGAGAAGAAATTATGTTTAAAATAACTATTATTTTCTTAATTCAGGATCTATTTATTTGGTTGTATTTGTGTTTTCTTTTAATTTATAGTTATTTACGATAAAGTTTATGGTTAACCTATAAAATGTCAAGTATCAATAGCAAGTCTTTGTCATAACGGTTTGTTGACCACATCTTCAGGTTCATTGCTGCCAGAGTAGGTTGTGATAATGCAACTCTTAAGACAGAGATCAAAGCTGCCACGTTGTAAACAGCGTTGGTCCAACTCCTCACCTCTGTTCTGGCATGGTTGAAATGTCTTCCTCCTTTCCGATGAGCGTTTCGCTTGATCTATTGCCTACACTGCCCTCTACAATTTCCGATGGTACTGCTCCTTTTTTTTATGTTAAGCCTAAATGAGCCTTTAGGAATCAGACTGTTACTCCCAATCTAATAGTCATCAGCCATAATGGTTTGGCTCAAGTCAAATAATGCCTATTCCAGCACGTAGTACCATTCTAGTTGACCCCCAAAATATAATGACGACCCTGCACATGAGCAAAATACAAACACTTTACGTCCTAGTCTGTTAACAATCTATAAAGAATCTTCCTGTGTTCTCTTCTGACACCCAAGCAACCTAATCACAGAAACAGTTCAATCAATAGACAAAGTCTGAGACCGTCTTATCAGCATTCCTGATTCCCCCATATCAGTCTCGCATTATTGTTGACAAGCCACGGACTTGTTATTATCAGTATAGCATGTTATCAGAAAAGCCTGTTTCCTTGTCTCGACAAAAACAGGAACAAAAACAAGGCTACTCTTAAGCTTGTGACAAAAACAAGCTGAATACAATACGTTACAATGGTAAACCTCGTGTTAGTATCTGATCAAGGCTTTTGCATGTTTGTTTGTAAGTGTTCAGTAGTTTAAATAGGTTGAAAGATTCCAACCAAAGAACCCCACAACTTAAAGATCAACCCTGAAGTCTCACAGTGCAATGAATCTCTATGAAACATAATTTACATTTCCTGCAAAAGTGTAAGGGAAAAAAACAGTTGTTTTCTAAACCTGGTGTATCATACACCTTAGCTGCTTTCAGACATTTTCCTGAAGATTACCAAAGGTTCTGGATGTGAGAACTTGTTGTCTGAGTCAGTTACTCCGAACGTTTTCAGAAACTTTTCCCGTAAGCCTCCCTAATAATCTAGAATGCAGCCAAAAATGTCTTGTTTCTAACACGCAAAAAAACGACCGAATACATTAATCTTGGGATGAAAAATCAAAACAATGTGTTATCACAAAATCCTTGTGCTTTCTGCAGCAGAATTCATACCTCATGTGCTTCCCCTCTGCGTGTGTTGCCCTCGCCTGAATGTTCTGGTCATTTTCCTGTTGTGAACACGTCTGACCCTGACAATCTCCTGCTGCATTTTTCATTCGTGAAAGGCAAACTTTATATCTGCGAGCGGCTAAATGGGATCTAGGGAGTCTGACCCCTGATGAGAACTGTCTCAAGTCAGTTTATGTTGCACAGAAATTAGAGGCTGGCTGTTGAGTTTATAACTAACCTTAAAGTGTGCAAGATAAAATGATCTGCAATAAATAGGATTTGGCAGTTTAGTACAGATTTACAACTGGAATACATTTAAATACATTTAAGAATATAGTGAAGTTTATAAATAGAACTAAATGTTGCCTTTCTTCCTCCAGGGATGTCGGCAGCATCGAGCTCTCCAACGTGACGGGCTTCATTCTGAATGTGCCGTCCAACCTGCGCTGGGGGCCCCTGCGGCTGCCGCTCAAACGCCAGCACTGGATAGGAGTCAGAGAGGTGGGAGGAGTCTACTACAACCTGGACTCCAAGCTGCGTAGCCCTCAACCCATCGGCAACCCGGAAGAGCTCAGGTTAGAGGGATGTGCTCTGCTCCTGCTGAAGGGATGTGCGGGATGTATCTGTTATGGTCTTACTCTTTTGTAGTCATAGAGCCTAGAATACAAGTTGTCAAAGCTCCAATGACACAGAAAAGAAAGCAGTATAGATGATATCGTGCAGCAGCAGGCACATTTAAGGGAAACAAGACTGAATTGTCTGGGAATGATCCATTATGTCAAACTGAACTCAGGCCCCGTCCACACTAATATGGATATTTTGCACAACAAACTTTTTCCTCAGCGTTTTTTGGCCTCTCGTCCACACGCAAACAGCGTCTTAAAACTAATTCTTAATGTGCAGATTTTCAAAAACTCTGTCAAGGATGCTGTAATAAGGGATGCGTAGGAGGCTGCAGCACCTCCTAATGGCCAGTTGTTGTAGTTCCAGTACTAATTAAAATGCGTTTATCTAGTTTAGCTTCAGGCCTAAGATTTTTTTATTTCATATTTTTTGTATTTTTCATTTCATTTCAGAATATTGAGTGTAATTTCTGTGTAGTCTATTCGGTTCACACATGTAGAACATGACAAAAGACTTTACGGAGGAACTGAAAGATCACACATTTTTGTGGTGGTAATAGTGGTTTAGTTGTTTCTCTAACAAGAATCGTTGGGGCCCTAAAGCCAAATTTGCTGCCTGTTGTTGTTTAAAATGCTCTAAAACTGTTAGAAAATGTTGTTGAACCTTGAAATTAAGAAATCATGAATGTTGCAACAAGGCTACATTTATTATGAAGCTATTGTATAGACCTTATCTCAACACCCCCAACTCTGACCTCTAGCGTTCCTCGTGACAGTGTGTCAGTGTTGTGTAGTGTTGTGTGTAGTTTGTGTGTATCCTGTTTACAACTTGTTCCACTGACCTCAAGTGGCCATAAAAACAATCAATGGAAGGTTAGGTTCTGCTCATTTTAAATGACTATTTGTTTTGACTCGTTTGGCTTTTTAATTGATGTAGATTTTTTTCCAGTATCATAACAGTGGCTTTCCTGTTTGCTTTTCATTTCACCACAACCTAGGAAGTTTCTGCGCCAGCAGCTGCGAGGGAAGAACTGTGAACTCCTATTGGTCGTTTCAGAGGAAGTGGAGGCACGGCAAACGTGGCGGTCTGATGGCTGAGGGGTTAACCAGCCAATCACAGCTCCAACAGCCAATTTCAAACTGAACGGGAGAGAAAGCTGAGTCGTGCACAGCCAAACACATGGATGCACACTTAAAGATGTATTCTTCCCTCTTTTTTTATTTGGGTTTTGTTTACACAGCCTTTGCTGGACTCTTATCTGATAAGACGCAAAGCAGTGAAGGAAACACTTTACAGGGAGAATCAAAGAATCACAGTCCTCTTCTCACAACACAGTCAAGACTTGTGAAAAGTTATTATTCTGTTTCTGCTACTCTTGTGTTTTTATATATATTGACTATTTTTCAATGTTTGTTTTTGAGCTGTAATTTTTTTTTACTGTTCAAGTCTCAAAGTTTCCAAAGTCATGGGAATTCGGACTTTCTGAAAACAAGCTGTGTTTATCTGCTTGTCTCCATCGGTGATCCTCACCCATGATGTTCACCCGTGTGTTTTTCGTGTTCCTGTCTCTCCCTGTATGTTGTGAATAAGTCGCTGTCCGTTTCCTCCATCCTTCACTTTCACCGAAGCGTGCCCTCCCTTACCTCAGTGCCACGCCATCTTACTTCTCCTCGGTGTCACTTTGTTCACATCATAGGACAAAGTCAGTGATGTATCACGTTGCCAACTTCGTATTTCCTCCATTTTTCAAACACTTCTGGTTCAGACTGAGCCTTCACTGTGCAGAGGCTGTGCTGACACAACCGTTTTATAATGGCAACAAATCAATGCAACACGCAGGCCATGCACTCCCTCTAGTGGATCCTTAACCTTTGTTTCCTTCCTTGCCCTTTTGTTTTTTTTTACGGTATTCACTTTCAAATGGTCACTACAAAGTAAAGAAGTCTGCTTGTCATCAAAGAAGTCATCTAATTATAATCATCCTTTAGTGGAATTTTACTGTAACAATCAAGTTTGGCCGATAAAGAAACAGGACATCTAAATTATTAATAGAATTTGAAATTTAACTGCTTGTCAGCAGATTGAGATGGCTCAGTTGTCATGGAAATGTAGATGTTTAAACTTTAAGCTCGTCAGCAGAAAATTAACCGGCAACAATCTTTAAAATCAACATTAAAGTCATTTTCTAGACATAAATTCAGATTCTGACTTTTTCCAAGTGAATATTTCCAGGATTGCTGAGTCATTAATGAAAAAACATGGATCTTGTGGCTGGGACACTAAGTTGAACAGATTGAACAATTAATATACAAATACCAGCTCTGGAAAATGTTCTGACTTTTTATCGACTGTAAAAGAAAACAATCAAGTAAATAAATTGCAGATTCATTGATAATCAAAATAAATTTAAATTGCACCCCTACTTCTATGGTAACCCAGAAACTTGAAATCTGCTGATGAGGACTATTTTGAAAAGGTCAAATCTCCAGACCAGGTGGACACAACACAGAAAACGTCATCTGTTGCTGTTTCTTCATTTTTTCTTTTTCAAATTATCTTAACCGCCGCAGCTCTCTGTAGCACAAGTGCTGAGCCGATGCAGTGCTCCTCCTCCTCCTCCTCCTCCTCCTCCTCCTCCTCCCAAACATCTCTTGTCAAACCTGCCAAACTCTGCTTCGACAGGAAGCTGTCCCTACAGTAGGCGGTGGTCTGTAATGTGTAAGGGGATCAGTCTGAAGAGGGGTTTTTACCGGTTGTTTCTGTGAAGGGAAGTTGTCAGTTTGAGAACCAGTGGATTGTAGCGTAACGTGCCTGAGTAGTTGGTTATCTAGAAAAAGAGTTAACGTGAAAAGGAAACTGTAAGTGAAGTGACCACACATCTTTATCGGATGTGTATTTGTGGTTGGTCATCGTGAAATGGGCCTTAAAAAAGTCTGCTGTCGTAGCTTTCAGATCTATCAGTTGAAGATGTTTATACGAGTATTGTCTGTTAATGACGATTTTGGCCTTAACTTGTTTACATTAGAAAAACAAATATATGTATATGTGTGTTTCTCTGAAAGAGTGACAGGGGCTGTGCAGTTCCATGCCATTTCAAGAGATTTATTCCAAAGCACCAGTTTATCCCAAATTTAGAGGAGGAAGAACTGTTGCTCAGCTGAAACACAGATGAACTCATCTATAAGGGTTTTTTTCACTTGTGCAGCCAAGGACTTTATTGTATTTACAAAAGTTTGAAACTGAATAATTTCATTTGAAAAAAATAACAATAATATCACTTGATTTTCAATGGTGCAGGTCTTATCTACAATCCCAGCCCAGCGTCATAATAAATTCAAGTGAAGCATCAGTGGGGCTGAGATACTTGGACCCATTCACATCATAACTAGTGTCTCACAACTTCATTCAACTGTTTATTTGTTTTTTGGGCACGACAATCCATTCAGCTGTTCCTGCTTAAGGAATCTTGATTGTCACTTTTTTTTGTTGCATAGAAATAAAATGCTTATAATGGCACTTTATGTATAAGCTACAGTGTGTGTTGGTGTGTGTTACTGCTTGGAAAGGCTCCTTATTGAGACTTTCATTCTCAGCCTGAATTGGGATGATTTGATCAGATGTAACTTATATATTTTAGACTATTTTTATGTGGTTACTCAAGTTTTTCCGTCTTTAGCTTCTGCATACTTCTACCCCAGTCCCCTCCCATTTGAGAGGTGCATGATGGACTTTACCACAACTGCATTTATTTGAAAGCTGCCGTTACTTTGGTTGCCTGTCAAATTAAGAATTTACATAAAACATGAAAAGTGTGATTATGAAGTCACTATTGCTGATGAATTCTTAAAACCATCAAATTTTAATACAAAAAGAAGCACAATAATATAGAAATCAAATTTGAGAAACAGAACGTATTTTTCATTGTTTTTTCTTAAATCTAAAATTTGAACGTTAAATCTAAACCTTAATGTTAAATCTAGATGTTAAATGTAAAGCGTTACTATCAGCGCCTCTAATGTGTTACTCATCCGCACATTGAGAGAATGACGAGGGGCACGAGGCGACTGGTGGCGCGCGGAGCGCGCTCTGGGAGCACGGGCGCGCGCCGAAGCGGTGTGCAGATGTGTCGCAGATTTTGTAAAGTCACTGGACTCTCACACACAAACACACACACACACAGAGAGAGAACGTGAAAGTGGCTCCGCTTAAACTGACAGAATAACGACTCGTCTGAGGAAGAGCAACCGGGAGGGTGAGCACTAAGCTCGGGGGAAGCGGCATCATAGCCCGGTGAGCATCAGCGGAGTTAGTGCCGGAGGAGGACGGTACCCTGACGGCGGAGACCCGGCGGTGCTCAGTGATGGAGCTGTCAGCGATCGGAGAGCAAGTGTTCGCGGTGGAATCGATCGTAAGGAAGAGGGTGAGAAAGGTGAGGGCTGCCCCCTGTCACCCCGGGACACCGTGAGGAGAGGCTGTGTGGATGGAACCAGTGGTTGTCTAACTGCATGTGTGCAGGGGGGCGGGTTAGAGGAGGGTCTCCCTTTAAAGCAACGTGCGTGTGTTGTCAGTGTACTACAGCCTGCACACTGGATGGAGCAGGATCCACCTCGGTCTGGGCCTGTTCACTGTTCGAGTTCCAACAGCAGCAAAAACTACAGGACGGGTTTCCACCGAACTTGGTGGAGGAATGTGGTTCAGGATCCAGATATTTTTCCCACTTACTTTATCATTACGAGTGGATTTGTGAATTTGTGAATTTCTAAAGAAGTAAGTTAATGAAAAAATATGTGGAAACCATAAAACCTGAAACTGCTGTAAAAGTTGGGAGCCATAGCTTCACCAAACTTAAACCTTCCTTGAGGAGACCGGGAGGAGTTTAATATTGCCAGTGATGCTATGAAATGCATTGTTCATGTCTTAAGGACTAGTAACTATCCTATGAATGCACAATATTTAGATGCACCATGTGTTCAGTTATTTACGCTGCAAGCTCTTGGAATTGTGGATATTTAGGTTAAGAGAGCAAGCAAGTGCAAAGCTGTCAATTTACGCTTTAGCTCTTCCCCCATATACATTGGAACTGGGTGAGTAAGATGAAGTCGGGAAAAGTGGTGACCTCACCTGCTTAGAGCTGGTAGTTGTTACTGAATGAGTCACAGAGGAAGACTTACTGTTAAAGGCTTGGCTGGTGTCTGGAATACATACAGTACAGTACATTTCACATCTAACGGTTATTTACATATCTGTCAATTGTTGTTTGTACCTACTTTCACAAAAACAGATAAATCTATCAATGTCTGCCATGCGTCTGATTTGTCCTTCACCTATTGTTATATCTTGGACTTGACATCAATTTGAGTGTTTGGCTTTTTTGTGATTCTGTGTTGATTTTGGAAAATTCACAAGATGCATCAGCCCTGACTCAGTGTGGCAACAGTTTGGGGCTTACAGTATTGGACTTGTTGACCCTAACAACCATAGACTAAAGAAGGACGACTTGTCTCCACTTCCTCCCACTATCCAGAAATGAAGCCAAAATATCCCTGATACGAACACTGCCATCGTTTCATTGCACGTTTACATGTTTTAATGAAGAGTCCATGTTGACGCCCTAATCTGAATAAATGAGCATGATATTGTCTCATCCTCGAGACGCGTGGCTGTGGCACCTCCAGTATCAGGATATTTCATTGTTTTTATGCCTCTGTTTGAAGTAGAGACATGAAATGGATGGTCGGGGGAATGACCTGCAGTAAATACTCCCTAAACATTTGGCCGACGGGTCGAAGCCACATTAAACCCATTTAAATGTTTTTTAATTTGAATGTGTTAGGGACAAGCCACAGTGTGCTCTCTAATTGATAATAAATGTCTCCTCACAGGGGAATGTGGAGTATCTGTTGAAGTGGAAAGGATGGCCTCCAAAGTAAGTGTGTAAACTTTACTGAGACGAATGGATTATATGGATATTTATAACATAAAGGTGCATCACTTTCAGATTGACATATGCACTCAATTATAAGCATGCACAGAAATGACCTTTGTCATATCCAGAATAGATACATTAAAAACATGCTCTGTAATAAAGATAACAGTTCACAGCATAAACTCACAGAGGCCTGAACATGCTTTCTTGTCGTGCAGATACAGTACATGGGAACCTGAGGAACATATTCTGGACCAGCGCTTGGTGCAGGCCTATGAAGAGAAGTAAGGCTCCACTCATCATGTACAGTAACCCTGTGCCAGATGAAAAGCAGGAAGGGTTTGACACAAAGTGGAGCAGGAATGAGTCAAGTTTCTTCTTCCATTATACTCATGATGAAGAGATCACGACTCAGCAGACCCAGACCTCTCTCTAGCTGGTGTAACAACCGTCCTTGCTGCTTGGATTGTAATTGGATATGGAAAAACCCGTAATAATCCTAAATGCTCCAGTTTTGATGCCATATCATCTCCAAATGTGATCATATTCACATTTGGCTGCATTTGTAAGTGCAGCAGAATAAAGTGCAGCTAGAGTGCAAGACACACAGGACCTGTATCTAAATCTCAATACATCTCTACAAATAGAAAGTGTCATTTTGAGTCTTTGATGAAAACTAGCAGGGAAATTATTCAAGTGGACTAAGTAATGATAAGAAAACTAGAGAAACTATAGGGAAACTAGAGAAAACTTTAAATATATATTTGTGTAAAAAAAATTGCATTGACCAATAATTTATTTAGAATTAGCGCTAACCCTAATGTGCTTGGTTTACTAGAGAGCAGAGGGACAGAGCTCTGGGTCACAGGAGGAAAGGATCAAAGACCAAAAGACTTGATCTGCAGGTAACATTTTGGAGTTTAATATTGTTTATCACTGGTGTTCATATTTGAGTGCACAATTTATTTTCCATTCTCCTTGTCCCTTCTGGTAACTGATCGGTGTTCGACCTTTGACTCAACCGACTCTCAACTTCAGTTTGCCCTAAACGACTCTCTGACCAGGTCGAGTGCTTTCACACAGTTATTGGAACGATGTCTCATTCGTGTCCCTCTCTCTGATTTGGACTCAGAACACCATCTACGCCATGGACCTCCGCAGCGCTCACAAGATCCCTGAGGAAGCTCCGCCTCGCCTGCGTCTCTCGCTGACCCGCTCGCTGGTCCCGGAGGACGTGGACGACCCGTACGGGGCCTGCAGACAAAATTGCAAACCCGGGAGTTCTGAGTTCAGGAGCTTGGACTCAAACCCGCCGAGTCCAACACAAGAGGACTGGGAGGGCCTGGGAGAAGAAGACGAGGAGGAGGAGGAGGATGCAGAAGATGAGGAGGATAGGGAGGAGGGGGCAGCTCAGAGGGAGACGACAGGAAGTATCCTTCATGGTAAGTGTGTCAGTCGGTCAGCCAATGGGCTCTCATCACCATCACGACCCAGTTTCTTTGAGAACCTCCTTGTAGGCACGGCCATGTTCAGGCTTTATTTCACTGGGAACGCAACCAAAAGTCTTTAACTGCATCCTGAGCTGATAAAAGAGAAGAACGACGAAGGGGTTGAAATATACACTGAATACAATAAAGTCTGTATGTGCCCGTAAATATGAGGCAACATTTGCTGTAAAGTCTATAAAAAGTGTTCTCGTGCACTGTAAAGACCAACCACTGACACTGAAATGGTAACTTATGATTCCACAGGTTTTTTTTTCAATATTAGTTTCAGTTTTTAAGTTGACAGTTATTTACATTAAAGAAAATATATAATACTCATATTAAATTTCAGGGTCGTGCACAGACATTTCTGGGGGCAGTTGCTCCAGTGAAGAAATGGTACCCTTCCCATGACTATTTATGGAAACAAAGGTTACTTACAGCACCGAGTTTTATGTATTTATTCAAATAAACGGACACACATGAGGATGTTTGATACTCAATACCAAACAAAGTGGAGGCTTTTAAACCCTGAAATGTAGCCTTAAAGGGATAGTTCACAGAAACTCACCACTACACCGATGGAGGGGTGGGGGAAGTGTTTGAGTCCACAAAACACTTAAGGAGTTTCAGGGGTAAACAGTATTTATGAGACATTTCTTCTCAAAGTAATAATGCTGGGTGCGGAATGGGGCACCTTTATTTTCCCTGTGGGTCCTTGCAGCCAATTACATCCTATTGTCTGTTTATAACAACTGAGATACTCAACCCTGGTCACTGCAGGGGGTGAACTCAATAACACTACCCGTGTGTTATACGCTTCATGTAAACACTGTCTGACTCCATCTCTGCCCTTTCTTTCTCTCTCCATGTCCCCCCTCCTCCCTCAGGACGAGAGAGGACGGACCGCTGGAGCTCCGACATCGCACCGGACGAGGTCATCGCTGTATCTGAGAAGCAGGACCCCCTCTGGAGGCCCGTCAACCGCCCGGGTGAGGTGACGGTCACGGACGTCACCCTCAACTCCCTCACAGTGACTTTCCGCGAGTCGAGGATCCCTACAGGCTTCTTCAGACACTGTAGCCTGGAGGTCTGAAATGTGAAGAAGAGGCTTGTCAGGGTGGGCACTGTGGAAGGCACTGGCTTTAATCACAGTGTGTAACTGGTTGAGGAACCAAGTTGGTGATTTCATTCCCTCTGCAGCCTCTCGCTCCCCCCCATTACAAGCTGAGTCTGGTCAGTGGTACGTTTACATGCACAGAGTCACCTGGGTGTAAGCAGGACTTCAGGTGATGGTTTCCTGAAGAGGCAACATTATATCACCACACTAAAATGATGGATACTTCTGTTGTTTTGGCCTGTTAATGTCCGCCGTAGAAAAAATGTTGGACCTAGGCACTGGAGGACCAAATGTGAGCCAGATCTGGCCCATACGTAGATTTTGGAAGTGCACACTTGAGGAACCAGTTTCAATTAGCAGGAGTCCGTCCAGTTTCACCATTGCACTACTCCTTATTTGTGCCGGATTGGTGACACCTGAAAATCAGAGGAATAGTTTCAAACCATAGGCAGGAGCCTGCATCACACACCTGCATGCTAGTGGTTGAAAAGCCTACAGGGTGCCTTTAAAGCAGTTCACAGCAAGGAGCTTAAGCACGACTTGTTCATATTATCCCACACTTTTATTTTGAAAAATGGGCTCTTCGACTTTGCCATTATTCAGAGCTTTCTTCTATAAACTTTCAAAATATAGTAGAAAAGTTTAAAAGTATAAAAACACAAAAGCAGCACTTTGCCCATTCCCTACCAACGGTCGGTTCAGGCCGAAAACTCCTTTACCGGCAGAATGTGCACAGGCAGCCAGCCAATCATTTCATTCAATCAGATCCAATACAGTCCTGTGGGCCTCAGACACTTGCTTTATTTTTCAGACATTTATATTTATTAATAGCTATTGGGACTATATCTCAATAGGTTCACTGTACACTACATATAGGTACCCTCTGAGCCTGAGTACCGAACACAGACACAGAGTGAAGATACTTTTATTAAGGGTGTGAGGAGAGGAAACAAAAGAAGAGTCCTCTGTGCATGTAAACACAGCCGCTAAAGTTCAGTGCTGGACTCAAACCTTTCTGTACAAACTCTAAACTACAGTGAGGTGGACACAGGTGTAAGTCCCATACTGACATGAAGACCTGTGTCTGTAATCAAACACAGGCCGCTACCTGCTATATACAAACCCCCTCTTATAGAAGTCCTCCAGTTCTGTCAGTGCTAAGATGGTGTCGTTTATCCGTACACCTAGGTCCTCCTCGCAAAATATACAAATTGCCATAAAAGTGATATAATATAATAAAATAGGAAATTGCACTGTATTCACATTACATTGTAAGGGCGTGTTTGTAGAGTTTACCCTAATAAAGTGAATATCAGTTTCAGTAATCAGTTGTTAAAGTAGTACTAGTAGTTAAAAAAGAAGTCAACTCCAAAACAGTTCTGTTAGCTGTTGAAGTAGCAATCACACATAGTTACATTACAGACAACAATTTTATTAAACTATGAATATTCATTTGACACCTTTAGGAAAGCAAGTTTATGCACGAGCTTAAAAACAGCACCTGACAAAACAGTTTCTGGAGTTTTAAATCATCAATATACAGAGTTTCCAAAATGGAATTGTAATTAATTTTTTATTTCCAGCTTAAAATTTCAAAAATTCATTCTGTATCCTGAAAACAGAAGCTGACAAAACAGATCATAATGAAATCTATGAAAATCTAAAAGAATAATACAAAACCTATTTCTTTATACGTAAACCCCTGAATAAATGGAGAATTCAAAAAACACTGAGGCCAGTATATCGTTGTAACGCTGCTGGCGTCCTGCCCACTGGACACAGGAGCTGATGTGATGAGTCATGTCTGTGGAATCTCCCACAGCGGCCTCTCATTGGTCCACAGGCTGTTTAACCCACACCGAGCGTGATGGGTCAGCGTCTCGTGATTCCAGAGCTGCGTCTGTGTGATAGAGAAGCTTCAGGGAATGGAAGTGCCTGATGCTCCGTGACATTGTTGTTGTTTTGTCTGTAGAGCTTTTAGGGCTGATGTCTCTCTCTCCCTCCCTTTCTCTTTTATATACACAAATTATAGACTGTATATAAAGATGAACGTCTCTCTACTTCCTCCCATGATCCAGAAATGAAGCCAATGCTGCCATCTTGCACATTTGGAGCCAGAGACATTTCTTTGCTACATGGACAAAAAACATCTTCGAGAAAGGTTGATCTGACTTTGGTCCTGGTCTCTTTCACTAACATGGAGGAGGCGGGGTTTATGAAGCCAGCCACCAGGGGGGTGATCGAGACACTTTGGCTTCACTTTTTGGAAACAATCATGCTGACCATCTTTATACACAGTCTATGATATTAACACACACACAGTTAATGCTTGTTTAGTCTCTGTATTTCAGAATGACGATCCTTGACAAGACTTACTTGAGTAGACATTAAACAAAGGCGAAGGGGCCACAGGGACAAAACATGAGTTTTTTAGTCCTTATTTTTCTACATTGACCTGAATGTATATTTATTCTTTGCAGATCCCTGTGTGTTTGTCATGCAGACGATGGAATAGTTTTTATACAGTTTTGTGATAACCACTGAGCTTGATGCCATGTCTAAACGTGATAAAAAAAGCGCCCTGGCTTTGACGTCTTCTACCCGTGGTCGCTTGTGCTGCTTTCGTCCACCGCCGAGCGAGGAACCCTGCACTTTATCGTGACCTCACCTGCTCCAGTCTACTAAGTGTCACTGTGTATAGAATATTTCTATGGTACATGTACAAATAAATGTTGCTAATGTTTGAAATAGTTTTCATTGAATGTGTCCTGCTTCCTCATGGTAACTTGCTTTGATTTAGATTTTCGAGAAGATTAAAATGGAAAAATGGCCTTCTTGTTATATTTAACAGCTCAGCTGACAAAGATCCTAATAAAAAGTTTTAAAAAACTACTTTATATTCACACCGGGAGTGGGTCCTCTCTACGGAGGCTGCCATGTTTTCTACGGTAGCCTAGACTGGTCAAAGTAAACATATTTTGTGTTTTCACATCAATTGAAGGCTGCCACAGGTTCTCTTTCATGTTTGGAAGGGTATTGAGAGGTGAGGGGTATTCAGCTGCAACATGACACTTCACCACTAGATGTCACTAAATTCTACACACTGAACCTTTAAGGCCTTCTTGAGATATACTGTAAACTTGAACAGCCCGCAAACATAAAGCCGACAACCACTGGCTGTCACTGACTCAGAGGCTTACAAATCAAATCAGAATCATTCACACTTTGATTGTTTTGTCCTATAAAGCCTGATCCACACTGGATGTCTGAGGTCATTTATATCTATTCTTGAGTTGTTCTTTTTTTTATCTGTTAGAATATATGTGTTAATGTGAATCTCAAACAATCAATATGAACACATAATCTTTAGGGATCAATTTGATATTAGATGTTTTAATATTATTTATAATGTATTATTTATAATAACAGTACATTGTATTCATATAGCGCTTTTCAAGGAACTCAGAAACACTTCACAAGGATTAAAATAGATGAAAAAGAATGACTGACATACCCGAAAGATGAGTTTTGCTGTTAAACATTGAAAGAACGTCTGAGGAGGTGAGTTTTGAGAAGGAAGAATTGTGACTAAGATTCATAATCCCTTGTTATGAGAGTTGGGAAACTTGTCAGTGCTCTCTGGTGGACAAACTGTGCAGAGGTGACAAAATTCTAATTGACCACAGAGCCTCTAAACAGCCTCAGTTGTTTGTGGTCCTGTTTTCACCTGGTCCTCAGGCCAGTCTCCTGCTCTACCAGATCCCAGAGGTTTTCGACTGGAATCAGATCTAGTGATGATGGACATCACTGAAGTTCACTCATTTGAGAACTGTTGTGGCCATAAAGGCATGAACACTCCGACTGTGGCGTTAAATGTAATCATCATCAAGAGCCAAGAGTGGAACAAGATAGGATCTCTGCAGGTTTCAACATTTTAAGAATGAATGAAATGTAAGACTTATGTCAAAGAAAACAGATATGAGAGAATATCAGAGTTGGTTGTATCTAGAAATACCATGAAATTCTACTGATGTTGAAAAAATTGAGACAACAGTAAAGTATTTTTCCAATGGTACAAACATACTTTATTGTACAATTAATTTATTGGCAAAAAAAACAAACAATCAGACCACCAAAATAACTTAAAAAAAGAAAGTAATGAAAATGGAGCAACAGTTATTTTTGCTTTCTCTCAGCAAGCACCAAAATTGTTAACAAGAGGAACAAAAAAAAGTGGTCAAAGATTCCATTTGAATACTAAACAAATTTAAATAGTCTGATTTCCAGTCTCTTTTTCGAAGAAATGATCAAAACAAAACCATTTTTTCAGTTGCCATCAGTCTGTACAGCGATTCAGCATGTTTACAACTATATTCATGTACATGAAACATTTCTTCAAAAGGATGGTTTGAATTTCACTCCACAGCCTCCCCAGGGCAAACTGAATGACTGTCTGCAGTGTCTTTTTGCATCACCATAACATCTTTAATACAAAACAAAACATGATTAATCTAATAATTCCTGTAGCTTCAAGTTTTATTTCCAAAAAATAAAATTAAATAATATATCTATATATAAAAGACAGTTTTTCCTTGCTTTTTTCTTATAAAATAAGTCTCAAGATATATTGCCACCTGGTTCTGATGCGTTCCCCCACCCCATACCCAGCAAGCCCAACCTTTTTCAGAAAAATAGTGAGCATGTGAATATTGTCTTCAGTCCCTCTCAGAAAAAGCTAAATGACCAAATTTAAACTCATTCAGATCACACCTCTAATCAACCTGAGTTGACTTCTTCTTCGTGCAGGTTTCACTTGGTAAGTTTTGAGATTGTTCAGGTGCGACTTGTTTCGATAACCACCACCCTCCCTAAAACCTTGTCAAAAATACACAGAAAAAGGCGCATTGGTGCTTGTGACCTACTACACCCCATACTGTACCCTTTTAGAAAAAATCTGAATACTGTACAGTAGCTCAGGAGTACTTTAGTTTTTTGTTTTGTTCTTTTTTCTTTTTTTTAAACAGATACAGCAAATATCCAACCAAACAAGAAGGGGAACAAAGCAGCAGATAATAGCTTCTCTGCTCATAAGGTTTTTAAGTATGTACAATGTCTTTTTTTTTACACTTCTGACTTTTATTACAAAAACAGTATCTAAGTCCACCATTTCTTACTTTGTACAGTACTAACATTGAATGAAACCTTGTGGCTGAGAAGCAGTCATGAGGGAGGAAGGACAGAAAAGACGACTGAAGGGGAAATCGTCATGGTTGAGGATACAGGCAGGATTTACTTTAACGGTCTTCAGCCCCAAAAACAAAAGTCGACCGACCACTTTCCCATGTCACAGTTCATAAACAGGGTTTTAATATATGTACACGCATAACCTGCTGAGCAATGACCAGCTGAAAACGGAGGTACAATACTCCCCCGGCTAAATGATCAGGCATCAACAGTTCACCTCTCCATTTAATTTTTTTCCAGGAGTGGTGTCAGGGAAAGGAAGGTGTGCACATTCATAGGCAAACTGAAAATGGAGGGTAGATAGGTGGCCCATAGGTTAAAAGATCTCTATCTGCTCTGCAGATCTGACCACCGGTTGCAGTCAAATGTGACCAAACCCACCATTTGTGTCACCCCCCCACAAACACTGTTATGGTTGAATTCAAACCTATAGACCCTGACAGAAATTAAAAAAGAGGAAAGTTGTCACAAATCAAACTGCATTTAACGCAACCTTCCACCCACCCACCCACCACATAAAATACATAAAATAAATTCTTTGTATTTGATTTGTTGCAGTTGTAAAATGTACATTGCTTTGAGAAAAGGCTGTAACGGAAGATATGTCAATGCTTGTTTCATAATCCCCTCCTTCCCCAAAAATTATAAATTCAGAAATAAAATATACTTACTCTCTGCAAAATAGATACAATCATGACTGGGTATTTGAGGAGGAAAACAAAACGATAAAAAAAGGTACATCGTGTCATTTCACTTTAATTTTTAGCCACATTTAAAATCTTAAAAATATTCATAAAAAGGCAAAATTCTCAGTCCCCAAAAATATTGTGTCGTAGACTTGAGGAAGAAATATCTTCAACCTGAAACACTGCCCTTCCACCTTTTGTACACAATTGGCAAAAATATATAGATATATATTAACAGCAATAACTTACCATTGTTTAATTTATTCATTTATTGACTTCTAGGATTGATCTCCCATAAGAAGGAAGCTTCAGTTCTTATTTATACATCACAAAAATATTTAAATAAAAAATAAAAACTTCTAAAACCCCAAAGCCGTAGTCCTGTCTTGCTCTCCTTTCATGGCAGTTTGTTATTTTGGGCAATCATCAGGCGTCAAGACAGAAAGACAACATGGAGCCAAGGCTACATAAGGTCTAAACTGTTGTGGTTAATGTTCGCTCCCAACTCCTGGTTGTTGTTACCGCTGTTGTTATTATTCCCACCCAAAATGTCTGACTGTCCGCCCTGTCCACCGTGCATCCCCGTCAACCCACTCAACTGGGACATGATGGAGTTCTGGTCAGAGCTGAACTGACTGGGATCTACTGAACCACCCGGCTGCTGCTGAGGTAACACTTGCTGCTGGGGTTGTGGAGGTTGGGGCAACGCCATGCTGGGGTGATGTTGGTTTAAGTGGCCTGGGTGGGGTGAGCCAGTCTGGGTCTGCGGAGAGATTCGATGAGGTGAGGGCTGGGGCTGAGGTTGGGACGAGGGCTGCATGCGCGGGGACGGGCTCGAGTGCGGGGGCTGCGACTGCGGTCTCGGTGAGGGCTGAGGCGACCTCACCTGACTGCTGAGGGAGCCCGGACCTTGGAGGTGGTGGGGAGACTGAGCCATCTGCTGTTGAGGACTCATAGGACTGCTATGATGCGCAGGAGAGCCGCCCCCAAGGTGTTGCTGCTGCAGCAGCCTCTGGTGGATGTTCTGGTGGAGCATACCTTGTGTCGTCTGTGGCAGTGGGGGTCCACCACCCCCTCCACCTTGCTGCTGTTGTCCCTGCCCTGGTCCGACTTGTCCAGCCTGAAGTGGAGGTCCTCCAGGTCCTCCTCCTCCACTGGGTCCTCCATCTTGTCCTTGGAGTCCACCCATTGGATTTTGCTGCTGCTGCTGCTGCTGCTGCTGCTGCAGTTGTTGTTGCTGTTGTTGTTGCATCTGCATCTGGAGCCTTTGCTGGAGTGCTGCAGCCACTTGTGACATGGTGCTGGGGTAGCCTTGTTGCTGGCCCGGCTGTCCTGGCGCCCCCTGTGGCCCTCCTTGTTGCTGCTGGGGTCCCCCTACACCTCCACCACCTGGTTGGGGTTGGGAAGAGGGGGGTATCCCTGGCTGACCCTGGCCAGGCTGCATGAAGCCTTGCTGGCCTTGCTGCTGCTGAAGTCCTTGAGGCTGCTGGAACTGCCCATGGTTTCCCATCTGCTGCTGCTGCTGCTGCTGCTGCTGTTGTTGTTGTTGCAGATGTCTTCTCATCATCAACATCTCTCTGAACTGTGTGGTCATGGTGCCTTGTTGCCCTCCTTGCATTGCTCCCTGTTGTTGTTGTTGTTGCTGCTGCTGTTGTTGCAATGCAGCCATTTGCTGTTGCTGGAGATTCCCAGGCAACATTGGGCGCTGTTGTTGTTGTTGCTGCTGCTGCTGCTGCTGCTGCTGCTGCTGTTGTTGTTGTTGTTGTTGTTGTTGTAACTGCTGCAGCTGAGCCATGGTGGGCATATTTCCTCCTTGTGCTCCGCCCTGAACCATGTTTATCCCTGGCTGGCCTGCCTGGTTCACATTAACTTGTGGTTGTCCTTCCATGTTAGGAAGCTGGTTAGCCCCAGGACCTCCTACACCCGGAAGCCCTCCAGGAGCACCTTGGAACCTCACACCCCCAGGGGCCCCTTGTGGAGGCCCTCCTGGTCCTCCAGGACCCCCCTGACCGCCTTGATATCTTGCTGCTCTTTGCCTGATAAAAGCAGCCATGAGAGTTGGGTTGGAACGAAGGATGCTGAGGACTTGCTGCTGTTGAACAGGAGAGCTTGGGGAGCGCAGAGTTCGCAGGAGGTCTTGTAGAGCTGCCTGGGGTAAATTTCCTGTTCCAGCTGCACCTGCTATCTGAGTAGGTGCCCCAGCTGCCCCTCCTGGTACACCCATTACCTGCATCATCCCACGGTTTCCAGGTAGAGGTTGCTGCTGATTCATCGGCTGCTGCGGAACAGCTCCTGGCTGCTGCTGTGCCATGTGGCCCATCATGACTGACCGTTGTTGAGGGTTCATGGCCGGCCCCCCAGCACCCCACTGCTGGTTTGTGGGCTGGAGTTGTCCACCGCCTGCCTGCTGTACTTGCTGGAGCTGCTGCTGAACTTGAGGTGGCAACTGCGTCTGAGGGCCACCTTGCTGCATCCCTGCTAGCATTCCCTGCTGCTGTGGGTCTAACATAGTCCTTCCAACAACTCCCTGAGCCTGTGGGGGCATGCCTTGAGCCCCAATGTGGGGCATGCCCATCTGGGCCTGGGTGTTCGGGTGGTGAGGATGTGAGGGCATCATGCCACCCTGACCCAAGCCACGGATCTGGGCTTGGGCCTGGGCCATCTGTCTCTGGGTCTCTGCTAGGCGCTGAATTTTTAGGGCCGTTTCTACAGCAGCCAAAGGGGGGCCTTGCTGTTGGCCTTGTACAGGCATGGATCCTTGTCCTTGATTGGGTTGTTGCTGCTGCTGCTGCTGCTGGGGTGGGGTGGCTGGGCCATGTCCAGGTTTGCCCAGTGACTGGTGGAGAGGAGAGGCTCCAGGAGGTCTGGGGTTGTATGGAGGCAAACCACCGGGGTGCTGTGGCTTCTGAAGTTGCTGGACATTGGGAGGCTGCTGCTGGAGCTGAGGCATCATCTGCTGCTGAGGAGAATTCATCACCCCCCCTCCACCAACCTGCTGAAACTGATGAAGATGGTGTTGAGGGGGCATGGCACCGCCTTGCTGTGAAACTTGCTGTTGCTGGCCTGGAACTCCCATTCCCCCCATCCCAACTCCCTGCTGCTGTTGGAGCGCAGGCATGTTCCCCTGGGTGGGTGTCTGTGGGGTAAGAGGCTGAGTGCCCACAGAGGTAGGGGTTCCAGGACCAGTTCCTCCATTGTTTGCTCCTGGAGAGGGTAAACCATTTCCCCCAGGAGCTCCTCCAGGAGCAGACTGGCCAACTCTCTGCATGCTGGCCATCCTCCTCCTTAGCATCTGGGCTTGCTGGAGTCTGTGCTGCAGCTGCTGCTGGCGGAGCTTGTGCTTGATGTTTAGGCAGAATGGGACCGGGCACTTGTTCTCCTGACAGTGTTTTGCGTGGTAGCAACAAAGCGCGATGAGCTGCTTGCAGATGGGGCAACCACCATTGGTTTTTCTTTTGCACCCTTTTGTGTGCTGAACAACCCGTTTCATCTTCTGGCAGGACGGCAGGGAGCAGTTTGCATTTCGACACTGGCAGGCATGGACGAGGGACTGGATGCAGCGCTGGATGCTGAGGCGACGGGAGTCTCCAGGGCTCTGAGTAGCAGCTGCCTGGTTGCCGCTTTCATCATCCAAACCGAGACCTAACTTCTCCATCTTGTGCTCGTGGCCCTTAGTGTTGTAACATGTGATGCAGAGGTCGTAATCCTGTGAGGAATGGCATGGATGAGAAGGTTAGAAATTGATATGCAGCCAGTTTCAACGTAAAATCCTACAACATACAAATTTCGTTTTTCATATTCTTCACAAATACAAATAGAAATGAGACGCACTAAAACAACCCTCCTCTAACTCACCTCACAGACGGTACAGTGAAAGCGTGTCTCCACGTGATTCTTGCACTCGTTACAAGTGTAGACGAAGCGGTCCTGGCTTTGGTTGTGCAACTCTACCAACATGCACGTGGAGCTCCACTTGGACCTCCTAAGAGAGCTGAACTCCAGGTGTTTGTCCCTGGCCAATGTCAGGAAAGCATCACGGCCATCCATGAGGTCACATGCCATCAGAGGATCCGGGTCTGAAATAGGGGGCAAGGCGTTTGTGATGGGGGCTGAGCTCAGTCGGATCACAAAGAACACCTAGGATGGGGAAAAAGAGGAGAGAAGTCATTTAAAACAAATTCATCTTTGTGCCAGAACTGGTGAAAGACTTGCAAAAAGTAAAATCTGGAAAATAAAGTCAATAGCCAAGCCATTACATTTTCACTCCACTCCTACAGTAACATGTGTGATTTGATATAGGTAGCAAGTATTTTCTTGTACCTCTTTGTGTTTTTCCATAGTAGCATAGAGTTTCTGTGAAAGGTCATTGGAGACATTCGGCATCCCTGGCTTCTTCTTGTTGGCTCGACTCAAGCTGCTCTTGTTCTTACTCGTCTTCTTGTTGTTCTTCTTCTTTGCATTTTTACTGTCACCTTTTGTTTCCTGCACAAGAAAAGAGGGAGACCATCAGAGATCATCTAATCAACAAGCTCTTCCGGGCCATGTTGATAAATCATTGCATTCTTACATCAATACTCTCATTGGAAGTGCTGTTCTCCTCTCTTTTCCTCTCCTCTTCCTCCTGTTCTAGCTCTTTGATGCTCTCCTCCAGCACATTGGGCCAAAAGTCCCCCTCAAAGTAAGGCAGCTCATTGGCACTGGTCAAACGATCCTCTGTGGCCTGCTTGAAAACATCCTTTAGGGGTACATTGAAAACAAAGTTAGTGTTTTGCATGGATACAGTTATTTTCAGAAGCTATACCATTGTTTGTACACTGATGTTCTTCTTAGGAGCTGTGCTGATTGTTATTATGTAGTCTAAAATTAAAAGAAAGAAAAAGAAAGAGCTAACATGATGAAATACAATTAACCAGTAAAGACGATTGCTGCCTCTTTACCTTGAAGTCGTGCACTATCCGCTCTGACACAGCTTTGTCTAACATCCTCTTGTACCATTCCTGAAGACGTTTGGGCTTTGGGATCTTCTGATCTGTAGGGTGACAGTGGAATATGTAGTCATCCCCTTCACTTGGTGGGCAGGCCCAGATGTGGCCAGTGGTGTAGCTGAGGACGACAGACCATAAACAGTGAGCATGATGAATATATAGGCTAGCGGAATTAAGTTTGTGGACAGACTAAAAACTACATTCAGGTACTTATTTATGAGTACCTGAATGGTCAAGACAAAAAATAAAAGCTTTCTTTGAGCTGGAACACTTACCCCAACTTCCTGACATATTCCAAGTACCCGAGGAGGATTTCATGGTAAACTGCTGTTCTTAGAGTACGAGGCCGAAAGAAGTGTACACTGTCCAGGTAGGAGATGTAGACTCGCCTGAGTGGATGGAAGTAAATATAAATACATGCACAAATATCACAACTGCCTAAACTTTTTAACAAAATTATCAAATTTTCAAGCGACAAATGGCCCATGTATTATAAAATATACTAATGCTGTCCTTACCTCTGGTTGGGCTGAGGACAGTCAGATCCGTACTCTTGAACGTGCATACCAAAGAAGCAGACATCTGCTCCATCAATGTCCTCAAATGCAAATAGGGCTTTTGTCCTGTATGGGAAAGACTCCGACATCTCTCCGCTGTCCACAAATCTGGAGGGTGAAAACAAGGGTGTGTAAATTTACCAACTGTAAACTCTAACAAGTAATACTCATGTGTGTCACCTTCTTGTTCCCTGAAGTCTTGGCATTCAAGATTAACAGTTGGAAAATTCTATATGCTAAAACAATTTTGCAATGATCTAGTAGAAAACAAAGACGTCTAGTTTAAGTTTGACTGTTCCTAATTTCTGTACCTGGACTTCATGCCTGGTTTAACCTCCACCATTTTATCAGAAACATGGACGACACGAATGAAGACTTCTCCGGACTCCGGATGACTCATACGCTTTAAGAAGTCGTTCACTCTCGTCTCCAGGTAATAGCCCAACTTTGTCTGGGGCAACCCTGTGTGGGAGAAAGCCAGGTGAAACAGTTTAGTATCCGTAGTGTCATAACATTTGTAAAAACAGCAGTGGTAAATAAAACTTAAAGCTTCATATGAGGAGCTTGATTCCCTTATCTGTATATGTGATGTCCTGTGCACAGCCAGACAAATCAGAAAGTAACCAAGCTGGCATGTCACTGGAAAATGTATCAAAAGTATAATTCTGTTTTAAATAATTTTTTGATAACCACATGTTCAATTAGAAGTACAGTTTCAAATTAGAGGCCTGAATCAGTAAATGGTTAACAGCATGGGATTGAAATGTGACAGTAGCCTCGTGAGTGGGTGACATTATGAATAGACGCAGAGTCAGTAGGTACGTGCGATATTAAGAAAAAATGTGATAATGATAACGTTGTTTAATATCGTGATGACAGTATGACTTGCGATAACTAAACAGTCCCTGGCTATGGAAGCAGAGACCACAGACAGCTCCACAGCGCGGTCACAGCACCATCAAGTCCAAGGAAGACACCAGGTACACAGCAACCAGTTATTTTTTTACAGTCTTTAGCAGCTCTGTCAGTAATTTACTGCACCTCTGTGTCTCTATAATTCTCGCCTAGGGTTCCAACACTGCCAGGCCCGGCCCTGATTCGCTCTGTGCTGACTGCTACAAACCAAACGCTGGGACTGCGCTCCCTGCGTACTCCTTCCTCTCCATACTTTTACAAAGTTTATAAAGTGTGTTGTTTTTACCGAAACTGAGTTTACAAATGTGCCCGATCACACTATTTTTTTGTGACAAGCATTGGTTTTATGTGTTTGAGCGGGTGTGTGAGTGAGTGAGTGAGTGAGAGCGAGACAGAGAGCTCGTAACGTGAGCTTGCACATCATTACAAGTAATTACGATATTATCATAGACGATATATATCGCACACCCCTAACATTCAGTATGAAATAATAAACCAGTGTTCTTCATGAGTAAATTCAAGTAAAAAACAGGACATTGTTATTAACCGGTAAGGAAGCATTGTCACTTACGTTTGGAAGAATACTTGTTTTCTTTCCTCGTTTTATTTGTCTTCTTTAAGCAGCCATCACACACAAAACTGAGATACAGCAAAGAGAAACGTGGTTAAATCAGTCAATCTACATTATAAAAGATAAAGAACACGGCGAATGACTGGAATAAGGAAAAGCTACTCACCCCGATGGCCAGATTGTTTCATGGTGCAGGACACAGATCTGGTGCATTCTACGGCCGCAGTCCAAACATTCAACAAGGCTGAAAAAAAATGATATAAAAAAAAATTACATGTTGAAGCCCTTGAAAGAAATTCATTATTTTCTTCTTTCTCAAAAAGCAAATATGTGACTCTAGCAGGCTGTTAACTTACATTTCAGGGTCCAGTGTGTCATTCTTCTTCTTCTCAAACTGCTCCTTGTTAATCGATCTAATGAGAATGAGTCAAAAAACATAAATAAGAAAATTGTCAAGACATGCTAGGTTAAACATTTGGTTTCAAATTCATCAGGCTTTTATGCACAATTTCATATAAAATTTAAGGACATCAGCAACTTTACTGAAGAGTAAAACTCTTACTAAGGAGTAAAAATTGCATTTCAAAATATAAGTTTGATCACTTCTCAAGCGAATTGTTATGTGGCATTATCTTCTTTTGCAGGAAGCTTTTACTATTAGGTAGTAAGTTTAAAAAAAAATGCAGCAATACTTACGTCTGTGTCTGGGTGGGGTCATCGCCCAGGGAAACCGTCTCTCCCTGGATCTCGTTGAAACACTTCTCGCAGAAGTGGTACCTGTTAGCAACAAGCCCAAATTTTGGTGAACTACACCGTTCCCCCGCAGCACAGTCAATCACAGACAGCGTACAGCAGGGCAGTCGTCAAATGGTACAGGATATGGGCACGGCAGGGTGCCACAAGCGGAGCAAGCAGGAAGTAGGAGCGCAGGACAGCAGGAAGTCGTCATCGGAAAAGCCAGTCAAATTTTTTTGAGGGGTGAGGGTGACAGGATGGGGGGTGGGTTTTGGAGGTGCATGGTTGGTCAAGGCAAAAGCAAGCCAATGTTGACATCACAGCCATTGGAAGGGAGGACAGACAAGTCATATGGACCAGGAACAGGACGAGACAAAAACACAGCAGAAAGCCGAGGCAGAGCACAGATTAGCAATTTGGACACGACAGGATGAGCAACAACCACCATCACAGCAAACAGAGCAGGAGCAGAGTCAACGGGAGAAGGGGACGGGAGCAGGACGTTGTCGCACAAGACATCATACAGACAACGAACAAATATGAACAAATAAGCACAGACAACTGCTTTGCTGTCCATTAAAGCAGTTCATTTTAACGTATGTCCTTTCACATTCCAGTAAGGCTCTTATTGGTGTGTTCTAAGACCGAGGACAGGAATAAAATATCAAAAGAAGTAATGTGAACTTTATACATTAACAAAGTCACAGATCAACATATTGGCACAAGCCCTTTATTCCTTAAGAAAAAGGCAAATTTGTGGAGTCTTCATAATATAAATACCTAAATTTGCTCCAGAGAAACAAAACAATTGGTTTGTATGTATCAACTAATACTTGCTTTTTTAAAGATGCGTTTAATGAAACTCTGAACAGCTTAAAGAATGTGAGGAGAGGGCAGACTGTTAAAATGCCAGTGCATCAGGAACAACATGAAGGTATAAAAATGGGGGGAATGACATGATGGGAAGCATTTAAGGAAATCAATTTCATAAAAGTTACACTGATAAAAGAAATGCTAATATCTACCTCATATTCAATTGAACATCATATCTATTATCCCTACTTCTATTACTAACACTTCCATCCATGTAGGTCAACCATTATTACGTTTCCCTCCCATCATACCTGTTCTGGTAGCTGAAGTAAGCAGCATCTCGGGGAATAGTGCAAAGCTGCTTTCCATAGCAGCACAGTGTCTGAGGAGAGAACTCCAACTGATGGACAGAAACAAAGAAATAGGTAAGAATATATTTATCACTTTGCCCTCAGCAATAGCTATTTCAGTGACACCCAACTACACTGATCAAGAGTAAACAGACTGAATAAGTTAGTGGTAGACTTTAGTGATAGATGTTACGATACCAATATCAAGTTCAGAAATGCCTCAGATATTGCTGAAAATGTCAGGGCAGACATTGCAGAGTATGCAAATCTATTTACCGATCTGATACCACATATTTTAAGCATATTTACTGTGACAGCTATTACAACATATTATTCAAGTACATTCTTTTAAATAAACTGGTAACGGCTCGATAGTTGGTATCGGCCAATATGCAAAGTCCAGGTATCGGAATCAGTGTAGGGAAGGGAAAATGGTATTGGAACATCTTTAAGTACTGAGCTCCCAGTATTAGTTTACATTAACCAGCTATACATTTTATTTCTTCAAGTGGAACAAACATGGCTTCCACAACATGTAGTATATGAACTCCCAGTTTTATCAACTTTTTAAAGATTATTTCTTATCATATCTCATGATAATAAATTAGTGAAAATCTCAGAACTTGTTTATGTATTGACTTGTGTACTGACATGGAAAAAATGAAATATATTAACAAGTCCTACTCTGAGACACAACCTTACATCCACACTGCGTCTGTAAAAACTTCCCCAGTGGAGCTGAACTGAGTTCATTTCTGTTTGGCATAGTTTTGTTAAAAAACAAATTACAGCCACCTTCAACTTCTACTTTGTTTTGTTTCATTGTCAGAAGTCAAGCTCTTAGCCAGCCTCTCGTAATAAGGCCCAATCAGTTGTGTTATTTGCCTGCAAAACCAAAAATAGCAGAGTCTAATGAGAGCTGAAATGCAATATGGTGGTGGTATGCCCATGGCCAAATTTAGCTATGAAGCCACTTCACTGCTTCCATTTTCAGATGTGAATGAGGGGAGTTCATTTCTTAATCAGTGTTCAACCTTTTCCAGCCCAAAATCCCTTTCTAATTCCAAACGTAAGGTGAGAACTTCCACCCTGATATCTTGCAAAAAAATATATAGGAAGGTCATATTTATAGTTTTTTGCCATTTCTGTTAAAGGCTGATTGTACGAGCATAAATATAAATTGTAGTTGTTATCTATTCAATGCAAAATATTCACATTAATATCAATTCATATTTACAGCATCTGTTCATTCATACTGTGATTCCTGACCATATAGTTTAGGACATACTCCAACTTGTATTGATGGAAATGCAGTTGTTTTTTAATCATAAGATCAACCCATAACAACATTAATTTCCCATCTCCACCCATTCAGCCAGTTCTGCAGCACTTTGACTCACCTTCCTGCCACAACAGTAGCCGAGGCTCTGCATGACGGGGTCGATCTCCTGCTCGAAAACCTCGGCCAGCTTGGAGCAGTACTTGTACACTCTGGATGTTTTACGGTTGTACAGCCACGCGTTGTTAAACATCAACCAAATGTCCTCCACGTACTGCCAGGGATCCTGGTACTGACCTACAGCCAAAACACAAAAGGGGGGCATGATGGATTAAGAATAGTTTCAAGACTAATGATAGTCACCTTTAAAATGGGTAAGAAAAACAGGATCGACCTGTAGTCTGATGGGTTGTTTCCATCCATGTGAAAAAGAAAATGATTTTTTTTAAAAGCAACTCACATGATGCAAAATGTATCTTTAGCCCTTACTACACAGAATTACTTCCTTTTGGAATGACTCTTATCGGTTTAACATCTGCCTTGTAAAAAATTGCATAAACATGGTGGAGGGAGCAGCAGGGAGAAAGCTGTAAGTGATGGGGAACTGCTGGTGCTCTGGCCAGAGCTGGAAAATGCTAGCCTCCACCATCGCCAAAATGCATGTGTTGCATGCCATGCTGATATTCTGTCATGATTCTGACGTTTGGGGTTTACAATTGTAATGAGTAGTAAACCTTCTCTTCTCCCTCCTGATAAATAATAACAATATTGTCATCATCATTGATAATAAATATATCATTCAAATTTGTTTACATTTTCAGTTCATAAAAAAGTAAAAAAAAATAATAATACTGACAACCATGATAATTTAGGACACTATAATGGTGTTATTCACACTGTTTCATCTCAATTTTTTATCATACAAATAAAGTTATCATTGGGGTCCCCTATGTTTCCAAGGAATTAGAAACAAATACTAACCAGTGTCCAGCTTTCGCTTGATTGTTGATAAGTCCATGGGGGTCTTCACTATGTCAAAGTAGTCCTGCAAGATCAAAAGATAAATGTGTGAAAACATCTGTGAGTTAATGGCATAAACAATTAAAGACAAGCTACAGTATCAGTAAGGAGACAAAGTTAGTAGGAATGTTGATAGGAAGAACATAACAATTCTTAACCCTGACAAGGAGAATGCTGTTTATACTTGGCAGAGGAACAAAAAGACTTGAGCAGGGGTTACATACAGGTATGCACAGCAGCTGTGGGTCAACGGGCATTCTGAATGGCAGCGATTCTGGATCTTGACGGTATAGTGATTCGAGAGTCGGCATCAGGGCCTGTCGAAGCTCCTCAGGTTTGAAGACTGGGAGGAGAGAAGGTCAGAGAAGGAAAATCAAAAAGTTGTAAAAGTTATACTACTTCCATTAACCAATTGTATTCCATGACACACACAAAAAAGTAAAAAATAAGTCCTCCTTACTCTTCTTTTTCGCTGAGGCTTGTTGCACAGCTGAATCCGACGTATCCTCTTCCTCTTTCACCTCCTTCTTAATCTCTGGTTTCCTGTCTTCCGTCTTAACACTGGACATCTGCATTGTTGTTGATGTATCCATAGAACCCCCTTTACCTCCCTCTCCACAGCACTCCTCCTTTTTCAGCTCTGATTTGATGGGCTTTTCCTCTGATTTGAAGTTGCTGAGCTTCCCTCCTTTGGAGCAGCTGCCGGCATCGCTCTCGTCCTCCTCATCCTGCTGCTTGATCTCCATCTTGGGGTCGAGGTTGTTTTCTGAGTGGGGCTGCTGTGAGGAAGTGTCCTGGCTGCTGACAGAGGCCGGAGTCAGGGCCTGGCTATCCACAGGGAAGGAACCCTTTTGGGACAACTATGAAAAGAGACATGACAGTAATGAATGAAGGGAACAAACAATTAAATGACAAGATAAACAGAAAAATCGGTCTCATTCCAGGATAATACAGCTGAACGGTCTACAACTTTAGTCTCTTGAGAGATCTGAGGTGTGCCCTCTACAGGAATCCTCTAGTACCACGCGCTGTACCTAAGTATATGAACGATAACGTTCACTATGCAACTGCCTTTCTATGAATACGTTTGATTAAACATCAAGTATATCGGGACCTTACTGGTACAGGATGGTTCAAAAACGCAGTTAGGAATTGTTTGATTACATGAAAAAAAATAAGTTATAATAGAAAGGCAAGAGTGAAATATAATCATGGGGGACATCAGTTACTGTTACATGATTAATGGAATATGTGTTATAAGATGACCTGATCCTGATATTAAACTTCATGATGCTAAATTCTCACTGACCGGAGTGCGAGGCAGCTGAGCACCATGCTGCGATGAGTTGGAGGCCAGTCCCGGGTGAGACGGAGTGGTCGAACCAGCTGGCCCTATATGTTGCTGCTGGAGGGACTTGTTAGAGCCCGGGCCCTGGCCAAGTTGGTTTTGCTGAGGGGTCGGGGGTGGAGCCAGCTGTGATGCATTTGGGGTGTGTGGCTGTGGGGTCTGGGACCCAGCTAGTCTGGGGGGTGTTTGGTGAGGGGTAGGGGATCGACTGTGAGCAGGTGAGGGCGAGCTGACGCGCATGGCTCCCAGATGGGGGATGGAGTTGGTTTGCTGGTTCGCGTTAGTTGGAGTCATTGAGGAAGGAGGGGCTCCGGCAGCTAAGTTGGGACCTCCACTTCCCACACTCTGGGGACCCATTGGCCCCACTGAGGAGACGCCACTGTTACCGCCAGCTGAACCGGGCTGCGCTAGAGGACTAGCAACTGGAAGAGAAGGAGGAGTCCCCATCTGCGTCTGTGGGAAGACAAGGATGACGCAGGGTGAATAAAAAGGTATAAATTCAATAAGGAAACCAGCATATATGACATGAGATTGTTCTTTGGTGTCTCTATACATTGATGATTTTCACTTTGCAAATTGGTAGGCTTTGACTTCATAACATTAATGCCCAAGGAGGAGAATATCTCAGTAGTAACATTTTTGGCAAAAACTTTTTTTTGAACCCGGTAACATATTTGGGAACATAAAATTTAAGTGCCTTCTAATACTCTCTGATGACCAAATAACTATCAGGGTGTGTGGTACTGCATCACCGTGTGATCAAACACTGTTATAATATTTCCAAAACCAAATATTTTAGATATATTTTATCAAATTTGGGTGCTTCAAAATCAACTTAGTCTAGAGATAAGTATTCTAGGCCACCTTACCTGTGGCATGCCTGCCTGTGTGCCGGGCTGGGCCATACCGGGCTGAGCTGTACCAACACCTGGTCCTGAGCCAGAGAACTGCCCCTGCGGCAGATACTGATTTTGTATCTGGTTGACATTGGGTTGTGCCATCCTGGATCCAACCAGTCCGATCTACATATGTAAAAGGAAATAGATAGGGTTCTTTAAAACAATTCTGCTGAGCAGTTTGAATGGTTGGTATAATTATCTCCTAGTTTAAATTATTTGGATATGAAAAAAAACAAATGATATATGGAGTGTTCATTACAGACCTGGTTGCCTGATGCTCCCATTGGGAGTGGAGGCGTGGACCTCTGGCCCATGGACTGCATTCCCATCTGATTGAACTGATTCATACCTGAAAAAACACAACAACAGTTAGGCTTCAACACAGAGCATTTCATGTTGAAATTACTGTAGTGTTTTTGTGTTTGGATCCTTTATTTATATATACATATAGCAATTATGGTGACGTCCCCATGTTCAAAAAGGGTCCTAAATGACTGCGGTGTCAAATCCAGAGTAAAAACATATCACATGCCTACAGTCCTACTATAAACCATTCATATGACAATGTTTTCTTGTCTCTTTACCTGGGCCTTGCATCCTGTTGACCATCTGATTTGGTCCAGTCGGTCGCACCAGAGATGGGTCAGGGAGGGGACCGTCTATATAAACAGAGGCAGGAAATTAAGAAAATCAGGTTGTCATCTGTGCACAGGATAGAAGGAGATGAGGAACTGCCCTAACCAAGCATATGGAGAGGTTTGTATAAACTGTGGAATGTTTCGTCCTTTTCTCCCATTTGTTTGTTTGTTTGTTTGTTTGGGAAAGATCCTTGGCATTGGGACACGTGGGGAAATAAACATGTACATGGTCAAATGAATAGCAAAAGTAAAAGGAATTAAAAGGAATTGGGATTCACATTAACTTGTCAAAAGTTTCTTTGGTAATAAATTTGGACAAAAATCGATGTGGATCATGAACCTACTGTGGATCATGATATTGTGCGTTAAAAGGGTTGTATTGGGATATTTCATTAACATCTGCCGCTACTAATCAAATGCATGAGCTAAGATAAAAAACAATGCTGAAGTATCACAATGTCCCCCTCCATCTGATTAAATTATTATTCACATGAATGTGTGCTGCTCAGAATAAGCTGAATACGCTGCATGTCCACTCACTTGTAGGCAGTCCAGTAGAGGGCTGACCCAAGCCGGAAGGCCCGATGCCCAGGCCCTGCTTCTGAAGCCGGGTCCTCCTCTTCTCTTCCAGCTCCTTCTGGATCTTGTAGATCTTCTCTGCTAATAGGTGATAGTACTCAGCCTGTCAACAAGAGGGTAATAAGAGGAAAGGGGTTAAAAATCCCAAAGAATATTAGCCAAAAAACTAAAATATTGGTATTATATCTATTCCTTCAAAGTAATTAGATTTTCAAGTTTAATAAATAATGAACAATGACAAATTAGCACCAGGGATTACATATAAAGCCAGTCATAATTCATGAGTCTCCCCAGGATTTGAATCCAGGTCCTTTTATGAGACAAATCTTTATGCACTGCAGTGAACATAACCTGGTAATTCACGAGTCAGGCTCATGTTATCTAGGTTTGAAGCCACATCCTGTTATGGCATATGAGCTGTGAATATATATTAATCTTTTGAAACCAACAGATTGACTTATTAGCTGGCTATATGCAAAATGAATGGTTTCTACAAGGTTCCTCCTTTCGGAGAAATGCACTGAGCTAAAAGATAGAGCGAGAAACTTACTCGACTATTGGCTGACTCATACATGTCCCCCTCAACTTTTCTGGCATAGGCCACCAGGTTCTCCATCCGCCGGTCCTTGAGGGCAGCGGGGTCTGGAGTCGGAAAAATGGCCTGAACACTGGACGGGTGATCAAAAAAGAGAAGGACAGAAAAATTAGGAGGAAAGGGGGAAAAGGCAGAAGCAGATATTTAATTACTGACGCAATCTGAGTCAAAGAACTGCTTAAACAAAACATGTTGGTGTTGATATGGCATCTTAACCCTTAAATCCCTCAGGTGATCATTTGAGCGATTTTCTGTGTGGATCTAAGTTTATGTCCAATACTGTAGTTTTCACATATTGTCGAAAAATCTGTCTTCAGGGCGTGCACCGTCATGGTCTGAGAGTTTTTGTGAGTAAGAAAACATTAATGTTCTTCGGCACAAATATGGTTCAGTTAACTGTGTATTCTGTTGCAGCTGGGGAATAAATATTTTGTTGACTTAATAACAAGCATGCTAACGTTACAAACATTAAGAGGCCCCCACTGGTGATGCAATTTTTGAGCCCATAAAGACCTGAAGCAACATATAAACTAAATTAAACCCGAAAATGTCATTTCAAGACATTTGACTTATGAAATACATTGTGATTTGCTGAAATTGTCACATGAGGTGTTAAATGCATTATGGAAATGTAGTTTGTTTGTTATAATTTTTTGTTAGCGTTTTTTTCCACGTTTCAGACAATAAGCAAGAGGAGCGATAATTACGCAGATTAGAGCGGAGTTTAACTGATTAATACAATGGAAATTACAAGATTCGGACACAGCCAGCTTCATTGTTTTATATATTTAAGCTATCATATGTTTCATTTCATGTCTGTCTGTTTCAGATGCTGAGAAAGTTTGACAAAACTTGGCAAATCTGTAGCTCTTCAGAAAACACGGATGGGTGTTTGGAAAGAATGCTTAGATCTTAATGGGTTAAATACTTAATGTGTATTGTTTGTAAGAGATCACTATTATTAATAGTATAATAAAATACACCAATACAAATGTGATAATGTACTGTGGAAACAAAAATTGAAAGTTCTTGTTTCGCACTTACAGTTTGTGTACCAAATGGTTTCGTAGGTCCTGTGTGATGTCCTCATGCCAGCTTTTCCTCATGCCTGCAGCAGAGGGCGGGGCTGCTGTGGGTAAGGAGCCGACCCCACCAACATCATTCATCAGGCTGGGAGAGAGGGATGGGAGGAGCTTTAATGATTAACTTATTAAGGACATGGATGAGTGCCTCGGTCAGATGAAGAATTGAATAAAATGGTGGAAATGAGCGTTAATTGCTTCTAATCAAGACATCCACCGTATGGCATGGTATCGTCTTTGAGTTCGTCCTCACCCTTGGCTGGTCACATTCAGGTGCATCATGGTATCCTGTAGAAGGTTGGCTTGTTGGCTCTGAGATGCAGCTCCCACACCTCCATTGACTCCCATGGGATTGGTACCTACACAGGTAAAAATACATAAGTTTTCATTCCCAAAGCCCTGCTCTGGATCTTGTGCCTTCTTAGAGTTTCATAAAATAAAAAGCATATTCTTGAGGCACAGCTTCAACAGGGCTCCTTTTTTCTTTATCTACCTTGTGTCTTTTGAAAGCTTCTTTTTATGGGCATTTTTCATAGCTGACAATAAGTACCTACTGAAAAGCCACTTGAAGCGTCTTATTCTGTGTGCGGGGAGGAAAGCAAGTAAAAAACATATGCTAACTAACCCATCAGAGGCCTCATGCCGGTCTGGCCATGCAGGCCTTGGTTGGACATGTTGGGTTGGGCAGTCTGAACTTGGACCTGGTTTCCCTGGTAGGTGAGGCCCAGGGCTGCGTATGCTCTTTCTATGGAGCTGGGGTCAATCTGGCTCGGTGGGTTGAGGTTCGGAGCACTTGGCGGGCCACCGGCTATAGCCCCAAGAGAGCTGCCCAGACCTGCACTGGCCGCACTGAGTAGAGCTGTGGGAACATGACAAGAAGAGAGCAAGGGTTTATAATACATCTGATCTGCTTGATGATATTCTTCAAAAACAAATTAATAAAATAACACACGCATAAGAAGAGCATGTGCCTGAATATTATGCATAACTTATGGCAAAAAGATGCTGTAAATTATACTGTAAATACTGCATAAAGTCAATAGCAATTCATACACCTACAAAGTCACATAGAATAAGTCAAATTGATGAGTGTAACATTGACTCGATATGATAACATCATTAAGATGTACAGTAAAGAGTCAGCAACAGGAGTGTACTAGTATAGCATTGTTTGGTCAGATACAGACACTCACACTGAGGGTTCCTCTTGTCCCCAGCGTTCTTCAGTGGCAGGCAGACGGGACAGTCGTGCCGCGTGCAGTTCTTCCAATGAGAGATGATCTGCCTCGATGATGCACAGTGTGCAACTGAGGATGAAAAGGGGGGAGATGACAAGAAGAGATGGGAAACACAGAATTATATGATAGGAGGGTAACAAGTGAAGTCAAGAAACTAAACTAAAAAGACGTTGCTAAAAAACCGTGAGGAAATCTGGTGTTTGGTTTTGCTTGATTGTTTTTATGAGTACACCAAAAACCAAAACTATTAAATCTAATTCAACTTAGCGTTTGTGTAGCCAAAATAGGACATGTACTTATGCCTCCAATGCACCTGCTATAGTATTAAATTGGGTAACATCTACATTCATTAGGAGCAAACTAGCCAGGGCAGTATAAACACAAAACCCCATGACTGAGTATGCAAGATGAACAGAGCGCTACTACAGAAAGTAGAAATGCAATCACATTGTTTCAGAAAAAACTGCACTGGCAAGTCCATTGTAATAACGATGATTTCACCTGATACAACTATTAAATGCTTTTTGGACAAGCAAAATTGAGATCTAAAGCAAACATTTTCATTATTTACCTATATAATTTCTCCCACTGTTTCATAATGAACCAAACTCTAAATATATCCATTTTATACCATCCTCAACTTCTAGAACTCAGCATATTACTTGTCTTCTCTGTGTACCTTGCAGTCAGGTGCTGCATGTGTGTGTGTGTGTGTGTGTGTGTGTGTGTGAGCTTGTGGCATCTCTTCTACTCACCCTGACAGGACTTGCCAGCTTGGCAGTGAGTCATGTGATTGAGAACGTTCTTCATTGTGCGGCAGTGAGGAAGGTTGCACTGTCGCACTTCACCGTTGGCCTGTTCTCTCCGCTGACACTTGTGTGCGTGGAGCAGGAGTACCAGTTGCTGCTGGATTAGCTTGCGCTTCTCCGGGTCAGCTGTGGGTGGTGCACCAGCTGCAGCAGATGCTGCAGAAACCTGTGAACCAGGACCAACTAGACCTGCCTGAGCGTTGGGCACCATCCCGGGGGCCCCTCCCACAGGTGCACCAGAGGGACCGCCCACACCTGCCTGTGACTGCTGGGAGCCCTGGAAAGTAAAGTGGGAGGGAATAAGAAGAAGTAACATGGATGAGACAAAGAGTGAACCAACAGGAATTGGGAGAAGTTGAGTAAGAAGTGAGGAGGGTGAGAGGAGGAGGATAATAAGTTGAGATTAAGGGGTGGTGACTTAACAATAAGAGGAGAGTTCAACAGAGAAGAGCGGGTCAAATGGAAGGAAGCACGTGTTGTGAATGAAGGGAAAAGAAGAGGGGAGACTTTTTGTGTTGTTTTTTTTTAAACGAAAACATTTTGTATTTAGTTTGTATTTGCTGCCTACCATAGCAGCCATTCCTTGCAGGGGCTGGTTCTTCTTGTCTACATTGAACGGGGCCAGGCTGTTGGCCATGGGGCCCTTGTTCTGGAGCTGAGGGCCCAGCCCTGCGCCTCCCAGACCTTGATTCCCCTGCCCCGCATACGGACCTCCAAAAGGACCCCCTGGGTTACCCATCATCCCCATCTAGCAGCAAAGAGGAAAAGAAGAAATATTCGAATAACCCTTGTAGTTGAAACCACATATCACTTGACGGTATAAGAGACAGCATTTGAACTGCACATGTACCCATATGTGTTCCGTCTCCCCAAACTCATCTAAGGTGTTAAACAAGTAGGATCTATGGATACTTCCTCAAGCAACAAACTAGTAGAGTCTGTGTTAATGGGACACTTTCATCTCACAAAAGTCAAAAGTATGTTAAAAAAAGTTCTGTTTACCACTTGCATTTCATATTTCTTACGGGCAGATAAGACACAAACCACGTAAAAGAAATAATGCACTTTTCAATCAGTTCACCAGGTAATTGCATCCAGTAATATGCAGTAAAGTCATTAGCAAATCCTCTATAAACATATAGAAATCATGATTTAACATTCCGCAGCAGGAACAGCACACAGCACTCTGTGACAACAATCTCACATTAATATTTCCCGTTTTCTCCCTGCTCACTGAAGGGGTTATTTAAACTTAAAACTCAAATTAACTGCTCGTCCATTTCCCTGTCACTTTCCTCTGCTCCTGACGTCACCTTCACAAGTTAAGGGACATTTCGGTTTAACCGCTGTCTATGCCTAAGCTGCATACATCAATTGAGACAACATAAGCCTTTGACAGCAGCATTTTACTGTCACTCCTGTGGTTCTGTCAATCACATAAGCACATCATTGTTTTTGTCAATTCAACTACAATAATAAGCCTTAATGGGCTGTGTATTGCCTTAGTGATACTGGAATACATAAATGGATAAAGAAAAGTTATTGAAACTCTGGTGAGCTGTAGTCAAAGAAAACAAAACAGCTAATTACAATTTGTGAATAGGTTTTGCACATACGATTTTGATTATATGGTCTTCACGTACATTCAATCACCATTCATTTAAAAATTTGCTGCCACAACTCTATTACTAACAGAATTTACTTAACCATGAAACTTAAGAAATATTTCCTTGAATAATCAAGAAGAGAACCTAAGCATGTCTTAATTTGTCAGTGAAGCCATTGAAAAATATTAAGGTTTTGACTATTTATTGAAAGATAATGCAAGTTATGCAAATACTGCTTTGAAGTATAGAATACCATTTCCACCAATGACAACTTTCTTGTTGCATATAAATTCCACCACATTTTATGAAAAACAATATGAAATGGTGGATATGGAACATTAAAATATGTCAAAAGGAAAAGAAAAATATTTCAATACACCTTACCTTGTTCATTGCTCCAGGCTGCTGGCCTCTCATCCCAGCCTGTCCACCAGCTCCCTGCTGTTGTAGTGTCTCAGCCAACAGGTTGCTGTTGCCGCCCATCCCCTGATTCCCAAAGCCCATCCTAGGGGAGCCATTCATCACCTGGTTCCCAATCATTCCTGACTGCTGCTGTCCATTATTGCCTTTCTGCTGTGCTCCCATCATTGCCCTGTTCATGCCACCCATCATTCCAGCTGCGGCATTCTGTTGTTGCTGCATCATGCTGGCCTGTTGTTGAGGGGAGAGGTGTTGCTGGCCCATCATTTGCTGAGGTCCTTGACCAGCGGATGCTTTCATGTTCGCCAAGTGTTGCCCCATGGCAGTGGGACCTCCTTGGCTGCCCATGGTTCCTTGGTGTCCTTGTTGGACTGAAGTGGGTGCCCCTGCCCGCAAAAGCTCAGACAGTTGTTTGTGCTTGGCCACGGCATCCTGGCCTCCAACACCCCCTCCAGGACCAGGACCAAGACCAAGACCCATTCCTCCTGACCCTCCACCGCCTCCTCCAGGACCGAGCCCTCCAGGTCCTCCTCCCAGAGTGGTGTGCAGTTGGTTGAGGTCCCCGCCATTGACCAGTCCTGAATCATTGGAGCTGATGAGCTCATCTGGAAGTTCATGCTCCAATTCAAAGAGTGAGCCAAAATCTGAAATGGAGAAATTATGCAAAGTTTAGGAAGAGGAGACAAGGAGATGGGAGATAAAGTGAGGAAAGTATGAGGAGGAAAATAGGGGCCAGAGCATTGTTAAGCCATTATAATCCTTAATTTTTTCAGCATGACTTGGTAAATATGAGAAATTGCATGCTTGACATTGGAATAAAAAAACCTTTAAAAGCATTATTCCAGGTGTAAAGTATAGTTGAAATCCTTAAGAACTTGCAGGTCTGTTATGTGGACACGCGTGTAGCTGCATGCACAAAAATAAAGTGGGGCCAACAAGTCCACTACGACCAGTGGTTTCAGTCTTTTGCAAACATAAATGCTTAACCTGGTCTGCGTGCACATAGACCCCTGCCAGCTAAATAACAGTAGCGGGCAGGGAGACAGGTCAGCGAGGCACTCACACAGCAGTGTCTCAGACTGAAGTCTCTAAAGTCAGCAGCACATTTAAGCAATCGAGAAAGATACACAACCGACATCATGAAACTTTAATAAGGACATCAAGACCAAAATCAACACACAGACATATTTCTCAAACTAAAGATGAAACGCTGTGATTTCAGTTCTTCCGCTATTCTTTTGGTAATAACACAGTAAGGAACAAAATACTGTCTCTCACTCAAGACAACATTTATATTAATGTAAATAGCGATAACAAAACTTACTGATGTGGTTCGTGTCACACAAAAATGTATATTTTTGGTTCAGAGTCAGATTTAGTTAGGAATGAATACATGACAGCTCAGGTCACCTGTCATGTTTCTTCTTTACATGTGTAACTGTACTGTGAAGATGTGAAGGATCTGTCAACAGTGACAATAATCAGTTGCCATTCTAACCTTTAATAAACCGAAAACTGCCATATTGGAGACATCAGCAGCAACACCTATGTATATTTAAAGAATAGTAGGCATAGAACCTGTGCCATTTCTGGTCACATGCTTTTATTTCTCAAATTAACTGTAAACACGCAGCACACCAGTGCCACAAATAACCTTAGAAAACAATAAATCTGGATGAAATAAACTTCATTCTCATTCTCGGGTCTTTTCCTTCACAGCACAGCACTGATCCTCGAAATAAATCAGGCAAGGTAACGTGAATGTGCGCGACGTCTGGGTGATTTCATGCTAAAAGTGCCTTTCCACGGGGGGCTCGCTGTCACGGAGCAATGCTGACACCCTGGATACAGCTGCTGGTTGTGAAAAGGGGTGAATGGCTGCTTAAGTGAAATCTAGGTGATCGTTTCGTGCTCGAAGCAGCATTTGACAGGCTAATTTGACTCGCTCCGTTTCGCAGTGGCTGGACATGGCGCTGTCCATGCTCCACAGCTCGGTTCACAGGCCACTCGATTCCAGCTGCTGCCACACGCCATCCACAAACACACACACCAACAATGCGAATTTGAGCTTAACAATCAGTCGGACCTGTGGGCCTAGACTTAGCCTTCCAACAGGGCTAGCACCGTGGGCCACCTCTGCTTGTGGCTAGCACTTTACACGGTTGCTAAGGTTGGTCGGGAGCGGGTCCGAGTTATGATGGGGCAAAACAACAGATTGTTTCAGACGTGAGAGGCTTCAAAACTCGAGTAACGCTGTGTGGATGCCCGTAGCTAACTGTCAATTTGACACATCTGTAAAACACACCAAAACTTTATCACAACTTGGCCCGGCCCGGGGCTTATTACGGGCCAGGCTGAAGTAGCATTTAGACACGGGACACTCCAGGTTGAGGACCCGCATTCGGTTCTCGCCTAGCCGAGGGGCTAACAGCGCTACCTCCGGCTAAAATGGCTGTTAGCATGTGAGCTAGCGAGAGGGGAGCTCCTCTTCGCGTCCGACACACACACTCGCAGCTAGCACGCTAGCGCTAGCGAGCTACGACAAAAACAGAGGAGTAATCCCGCGTCTTCTGCCTCTTTCGAGAGAAGAAGACACGCAGGAAACAACCGAGCTGGACGAATCCCACCGTAACAAACGATATCATTCACCAATACTCACCATTTCCATCGCTGGCGGAGGCGGAAAGTGCCGGAGAGGAGAGTTTAGGCCTCTTGGCTGAAGGCGGGCCAGAGTCCAGAACGTTCTCGGCCATATTTTTTCGAAATAAAAATATATAAAGTATCCACAGTGGCAGACGTTTTCACGCCGTCAGAAGCTCATTCCTCTTCGCGTCCAATATTGCGACTTTTCCCCCTCCTTTTGGGGGACTAAGAGGGGGAAAGTCCCGTGTGCAGATTACTCCTCTTTCCCTGGGTTCGCCTCTCGATTTCAGCCTCGGCGTATATCAACCCCCCTCCCTCCCTCGTCGGATTTTTTGTTCTTTATAAATTTCTGCCAGCGGAGGAGGAGGGGGTCGGCGAAAGTAAAAAAAAACGGGGGAGACACACGCCGCGGCTTCCCTGTGAACTTACACCGCCTCTTCGGATGTAAATAAACCGTGCCCGGGTCTCTCTCCCGTGGCTGCATCCGTCATTTCAGCCTCCTTTTCCAGCGGAGTCTGGAGGAAGATAATGTCGGGCAGGGAGCGCTTGTTCGCCTGCGAAGTGATGGTGGGGCTGCTGGTGGCTGGAGGATGAAGGGATGCAAATAAATAAAAAACAACACTGATGATAAAGCTGACAAGTGTACAGTTGAAAGGACGGGTGGATCATTGGCAATGGCTTTGCATGTAAAAGAAGAAAAAGTTATTTCTGAGCAAAGTGGCCCATGCAGGATCATGAGCATCTCTAAGTTTTATCAAGTAAAGGTTTGGCTACAAAACTTAAAGTTGGATAAGTTCAAGAGTTATCTGAGATTGCAATGAATCAAAGTGTTTCATCACTTCTGCAATTTAAACGAGTCCAGCAACTTTTCATGGGCTGCGGACCGAGAGGGAGACACCAGCCCCGGAAAGCTGCTCTATGTGTGTGATTTGTTTTAATTTGATCATTCAGGAATTAATGTTGACTGAATCAAGTGAGACCCTGTACTCTCACTCCTCGTTAATTTTGTTGGCTTCACTCAGAAACTCCTTCACACCAAATGTCTTCAGCCTGTCCCCAGGTGAACTCCAGCTGCAGCCTCATTCTTTGACTTGTCACCCGCCTGTCCAGTTCGTGCTCTTCAACAGTCATCCGCATTAATCGTCCTCAGTTTTTGATGAGTACATATCAAGATCTATCAAAGTAAACTACACACTAAATGCAACATATCAGAGGAAATGTGCAAAATCAGCCCAGTTTTGTACGTTTCTTCTAAAAGAGCAAAAATGTTGGATATTGCAGCTAGAGATTCCTGATGAAGAATGAATGACCTCCACACTATTGTCTTTCCTAAAACTGATTGATTCAGGTCAAGAGTATACAATCGGCATGTCACTAATAAGACAAAAAACATTTGTAAATGAGAAACTCTTCTGTTATTCAACAGGTCACAGCTTTTATTAGAAAGTAATAACTATATAAAATCTATAAATTGTCTATAAACCTGGTCTCAAGGCCTCACAGGTCCTCTGCCCATGAATTTTAACAATTCCATCTGGGTGCTTAAAACTTGGTTAGTCAACATATTACAATAACAAGTCTATTCACGCATAAAGCATCTTTCTGACAATGTAATTGCTGCAGACACTGTGTACACCTCCAATGTTTTGTAAATCGCCTCATCCATTGATTCTTACATGCCATTCAAAGTTAAATGGCTTTATAAAACATCATCCAACCTCAACATCGCTGAATCATGACATTTGAGGTTAGGACCAAAGGAGCACATGTTTTACTGGGAATAAAACCTGGTGTGCAGGTATGTTTCCCACAAGGACCATAGCCATGGCTGGATTAACCCACCAGGGGGCCCCAGGGCCCAAATCGTTGCAGCCTCCAACTCTGCCCGTCATCTGCAATGTGAATTCTGTATACTGGGCATACAATACACAACAGTATAGTTCATCTCTATCAGGTGTCATTTGCATTGCCTAAAGTTAACATGGCAAGGTCTCAGTCATGCATAGCCCAAACCCCTGCAGTTGATATGGAGCCCATATCAGAAATAGCAGTTACTGCAACAAAAATGTGAAGAAGAATTCACACAAATGTCAGGTTTCTATTCATCCACCTCAGGCCTTCTATCTTTATCACTCTCATGTAGTCTGGTATTAGCATCTGTCAATATAAACTTCTTTGAGAAGATCACAGCCCAGGAGGAGGCCAAATACATACAGATTTGGCATATTAATCAATTATGGCCTCTTGTATCATGATCATGCAAATCAAAGTATTTTTCTCCCCAGTGCAAGTGACTGACAATATTGTTATTCTTCCTCATTCCATCGAAGAAGCATTTGTGCCGGTCATCAAGTTGACATTTGATGGAATTGAGGTAATGAAGATCTAATAACTACTAAGTAAAGATAATAACTAAAAACTCTACTGGTGCTTTGATAACTGTTTCTCATCCTTATTTTCCCCTACAGGACTTAACATTTACTCTAACAAAATGGGCTTCTTGGGCGGGGTATCCTGGGCCATTCTAGTCGCCAGAGTTTGCCAGGTTTATCCAAACGTGACAGCATCCGACCTGGTGATGAAGTTCTTCAGGGTCTACTACAAGTGGTGAGTTGTGTCAGCATTTCTCTTGAATAAAGTATTTCTCAATCTCTTCATAATATTCGGTGATTGGGGATTTTTAAACTCTGCTTTTTATCACTGAAAATGTAACTGCATGTCCATGCTTTGTAGACAAGGATCAGTTGTAATTGTAGACAAGGATCAGTAGATTTGACAATCTTGTGTTTTTTGTCAGGGAGTGGCCTATCCCTATTCGTCTGAGGGTAGTGCAGGGGATTGGTACCACTTGATGCAGATCATCACACCAGCATACCCCCAGCAGAAGTCAGCATTCAATGTGTCTGTCTCCTCGCTGACCATCCTGCTCGAAGAGATCAATCTTGGTATGTATAGTAACCCAGCTGACAGCCATCACATGGTCACTACCTGCATTACAAGGCAAACAACCGTCATTCCTGTGTTCAAACCCTGGATTAGATCAAACCATGTTAAACTCAATAACTCAATAATTCTGAGGGTGTGAGACATTTTGTTTTAAACCAACTGTCTCTTCCTCGTTCACAGGCCATATTATGGTCCAGGAAATACAGAAGCACAAAGCCGACTGGTTCAAACTATTCGAAACGCCAAATTTTATGGAAAAGTACTGGAATGTATTGAGTTACCTAGACAGAACACTGGACACAGTGAGTAGTTGTGTTAAGCTTTTAACGTTACATCAAACTGCTGGAGCGTTTTCTTCTTCCTGTAACTGATTTCTCATTCACTCGTTCAGGGTCGGCCTGGTGGAGTCCAGGATCCGACACCTGGTGGGATCTCTGCATATACACCAGTGCATTACCTCGGCTCATGTGAAGGTGAAGCCTTTCTCTCCACCCAAGGAGGCCGATAGTACGTAAGGACATAATTTCATATTTCAACTGGTTCCTTTTTTTTCTGATGCTCTGTATTTACTCTCAGTTTGCTGTAACAAATCATTAAGGCTCATATTGGTTGCGTTTTTCTGTTTCTGGGAGGGTCTGAGCACAAAGTGGGGGATTGGATTTACCCTGACAGAGGAGTATAACAAGATGAGGAACAAGAACGATATCGACCTGACCTGTGAAGTCCGCAACTTTACTGATACTGCTATGTTTTTGTTTCCTTCCTTTTTTACATCTTCTTTAAGTTTTGTGACCGCTGGAGCAAAGCTGTGTGAAAATGTGTTATAATTTTTATTTTGTGCCCTTGCAGTCTACAACCTTGCAAAGACCAGTGGTGTGTTTCAGAAGGGAATGGTCGTTAAGGCAACTATGAAAAGAGGAAAACCGGGAACATTTGATGCGTTATTTGACAAAATATTCATTTTTCTGCCGTTTTTTAATGATATCTAATTTTTTTTAAATCTTCACAAAAACCATGAATTAAAAATGACATGTTGTGCTTTTACAGTGGCTTTTGCACTGAAGTCTTTCTCGTCCTGGAGTTACAATGATATCAATACTCTAGGAAGTTACTGTGCCCAGAAGAGAAATAGTCCAGGAATTGATGCAACGTTTTTGCAGCATTTTCCCTAATGTTAATGTGAATAATTCATGGCTATTGATGAAAAAATGATATTAACTACTGGGCCCTAGAGCCCGGTATGTGCTCCATTGACTGTCATCCTAGCAGTCCTGTAGTCTGTTGTTACCTGGTTGTTACAGAGCTAACAGTGAAGAGACTGGACCCAGAAGAAGGCTAATATTTATTACTTATTAAAACTCTCATTTACTAATGTCACCTTACTATTGCTTATATTCTTTTTTAAATGCATTAACACCTCAACACTTTTATATTTGATTTGTGACCGGCCTTCCCACCTGTAATTCTGCTAAAACATCATCACCCACAATTCTTTGCACGACAACGACGGTGACGTCAGAAGATAGCGACGGGTCGGCGTTGAAGATTCAGCTCAACATCTCCTCCACAGGTTGTTTGGTCATTTTCTAAAACACTTTGACGAGTGTTCAGATTTTATGAACACCTGTGCGTGACCATTGGAAGGCTCGTTGACTGAACCGCTGCTTTACACCTGGATAAACCTGCTATTAGCACGGTTAGCGATCAGCCTGCACGCATAGTAGCACGAGAGCTAATCACGCTTGTGTTTATGGTTTGACTCGCTTGTTATTGTTTGCTTTTAACCGTGATTATATATTGAGGTGTTGGTTATTGCCTATGTCAGACCTGGTATCTACTGTTACTCTGTGTTCACTTGCACACATAAGATGCCAGGGCTGGACGATATGGCCCAAATTGTTATCAATTTGAAAATATAGTTAATATTCTATAGTTGAATGAGAATAGATGAATGTCACATTGTTATTTATTTTAAGTTTAAAGACTATATCTAATATAATATGTCTTATTTATGAGCAGAGGATGACACACTTGATAAACATGAAAATATTTTATATATCTGAGTGACAATGCATGAGCTTGATCAATATTTGTTTAACCTCTGTGATAATTATTGATTTTATATTACAATATTGGATATAAGCTGATTATTGACCCCATCGGCACTTGTAACGAATCAGTTCAGTATAAATTATCAAATATTTTCTTAAAGGTTATTTCAGATATTACACATTAAATGGGAAATCTAAGATAAACTATCTTTTCCCATGGGAATACGATGACGCTTTATTCGCTCATAATTTCTCTCAAGTAGAATTTGTGTAGTGTAACATCTAGTACAAGGAAATAGTGGAGCAGTAATCAGATGCCGAAGGACCTATCCATCAGCTTTACCTATCCCTTTTGACCAGAATCTATGTGATAGTGCACAATCATATTAATTGCCTATAATATGAATACAGTTTAAGTACATAGCACTTTTCATAACAAAGTTAGAAAGTGTAAACCGTTGGAATTTCCAGCGATCATGATCAAGAGAAGCCAAACATTAGAAAGGAAAAGATTTTAATAGATTGCATTGTCTGTAACATAACAAAAACCAACTGATTTCTACTTTTCTCTACAGACCTCATACAACAAAATTGTTCAACTCAAGTGGAGTAAGGATGCACCGACTGTACGTCCTGCTCTGGACTCGGTTTCATTGACAGTCCTGTTCAACGCGAGTCAAGATGCCCTATCACTGTGTGGCCTATGGATGTGGCAAAACTTCAGAAGACGGTGTGACGTTGTTTAAATTCCCCAAGGACTCTGAAGCGTTTGGCAAATGGGAGAAGCAGGTCCAGCGCACCCGCTCCAAGTGGGTCGCCACACCCAACTCCCACCTCTGCAGCCAGCATTTTGGCAAGGAGTACTTTGAGCCCAGACTTGCCACGGGGGCTCTGAAGCTGAAGCCGGGAGCTGCCCCTACAGTGTTTGTCCGTCCAATCTGTTCCTCCTGCAGTGGAGCTGGGTGTGGTAAATGCCTGCCTGCTATCCAACGCAAAGGCATTACAGCTGAGCCACCGGAACCCAACATTAGTGTGAGTAGTTAATATCGCGGAGCAGCAAAGGTCACTGCAGACAACGGGAGAGTTCCGTACTCCTAGGGTTTTTAATATCTGTGATATAAAGTCTATCACTTTCATGCTCGATGTAAACCTCTTTGTTTATCTCTGCACAGGTCGAACACAAGGAATTAGCTCCCATTGGCTCTGACGGGGCGGGTGGAGGAGGTGACAAAGGAGATCTGACAGGAGAAGAGATAAAGAAAGGAGGCAAAAGCAAAGAGGACCGACCAGGTGAGGCGCATAAAACAGAAGAGGGGACAGCATAGAGAACAACATTTCGTAAAAAACAAAATGTTATTTTTCTGTTGGGTAATTTAATGATCATGTCATGTGAGTCAAAAGGAGTGAAACCACATCTGTATGTCAGAGCTGGTCCTATAGTCCATATCAGTCCAGCTCTAATGACTGATACTGACTAGGGAATACAAATATTCCGACACAGATATATAGTTTGATATTCAGATTAAAAAAACATTTCCAATTACTTTATTATGTTGTTATCAAATTTCTATGATTAAAAAAAAATGTAATTCAGGCTTGATATGTTAAAGTTTAACTATAAACCTAACTATAGATAACAGAATATAAATAGATAAAACAAAAAAATCTGTTTGGTTCAGGATATGCTCGAGGAGCTGTTAATTAAGTTAGTTGATGTTTAACACAATATCTGTTTACTTTTACAGTTGTGTGTGAGATGTGTGGCACCACCGGCACCTTTAGCACCTTCTTCTCGAAGAGCAAGCGCTTCTGCAATATATCCTGCTCACGCTCTTATTCATCAAACTCCAAGAAGTCATCCGTACTGGCACGTCTGAAGGTGAGGAAACGCTGCCCACACAATAAACTGAGCGAGGAACTTGTTTGTTACCATGTTATGCATGTGGCATTTTCTAAAAATAAAAAAACGAGTTTTTATTCTGGTAAAATTTGCTGAAAAAATCTGCTGCTTTTGCAAAAAAGGCTTACTTAATCCTTGATATTATAAAGAATCTTTAAAAACTTTAGTCTGAGGGCTGTTGGCAGTGATTGTTTCCGTTGCTGAGTGGACACAACAATGAGAAAGATTACAATTTTCTTAATTTTGTCTTTATTTTTGTGCTCCTCTTCAGGGTAGACCCCCATCCAAAAAACATGCTGTGATAAGAAAGGCCCCTCCAACCCCGACACGACCGAATGGTAACTGAACGCACTCTCTCATATCAAATCAAAACTAGACAAACTCAATACGGCTCAACTATAATGAGGAATATATCTGAACAGGGCCATGCACTTTGCAGCCTATATGTTGAGTGATATTTTCCCTATGACTTAGGTTTTATTACTTTTATATTTTCACGATATAAACACAAGGAGAAAAGAAACGCATGCAATAGATGGATCAACTCCACACACAAAAAACAAATCAAAACCAAAAACCCTAGAATCATTTTTGTCTGACTGAAGTAAGGATATCGGCATGAACATTTGAAATATGTCACCTGAAGAATCATCGTCCTTGTAGAATTCTGTTAAATTCTGTTAATTCTGACTGGTATTTGTTATACTGGTATACTGGTATTTGGTGCTTATTTGGAAATATTACAGTAATCAAGCATGTTGCTTCGCTTGCATGATTCACTTTCTTTCCACACAGGACCATCAGGTTTTGATTGGGGCACCTACTTGGAGAAGGAAACATCCCTGGCTGTGTCTGTCTCCTGCTTCAGACACGTGAGTCCTGGGCAGAAACTATTTACTTGACTCGCAGATGATACTTGTTCAGACTTTTGTCTCTAATATTGGTGGAGAATGGTGGTTTACCTTCTGTTAAATCTATACTCAAACCCATAATGCACAACATGCTGCATGAATGACATTATTTCGATCTCAGTATTGAATATAGTTCCAATATTTATAATTATTTTATGTAGGGCTATTTAATTTATATATCACCTTTCATACACAGGCAGATTAGGGGAGAATGGCTGTAATTTTTAGATGGTTAATGCCCTATTTCAGTTTGAGTTCAATTAAAATGGCATAAAAAAGTGTCCCAAAAGTTATGGAAATATGAACGGACCTGAATGTACATTATACAAGATACTGATCTACTAGAAAAGATATCGTAGGCTTCTGGCTTTGAGCAGCTAATTTTTATTTTCAATATATTGAAACAAATTATTATTGGTAGTTTTCTCCTAAATACCGGATTTTATTTTTATTAAATACACTGCACTGCCAAAAAAGTTGATTAAACATAAGAAATAAGTTGTTATTGTTGCTGAGAATGCAATTCCTGTTAAATAGTGAATGAGCAAGGTGTAACACGGTGATGATCTGTGATGAAATATCTGCCCCTCCCCTCGGCAGGTTCCACTCTGTGCCCAGTGGGACGATGTCATCTTAGGGATGAAGGTGGAAGTCCTGAACACCAACGCTGTCCTTCCCAGTAAAGTCTACTGGATCGCTACTGTTATCCAGATTGCAGGTGTGTGCAACTGTCTCTCAGTCATTTAAACCGGCCATCACACAATTCAACCGTTGGTTTCTTTAAATTAATAATGTATTTTCTTAGCCTCTATTATGGTGAGTATAATACTACTCCTCCTCTTCCTCCCCTCCAGGATACAAAGCTCTGTTGAGATATGAAGGCTTTGAGCACGACAGCAGCCGCGACTTCTGGTGCAGCCTCGTCTCAGGAGAGCTGAAGCCAATTGGATGGTGCGCCATGACCAGCAAGCTGCTGGTGCCACCTCAAGGTGAGGATTCACTGAAATCTGACCTGCACAGCCGTATGAACACAGAACCTAGCGTGCTGCTTGGACCAACACTTAACAGGGACCTTTTTAGTTTTTCTTATTTTCAGCGGTAAAGATGATGATACAATGCTGGATTGTTATAGTAAGTGTGGTCAGAGTTTTTGAAAATTGTCTAAAAGCACGTTAGAGTAATCTCTGTATGCCGGGGGGAGCAGGGCTTTTCTGTGAACGCCTGATTTCAAAGGTTTTCTTCTGAGGACAGATGCCTTGGACGTCCATACACATGGTGGGCTATTAGGGATTACTGTGCAACCGCGCCCTCTGCAGCGATTAAGTGGTTTTCATGAAGAGAAAAAATAAGGCCTGCGCAGTCCATCTCTCTGAACTGAAACACAACTGAACAGTGGATATAACCCTGTTTAGAATTCTTCTTATTTTAAAAGGCAAGGCAATTTTATCTATGTAGGCCCTGTCCATATACAGAGGTAAATTCAATGTGTTTGTGTCCGTAGGTGTGAAGAACAACATTTCAGACTGGAAAGAACATCTGATGAAAAAGCTGGTGGGCGCCAACACTTTACCTGTTGATTTCTACGCAAAGGTAAAACCATTTATATTCTGATTCTGTTGTTATATATGTAAAGAGTCTTGACTTCATTAAAAACACTATCCAAATCTCGGTCCTGTTATCACTCTTCTCACGTCCTTCTCCCAGCTGTCGGAGAGCATGAAGTCCTCTTTTAAGTTAGGCACACGTGTGGAGGTGGTGGACCCCAAGCACGTGAGCCGAACCTGCGTGGCCTCCATAGACTCCATAATCGGGGGCCGTCTGCGGTTGGTGTACGCAGACCAAAGGGACGCCCCCGCCAATGTCGTCGCTGATTTCTGGTGCCACATGTGGAGTCCCCTCCTGCACCCTGATAGGCTGGTCCAGCAAAGTGGGTCATGAAGTGAAATCACGTAAGTCAAGGATTATCAAGACATACAGACTGAAAACTTGCAGGAAAATGTCCAGAGTAACTGACTTGGTCGTCTGTGCTCTCACAGACAGCCCTTCCAGAAAATGTCAGGAAAATGTCTGGACTTTAGTGCATGTCTGAAAGCAGTTTTAGAAATACAATTAAATAATGAAGACATGAGACACACTATGATTGAGAGAATTAAGTTAAATATAATATGTAAAGTCTTTCATTCTTTTTTGCAGCAAGTTCTGCCGGTGGTTTAAGGCTTAACTCGGACCAAACATTCATGCTCTTTAAAAAGGTAAGAAAAATCTCGTTAAAGGCATTTGTCAACTGTGATCTAAGTTCATAGTCACAGCTCAATATCTGATGACTGATTGAATTTAGAATGTACTGAGAGCACATACCTTGAAAAAAGGGAGAGGTGGCTGACTAGTGGCAGAAACTTGGACTATGGGCAGAAAAGGTCTCTGGTTCGACACTGGTTCAACTCCACGGAGTAAAAACAAAAGACGAACCTGGATTGATCTGTCCAAAAATCCAAGAGGATTCTCCCTACCCTGTCTAGTGCCCCTGAGCAAGGCACCTTACTCCCTCAACATCTGCTCCCCTGGCGTTGTACATGGCTGCTCACTGCTCTGTGTGTACTGCACCAGATAGGTTAAAAGCAGAGGCTAAATTTCCTAAAAAACTGCATGAGTGTGTCTGTGCATGTCTGTGTGTGTGTTTGGGACAAATAAATGGATCTTAATTTAATTGCTCATTGGCCACATTTATCTGCATATTGAATTATTATTATATTTTTGCTTTTCTATTTTATGCCAATTCTATTTTTACACTTTCATGTGTTCCCTTGTTCAGCTCGTTTTGACTGTGCCGTTTTATCAAGTGAATCTCCCTGGCATGGGATCAATGACGTTTATCTTATCAGATAAATATACTATTGTGAAATGGAATGTTCTACCCTATAAATACTGAATATAAGATAATCTGCACTTTCTACCTCTGCACGCTTTGTACTGTTACTTCATGTTGACCACTGTATGATCTGCAGCCCAGGATCGTCTTCATGGAGGGAAGTTTCTTTGAAGTAGGAATGAAGCTGGAGGCCATTGATCCTCTGAATCTGGGAAACATCTGTGTGACCACTGTGCGCAAGGCAAGACAACTTTCTGGTTCTCCTTAAACAGTGATGGATTAAATTGCGTTGCCACCAGAGTAAAGATCTGAACTCCTTCACTGTTGTCTCTTCATTTTGTATGTCTGTGTCTCTAACTCGGCCTACTTGACTTCTCCAGGTGCTGTTAGATGGTTACCTGATGGTTGGTATTGATGGCGCCTTTTCTGACAACAGCTCTGACTGGTTTTGTTACCACGCGTCCTCTCATGCTATCATGCATGTAAACTTCTGTAATAAGAACAATATCCCTCTGACCGTGCCTCAAGGTAAATATATACCTATCCACACACTGCTTCCTGCTGAAATGGAGCTCCCACTTTGTCGCAGCAACATGTGTACTGGGCTCTGCTGGTGTTAGTTTGTGCTCATGAAAAACTTCTTTGTTTCTTGTCAGGTTACGACTCTCAGACATTCACCTGGGAAAAATACCTGAAAGAGACCAACTCTCAAGCTGCACCGGCACGACTGTTTAATGCTGTAAGACAGGAAGTCCAGACCTAGTGCAACATTTGAAACTGTGCTCTCTGTTTTGTGACTCCTATAGTTTGTTTGCCATATGCCATTATTGAAATAAAAGTATACACCCAAATACGTACGGTGCAAACCTTCTACAAATTCAAACATGCTGTTTCTTTTCTCAGGACTATACAGGTCACGGTTTCCGTGCCAACATGAAGCTGGAGGCAGTGGACCTGATGGAGCCACGCCTGCTGTGTGTGGCCACCGTTAAGCACTGGGTGGGTCGCCTGCTGCTCATACATTTTGACGGTTGGGAGGATGAATTCGACCAGTGGGTCGACCATCAGTCCCCAGATATCTATCCTGTGGGCTGGTGCGAGCTCATGGGCTACCAGCTTCAGCCGCCTCCTGGACTCGGTAACTATCTTATATTTATGGGAAAGCCCTTAGTGCTTCAGTATGTAGAGTGAGTGTCAGGGCAGTCAGCTGGGTTAATCCGCTTAGGTCCAGACTGTATATAAAGATGGATGACATGCCAATACACAAGCTGGAACAAGTCGGTCTAAGCTGGCAATTCCCAGGTTTCCCCCTCAAATCTAATAACCACTCAAATCCAATACTGGAAAAGTAAGTTAGTTTATTCTGTGTCCCATCAAATAACATGAAGGAGACTGGATTAATAACCTATATTGCAGTCTGACACTGGTTGGCGATCAAGGTGCTTTGTCGGGCCGCCGTCATGTCATCCATCTTTATTAACAGTCCATGTCTAAGCCAGTCTATTCTGATGGAGGTGTTTACATTTTCATGTTGTATGAACTTCAATTCAGCTGCTAAACTTGTAAAGTCAGCTTATAAACAGAGTGAAACCAGGCAGGATGCTGATCAGTGCTGTACAACAGAGGTGTTGTGTACATATATAAAAGTGACGGGTGTTTTATTCTTTTTTCCAGTTGATTTAATCACACACGAGGTGGTACGGAACAAGAAATGCAAGCACTTTTATTACGGGAAGAAGAGTACGTTCTGATTCAGAAATGAAAAGTGTTTTCTCTCATATGAAGAAACATGAGAATCCGCTCCTTCACCTCCACATTTTTCTCACTAAAGGAAAGAGGATTGGAAGGAAGAGGCTCTCTGAACATGCTGAGGAGGATGTTGCTCAGCAGCCTGAGGTCGGCGGCAGTAAGAGTCCTTCAGGGATGTTAAACCTCAGTCTTCCCCCCGAAATGCCTCTCATCCAACCCAAGACTGAGCCAGAGGAGCAGGATAGTAAGTGGACAAACTCATGAACATGTTCTACAATTTCCCCCTTTTTCATAACACAATTTTAGTTAAGTTCTGACTTAATTCTGTCTTTAGTATTTGCAGTGCATGTGAAAGTGGAGGAGGTGGAAATGGAGATAGCTACTGATCCTCCAGCCAAAACTCGACAAGTCTGTCAGGGCATTGGCAAACAGGAGGAGGGAAGGGAACCAAATATGTCAACACAACATGAGACGTCTGCAAAGAACAGCTTGGAAAACAAAGCACATCAAATGACAGAGAAAAATAAAGCTGCAAAAGATGGACTTGAAGAGATCAACAGAAGTGAGCTTCATTGGTGAGAGCAACATGGTGCAGAGTGATAGAGAAAGACAAATACTAGACCAAGAGGAGCGGAGCCAAGAAAACGGCCAGCCCATGGATGAAGTATTGGAGAGCAGCACAGAGCGGTTGCGGCTTGAGGAATGGAGTTTGTAGAAAAGATGGAGACACAAAGACGACCCTAATGATGGAGTACATGAAGACAATGTGGCAGTGAAAAGACCAAGAGGAGACCAGGGCGATAAAACTACTTAAATATTTATCTCAATATAACAAAGTCTAATAAATAACGCTATCAGGCTTATGCATTGTGGAAACATTGTGGAGGTAGAACACACTATTGATCAACCTCAGATAGACTAAAAGTTTTTGCTCAGAGTTTAAAAACAAATCTTTACGCAGGAGAGAAAAAAATCTCTCTGTAAACTTGAATGAAATAATTGGGACATGATATTGTGATAATTATAGTGACTGATGGAAAAAAAATCTTCTTGATTGAGTTTTTGGCCATCGCCCGACCCTAGAGGAGACAGACTGAGATGTTTACAGAGCAAAATGTGCATTAGTAGCGAGAGCTTGTGGTTAGTGATGACCACTACTACAGGTGCCCAAATTCCGGGGGCAACAACTTATTGAGCTGCAGCTTTATCAGAGATAAAAATAGAGCAACAGGTCTGTTTGCTGCACAAACATAGAAACCCTTGCAGTTTTTTTATAAATGGTTCACCGGATAATGATTGCAACCGATATCAGATTTCAACAGTGGAGGATAAACCTCAAAATGACTGCATCCTGTATATGAGAACCATCCTAATCAGTTTGAATCTACATTGCTTTCTCCATGTTTGTTCCACTAAACACGCTATGCTATTTGTTTGTCATGATTTGATGAATTATGACCAAAATCTTGATTTCATCGTAAGACGTATTTGTATTGCCTTATTTTTTCTGTTTGTAAATATGAAATGTATGATTTAAGAAAAGATAATTGTACTCCATGATTTGACTTTCTTCTTTAATGATTTTGACAACTGCGACTTGAGGTTTCGATGTCATGGTTAAGGATAACGAACAATGAGCCAAAAAGTGTATTTGAATTTTAATCCTGGGAAAGCGGCGTGCTAACATCTTTGCTAACGGCCGGTTCAACTCCTGCTAAAACATCCAACCAAGCTGCTGAGGACCTGAAATCCTTTGGTCCACCCGCATGCCCTTAACTGTGGATGTGGATTTACTGTGTGACGCATGGGAGGGCTGACAGAGCATGTGTGCTCACTCAAAGTTTCCTGGATAAAGAAAAACACATCTTAACCCCTTTACAACACTGTATTGATAAGACAGCAAAAAATACTGTACAAGTTTTATGCAAACTGACTGATGGGAGGTGTCATAGCTGGTACAGTTTTTAAAGTGAGCTCAATCCAATGTTTACCCTCACAACCTTTGACTGTGATCAGATATTTGAAGCCGTTGTCTCAAAAGAGTAAGAACTGAAGCCAGGCAAAAGTCCAAGGTTGTGGGTTCAAGCCACGATCTTGGTTTTCTTGGCTGCTGCTTGTTTGGTGTTCGGAGTCTTGTGAAGTTTGGGTTTGGCTTTGAGCATCTTGACGTGCCTGAGGCCAGTGAGGTGCATTGGCTTGGGTTTGGATGCCTTGGGTGCCTTAGCGGGCTTTAGGGTGACTGTAGGCAGGGAGGGAAGGCTCTCTCCACCGGGGCAGGCTTTGAAGGCATGGACATCTTTGACCCTGCGACCCCTCAGCTCAGGGGGGTTGCTACAGGTGGCTCGTACCTTCAGGTTTACTTTCTCAATCCACCTAAATGAAAAGGAGAGGTGAAATGATATCTTGCTTCATGTTTCCATAAGAAGGTTATTAAAGAAAAACACCTGGCACTCACTAGAACAGAATGGTAATTTGTGTTGACAATAGCACCTTAATAGTTGTTGGATTATTGGGTATAATGTGTAATAAGCAAGCCTTAAAACTAAATTATTAAGAACTGTGCAAGATGATGCAAAACATGCTTTGCCGTTTAAGGAGCTGCATCCACACCTATCGTAGAATGTACAGGCTTTCGAAACTCCTGTTGGTCAAACCAAACTCATTTGCACATATTCTCAGTGTTCTATAGTTGTCTTACAAGCGTAGTGGCAGCAGAGGGCAGTCACACATCAGAGGATTGCCCGCCAGGTTGATGACCTCCAAAGACGTGAGAGGGTGGAGGTCAGGCACCTCCTCCAGCTGGTTTCCCTCCAGGAAGAGGCTTCTCAACCCGGGACCCAGGCCTGTCAGGGAGTTCTGCGACATCTGGAGAAACACAGGGATTCCGTCAGAAATTAGAAATACACAAAAGGGTTTCAGGACGTATGGAAAAAGAACCCAGAAGTGACAATTAGCTAACGGCCACCCACCTTCTCGAGCCCCATGTTATCCAGATACAGCTCCTTCAGAGACCTCTCCAGAGGATGAAAAGTGTTTGGACCCACCCAGCGGATAGAATTCCCAGACAGCCTCAGGTCTCTGAGGTTCCCCGTCTTGCTCAGAGCTTCGGTGGGAACCTCCTTCAGCTTGTTTCCTCCCAGGTGGAGCGTGTCAAGGTCGCTGGCCTGGTCCAAGGCCCTGGGCGAGATGTGATCAATAGCATTCCCAGTGAGGTAGAGAGCTCTGAGACGCTCTGCTCCAGTCAAGATGCCTGCCTCCAGTTTGGTGACAGCGTTGTTCTCCAAGTGAAGTGCGAGCAGGCTGGGCACCAGTTTGAAGGCTCCTTTGGGAAAACTGGTGAAGCGGTTTTTCTCCAGGTGAAGGTAGGTCAGCTGGGGGAGACCTGTTGATTTAGACAACAGGAAGTCAAAGTGAGCATTAACACACATACAGGTCGTAATAATGTGACACAGGAGTGTTCTGTGAGACCTTTAAAGGCATCAGGGCTGATGGAAGTGAGGTCATTCTCTGACAGGTACAAGTAGATCAGTCCCTTCATCCCACTGAAGGCGCCGCTTTCCACGTCCACGATCTTGCAGCGCTGCAGGTGCAAGGACACGACCTGGGCGACTCCGGGGAAACTGTTGCTAGGGATGTAGTGGAAGTGGTTGCCACGCAGGTCGAGGAGGCGCGTGTTGGGAGAGAAACCCCGGGGAACTTTGGTGTGACTGCGATTTTCACATGAAGAATGGTGCGTGTCAGCCTGAAAACATGGCGGTAACAGGAATGTAGAGGACAGAAGGGGACAAAGCTTGTCATTTTTGCTTTCAGCCAAAGTATCTATATCACCTCCTGATGACTGACTGCAGTAAAGGTCATAAATCCCACATGCTACTGTTAGCTGATGGGACCGAACTAAAAAGTGGACGGAGCTAATATGCTCTGTGCTTGCTGTTTTAGCCTTGACTTTAGTAGAAAGACTTGAGTGTGGATACCCGACCTAGGCCTGTCTTAGTTTGGATATACATTTTGAAATAATATACTGGTTTGGGATCACTCCACCACATGGTTGGGCTGATTTGTTTACACTGAACATGCCTTTAGTCAGGGAAGACGAGTAATAATCCCACATGTCAGGGACATGGTAACACAGACTCATGGGGGTTCAGGTCAGGTTTGGATGAAAAACAAAGTGTCAAATACAGGCTGAGCCACACTCTAGTACACACAGTAGAGAGGTATTGTTCTTGTGATGTCAGCAAGAAAGCAAAAGCGTTTCCCAAAAAGTAAAAAAATTGTCCTGAATTTCTCAAATCAAATCTCCATATTTGCCCACTCACCTCACAGACACAGTTGGCCGGACACTTGACTTTGTTCTCTGGCGCCTCAGTGGGTGGTGGTGTGATCCGGATGGATTCCTCAAACTCGGCCTTCAGCATGGCCTCCTGACTCTGGCATCGCAGCTCCGGAGGGTAGACGGCGTCCAGGTTTTCTCCAGAGAAATGGTCTGGTCCCGCACATGTGCCCATCAACTTCACCTTGCCACGGATCGCCCACTCCCTGTAGTGAAGGGAAACCAAAAGTCAGAGTGGGGATCTGTGTCAAATAAATGTCGGTTAGAGCTCATCTGTACCTGAGCGGACGCAGGTAGCAGTTGCAATAAATGGGGTTCCCAGCCATGTTGAGGCGTGCCAGCTTTGGTGAACCTTCAGAGAACGGCTGGAGGACACGCAGCTGGTTGAAGCTGATGTCCAGGTGGGTGAGGCTGGGCGAGTTCAAAATAGCTGTGTTGGCCATGTCCTGCAGGGACATGTGATCAAGGAACAATTGGGCAAGCTTGGCCATGGACACTGCCTCTTCCCCGAGGTACGTCATAGGATTATAGCTCAGATCCAGACGAGTCACCCCTGGAAGTCTGGATAGCAAAAGGGAGAATTTGGGGAAATAGTTATGATATTTCTCTTCAATTTGTAATGAAAAAAGGGGATTAGAGATTAGACCTGTTGATCATGGGCTCTCCTTCCCAAACAGCAGACAACTGTGAGATGAACAGTTCTCAGCCAAACCAGTTGCATAGAGGTTTGTTTTGTGGTTTTGAGGCAAATATCAATATTTCTATGATGGATTTTGATGAAATTTGCCACAGACATTAATGTTTCATTCACATCATAATGAGGTTTCTGTAGCTCTAGGCTGTGAATAGACGCGACTAAAACTCTAGCGGTGGAGATCAGACTTCAAACGTGTCCTCATTGGGTCTTGGATGCGTTCACCTCTGTACTTAGAGCTGTCCGCTTGTGATCGGATCTCTCAGGTCGGACATTAGGACCAAGTCCGAACAGGGCAGCTTACCAAGTGGCCTACCTAGTCATGGTCTCAGTAGGAAAGAACTGCAGCTCGTTGTGGTCCAGACTGAGACGGGTGAGAGTGACCAGACCAGCGAAGGCCTCAGTGTCCAGGTAGTTCAGAGAGTTGTGACTGAGACGCATCCATTTGATGTTCTGCAAGCCCTGGAAGAAGAGGAGGTTGGCTATTTATTCAATGTCCCCAAAAACAAGACATTTAAATGCTGCATACGTCTTGTGAATGTTCCTGTGCTTGCACCTGGAATGCCATGTTGGGGATGTAGACCAGCTGATTGTGCGTAAGGGAGAGCAGGTTGAGGAATCCCAGCTGAGAGAAAGCTCCAGGCTGGATCTCTTCCACGCGGTTACGGTCGATCATAAGCTGCTTCAATGATGACAGACCATCAAACGACTCCTGGGCTCATGAAACCAAACAGACAGGGGAAATGTTTTTATCTCGATCCAGTCAAAGCTTTGAGCAAGTGGTGATGAAACAAAGAGGTGGTTGTGAGTACAGCAGCTGGAGGGATGCTGACATGAATCTTTCCTTTGGGAGATATAGTGTAATTTGCATTAGGGTGACCACCTGGTAGAGGATCTCAATATTGTTGTTGGCCAGGTTGAGGAAAACCAAGCGCCCGAGGCCGCGGAAAGCCCCCTCCTTCACCGTGCGGATGTTACAGCGCTGCAGCGACAGGTGAGTGAGGTAGGGCGTGTGTTTGAAAGCCCCAGTTGGAAGCTCCTGGATATCGTTGCCTCGGAGATCTAACTTGAGTGTGATCTACATAGAAAGGAGAGATTATATAATAAACGGACAAGATGGAAACTAAAGATACTGTAGAAATTGCAGGTAATAGTGAGTGTGTGTATGTGTGTGTGTGAGTGAAAGGAAACCTCATCAGCATTAGGAGGAACTTGGGTCAGGTTCCTGTTGATGCAGGTCACAGTGAGCTGGATCTGGTCACACACACACTGCTGTGGACATTTAGCTGTGTGTACTGCAGGGACGCAGAGGAGCAGCAGGCAGAGCAGTAGGACCCAAAGGGTGTCAGGACAGAGATGGGAGTGCGTCTGGGGGGGGGGAAATAACATTCAGATGACTTCACCTAGTGGCAAATCATAGCTGATACTCTCCAAGGAGGCTCAGTGACACAGTAGATACAAATGTGAATTTTTACTAACAAGTGACTGTTTCTGATTTGATTTAGTTTAACAAATAGATACTGGCACTGCTTACTTACTGGTTGGTGGGTTCGTTGGTTGGTTGGTCAGCATTATGCAAAAACTACTTGACGGATTTTGACAAAACTTTGTGAAATGTTTGGACAAGAAGGACCTAATTGAATTTGAAGATCCAGACAAAGGAGTGGATCCAGAAAATCTTCCTCACTTTCTTTGACATTGCAAGTTAGGGCCATTGTCCCTCCACTCATCCACTGTTTCAGCCTCAAACACCAGTTTCCAACTTCCCTTATGGTTAGTTACCTTCGCCAAAAGGTTATTTTTCACCCCTGTCTGTTTGTTGCTTGGTTTGTTTGTAAACAAGATTACACAAAAAACTACAGGAAAGATTACTGTGATACAAAACATGCCTGTGATGATGAAAGCTAAATGTACCCAGGATATGACAGTCTAACCTCTGTAAGAGAAAGGTGTATATAGTTTCACACTTCCTTACTAAATTTCAGTTTGACTGACATCTCAATTCTTCTGTATTTCTGGGGATTAGTGTGATTTTGGTCAGACTGAGCTGCTCTAGTCTTCACTGGAATGCCTTAAAACCACATTCCCATGTCGGATCAACAGTCTTGATCCACAGGAATGGACACGAAAAGCTGCGCAGCTCCACACTCTGAAATTTCTCAAAATGTTGACTGGACAAAACCTGCTGCGATAAATCCTGTCAGAGACCAGTGGCTGTGGGAATCGGCAGCGAAACCTCTGTTGAATTTCAGTCATTCATTCATGTTCATTTAAAGTTAGATAGAAAACAAGCTGATGTTACCGTTGATATGTTACCAGCATGCAATTTTTTTGGTCCCCTATGCAGAAAAGGGGGCCAAGAAACTAGAGACGGAGGAATTTCCTCGGCCAGACTGTTTGTGTGCGTCCCCCCCCCGGGGATCAACACTGCAGGCCGCAGAGGAGCTGCCGCTGCCGGCTGCACAAAGACGCACAGTGTCTTTCCCTGCCGGTGTTGTACCAGAATGAGTTTCCTCTGAATCAAAATGCTTGTCCTCTAGCCAGGGACGGTGAGGGGACTGCTCCCTGGGAGCTTGTAGCAGAAATCACATCCCAAAAAGTAAGTTAGGTTTAATGCATTGTGTTCATCTAATGTTGTCCTGTGCGTAAAAAAGAGATGATTTAGGTTGAGGGAATGACAAAAACCTGCCACACCGTTTACTTTGGACCACCACCAACCTTTTATGTGTTCAATTTCCACTCTTGATGACCACCAGAACATGTCCAGTCTTCAGTGTGACAAGGATAAGACATCTAATATATAATCTGTCTTTAGATGGTCAAATAAAACAAAGGAGTATCTACACGAGTGGATAATTGAGCACATTGCTATTCACTTTTTTGATCACAAGAGTGTTTAAGTTATCTGATACCCGGATGACCACACATGTTGAATTTTAGCTTTCTGAAATCATATCCGAGCATTAACACCGAGTACCAGGGAGAGATTTTTGCCCACAGACTCACCATGGTTGTGCCGTGGCTCCGTCCCGCTGCAGCTCGCTCACTGGCCGCCGACTCTCTCACGGTCTGTGCTACCTCTGCAGCTCTTCCCCACCCCGTCTGTCCCCCCCCATCCAAAACAAACTCGGCTGATCCCTTCATTCACTGACAAGATCCCCACCCACACACCTCCAGCTCCCACCTCCGGAGTGTGCACACAGTTGAAGGAAAAGTTCCTATAAAATTAAGTCATTTTTGCTCTTTCACCTCAATGTTAACCACATTCTTCCACTGTGGTAAAAACATCCCGTGGTTTTAATGCTAAATAACAGACAAACAAAACAAAAACACTACACCTTAGCTGAGGTCAGGTTCAAATACAGTCCCAGGTGTATATGCATGTATATATTCAACATGGACAAGGACTCAGGCCTGTTAGATTTGTTATATTTAAGACAGAGCATTTAATGTAACATCATAGCAGGTCAACAAAATATAAACCCACACACAGTCCAATGTTATTCAGACGATTATCTAAATGCCATTAAAGTGTATTACATTCTCCTCCTACTTCCCTTAAATGCTCCCACAACATCACTAAGGCATAAACAGCTATATGAGGTAAGACAACTCAGTGTGTGCAGCAAAGTTACATGAGAGCACGTTTTTTTTTACAATAAGTAAAAACTGGTCCCCTGAGCTCTACAGTGTTACGACTGTGCTCAGTGCAGGGCGATGCACGCGCGCACACACACACACACACACAATGTGTGTTCAGGTTCGCGGGCGAGTATGTGGTGCTGCCCATTCCTCATTACAGTCTGATGCACACATCACAGTGCTCGGACTGGACTGGACCTTGTGAGCAGCAGAGTGGCGGCTGTGATTGGACAGGGCGTCCGAAAAGTTCTTCTTTCACTTCACGATGGAATGTTTCAAATAAGCAACGTAAAAAAATGGCTGAAAAGCAGCGCCTCATTAAAACAAACAGCGAAGTCAGCTGTTTATTGCCGAATAATTTGTTAAGATTACAGATTGTATTTGTCTTGTCATTAACATTTGAGTCTCAGCACAACATTTTCATTGCAAGAAATATCAGAGCATGTCAGGTGCAGGTTTAAAAGCAAATCTGTTCAAATCCAATACCAAATTGTATTGTGGTTTCCATTTAACTGGAAATTACTTGAAACTGTTAATCCTGACATTTAAAGAGCTTAATTAGAAGCTCTGTTATGTTGTTTAATTGTCAAATTTGAACCTATTTGCAACATTAAGTTGTAAAAAGTGCTGGACTGACAGTCTAATGTTGGCGCCACTCACGGTTAAGATCACTTATTTACACATCAAACCCCAAGGTTAACTGATGTGTTATCTATATTTTTATTATTTGTATCTACATTTTCTAGAAAAATATAAGTCGCAAACATAAGTAGAAAAATAAAAAGAAAGAGATTTTGGACAGTTTGTCAGGCCGTCATAAAATATACAAATAAGATCAGTGGTTGTGAGAGTCCCTTGTTCAAGTGTAAAGCATCCCTGTGTTTGTTTGTTTTCTGTGTGTGTGTTCGAAGTGGAAATGATGGATGGCTGGGATCAGTGTTGGTCGTGGCACCTCTTCTCCAGAGCAGAGCACAGCTTCTCTCTGGCAGCACTGCAGGACTTGAGAGTATCGCTATCCCTGCAGATTCAAACACAAACAAAGAAAAAAATTAACCCTCATGGTTGTTTTCAGTTTCAGTCCTTCCAGGTGTCCTGACTGAAATCTACCCCGAGCGATAGGAGCCATGTTGAATCCATACACTAAAGATATATTTCATAAATGTTGTAATAAATATGATTTTAAAACGAGTTTTTAACATAATTCATCAAATCACAGTCACAAAATTAAGTTTACAGCCTAAGAAAACCTTTAAGAGGATCATCGCTTTAAAGTCCAAATATTAAAGTGCAACAACAATACAACAGCATGTATGTGCTGTGGATTTTACATCCCAAGCCAGGTTTAACAAACATTTTAAAGAAAGATGCATTAGAAATAGTGTCTTACTTGGACATGAAGTTGTTAAGCAGCAGGGCATGATGCTGAGAGAAGTAGTGCTGCTGGACCGCATGCTCCAAACACAACAGCTGGCCTGGGACCAGCGACACCTTTTTAACCTTCCCCTCTCCCTGGAACACAGAATGAAAGAGTAAAAATTTGCATTAACTGACGGATTAAAACAACGAACAGTGATAGAAAGGAGCCTAATGTAAATCCAGCAGGATCTATGTTTTTGTGGTAAAACGTAAACACCAGGGGAAGGATTGTAAGTGGAAGATTAAAACAAATTGGAAAACTAAAAGTTGACGTTCTACAATGTAGCAGACATTCAATGGGTAATAGTCTTTCTGTTTGAATGGAAACAATTAATAGACACAAGACATGCTCCTTCATGTCAGATTCTTGGATGAAGAAGATCTGGATGTACTGTAGCAGCACTTTACCTTAAGGAGTCCCATCATGACCAGCAGTGTGGAGAGGAAGCAGTAGGACTGGATGGTTGAACCACAGAAGAGCTTTTTCAACACATCATCTGTAGGACAGAAGCAATGATGGGTTGGTTAAATTACATAGGAACTAACTCTCATACCAAAAGCATCACCTTGTTCTGGATCCTTCAACACCACATCCATAAATGAATCAATAACAAAGCAACAGTGGAAAGATATTCACCGATAGCTTCGAGAACTGCTGTCTTGGTCTCTGGTTCCTCGCCGTACAAAGAAGCAATTTTCAGAAGGACATCGGCAGCCTCATGTGGGTCAGACACATCAATCTGGTGTGAAAGAAGAAGACTGTTAGCATCATATAACATCCACTGTCTGCAAACAACAATCTTTTATTTGATATATTCTAAATTCCCACCTGTTGCATTAGGTTTGTCCTCATCTCTCCAAGCCGAAGAAGCTCCTCAACAGTGGGGCAGCTGAGGAAAGACGTGAGCTCTGCCTGTAGGTGAACAAAGTCACAATCAGAGATGATCAATGAAGTGGTAGAATATACAGTATATTGTTCCATTAGTAACAGTAAAACAAAACCTCTGTGTGAAGCTTAATGTGAAGCTATTTACTGGAGATATTCTTTATGATAAACTAAAAAATAGCGATAGTAAGTCGGTCGAAGCTCTCAATCATGATGTTTCATCCTGTTTCCATAGCATCAAATAACAAATTCAAACCAAACTTATCAGTAACATTTGAAAAAACATTTGAACATACATCAGTGTGATAAGAAACACCTAAAATGACCATCTTTGTAAGATATGTATTTGAAATGTACTTTTTAGTTTGGTCAATGTACCGTCCACCACATAGAGGTGGCAGGGTTTCTGACCTTTACTACAGACAGCCACCAGGGGGCAATCAAGATGTTTTGTTTTTCCCCCTTTAGGGTGCTGTCATATCCTCCATATTTAATATAAACACATATACTCATATATTTTATATCAAATTTGCGTCGGTCTGTAGGTTTGCATTCACCATATTACCTCACTAATGTTCTGACAAGTCTTGTATTGTCCTGCAGTGTTTTGACCAGTAAAACATAGCTTGGTAGATGGATTGGTTTTTCATATACCAGCCATCTTTGCAGAGTCATAAAGTTAATTTCAGACTCTGGTGTCAACTGTCTAAATACACAGTACAAAAATATGTATGTATGTTTTTTGTATCTTACTGGGCTGTGAAGTTTTGGAGGACTGTTGTCTTTTCTTGACACTCCATTTTCCTCATCGTCCTCATTGTCTTCATTACTGTCGTCATTCACTTCCTCATCATCCTCCTCATCATCCTCCTCCTCCTCCTCATCATCATCGTTGTCCTTATCATCATCTTCCTCATCAGGTTCTCCCTCATCGTCGCTGCAGTGAATTTTAAGGGGAAACATTTTAGTCCTGCTATTAATGCTGACTTGCTTCAGTAGTGCAGGAAAAGCACGAAGCACATGCACACATACTAACCTGAGTGATGCCAGCATTTCTCCTTTGTCCATGTTCTCCATAGTCTCTCTCAAAGACTCACAGCCTTCCTCTCCCAGACAGTTACCTGTTACAGTCATGTTCCCATTAGTTTCAATCTTTATGACTCTTTCCATATTCAAGATCCCAGTCCCACAGTCCAAGTACGTACCGTTCAGATCCACATTCTCCATGTGAGTTTTGTCCAGGACAGCCTGAGCCACCACCAGCGCCGCCGCCTCTGTGATCTCACCAAATGACATGTTCAGCTCCTGAAGACATGGCACATACAAGTGTAATCGCTTTAATAAAAGAGAGGAAACTTGGAAAGATATAACACTGAGCTTTGATGGTGAACTCACCCTGAGGATCGGCAGTCCCTCTCTCAAGACTGCAGCGAGGGCGATGGCTCCTTCAGAGCGAACCAGACAGTCACCGAAGTTGATCACTTGGACGTGTCTCAGATGCCTCAGAGCCTGGAGAAGCACCAGGAGAAAACCAATGTACAGAAACAGGTTAAGACCCATACATACCTGTTCTTCTTATGGAGGAAGGTCGGAAGATAAACAGGCCTTACCTGGACCATGGCTAGTGTTCCCCTCTTGGTGAAGGTGTTGTCATTGAAGTTGAGGACCCGGAGCTCTGGGTTGTGTCGCATGGCTGAAGCCAACGCCATCACACCTTTATGGTTGATGCCATTCTGGGGCATGTGGACCTCCTCCAGGCTGCCCATCATCTTACATGGAGAAACAGCGAAAAGTTTAAGGCTTAAAAGGGCCTCGGATTTCAAATGGAAGAGGGCTGGCAGGAAAATGTTCTCAGCAACAGACACAGACATTTTGGTTTTCACATACATCCCCATTTCAGGAATGTGTCCGGGCTTCAGTGCATTCCGAAAGCAGCATATATAACCAGACCTGTTAATGAGTTTGGGGACACGTGGTTTGTACCTGAAAGGCCTTGGCCAGGGCACGGGCTCCTTCATTCTCCAGGCGATTCCTACCAGCGATGAACACTCTCAGTTTGAACTGAGCACCGTGTGCAAGTGACTGTCTGTGGCAGTCGATCAGAGCTTCAGCCAAGATCTACACAAACCATGCACAACAGTTATTAATTGCATGATGGAAAATGTCTGCAGTTATTTAGTTTAAATCTTGAACCATTTAAAGAAAAGTACTATTTGCATGTTTCTATTTAAAGTGGATGACAGCATGATACAAAATTAGGGCTGTGAAATGATTACAATTTTTAATCAAAGTAATTACAGGTTTCTATGGATTAATCATAATTAATCACATTACCAATTTTCTCTGTATATTTTTGTGGAAAAAGATTTATCACAAAAGACAGATATATACATTTAACATGTTTTCTTTTTTTATTCATAAATAAACAAAATAATGGTGCTGCAACTCAGCAGTTCTTTAGCAGTTCTCTTTGCTATTCCATATGGAACATTAATATAATCTTCATCCTAAACAGAATTCGGGCTTCTTAGCCATTGTATGGTTGAATAAATATTTTTTATTTTCTTTTTAAATCAAACAGAAATTATTTGGGCTTCTTAGCCATTGTTTTTATAGTATGGTTGAACATTTTTTGTCAAACAACCATTCACCACACCATGGCACAATCGAATGCCTCTAAAGGCCCTCTTAGCTAGTCTTCCTTCAGCCAGTTGGTGAGGCAAACTAACTTGTTCACATTCTCTGACAGTAAAGCTGACCGCTTCTTTTGCACAATGTGTCCTGTGAGTGAGACTGGTTTGGCGGATTCCACTTGAACGCCCCTCGCCGACCAACTCATGCTCCGCGTTGAGGTGAAACTTTAAGCGGCTTTGCTCCGGTGACACAATAACGTCTTCCCGCAGCGTGTGCATATCACCTTGGTTTTATTGAATGTTCCATCTTTGTTTTTTTGGAGCATGATCTTCCCATCCAGAAGGTGATGTGTGTTTGTTTGAATAGCAGCTGCCGTCTGACTGCATTAGAGCGGTGACTAGTGCAGATTGGGCGGAAATGTGCGTATATTGGAAGGTCCTTGTGCGCATGCGTTAAATGCGTTAAAATAAATTAACGAATTAATCCTGTAATTTAATCATAACGCGTTAACGGTTTATTTTTATTACAGCTCTATACAAAATATTTCAAAACATCTGTGAATTCACCTTTCCTCCTCCAATCCCCATGCCGCAGTTGTTGAGCTTCAGCTCCCTCAGGGTGTGGCAGGAAGGGCTCTTCAGCAGCTGCTCGATTCCCTTCACGCCATCCGGCCCAAAAGCGTTGTCACTCAGGTCCAACTCAGTCAGCCTGGCCCCTGCGCTCATCAACGCACTGCCTAGTGACCGCTGAGGAAAGGAAAACAGAGAACATGTGAAGCCGACAATCAAAGAAGTATCATATAACACAGGCTGAAAACCCAATGAACTGCATCAACCAGCAGCAGAAGTCTCACCAGAGCTGTTGGGATTTCAGACCGCAGCCTTGCAGTGAACATGTCGCTCCAGTAACATCTCTGAAAGACAGGGTTTGCAACAGAAATGAGCATTGTGCATCTTCTTTACTGCAATATTGTAGATAGGAAACTGATCTGGAAAAACTTAGACTGTAGACTATTACATTTGTGGTACAGGATCATAATGCAAGGTTATAATAGTGCTGAATGCTTATCCTTATGCTCATAATAACGTGTAACATAAATGTGTGCCGTCACTTCTGTTGAACTGAGATTGGAGATCTTGAACTGAAGAATACCTGGAGCAGGTCTTTGCTCTCCAGAGCCTTGGCGATGGCTCGGGCTGCCTCCACACCGAACGTGTTCCCTTCCAGGCGGAGAGCTCTCAGACCCTGGTACTGCTCTATCTCACGGACCAGCTCCTCCACTGCCCACACACAGAGAACGGGTTATCAGGTGTGAAGAGAGGATCCATGTTGCCTATGGTGACCAGCAGCACTCTCACCTGACTCTGCGTCGTCCAGCTTCAGTCCCAGGCCTTTGTAGCTCAACTCTCCATCACCGACGTGGGTCTTGGCGAGAGCATCAGCCAGCTGTGCTATGTCATCTGAGGCCATTATTACTCTGTAATAGACATAAGTAGGTGTTTTAATACACATATAAACGAACAGATATAACATTTAAACCACTGACTATACTGGAAATTGACACATTCTCTTCAGTGACAGTGCGTCAATAAGCAGAACTCAGGTTAGCTGTCTAGCTTCACCGGTGCTAGCTAGTAGCAGTAGATCGCAACGTGTGATAAGTTTCAATAACCCAGATATAACTGTCTGTTCTTAATCACATCAAGTCTCGCGTGTCTTCATCATTGGGCTCTTATTAAGAATCAGAAAGGTTTTACATCAACTGACGACTCACAACAAACACTGTTTTCCCGGGGAAACGGAGAACTCACGCCGCTTCTTCTTCTTCCGCGCCGGTTACTACACTGCTTGACGTCATCAATCCTGCTGCCAAAGCTTCTTCTTCTTCCATTGTGTTTAAATCAGCGACAGGGAGTGGAGCTACCGCCGCCTGCTGTTACTGTCCGGACCCGACATTGTCCAGGAAGAGTTTTGTGAAGCGCGTATTAAGGCTCATGTTGATGACGTTCAAAGCCTCGCGAGCAGGCCGTGTCACGTGACTGGATCAGGAAATGGTTCGCAGGTTTGGCGTGCGAATCGAAATATTAGGGGGCAGCGAAACGCAATTGACCCCGCCCCCCTCACATTTTGTGGACTTGTGGCACTTTATTGCACGTTTTTTAAACCAAAATAAATAAAAGGCTGTCAATGATGATGGATTTTCTCGCAGTGCAACGATAAGTCACATCACGTTTTATAAAACTCAACCGTAAGATATGTATACTGTATTTATTTTGTACAAGTGATGTTCACAATCGTGTATCTAATGAGTATCTGTCTAAAAACAATGGAAAAGGTTTTTATTATCAGTTCTATAATTATCAGAGTAATTTCTGTCCCTCACTTTCTCTTTCATCTCTAATCCATTTCTCCATCATACCTTCTCCACCATACCTTGTTGCTCCCTGCATGTGAACATTTGAGCACTTGCAATTTAACCTGATGCTGCCACGTGGGGGGGGTGGACGGACCGGGAGAACCCGCTCCAGTTTGCTCCATAGACTATTGACAATTGATTTTGTGATATAAAATTGATTATAGAGATTTAATGACTGTGGGCGTGGTTTGTACTGACCTTACAGTAATAAGCTGTAAACTCCTTTTTACTTTGAAGTTTAATGGTTCGTCCAGTCCTGACACGCGTGTGTGCCAAATTTCGTGAAGATTTGTTAAACCAGACGGAATTGCTGCGGTCTACGGGGCGCTGTTGAGCAATTTTGCAAAGGCCATTTCTAATTACTCCAGAATACATGCATTTTCACCAGGCCTGAAATGTGGAGACTTTTCGAGTATGTTCCATCCGTCTATAATGCCATTAATTTCCACTAATAACCAAACTTAAAGCAACGGTCGGTGCTCGGGCCCTAATAAGCAGTGACCCATCCTGAGCGGTGACTCAGAGGGTTTGCTGCCCTCCAGCGTCCACACCTCCCTGGAAACTTGTTGCGGTCATAACAGCTAGTGGCTAGCTCCGGGCTAACGTTAGCCGCTCAGTAACCAGCGGCAGTCACAGGGAAGCTCGTTCTCCGTCCACACACCAATGACAGGGACACCCACCTCACAAATATGCGCCTGGATATTGACTGATTCTCGGCCGTTTCTTCTCCGCGACGCCCTGTGAAGCTATCTCTCATCTCTAAAGCGCAGTAACTTAACTCGGTGAGTCGCCTTGCTGTTAGCCCTTGGCTTGGACTCCTTGTAAATTAAGTTAGCTAACTTCACAGGTAGCTGCCTAGCACTGGGTTTATATTCAACATAGCCTTGTACAGCACAGTGTGAACTACACGCACAACGCATGTTACGATACAAATCATGCATTTTGAACGCTGACTCCGCTTTCCTCATTCCTCCTGCAAAGCTACGATAAAGTGATTAGCACTGTAGCATGTAGCCCAGGTGAGCTAGCACCGTTAGGTGACAGATCCAGACCACTAGTAAAGTCAGGTTGCATAACATCATTTCTACTGACGACTATAACAGCCGAGCCGATGCAAACTGTCTATTTTACGCGTGTCGCTAACAGCGTCACGTTTAATTGCTAGTTGAAGACCCTTCAGTTTTCATGTCAAGCTATCGTAAGCTATATTTGCTCACAAAGTGAACGTGTAATGGCTAAAGCTTCAAGTTTTAAGGTAACACTCTCGTCTGCAACTTGTACGTCAATTACATTGTAATATTCCGGTGGTCAAAATATTCCAGTGGCTAATGCTAATCAGTTGCCCTGCCTCATCGTGAGCTATCCCCACTGTTTGTTTACTCAAGTCCGGGGATTGCTCGTGGTGTTCCGGTGGCAGGCCGGGGCTTGTCTGGGATAACTGGGCGTAGCTAGCGGTGTTTTTAATCGCGGCAGAACATAAACTTTTCAATTACGATACACGATCGTGTGTGGAGAGTTTGAATGAAGCTGTCAAAGCTGCTAACGCTGTTGTGCAATGAGTAGCTGTTGCATGCTAACCTCTGTCACCGTCCTCACCCTCAGGATATGGATTCTGAACGACTGAAACGAAGAGAGGAGATCCAGAAAGCAATGAGCTTCATCCAGTAAGTGCACCTCTTCTATTGACATGTCATGGCCCCTCCACAATTAGCTTGTGATAACATGATTGAATGGACAACACTGAAAACCTCCATATAATTCTCTCAACAGGTCATCGTTGCCCTTTCCAGAGCCTGAGAGTTATGAGGTTTGCATTTGGACTCTTTCTTTTCTGCACCTACAATATGATCACTAATCCACATCATCTACTTCCTCATTTTGTTATGTTATTTGCCGATCTGGATTTTGACCTTATTTGGTCTCAATCTCCTTCCTTCCTGCTTCACTTGTTCACATCCTTGTTTACATCTTTCTGTGTCCTCCTGATTATCTCATGTTATCTTCTCATTATTTTTTTAATATCACCATTTCCCTACCCTTTTCACCCCTCCCCACACCCACCCTACATTATTAAATCTCTCATTTACGCGCTCCCGTCAGCCATTTCTGACCCAGTTGGTGTGTAACTTGCTGGACGAGGGCAATTCTTGCTATCGAGATGGGGACTGTCGCCAGGCGACCCAGCAGTATGGGGAAGGTATAAGCGTCGCCCGCTACGCCCAGGCAGAGGCCCTCGTCATCCCTCAAGAGCTGCTGGAGGGCCTCTACGTCAACAGGGCTGCTGCCTACTATCAAACGGTGAGGACGAAGGGGCATAAAGGGGATGTGACATCTCCAGGTACATGACAAGATGTTTATGTAGATTAGTTAGAAAATTCGAGGAAATGGTTGTTCAAGACGTTTCATACGTCAGTGAGGTCAAACCAATTTAAACTGTGGTTCCCATACAATACATATAGTGACTAGAATTGGGGTGAATCTGCCTGCCTTATGTTACTTAAATGGCTCAACCTTGATCTGTTGCAATTACAGTTAATTTATTTGCATATTTTTAATTATACATTGCCAAAGGTAATAAGAAAGCGAAAGTAAAATTAAAAGTAAACTGAGCTTCTCTGTTATGTGGTGAACATGTCAGAACCAGACTTGGTTCTTCCTAATCAACCAAAGCCATCTTTATATTTCCTTGTTCAGAACCATTTTCAGCTTTTGATGTAGTTTTTTTTAGTTAGTTAGTAAAAAAAATTAAGATAGGATAAATACCATCATACAGCAATCAGAGTATGCAAAAGAAAAGAACACAAGGCAGTTTGTGGTTGATTTAAAGAGATCTGCTTTTCAAGGACACATTCAGTTAAAGATGTGGCCACTCGTGTAAATCATAAATTTGTATTCTACAATAGGTGATCTTGAAAAACAATCACAAATAATCAGTGGAAGTCTTTACAATGTGCTGGTTGTTCTGTGTTAAATCACCCTCAATGTTTCCCTTTTCTGTGTCAGAGGGAGTATGAGAGAGCTGATCAGGACTGCGACAGTGCACTGTACATGTCCGAAGGCAGTCGCAGGGCTTTGTACCGGAAAGCCCTTTGTCTGAGGGAGCTGGGACGACTCAGAGAGGCCTATGAGTGTGGAACCAAATGTCTCCTCACTGCACCACACGTATGTAACTGACACTGAAAACGCTGACACAAATGAATTTTTAACCACATATTTTTATAACTATCTAGTTTAAATTTTTTTTTAATTTTACATTTTATGTTTTCTCCAGGAAATTAGTAAGTGGGGCTAGCAAAATGTGTTAGTTGGTAGAGAATTTAAATGTCATGATGAGGTTTTTTTTATTTGATGCCTCTATTGACTTCGTTGTATTTCTTATTATATTATTTAAAAACAATCCTCTTCTTTATGTAATTTATCTTCCAGGACCGACAGGTAACCGAACTGGCCCAGGATCTGGCCAATAAACTGGGCCTGAAGGGCCGCAAAGCTTATGTCAGCCCTCAGATAGAGTCCACAGCCAGTGATGGGGAGAATCATGGGGAATCATCCCCACCCACTGGAGAGGTGGGTGCTGTTGTCACAATGCAGAGCTTGTGATATGGTCAAACAACAAGAGGCTAATAGAGTTAAATACTCTCTTCTTCTTTAGATGTCCTCCAATGGGCTGGAATCGCTGGGGGACATTGGACAAGGTACGACAAACAGACAAACCTTGAACATGTCTGAACCCACACACACTGTGATCTGTTCCCACGTTCATCCCCTCTTTTGCCATTGCTGTTTACTCCTTGCCAGCGGACATGTCCAATGCACAGTGCATCCCTGCTCCTTTGGCCACGCCCATCCCAGTCAGTGATGAACCGGGGAGCCCCGTGTTGAGCCCGTGCACTGATTTGTCAGAGAGCCCCAGCAGCCAGGCCCTGCCTCCCATGCCGTATTCTGTCCCGGTGTCCGAGCACATGGACGAATGCAACAGCATCATCAAAGATGAACTAGACAGTCTGTTGGAATGCAACTCCAAGAAAGTAAGTGAGGTGAGTAAAGGACACAGACAAAGAAAAAAGAAATAAACCTGCCTTACATTCTTTCTGGGAGATCATGGTCTTGTTCTCCATGTACTTTATTATTTTAACTAAATGGAATATCCCGCTCCAGAATCCTGTCCAGGGTGCTATCCCCACCAACCTTCCCAACACGGCGGTTGCTCTCCGGCCTCCATACTCTCCCAACCTTCCGGCCCCATCTCCACAGCTTCCCCCAGCCTTCTTCAGCTCCTCCATCAGTGACATGCCCCCAATGGAGTCTTACCCGCCGCTGGCCCAGCGGGACCAAGGCTCTACCCAGCCGCAGGACGCACTGGGAGGCTTCTCCACAGATGGAGAAGGAAAAGCAGGAGTCGCCACTGGCGGGCTGGACTCATTGTCTGAATACACTCTCCCTGGTGAGCTAAGTGTCATTGATGTGTAATGTCTCACATAGTGGTGAGAGGGGTGCAGGCATCTTCACTCGTAGACTTTGGCAAATTAACAGACTTTTTCTATACACAAAAATGCAATGAAGGAAGAATGCGGAAAGGGAAACAAAATCCTGGATCTTCCTTTTTATGTGTCTCTGCAAAAAGATGTACATGGTTCATCTCTGTTCAATGCCCCATCCCACCACCAAGTTTGTTGCAGAATGGTAGTTTGCTGTTGCTCAGTTGCCACAGTTCCTTGGGAGTCGGCTTTAACCTGAGATGTGAATCAGCATCATTATAATGTGGTGTGATGTCCTTTTGTCTGTGGTCTTCAGGGGGACGAATGTGTCACAGCTTCATCCCGGGAATTCGCACCAACAATGTTGCTCATGCAGTGAGTAACACAGACACAAACACACACACAGACAGATAATTCTTCATCGTTCTTCACCTGTTGCAACTTAACTGTCAATAGTAGTGTTGCATTAATAGCCATCTCTGATCACGCTGTTATGCTGCTTAGTAGCTTTTCAATTTGACATTGATATCGTTGTCCGCTTTTTTTAACAGAACGGTCCGGCAGGAACAAACTTGTCCCTTCTCTCCCGGAACCCCCTGGCAGCTACGCATGAGTTTCGGCAGGCCTGTCATGCCTGTTACAGCCGAATAGGTTGGTTCAGATCCATTCACTTTTTTTTGTATTAACCTGCAACTCTTTTTCCTTTTCTAAATAGTCACAATTTGATGTTGCATTTTTGCTTTCTCCTCCAGCTCACAAACACAGTGCTGTCCAAGCATTCAATTTATTCATTAGTGAGATATAAGAAGTTCAAACACCTGTGTAACTTAACCTGCTCTCTTCTTGTCTCACTCACAGGTCCGCGTGTGATGGATTACAAGTATCAGCCCGAGGCAGCACATCGTTGCAAGAGAGACGTGCTGTTGTGTCGCCTCAAAAACACAGATGACCCCACCTGGAAGAGGATCCGGCCCCGGCCTGCACGGAACAACTTCCTGGGGGCATTTGTACTCTGTAAAGGTGTGTTTGCACTATGAATTACAGACCTAAATATATTGTATATCTAATTCAAGTTGGGAAAAAGCAGCTCAGAGTCAAATGCAGCCAACTTGTGTTCATATCTTACTTTACATACTCACTCCTTCTCCTCTCTGGGTCCTGCAGAGGTGCAGGAGCGTCAGGAGTGCCAGTATGGGGAGAATTGTACATTTGCCTACTGCCAGGAGGAAATTGACGTGTGGACACAAGAAAGGAAGGGCGCGTTGAGCCGAGAGCTGCTGTTTGATCCGCTGGGCAGCACAGAGCGGCGGGCGCTCAGCGTCACCAGACTGCTGCAGCTCCACATGGGAATGTTTATGTTCCTCTGTGAGGTAAGAAATCTAGTTTGTAAAAGCATTTTGACGTCTTCTCTTTTGTCGTCTTTCGATCTGCCTGAATCACTTTCCTCTCTCTACAGGAATGTTTTGACAGTAAGCCTCGCATCATTAGCAAACGCAGCAAAGAAAACTTATCGGTCTGCTCGAACCTCACAGCTCGACACCCGTTCGACGATAACAAGTGAGCATTTTCACATCTTGATTTTATATAAATACAAAGTCCTACAATTATGTTAAGAGATCCACGGATGGCTGAATACACTTTGCACTGTTTTCATGTATCAGTAAATACTTGTGTCTGCTACAGGTGCCTGGTGCACGTGGTGAGGTCAGCCAATGTGCGCTACAGTAAGGTGCGTCCCCTGCACCCCCTCTGTCAGTTTGACGTATGTCGCCACGAGGTCCGTTACGGCTGCCAGCGCGAGGACAGCTGCTCTTTTGCGCACTCTGTCATAGAGCTCAAATGCTGGGTCCTACAGCAGGATACTGGTGGGTGAAGCACACAGTTTGTTCAAAGAAATATTAGCAACATTATTCAAACAGGGATGAAAACATTTAGATTTGAACTTTAATGAAATCCAGTAGGCAAATTTTTTTACTTTCTATTGAAATTTAGTGTTAAGATGTTGCTATGGAAAAGGTAATGACGCAACATCTTATTAGTGATGAACCCCATTACAGGTGTCAATGAGCTGTAAACAAAAATGTTATCTTCGCAACACTTACAGTATCATTTTTTTTTAAACAAAAATGTACCCTCAACATGCAACGCCTGTTCTAAGGTGCCACTTACTTTTCACTAGTGGACCGGATTTTCAAATCAACTTTCTCCTCATTGGGTCGTTAGGCCATTGAATCAATTTGGCCCTGTTATATGTGTGGGTTTTGTCTCACAGAGGAACTCTCGAATACTTTCTTCAGGTATCACCCACGAAGAGATGGTGCAGGAGTCCAAGAGACACTGGCAAAGGCTGGAGCAGAATGCACAGAAGCAGCAGAAGGTGAGGCAGGAAATGGAGCTGTACTCATGAATTTTGTTTTACCTGACCGACTTCTTGATTTCATTTCAGCTGAGTGATCACTGGAGTAAGGCTCTGTCGTCAAATTTAAATGACATTTTTTCAGATGGTTGAACTGTCTAATACATTTCTGCTTTTAAATGTGCACTCACTGTGATTTTGCTCTCAAAATGTTCTTCTTCTTTGTAAGTACAATGACTGAGTATCAACCAGAATGCTGCTATTTAAATTAGCTGAATTATCTGTTATTTAGAGGTTCAGGAAAACAGGAAAAGCTAAATAATATGTTTCTGTTTTGTCCCTGCTAACTTGTTGTATCTCTATTTCTGCGTCTTTCAGCCCATCCATTTCCCCCACCCAAGCAGTGTACCTGCAGGAGGAGTTGGAGGAATGGGAGGCGGAGGAATTGGGGGAGACTGCCTCGGTGGTGGTGTTGGACCAGTGGGAGGCCTTGGGGTGGGGGGGTTGGGAGCTGCAGCAGGACGGGGACGACCCCTCAACCTGAAAATGAAATTTGTGTGTGGCCAGTGCTGGAGAGAAGGACAGGTCAACGAGCCCGACAAGAACCTCAAGTACTGCACAGCCAAAGCACGGCACAGGTGAGACCCGTCTGTGTATAGACACAATGTTTACCCATAACAAGGCCATTTGTTGTTTACATGTTTTGTAAATCAGATTGTAATGAAAACAAAAGCATGAATCAAAGAACTTCAACTATTTATTTTCTACTTGCTTGTGTCTCATTGTTTGTTTGTTGATTTTAATGAACGTTGGCTCTCTGTTTAGCTGGACGAAGGAGCGTCGGGTCCTGCTGGTCAAATCATTTGAGAAGAAGAAGTGGGTTGTTGTTCGGCCTCTACCTTTCTCTCGCACCTATCCTCAGCAATATGATGTAAGTGCCTCCTTTTGTTTTCTTATTGTCGCCACACACTCTTTTATTTTTTTTCCTCTTCTATCCCTCCGCCCCGCCACCTCTCACATGTTGAATGCAGCTGACTCTGTTTCAGCCCTCGGGAACAAGTGTTTTTGTAAACCTCTTCAGTCTCTGTCTCCTTGCTCTGTAGTGCTAATGAGTTTTTCAGGCTGAGCCACCTTGTTGCCATGCTGCTGTTGTCACTCTTTAACCGCCAATGTTTTCCCTTATCTCTCACCCAGATGTGTGTGCATGTGATGAAGCAGAAGAAGTGCCACTATATTGGGAACTGCTCATTCGCTCACAGTCTGGAAGAAAGGGACGTCTGGACATACATGAAGAACAACAGCTGTAAGCACTAATACCTCCCCAAAACACTGCAGAAAATAATGTAGAAGGTCACTGAGGTCATTTTCCTTTTTTTCCTCTTTCTCATCCTCACCCCTCTGCAGTGAGAGACATGCAACAGATGTATGAACTGTGGCTGCAGCTCACCAATCAGAGTAGACGCACAGAGAGCTCTGCAGTGACGCCGCCTCCAGAGGACAAACAGGTCACTATAACGGCAGATTACACAGAAAGCATGGTGAGTGGGAAATAAGGCTTTTTCTGCACCCGCGTTATCTGGAGGTGTATATGGGAACACAAATATACATACGTTAACCTGCAAGCTCCTGTGTATAAATTCTGTGTACAGTAATGAGTGAGTGAGCTTGTCTAACCCCTAACCCTGTCTTAACCTTCCACCAAGTTTCGTGAAAATCAGTAGTTCTTGTGTAATCCTGAGGACAAACATGTTCGTTCATGTCAGTGTGTTGTCATGGTTCCAGGGAGGACGACGGTTGTCAGATGGGGATGACCTCTGAGTTGCTATGGGGACCAGAGGCAGCTGATTGCCGCTGAGCTGCAGCCAGACACAGACGGGCCTGCCACACCAGTGATCCCTAAAACAGTCTGTCACCTTTCCAGTCTGACCTCTGCTAGCAACTAGCCAGCAGTGCAAGAGCAAATGTCCACACAACAGAACATTTGACCCCACACACACAAACAGACACATACACACAAACTATACATTCACTCAACACAATTTACAGGCACTGATTAACACAATTAGAAAGCTTCCTTAGTGAAAATTCAGGACTTGGCTTAAGCTTATTGTTTGTATCATGCAGCAGTTACACACATTAGTTTCTCCTCCAGGTCATTATAATGCAATCTCCCAGACAACTAGTTCTCCTGACTAAAAGAATCAGCTAGTGTTCCCTCGTACTGTTTGGACTGAGCAGCTCCGTGTCCACCGGCCACCTCTTTTATTTTTGTTGTCTTGAATCCTCGCAGCACTGAAACAGTTCTTGGTTGGGCGCGCTGGTCGCAGCTCTCAAATATTGCTTGTTGATAAATCAAATCTCAGTTGAAGCTCAGCGCTCTTACACAGAAAGTTTTAATCGAAACTTCGGAGTGCCAAAAATGCCAAGTCATCGGTGCTGTCGATGGCAGTCGAGACTGATTTGGAAGAGGTTATTGGTGCCGCTCTCCTTTCTTTTTGGAGAATAATGATTTTAAGCATTGTTTTTTTCCAAGGGGAGTTGTACTTCCTTGTTATATTGTCTGCCATATTGGTAGAACTCAGTGAATGTAATGCCTGCATGGGCCTTTAAAAAACGAGGAAGTTAGTCATGGAATCATGGAATGTATGCAAGAACACTTATTATGCTCGAAAACAAACTTTAGCTTCCCCCCTCTTTATTGTTAAAATATAAATCCTGTGATAGCTGTTTATGGAATCATGCCAACTGGTCCGATGATGAATGAGCCTGGACACACACACCCCCACACATTAACCCAACTAGATCTTATGAAACATCTGTGGCTTATGTACGTTTGGCTAAAGGCTTGTGTTTGTGCCGCTCTGTGCTCAAAGCATCAGACAGATGTGAAGCTGGTGTCACAAGGCTGCAGAGAGGTGACTGCCCAACAACATACAAAGTCCTGCCTGAGCTGCTCTCAGCAATAGATAAGTAGACATATTAAAAGTTCAGACCGCAGATGCCCATCAGGAAATGATGACCTCACTTGGACTAAAGCACAGTGACAGTTCTGACCATGCTGAAGACCTAAGTTGTGTGAAAAAGATAGAAGCTCTTGTAATGGAGAAATAAATAAGATCTGGTTCAGATAAACAATGATTTAAAGAAGAAAATGATCAGAAAAGAAAAAGATAGGCGGTATATATTTTTTTAGCGTGGATTGTCTAAGATTTGAGAAGTCGCCGCATCTTCAGTCAAACTGGGGTCATCCTTTCACTGCGCACCCACCATGCTCCCTCAGCCTTCAAATGGAAACCTGTGTTCCTCATATGCACCCAAATGTTTTGTTCCTGATAGCTAACAGTAGCCCTGAGATAAAAACAAAACAAAACCTTTTTGTTCGCGGGAAACCTGCTAGCTTGACATCGGGAGACAATTCACGCCGCATATTGTGCCTATAAACAACATATTCACATTTGACACCAACACACACACACACACACACACACACACTCACTCACCAACCCCCAGAGGTAGAATATCTGCCCTCATCGTATTCCAGCCTTTAATGTGGAAGGAGACGCGATGGAAGTATGTCAATATTCAGATACATATACACACATATTATGCATATTTACGAATAATGGTATACTACTAATAATAATTGATAACTTAGCGGTTAAGCTTAATAAATATATAACCTGAAAACCTGTATTGATTACATAGAACTTCTTGTTATTGAGGTATTGCTATATGACATGTATCGCTGAACTAGATGACTATAGTGATTTTTTTTAAGGATTCTTTTATTTTGTAATTTCTCCTTCTGTGTGGGTTGTTCCAGACGGGGTTCATATGAAGGGACTGCAGCAGAAGTAGAAGTTGATTTCCGACAGTTAAAAGTTTAACATCGAGAGCAGAGTAAATCTCCCAGATGAGAGGGTCATTTAGGTTTTTCTTATTTTCGAAGTGCAGCATCTATACTATGTGTTCAGAAGCATGCAACGTATACATGAAATTTACACAGAAGCTGAAATTTATATTTCAAATATTATTTTTTAATGCTGAGTGGCTTCAGTTCACTGACTCAATGTAGGACACAGTTTAAATCAAGATGTTGCACTTAAACAGTACTAAGAACGCCTGGGCCAAACTAGTTGCATTTGCAATGTGTGACGGCTGTGTCGCTGATCTGTTGCGTGAGTTTCTGGTATGACTACTGTATTTCCATGAATTAAAGTAGCCTATGTATTCAACTAAATACCAGAACTCTGAGGTATGAAGCTGTGCATCTTCCAGTCCAAAAACAACAATTCAAACCTTGTTTAAACAAATTAATGCATTCAGTCAACAGCAACGCTAGAATGATTTTACTTTGAAACAGGTACAGGAAGTGTTGCAACTATTAATGTTTGTGACAGATGAATAGCTTGTGACAAGCATCAAGTGATGCATTGGCGTAACAGGCGCGAAAAGTTAATAAGTTGAACAAAATGTTTTATTTTGTCTGCAGTCCCACAAATTTAAGCCATTGGATTACTACTAAACAGATAAATGGTTGTGAGGTCACAGGATGATAATCATGCAGCTTCTGAATTTGAACCTGACATTTCGGTGACTATTGGTATCAAGCCCGTGTCTGGAACAGCCCAGGTATTAGCTTCTTTGAGGGATGTATTACTACTACTCTTAGTATTATGATGAATATGATGACGATAATGATTGCTATCTATTGACTATTTCTATTTCTCTTCTATATGCTATTGAAATATGTATGTTAATTGCAATGTATAACTTTCTCTTTATATATGTATCCATGTATAAATATAATAATTTACAGTAAATATGCATCTGTGTATGCGGCAGTGCACAGCTCCATCTGGGAGGCAGTGAGCAGAAAACATCAGACTCCTGATAGCTGCTGTAGGAAGGTTCTCGAGTTTGTTGATCCTACAGTTGGTGACCTCCATTTACACAGTATGTTAGGCATACTATATATTAAGTCTGTCTGAGCTCTGCTTGTAGGCCTGAAGAGAGTTTAAAGGTGACATAAATAGATAGTCGATGATGAAAGTATATATATATATATATATATATATATATATACACTGTAAACTGTTTCCCCTCTTCAGTGTCAACCTACCAGCAGAGCTCTCTGCTCACTGCCTGAGCTGTGCATCTTTCTTTGTTTGAGTTTGAGTCTCTGGTCAGGGACAAAAGCATACATAGAGGCCTATATACTCCCGTATAGCGCCTTATTTGATATACTACATCTATAAGATGATACATACCCCTATTGTATAATCCTTCTTACTATATACAGTATATGATACATGATACCTATTATAATACTTAGACACTCTATAAGGTAATTTAGATAAGAGATGGTGGAGCTGTTTTTTTTCTCTGTGGCTGTGGAAGAGTTTACTGTTGTCAGTGACGTGTTCCCATCTTGTTTTTCAGGGAGTTTAAAAGGACAGGCTGTTAGGAGAGCGCAATATACTTTACTGATCTTTATCATTCAAGTGGACAAACAATTTGCCATCGTTGTTTGAAGTCCTGCGTTGAGAAACCTGCTAAAGGGAATAGTTTTGAATAGCCGAACATTTTGCAGAAGGCTCCTCTTCCATTGTTGGAGAAAGACGAGCATTGATTATATAATTGACACACGGAAAGACGTAAAAAAAAAGAGATCTTTAATATGTGTGCTTTGTGTTCTGTGTGTGTTGTTAAAGGCGGACAAATCATGTCACTAATTTAAAAGGGGGCAGGTTGCTGCTGCAGCATCTGTACATGAAAGAAATCTCCCGTCGTAATTATTAATTCAAGACGTTTTTTCCGTCGTAAACAAACTTGGTATTGCCCTGTTGTGCAACTTCACAGCAGATAGTTTATCAGTCTCCCTTATCAAGTACGATTGATTTGCACTTCATGCTTTAAAAGGTGAGGAAACCCGTCCGTTAGATTTGTCAGGCAACGGTCATCAACCCTGCGACCAAAATGACTGCTATATCGTCTTGTCGTCTATAAATTATTAAATTAATGGCGATCATATTTTTTTCCTAATCCCTGACAGCTTAATCAGTAGTGTGCCCAAATAAGAGCCAGTAAGAGACTGTTTGGAATCTGAAATGAAATAAAAAAGGATCCTTCGGCTTCAAGACTCTTTCAGCATAGTATGCTGCATTACTTTTTCTGACTTATGAAGAGTTTTCACTTCCTTCTCAACATGAATGGAATGGTTCTCAGTTAAGGGTGACTTTTTTACCCTAAAACACGCTTTGGTTTTCCTTTTTAAAGACAATACATAGTTTTTTTAAAAAGATGGGGGACTGTCCAAATTCCATTGCTAATATCCATTCTACAAGCCTCTGCCCTTTAACCTTCCAAGCTCCTCCTAGAATTTGGCATAAGACACCCACAACATGTGCGGCCTCTAATGCCATCACGACAACACTTATAATTGATCAAGTGTGTTGTCTTGCTGGTGTTTAAGCAGTCGGATATTTTGTTTATTTCTGCGGTTGCTACCAAACCTTTGGAAGTGTAATTCATTGATATAAGAGAAATGTTTCTACTTGGTTATTATAACTCTCGAAGTCAGATGGTTTAAAGGTTGTGTTTGTCCTTTATCTGAGTAAAAGGGTTCATGTCCTGTGCAGTACTGGTTATTCCATCTGTAGTTAAATTGAATGACACGGTTCTCAGCTGTGAAACACTCTTCCCAGTCAGTAAGTACTCATGTGACAGCCACCCACCCCCCTCCCTCCCATTCCCAGCGACTTTTATATAGTTGGTGTAATTTGATTTGCCACAAAAACACACACCCTTAACCAGCCACAAAAAAAAATCTTAAGGAATCTCTTCTCATTCGTTTAGAAAAATACTATTGGTTATTAGAATTGTTTTTCAACAACTCAGATGAAGAAAACCAGGGTTGTAAAGAAGTTGAAAATACAAGGCCTCTTTTTGTACTGTATTTTTACATTTTGTTGTTTTATGTTTTGTCTTATCTTCTTGACTTTGTTTTCTCTTTTCTCCTCCCTGGTTGGAAATTCATGATCACACAAGTGGACCAAATCTCTTGAAAGCATTTAATAAACAGACCGTTTTAGAACGAAATGTGTTTTTTCCTTTTTATCAAAGCACACACTTAACATTATTGGTGGGGGGTTTCTGCGTGTGATTATTTTATTTTTTATTCCTTCTAGATTCTGGTTTCATTCTTTTATGTTTAAGAGAAGATTAGTTCATCGTGACGAAGAAAAAATTGAATTTGAATATTAGAAAAAAAATTGAATTTCTCTGACGCAATATTCATACTCTTTGTTCTGACTTTAGAAATTTAGCTCAGGTCGCTCCCATTTCCCATTTGAGATGTTTCCAACACTTGACTGTAGTCCACTTGGAGTAGCTGCAATTCTTTTCGATTTAGAACACCACACGTTTGGCTATAGGGTCTCACAGCTGACAAGGCATATAGTAGCAAAAACATGCGAGCAGGTGGAAGGAGCTGCCTGCAGAGCTCAGAAACAAGACAGTCCAGATTTTCTGCTTCAGTGAAGAGTCACAGCTGCCTTTACACTTCTTGAAAAAATAGGGGGGGGGGACTCTTCATAAAGTTTGACGCCCCATCAGTCTGAACATTAGGGGAAAAGTGCCTTGGTAACAGAGGTCACTAAGAGGTGGTTACTCGGAGCCCCAGGAATTACAGTGGAGAATGGTCTTAAAAGCATCATGCTGTGGGGGTGGTTTTCCTGCAGCAGGGCCAGGGAGATTGGTCGGGGATGAGGGAAAGCTGAGCAGAGCAAAGTACAGAGATAACCGTAATGAAAACCAGTAACGCACCTTCCAACAGAACTTTGCCCCTATATGAGCACATATACCCTAAAAACAACACAGGACAGGCCCAGGGATAAAGATGTGAAAGTCAATAATTGGTGAAGCCAGAACATCTCTGAAGTAATGGAGGTAATGAAGAAAAAAATACAAAACATTGGAGTCATACACAGTTCAGATGGAGGAGATTTAAATCCTGCGGGGAAAAATATACAAACGCCAGTAACAAAGCATATTGCCCCAAGATGTAAGAAAACCGATTTTTAAAGCTATTGTGGAGAATCAAATTAGACACTGGAGCACTAATTCAATCAGGCGTTTTCAACACTGCAAGCCCCACCCTAAAGGTCCATGTAAATTCGTGAACCCTCCCAGGCAGGGACTTTTTAGGGGGTAAATAGATTCCCCAGGAATTTAAAATAGACTGTGGTTAACCATAACCACCGACATCGTATCATAACAGTCAAAAATATGTATGAAGTATAGAAACATTTATCTGTATGTGAATATGAATAAAACCCTGAATCAAACAATCACAAATTATATCACATTGGGAATATGACACAATACAGATTAATTGCGACAATGTGTCTGTGAAACCATATATTCGCAGTATTATGAATGAATTGTGGTTTATTTATTAGCATTTCAAAGTAGGACTGATTTCACCTATGACGTCAGTAGGCTACTGTAAAAAATCTGGTCCTCTTGAAGGAACATTGATTTTAATAGTCCTATTCTGCCTACAGTATGACTTTAATATAAACCATATCATGAATATCTTATATGTATATATTCTTTCTTTTTTAAACTCACAGTGAGTGTATTTGAGCTCCTTCCATCTTTTTTAACCATTACATGTGTTATCCTCGGGGAGCTAAGGCTGGTGTTTTGCCAATATTTAACATTTTGTAACACTTTTTTTAACCTTAGGTAATTCAGCAGCACGTCGTGATTGGCTGTCACTTTGACGGATACACATCCTGGCCAATCGCTGCTCTTTGCGGGGAAAGAGGGAAACGAGCGCTGCTGATTGGCTGCAGAAGGGAGGGGGTGTTGTATGAGGGTGCTGACCGCCTTAACTTGTTGCGCAGACTTCACATGTCCCGTACAGGGTTTTTTTTATTTACACCGCCACCAGGGACTTGCGCTCTTCTCTTTGATTCTAGCATCGCTCCTTTGATCTGCTGCGGATCAGCTTCCAAACATCATATTCACATTATTTTAACTCTACAGTCGGAATTTAAAGGAATAACAAAATGACTGCAGAGTTGCCGGAGGTTTTCAGGGCTCTTCTCGAGCATCCGTTTACTCTGCCGGCATTTGACGACTACGGTGAGTGGCTGTCAAAACAAAATGTATCGTCGTTGTTGTGTAGTGATTCAAACCGTCTTGCTCCACTTGTGAACTAATGGACTTATTCAATGCAAAGACGATTGATGCAGTGGGTTCAGCGCTTTGAGAGGGATTACTGCGATATCTGCAAAAAACGACTTCGTGTTTGTTGCGTAATCCTTGTGGACCGAGGTGAATGTGTGTCAGCTGCTGCCCCGTGGCCTCACTCACAATCCAAAGGTTCACTCAGATGTAAGGAAGCCGGGACTTGTTGTGCAGCTGACAGAACAGGTACATCAGAAACGAGGCTGAGAACAGTGGCAAGACGACATTCAGCTGGAGAAGCTGTTGATTCCTATGATGTAACGCTACATGCAGCTGTTGATTAACGATGAACGTCACTCTCAAATGGGGTTTAACCGGTAATAGATTTGTTAATGTTCGTATTTTGGCTGCTGCAGTTGAATGAGATGCAAAGTGATCATCTCTAACTGCGGTATCCACAGGAGGCTGAGATTAATTATAGGCCGGGGTAGTATGTCTAAACAACGATATCATAATTAATATAAAAGTTTTCATGTTGGTCGATATCGATTAATTATCAAGATTAAAGGCATCTAAATAACATTTTCAGTTGAATGACAAACACTTGATGCACAGCAAAACATTGTATTAATCAGACTTAGATCAGTGATGTGCTATACCTGCTCATTGTGCTTTAACAATGCATAAGCAGTTTATCGATATATATATATATATTAGATTATTGTTTTATTGCTCTCGATGAAAATTATTGTGATGATTATTGATATAAGGTATTTTTCTGGATTATCACACTGAAATTACTAAATGTCAATAACACTTGTTGCATGAATGTCCACCAACATACATAGAGCGCATGGTTTGAGACAGGATAGTCTACTCTGTCAATCTTGTCACACAGTTTTTCTGCTTAACAAATTCCCTCCCCAGTTGATCTGAAGAAAAGACAAAAGAGCTTACAGTTTACTCACTGTGGATTAGCGCAAAGATAATGTTCCTATTGTTTTCCCTTTTTGTTTCACTGCTGAGTGAATGTTTTGGTAAAAACGCATGGTAATTATCTAAATCCCACCCAGCCCCTTTGTACTTTCACGATTAAATCACTAGATGGCTCTGTCTTCCTTATCTGGGCCACATTTAGAGCTGTTGGATTTTAGGGGCAGGTGATCTAACTACAGTGACAGGTATGCTGATGCTGCTTCTGGCCCTATTCAGCAGGATTTCCAAACCACCTCCCAGTCGGTGCTGGGTTTGCTCAAAAGATCCACACAGAACAGACCTACGCATTTCTAAAGTGTGATGAATGTCACAGAAATCATATTTTCCTCTCACACTGTATCGGTTAAATATCCTGTATTATGCATAGTGTAGTAATTGGGGTACTTAACGTTTCATTGGTGCAAACAAACTGATCCGTTATGTCTGGAGAGGTTCACATAAGCTTCAGTTGTGTTGGAGTTGGAATCTAGGATAACGTTTAGGGTTCATGACACTAAGTGATTCTGACGATCTTACAACATAGTGAGATTTTAATATTGGATGAACTGCTCCTTTATGCCAAATATAAAGGAACATGCTTGCACAGTGAGCATATGTGACATTTGTGCTTTTGTAAGATATTCAACCAATTTAGAGACTTAAGTACAGGAGTAATATGATCTCTGCTTCTGGTCAGCACTTAGGCTGCAGGTTGTGTGTTTACGTAAAAAACAGGGGATGAAGTTGTCACAACACAAACACAAACACACACACGTCTCTCTATAGAGATCACAACTAAAGGCCTAACCCTAACCTGTCCGCCCTGCTGACCTGGTGTCTTTTTAACTTTTCCCAAAATGAAAGGAATTTTAACCATATAGGCTTGGTTTTGATAAGGGACCTATAAAATGTTTTTCTAACATACCTACCCACATGTGGCCGTGCCCCTCTGGGTGCTCGTTCTGATCTTAATCTAAACCTGAACCTATTCCTTACCCTAAAACCAAGTGTTTACTCTCTAACAGCCCTTTGACTTTGTGAGGACCAGCCAAAATGTCCTCACAATTATAGTACTGAACCATGGTTTGTGTATATTGTTGTTTATTTAAGTTTGCCATGAATATTGTTTCTTAATGAGGAGGTTCAACTTTCTTGAGCTCTTAAAGTAAAGGTGATCTCATAATGCCATTTAACTGTGTGTGTGTTTGTGTGACTAATGACACCCGAAGTTTCAGTGCGGTAAATGTAAAAAAAAGCTTAGTTTCCTCCCAGAGGTTTCAAATGAGCTCCTGTGGTTTGTGATATAAAACCGAGCAGCCCTCACTCTGCTCATGTGCTCTTATAGAGTAGCGGCTGACCTTGACCGTTTTATAGCTCCTTGTAATGCCAAAAAAACAGATCCTGTGCGGTACAGCAAACATGTCAGTTGAAATAAAAGACCACATCAATATGAAACACAAGGAAAATATAAAAGAAAATATCGAACCACGTTAATGATGAAAATTGTATTCATGGGAAATTATTATTGCAGTTAAATACGTTGAAAAACCCTGAGTGAGATGTGGTCTGCTGTACTCTGTGCCCCCCCCAGTTTAATTATTTAAGTGTATTCTGTTGAAAACAGTCACTTTAGTTCCCCCTTCGTGTGTCTCCTTGGTCACATGCACCCGTTGGCACTGTAACCTAAAACCTCAGGAGGCAAACACGGGCCGCCCACTCCGGCACTGCAGAGCCACTCTTCGTGCACGCTCCTGCACTTGATCGACAGGACGCAGCTCCACTAGGTGGAGCCTGCAGATATGCAAGGACTGCAGATGCACGGGTGTGCACATGCGATCTGTGTGGGCTCTGCAGTGTTGGACCATACGCGTTCCGTGTGCTGGATGTACTTCCTGTGCACTGTTTGTTTTCATCTGCAACTTAAAATGATCTTTCACCATGTATGTATGGTGAGGCTGTCGTAGCACGGGCCTCACTGATAAAATAATCGCACCTCAGGGAAAGTTGTAAAAGTATTATTCTTGTGATCGATCGATCCTCTATCGTGGAATAAATATTTTAAAAATCACAAAAATACACACCCCATATATGAAACTGTGTCAGCATGTGAAAAGCTCCTGACTCGTTCTTATCTATATAATTAAAAACATATATAATTCAGTCAACCAATGAGAGCCGAGGTCGCTGCTTCATGTCAATCGCTATTGGCTCGCCCTCGTAAAACCCCGCCCCCAGATAGAGCATACGTCATCAGTATACATGAAGATGCGGCTCTTTCAGCTAATCAGCTCACGGTGGGCGGGTACGTTAAAGGCGGTAGTACGGTGTCTCTTTAATGTCCAGAGGAAGTGGGTCAAAAACGGCGGCTTCGTCGAGGTCCTTGTTATGTAAACCGGGGGTTTCTGGGTTTTGTAACCGGCAGAGATAGCTTGCGACAAACGGTTAAAGAAAAAATAGAGATCGAGCATTTACGTTTACTACGGTGTTTCCGTCGAAAAGACAACAAGAGAGAAGCGGAGAAATGTCCGGAAAGCCGATTGTTATCACACTGGAAATGGCCACCGGGGCCCCGAGTTCTTTCCCGGTGGTTTTGAAGAAAATAATGGAAAGTCCTCCGCCGAACATTCTGGACGGGGACGACGGTAAGAGCAGGGACACAGGCGAACAGGAAACAGGGATGTGTTGATACAAAAACAAACAAAAAAAACCCAAGGTCAACCGGATAAACAAGGCATGGAAAATGTATCCTAACAACAGTTTTAGTGCCGCTAAATGTGTTAGCAACTGGACACGGGCCTATTCCCCACTTTCACTAGCGTCACACCACGAAGCACTTATTGAAAATGTTTTGTCGATGAGGGATTTGTGAGTCTATACTTTGTAAGTTAAGTCTCAAAGTGTGTGCTCAAAGCTGATCGTGTGGCATGAGGGAGTTGACATTGCAAAGCTACACCAAGAAAAACAAAGAAGCAGATGAGCGAAAGTAACAGTGCAATAATTCAGTTGATGTATTTCTCTTAGAGCTTTTCTCACATATGTGGAGCATTAAAACTGAAGGCTGACTTGTCCATGTTTGGCTTTGACACTGGAGACAGAGCAAGACTCGTCTCAATCGATCAGAGGGTCCGGATGGTTCATAACGTACCAATAGATCAGACATGTAATTGGGCTTAATAAACCAATGTTGAAGTCAATTCTTTGACTGACAGGGAGCCAGTGCTAAGATCTCGGGACTGGAGTGATCAGATCCACTTTCTTGGTGTTAGTGGTTTCTCAGCTACAGCGTTCTAATCAATAATGATAAAAAAAAGATGACATTTTCATGTGATGAAACTGAAGAGTGGCCCTGATATTTTCAGATAACCTCAGCTAAGGTTGAGCAGACAAAATACTGAGGTGTTGTGTTGCAGATCATAGCAAGGAATTGTATTCGTTTTCTACTTATGACTGTTTTTCTAAAAGGAGTGTTGGTCAAATCTAAAAATAGCGCCTGGGTTTTACGGCCTGAGACATTCTGGGCTGTGTATGTAAAGAAAACCAAACGTGCTCTACCTCTAACCTAATGATAGTTATAGATGCTATTTAATTTACACCACCTTTCTGGGCACCCAGGAAACCCTTACAATATATCATAAATAATGAATAATTAAATATTAAATTAGCATCTGTCCTGTTGACCTCCATATGATTTGGCACTAAACTGCCCTTTGTGTACATGTCATGGCAAGCACATGTAATATTTATGCAAACCCATCCTTTGCTGTGTTTCAGATACAGACAAGGAAAAGCTGTTCCTCGGAGATAATGGGGAACTCGGGGGTGGGGGTAGCGACATGGGTCCTTCAGCCGCCTTGACCCCTGCTATCTGGGATAAGACCATTCCTTACAATGGGGAGAACTTCCACCTGGAGTACATGGACCTGGAGGAGTTCCTCATGGAGAATGGCATAGCCACCGCGCTTGACGAGGATCCTTTAAAGACCATTTCAGAGGGACTTGTCCCGAAAACTAAAGTCAAGGCCCCTGCACAGGCGAAGGTTGTCAAGCCGACAAGTGTGTCCCCAGTGTCCCTGCTGCCCATTCAGGAGTTGGACAGGTGTGAGGAGGAGGTGGTGATCTTCACCAAAGACGACACTGAGTTCACCTGTGATGTTATAGCAGGTATGTGGGGACTGTTTGGGAACTATAGGACTGCAGGTTGTCACTAATCCTCTGCTGAGAAAGTAAAGTCAAGTAAAATGTTAATGTTTTGAAGTGGAGGCGAGGGTCAATATTGACTGCATCAATGAAACAGACCTTCACCTCAGTGTGCTATGCACTAAGATTGTATACATACATTCAGTATATATGTTGCACACAACATATATACTGAATGTAATTTTGCTTGCGCATCTTTTCAAACTGTTTATGTATTACATATAAATATATGTTTGTTTGGCTGATCTGAATGAGAAACATGATCCTGGTGTGACCTCAGAATGGCCTTTTCCGGAAATTTACCCACTTGTTCCTGCATAGCAAAGATAGCAAAGTTAACTACAGGGGTTATCAGTAGACTGTACACATGACAGTGTCCCCCACCCTGCATACATCATGGAGTTAAGAATAAACAAAACTAGCTTTGGTGAAACTGGCTAATTCCTGCGGATGCTTGAGGTTTGATCAGGAGCTAACATTTAACTTCTCCATGTTCCTCCTCTGCCTGCTCAGAGGTGACCACAGACGAGGAAGGAGAGGACGAGGAAATCAAACCCGAGGAAATCGAAGTCGATATCAACTATGAGCCAGATCCCACAGATTTGGTCCTATCAAGCGTACCCGGGGGCGAACTGTTCAACCCACGCAAACACAAGTTCACCGAAGACGAGCTCAAGCCACAACCTATGATCAAAAAGGCCAAGAAGGTGTATGTGCCGGAAGAGCAGAAGGTATGTGGAGGGAAGCAAGGGTAGCCACTTAAAAACAAAACAGTACTTGTGTAACAGATTGTTGTCATTTTGTGTGTGTGGATTGTTTTAAGGAAAATAAACCAATAAGAAAGTCAAACTTAAGCATAAAACAGGACTATTTGAGGTTGTGATCTCTCATTTTTAAAACAATTGAAGAAAATAACCTATTTTGAAGATTGAAGTAGTGAATTAGTAAAACTTCAGGTATGATATTGATTTCCAGTTTATCTGACACCATGATGCAACAAAGAAGGGCTCCCACATCTTACAGTCTGATGATCATGTTCACAGTACCTGAAAGTGTCTTATCAGACTACATTGTGATGAGTAAATAGGATTATCTTCCATGGTCATTTGGTTTATTAGTTGGCTCTTCCACCAGATAACGCTGCTTTCGTTTGCATGCACAAAGGTGTTTGGCTGTCAGCCATATATCAAATTTAGCCAGGGTTAGATTTGGGCTCATGCACTGAGAAAATGACCCATGATGCTCTTAAACCAAGTGACCTCTGTAACTTCAGTTTGAGAAAGTTAGACAGGGTATGGTATTGTGTTTCACTGATTCAATCTTGTCTTTGTTGTTTTCTTTGGTCTCCACCCCTTTAGGATGACAGGTATTGGAATAGGAGGAAGAAGAACAACGTGGCGGCCAAGCGCTCACGTGATGCCCGCAGGCTAAAGGAGAACCAGATCACTGTCCGGGCGGCTTTCCTGGAGCGAGAGAACTCAGTGCTGCGGACGGAGGTGGGAGAGTTGCGGAAGGATTGTGGCCGCTTCAAGAACCTTGTGGGACGCTATGAAGCCAAATATGGAACAATGTAAGCGGAAAGAGAACCCATTTACCATCCATAAAGCAAACACCATAGCATTAGTCACTTATTTATTTTTTTCAGGTTAGAAACTTTGTTGAGTCTTGATTGTCAGACGTGTTGACGGAACAATCTACTACGCATTAAATTAAGCTGTTTGGCTGTTATTTGTTAGAGCAGAGGAGATGGGGGTAGGGGCAACAGTGATGTTGGTTATATCTGCCTTGGCCATTGCTTCAAATAAACAAGTCACCTGACATGACCATGACCCTCCTCCTTGCTTGAGTCTGTAGCTACACAGGCGTTAGGGTAGATGTTATAAAAAAGGACATTTTATATGCTTGTCCTGAAATAGAGCTGAGTTGTAATGTGTGTGTAGATTTACCATAGACCGTATATAAAGATGGACGACATGTCTCCACTTCCTCCAAACTATCCATAAAAAGAAGCCAAAATATCCAGGATATCAACAATGCCATCTTGTTCACTTTGAGATGGAGTCTGTGCTGTAGTGATCGGGCTGACGGAACTGTGCTCGACCAATTTGGGGTCACTCTCAGCCGTTCACTTCGTCTTTGTAGCATCATGTTATTATTTCCAACCATACTTAAAAGTAAAATTAGCACATGGACTCATATCGTTGTTATATGAAATACCGTCAATGACAGAAACCATCAGAAATTGATTTAACCATTAGCGTACTTTCTTTTTTATCGCGTAGTCCGGGTCCCATCCACTAACATGGAGGAGCTGGGATTTATGGTCTATGCTGCAGCAGGGGGCCATCGAGGTGCTTTGGCTTCAGTTTTGGGTAGCAGTCGTGTCTGTTTTTTATGTACAGTTCTATAGGAGTTACCGTTGCATCATCACATCAATGTGCATTAAAGCTAGGGTTGATAATACTGGACAAAGCTCTGATACAATCGATCAAAGCACAACGTGACTTTTGTTTTACAAAAACTTGATATATTGATGGCTATATGGATTTTAACCAATTTAGATTAAAAAGTTTGTCCACAGCAACTTTAACCCTACCACAGCAGGGTCATGATTGAATAAAGTGTGGTATTAGTGCATGTTCAGTTCAGCCAAGTTCAGCCCATTAACTGCTTCTTGTATCTCACTCTGCCCCTCTACTTAAAAGATATTCTTTCTCTTCCAATAATCCTTAAATCATCGTCATTGATGGACTCATTCACTAACAGCAGTGTAATGCATGAGATTTAACCAGGCACCACAAACTAAACCCTGTGATATTTTTTATAACGTTCCTTCTGCATAACGTTGACCTCTCTCCCTCCTCCTCCTCCCTCAGTCATTCATCCTTCTTCTCTTCTCTTTCAAGTGAGGCGTCAGATGACCAGTAGACAACCCCTGATTTATGTGTCTTACAAATTAATAAATCAACCAACTGGGATCGATTTGCGAGAACACACGAATCGATCAGATGAGGACGAAGATGAGGAAGACGTGTGAGAGCATGATTGTTGTCATCATGTAGATGCAATAGCATGTAACGACCTGATAACAGTTTTTTTCTTTTTAATGACTTTTACCATCCATGTGAGTGAGATGAGTGTGGGGATATTCAAGTGCTTCTTCAGTGCACTTGAGTTGTGTACTTTCATCATGTTTTGTATGCCTTTGGCCAAAAGAGATCATCTGTGATGTTTTTATTTTGGAGAAACTGTTCACATAGATTCTGCAGATGAGATGGTAAATATTAATGTAGCAGTTGCAATAGTTTAGACTCAATTCTTAGTCAGATTTATGATATTCTTCAAATAAACTGATTTTTACAAGCTTCTTTTGTGATTTTATGATTTCTGCTTTTTTTGTAAATTTTCTTTGCATTTTTTCAGACTTTATGGAACACTCTGCTTTTCTTTGCTGACAGAAACATTTGCCTGTATCTTAAGCTGTTTCTAGGGGGAATTTCTGTGACGTGGCTTAAAGAACCACACATGGTCACTTCTCTACGTAAACATGGTAGTCCTTAACCAGCAGAACAGAGCTGTACCCCAACACTTTGTCCTCCCTCCTCCCTCCTACCGTTTTAGTTTACTGTACATCTCACTGTCACTCTCGTGCTGTGTCCATCACAGATTAAGACGCCTGCCCGGCTCTCTGCAGGTCGTCACGTTGAATCGTCCAGTTGTGTCAGACATTCTTCAGAAGTGTTGCGTATAGAATCCGATGTTGCATGTACTGTAAATACTTGGAGCTGAATATTATTCCACAGAAACACATTTAACTGAGTTACCAGCCAACCTCTTTAGAATTTCTCTGACTTGTAAGCCGACAGTGTCTGTTACCACTTAAGTTTATTGTCTGTTTTCACTTTTTGGACCAACCAGGAAGTCTCAGTGAGCTAACTGTAATGTAATCTTGGTGTCTTTTTATATCTGAAGCCTTTTAGATTCAGTCTGCCAGTTTACAGAGAAAACACTGTTCAACATCACATCTGATTATTCACTGTCCAATTCTGACAAAGGGAAAGTAGAGAATCTTGTGTGGCCCTGCTTCCACCCACAGACAATGTCACCACATAAATATACATTTTTTATGCTTATTTCTCTTTTTCTGTAAGGGTTTTCCATGTCTCATTACAACCAGTACTTAATACAGAGTCATCCGTTATGTGCCTCTTCTCAGTGGAGTAAAAATCAGGATTGCCACATTCATTTTCAATGATTGAGGAAATAATTTTACTCCCATCCTTATTGATTTCAGTCAATAACAATTCAATCACATTTATATTTTAATGGTGAACTTCCTATTCTGTTTTAATAGTTTTTTTTTATGGGTTTTGGAGATTGTATCTGCCCTCTACCTGAAACAGGTAAATTTGTTAACGTTGACCGGTTCTTTTCAATCCTCCTGGTTCTGTCTTTGTAAAGAAATGACTCTGCATTTTGACTGTGGCTACCTTTGTCCTGTATATACAGTTACTATAAATAAAGACTTTAACATGTCAAGTTCTTTTTTGTGGACAAGTTTTGTTATATTCTAGCTACAAGCAATTAATCCTATTCCTTCACCATCCAATGAATGAGTATAGATAATCATCTGACAGGGTTAATATCAGAAAACTACAATGACCCATTTACACATTTTAAACGTTTGTGAGACTGAAACCGAAGCACAAATCTAAAAACTTTGATCCAAAGCATCATGTTTGGAATACATCTTAACTAGTTAAAAGATGCTGCGCAGGCCTCTTTAGAGATTCATCTGTTAAACCCCAATCATCTAAAGTCACATAATTATTTATCCAAACAAGTCACATTCAGGTTTCAGTCCAACTGTGCTGCTGCAGTGAAAAGACATAGGGAAAGTTGTGAAACACTGCCACCTGTTGGAAGAAGCCGAGGAAGCTCTTCAATAGAGAAACTGGGTTGAAGGTGATATAGCTCATTATCTGTAAACGGACAGTTCACCTGTATTCAAAATGGAGAGCAATTTTTGGTAAGACATTTTTACTGAGTAAACTTCTGCCAATGAAGATCATATTTATGATCAAAGTCTAGAGGACATGAATTCATTGAAGTTGTAGCTTGTGCCCTTTGGTGGACAGTTTATTCCAAGCTTAAGAAATAACATGGATGTCAATTGATTTGTGTTTTAATGTCAGTGGGTAATAGAACATTGACCAACCCGTGCCTATGTCTAGTTCAAAGATTATTCATATAGAGCACTGAGTGAACAACCAACTCTTAATAAGAAAAGCATTAACAGTGAAATAAAGGCAGAAATATAAAACTGAATTTTATTGACAAGTCAAAAATGTTTCTTGAGGTTTCAAAGAAAGTCTGCAAAAGCTGAAAAACTAAAACAGGGACAGTGCTGCAGCATCTTCACCTCTTCTTGAAGCCGTACTTCTTCCTTTCATAAAACAGATCTGTTTTAGAGCTGCCCAAGTTTACAATCTTCGGACATCCATCTCGCTGTGCGGACAAGGGAAAGAGAGTAAAAAAGAAAATTCATCTTATAGAAGCCACATTAAGTGTACATTTTTCTCAGTATAACCAATAAAACAAAATCTCACATTCCAATTTCTCAAACAGATTATTTTCTCTTCAGCCACTCTACTCACATCTTTCTCCTGGATGGTGCACTCTTTACAGTAGTAGGCATCAGACACACCCGGCCCACCACAGATGACACAGCGTCCCTGGTAGGAGCCGTAATTACACTCGTCACAGATGCGCACTAGGGTGCACGGTCTCACATAGGAATCACAGATGACGCACTTTCCATCACCTGAGAGGACGAAACATAAACCAAGTGAAAAGTGATGAATAAAAATGTTTTATTATGACAATGATAAAATGTAATATTAAGACTGGGATCATTTAGTGACAATTTCTTTTTTGCAGCCAAAATTCAATTTTTCTCAGATCCAAATCAAAGGAGAGTTTTGAGGGGGGGACCGGTTTGCCATGGTCTTATCTCCTTTGATATAGGTCACAGACTAATGGTTCTCATATTAAAATCGTTTCCAGACTTATCTTGACAGTATCTTACACCCATTATAACAAACAGCAGCATTATGAGTGGTTATAACAGACAAAGTTGAATTGCAAAAGAACCCTTTACCTAAAAGTCGGTATCTGAAGTCATTAGACCTCCAGAAAGTTTAGTTTTGGGTTTCTGGGTCATTGCTGTGATATCATCACTTATCTGAGAAGGCATTGCATTACTAATTCCTTGCAATATTGTTGAACAGCAGTTAGTGATCAGTGTATAAGGTGAGGAGGCACTAACAACACGAGTTAAGGCATATGAAAACGTTTACTTTGAAAATAGAGGAAAGCATAATACGGTTAAAATGATTGTGTTGTAATCACTTACATTTCTCGCAGAGTCTCCCGATAGCTGAGGAAAGGAAACAATGCAGTTAGTCAGTGCGGGGATTCGCGTCCTTATAATCTTTCCACACTCGAGTAAAAACAGCCACTTCTCCCTCCGCTAATAATAAAACTCCTTATCAAATACAATGAAGTAAAACTACAACTATCTCTTCTCTAAGCGACAAATAGCGGTCGATATTTACAGGCTAGCACCATAGGCTAATGTACTTTCAATGGAATACATGCTGGGGCTGTTAGCATGTTAGCTAACGTTGTTTAAATGCACGGCAACACAGCGATAAAGTACTTCGGGGAACTGGAAAAACAAAGATGTCAGATGATATTTAAGACTGAAGCGGTTCACACATACCAACACCGGCCTGTTTTCTGCAGAAGATCAGATCTGGATGATGTTTAGCCATTTTTTAGCCAACGCAAGGAAAGCGCCGCTGCTGCTTCTTCTTCTACGTTTACCTTCGACCTGTAAACTAGTTGGAGGAAATGGATCAGCGCCACCTATCGTATCCAAGCAGACAGAGCAGACACACGTATTTACGAATATATTTTCTTTAAATCCTTTTTTTAAATATTTCGCCTGAATGTTATTATAAGGGTTTAATTTTTTTGCTAACAACTGTGACGATGCTAGATTAAATATTTAGTTTTATCTATTTAAAAAAAAAGTAGCCGTAGAATACAAATCACTCCCATCCTGTCAGCTCTATAGAAATCAAACACACGTACAAAATCATTTCGCGTCCATAAGCCTGAAGATTTACAAATTTTTAAGAGTCTAAAAGACATAATAGCAATATAAGGGATTTTAAGTTTAAATGGGTTTTGTGATACAATTTGAATGAGATTTAAAATGTAGAAAAATATTTTGTCCCTGAAGGACCTGCGAGGCCGCGACTTAAAGCGGCGTGACGTCACTGGCGACCGTCACATCTTTGTCAGTGAACAAAATGGCAACTTACTGTCTGACCGTCTCCAGGCTTCAGGTAAGAGACTCATTCTGTGATATTTACCGCCCAGTTAACGTTGTCACCTGCTTCTTTACATCACGTTATTGTACAGTAATGTGTTTGTGGCCCGGCCGGAGGACTGTGGGGGTTAGACACTGAACTAAAGCGGTGGAGCGGTCACCGGCTAACGGAGCAGGTCATCGTGTCCCGGCGTATCGCGGAGTATCAACTGCGCAACAACTCGTCTGTCACCGTCCAAAACAACCACTGCTGAGGTCTCCTTCAACAAGGAGATGTTATATATGTCCACGGCGTGTAAATGAACCAGAGCCGTGTTGATTTTCCTACAGGAGTGTGGTGTTTAACAGCAAGGTTAACCACAAGGTTAGGGCGGCCAGCAGCCTCACAGGACGAGCTGTGTCCAACACGCAGACACTATTTACGTTAAATCACCACAATCAACACAGCGAACACTGTCTTAAAGCTTTATTTTAGGAGGAGGCTGGCTCGAAAGAAATATAATTTGTTCTCCATTCTGCTTGTGAGGAGAGGCTGAGTGTCCTCAAGCAGTGAGAGGTTAAAACGATGATCATTTTATAAACCATAGCTGAGCATCAGCTGTTAACACGTTTAATATCTAAAGCCAGTGAGCTCTGATTTTCTTCTATTGGAGGTCACGGTGGTTTTCATGTCAGGCGTGGTGACGGAGAAGAGGCAGAACAACCTCCTCTAATATCTTGAAACTAAATCTTAATATGAAAAAAAAAGTCACACTCTTAACTCTCATCGTTAAGTGCAGTTGAGGAGCCAGGAAATATTCTGTAGTAGTACTGTAATATAAACCAGTTCACAGAAGGACAGCTGAAAGGTCAGGCTGGGTAATACGACAATATGGATACTTATTGCAATGTAATTGTCACCAATAGCAGGGGTTTCTGGTTCACCTGGGATGCTCTGACATTTGACACTTGAGAGTACACTGCAAATAACCTTTTCCTTTAACAGATTAAGTTAAAGTTTTAAGTTTTTTTTATTAATTCCAAGCTGCCTGCTCTTAAGTTTAAAACAAACAAACAAATCAATGCAAACATTAGCAAGTCTCTTTGTGAATGATGAACAATCCATTGTCATATACAGATATGCTCTGTATATAGGGGGATCGTAAAAAGTGCTGATGTCACAGGAGTGTTTCTCTGGTTATGTCCACAGCTCTGTGTTTATGCTCATGCTTGTTTATTTTTGTTGTCGCTGTCCCTAGTTGGCCCTGGGCCACGGTGCACGACGCCTGCATGTGGCAGCTGCTTATAGAGCCAAGGCCAATGTGTCTATGAGCCGGTTTGAGCCCACTTCATTCGTCAACTACGAGAAGCTCCAGTCTAACATCGACATTGTTCGAAAAAGGTTAGTGTATTCCTCCTAATGGATTTTTTTTAACAAGTGGGCTTTGTGTTTCTGTTCAAGGACGCAGACTCGTATTACCTTGTCCTCTAATGCTCCCCTGTCTGTGTGCATGCCTGAACTCTAATGTTTGTTTGACTTTTACCACACTTTTTTTTTATCGTAGCTGTAGCCTGTGCCTTAGTGTGTCAGCCTCACACTGCTCGATTCATTGTAAAGCCATTTAAATGGTAGTTGTTTGGGGTGTGTGCATGCAGACGGAGAGGTGGTACTGTGTTGGCTCTGCAGATATATCCTTTATGCCTTTTCTTCCCTGAGATTACAGCTGAAGTTTAGACTGGTATAAACTTGTAATTACAGAAAAACACGAGGAAGAGATCAGGGGTGAAACAGAGGCAGAAATAATCATTTCATTGCGGTGTAAGATGAAAACAGTGGAAACTCTAACTGTTAAATTTGGATCAAATAGCTCTTATAACTCTAATCTTCTCATGACTGATTTGTTAATATTTATTTTGATATATAAATATGCCAGAATGTTATATCTGCCTAACAGCACAACTGTTTTTACACAAATTTGTTTCCTATCTTCATCTCTTGATGTTTTTTTTCCACAGTTTCTTTATTCCTATATTCTCATTTGCTCACCTTCTCCCCCTCTTAAATGTTACCTCGTCCTGTTATTAATTATATTTTGTCTTTTATGTTCCAGACTCAATCGGCCACTCACGTTGTCAGAGAAGATTGTTTATGGCCACCTCGATGACCCCCACAACCAGGATATCGACCGCGGTCGCACTTACCTGCGGCTGCGCCCCGACCGTGTGGCCATGCAGGACGCCACGGCCCAGATGGCGATGCTCCAGTTCATCAGCAGTGGTCTGCCAAAAGTGGCCGTGCCCTCCACCATCCACTGTGATCACTTGATAGAGGCCCAGACCGGAGGGGAGGTGGATCTGGCCAAGGCAAAGGTGAGGGGTTCTGTTTGGTCATGGTAATTGTTTTTATGTTGTAATGATTTATTCTTGTTAACTGAGCAACCATCATCATCCTAGGAAGTCAACTCTGAGGTGTACAACTTCCTGTCGAGTGCTGGGGCCAAGTATGGAGTTGGCTTCTGGAAACCAGGCTCTGGAATCATCCATCAGGTCTTAATACTTAAAGTTTAAATGCAATTTTCGTCTGAATGAGGTCAAATTTATAACTCCTATAATTACCTGGAATTATTCTAACAATCATTGTATAAATATTCAAACAGATCATCTTGGAAAACTACGCCTATCCAGGAGTGCTGCTTATCGGCACAGATTCCCACACACCAAACGGCGGTGGACTTGGTTCCATCTGCATTGGAGTCGGAGGAGCTGATGCTGTGGATGTAATGGCCGGGATTCCATGGGAGCTCAAGTGCCCCAATGTGAGCAGAATACAGCATTTAGTAACACTGTTCAGTAACCAGAGCAGTTCTTTAGCTTTCTTTCCATTTCTGGCCTTCTTACCTACAATTAACTGTTCGATATCTTCCTCTAAGGTCATTGGAGTGAAGCTGACAGGATCACTCTCAGGCTGGACGTCCCCCAAGGATGTCATCTTGAAGGTGGCCGGCATCCTGACAGTGAAGGGAGGCACTGGAGCTATCGTCGAATATCACGGACCAGGAGTCGACTCCATTTCCTGCACTGGTAAATGAAAACGTCTGACTTCATTACCCTGAGCTCTGCTTCTTAGCTGGTAGTTCTCTTATGAATGAATCTGTTAGGAAAAACATTTAACTGTTGGGTATCAGAGCCGATATGTGGAGAGAATATAGACTGACAGATCTTTTGTGTGCAGGAATGGCCACCATTTGCAACATGGGAGCAGAAATTGGAGCCACAACCTCAGTATTCCCCTACAACCACCGCATGAAGACCTACTTGGAGAAGACTGGACGTGGAGGTATGTTCTCAATTTACATATCAGTGAAATCAATTTCAGAAAGGCCTGCAAATCAATCATTTTGCTCCTGATTAAAAATAATTGGAGCATAATGCAGTTTACCAGGAAAAGTTTGGCTCAGTTGAGAACTAAAAAGATGAGTCATTTAAAGAAAGTGCAGAAATAGAAAATCTGAAAGATTAGTGTGTAATAATACTCAACAATGTATGTGTATATTTGTACCATGTTTTGGAAGGCTAGCTTGTTATACATGTAGTTTTGGTCTCTGTGTGTCTTGACTTTTATCTCTGTGCTCTTGCTGCTTCTCAGATATCGCTGCATTGTCTGATGAATACGCAGACTTGTTGGTACCAGACGAAGGTTGCCATTACGATCAGCTCATCGAGCTCAATCTGGATGAGGTCTGTTCTTTCTCTCTTTCCTCCTTTTTTTTAAAGATTATCTTCTGTCATTTTTGCCCTTCATTGGACATTTCAAAGTAGAGAATAACAGGAAGTGCATTGAGGGGGTGACATGAAACAAAGGTCTCTGGCCAGGGATCATCTAACACTACTTAGGTGTTTTAAGAGGTGAAACCAGGATGGAAACTTTCCAGAGAAAATTTGCAGTTTGATATGTATTAGAATAGATAATGTTTTAATTACTGACTGCAAACCAAACATTACCAAAACAAAATTTCTCATCTTTTCTTAGATCTATAAAACATCCAGAACGAGACCTTTGTAATACTCATCTTAGCTCTTTAATAACTGGATTTCTATTCGTACAGACATTGATGTTAATACAACTTCACTGGTTGGCAGAGGCATACAACAGTGAGAATAAATGTGTTCCTCCGTTTTTTTTTCATTTTTTAGCTGAAGCCCCACATCAACGGACCTTTCACCCCGGATCTGGCTCACCCAGTGTCTGAAATCGGTGCTGTAGCTGAAAAGAACGGCTGGCCACTGGAGGTCAAAGTTGGTAAGAACTGACAAGGGAGGGATACACTGTTCAACTTCATTTATACTCCTGCTATCCATTAAGTTAGCAACCAAAAGTAAAATGTTTTCTTTCTGTGTTACGTCTTTAATTCTCTTTTTGATCTTTAAATTTGTAGGTCTGATCGGCAGCTGTACCAACTCCAGCTATGAGGACATGGGCCGCGCTGCTTCTGTTGCCAAGCAGGCTTTGGATAAAGGCCTGATCTGCAAAGCTCAGTTCACAGTCACCCCCGGCTCCGAGCAGATCCGTGCCACCATCGAGAGAGACGGATATGTGAGTGCAAGCAGACCAGAAGCAGAAAGCTGTACCTCCTCCATAGTGATTTAAACAACGTTCAAGTGATATATGTTTGAATAAATTAATGTTTTTTTTCTTCCTGCAGTCCAAGGTCCTTAGAGATGTTGGTGGTGTGGTCCTAGCTAACGCATGTGGGCCCTGCATTGGACAATGGGACAGGTAAGAGGCCACTACATTGTCGGTTTAGGGGCCATGATAAACAGTTTTGAAAATAGACGGTAGACATAAATGTTAACATATAACGTGTGCTTGTGTTTAGGCGTGATGTGAAAAAGGGAGAGAAGAACACGATCGTCACCTCGTTCAACAGAAACTTCACTGCCAGGAACGATGCCAACCCTGCAACACACGCCTTTGTTACCTCCCCTGAGGTAAAATTACCCACACTACTAGATATTTCACACTTCCTAGCTGTAAGCACATTACTTTTTGAAGCTCAATGTCCTTTATTGCCTTTTTTTTCTCAGATCGTCACTGCCATGGCCATTGCTGGCACATTAAACTTCAACCCAGAGACAGACTTCCTTACAACCCCCAGCGGTGAGAAGTTCATGTTTGACCCCCCCAACGGAGATGAACTCCCATCCAAGGACTTTGACCCAGGCCAGGACACCTACCAGCACCCACCTCCTGATGGCAGCAGCGTCAAAGTAGATGTCAGCCCTCAGAGCAACCGGCTCCAGCTGCTGGAGCCCTTCGACAGATGGAGCGGCCGCGACCTGGTGGACCTGCAGGTCCTCATTAAGGTCAGGGCTTTGAAAATGATGTCAATGGGTCTTTACCTGAACGTTTCCTTTTGCTGCTGCAGGGAGAATTGACAAGTTACAAGTTTTCTCTGCACCATCTTTGCAGGTGAAGGGAAAGTGCACCACAGATCACATCAGCGCTGCCGGACCTTGGCTGAAGTTCCGCGGTCACCTGGACAACATCTCCAACAACATGCTGATCGGTGCAGTCAACAGCGAGAACGATGCCATCAACAAGATTAAAAACCACCTGACAGGAGATTATGGCGGCGTCCCTGATGTTGCCCGTCACTACAAGGTGAGGATCACAGAGGGGAACGATTCTGGCTGCCATTAACTTCCTCAGGTCTTCTGTTGTGGTTTTATATTGGAATTCACAGACTTGGAAATGGGCCTCCATTGAACATTTACCCATTAAGAAAAAAGGCCCCCTCTAACAATGCTAAAACTTAAGCATTGTTTGAAAACAAGATTTTAAAACCCAAAGCTTGTCTGGAAATAGTTTAAGTTTACTAAAACCTACTTCTGACCCTCTTTCCTTCCTGCTGTGCTCAGGCCAACTCTTTGTCGTGGGTCGTGGTCGGAGATGACAACTACGGCGAGGGCTCCAGCAGGGAGCATGCAGCCCTGGAGCCCAGGCATCTGGGAGGCAGAGCCATCATCGTCAAGAGCTTTGCCAGAATTCACGGTACTGAGCTCCAGTAGAAACTGGGTGTTCTTTGATTTGGCGATGTCCAGCAAGTAGAACTATTTTACTTGAGTTTCCCACACAAAGAAATCTTACCCTATTCAGTCTCTCACTTAACAAACATTTCTCCTCGGTTCCTAGAAACTAACCTGAAGAAGCAGGGAGTTCTCCCATTGACCTTCAGCGACCCATCAGACTATGACAAGATCCGCCCTGACGACAAGCTCAGCATCACGGGACTTGAAACTTTCACTCCAGGAACGGTAAGAGCACAAAAAACTGTCCTCCTAATTATTTTTTGACAACTGAACTTAAAACGTCTGTAATGAAAACGTCCTATCATCCTCCCAGCCTCTGACCGCACTATTGAAGCACAGCGACGGCAGCCAGGAGACCATTCAGCTCAACCACACCTTTAACGAGGGCCAGATCGAATGGTTCCAGGCAGGCTCCGCCCTGAACAGGATGAAGGAGCTGATGCACTGAGGAAGAGGAGCAAGGAGAGACAGCGTGAAGGAGGATGAGGATTATCAGGGGGAGAACGGGGTGGTGAGGTAGAATAACTTTGACGAGCACTCCATCATCTGCATTAGCACGCAGTTTGGACTGAAGTAATGTGTCTGTATACCTTGGAAATGTTAGTAAATTACTTCAGACTAACTGTCAAGCTGATCTCGATCATGGACCATGGCGACGTTTCAGAGCCAAACAGTGATAACTGACTAGAGAGACACACACACACACACACACAAACACACACACTCTGACACAAAGCTTTCACCCACCGCCATGTGTTTTTGCAGCTGTTCAAGCAGGTCAGTTGAGCATAGAAGCCACTTCACTCTGCAGCTGGAGGATGGCAGTCAGTCACCTTGTTGTGTTAGAATTGCGTTGCACACTGCATGGAACTAATCAGCTTAAGCCAACCATTGTCATTCAATCTGCTCCTGTATTATTTACAGTTCTCACGGAGATAGGAGAACACTGCGATTTCTTTTGCGTCTGGGTCTGGTTATTGTTTTGTGAACTTGTACTTGCAGTGATCTTGTGGTTTCAAGAATTTATGTTTGCGCAATTCACTCATCCATGCAAATACTTCTTGGTTAGCATGCCACCTAATGGTCATGTGGAGGAACTGTTGTGTCCTCAAGCTAATTCAATCTAAATCAAAGTGCACCTAATGATTGCAGTCTCTACTGCTTTGGAAATGCATTCTGGGAAAAGGTAGGAAGTCGCACCAAAGCAACAGGCAGTTTGATTTAACATCTGAATTAAGGTGAAGGAGCATAACTAATGGGACGTATTGATCACAGATTGATTAGTGTCTAATAGTGTGACTGTGTTCAGTGTTACATTAATGCTTTAATCCACCACAGGGCATATTGTCATTATAACAGAGAGGAAATATAGGCATTTCCTCATATACAAAAGTACTTTTACGGTTTAATACTATGTAAGAATTAAACATTAACATTAAATATTTACCCGCTTCTTCCCAAACACCATCCTTGTCCCCCCCCCCGATCAATCCTCAAACCTCTTTACAAGGTCAAACACAACATATGTTTTATTTCCTACCATTGTTTATATATTTAAACTTTTTCTCCTGCAGAAAAGTCCAGGTCTTGCATGAATATTCATAAATGTTTTTTGTTTTTCTTGGAAAAATGAACGAACAGCATATGAATTTTGCAATAGTGGATGAGATACTGACCACTGATGTTATACAGTAAATCCATTGTTTGATCTAAGGGATCCAGGTTACTGTGTTAGACGGTTGGATGTGGTTGAAACCTCGACATGGGAGGTTGTTGCATCTGATGGTCTATACTTCTTCAGTCCCTGCAAACAAAATGTCAAGTGAATCCAATGAAGGTTCACTTCATCCTCATTCTTCCCTCCCTCTCTGTGTAAAGTTTCAGCCTCCATGTACATTTACTTGTTGGTTTGTTTTTCCTTCCCTGATTATCTTTTCTGTGATACAGAAATGCCAATGGGTTGTAAAATAAAGTCACAGAACTCATTTATTTACATTGGCTCCAGTAATGTGAATAAAAACCTCTTTAAGTTTGAGTTACTGGTATTTGTAGAGCTATGCAATGTAAATTTGACTGTGAAATGTTCATGACCATTATAAAGACTTCACACATATATATAGAATATTACACAGTCACATTTAAGAATCCAGTTTTTCTCATCACCACAAATGTAAATATGCGAGTATGTGACAGATGCTCAGATGTCTCTGCACAACAGCGTTCACACATCCAAGAGGGAAAAAACTGAATAAATAAGGTCTCCACAGAAAGGAAGCTCCTGACATATTGTGATTTCTGATGTCTACACAAAGTGGAGTTGAAATAACAGTTTGATGTGGCTTGGTCAGGGTTTGATTAGTTACGGATATACTGTAGTGCACAATGTGATTTAATAATGTACTCACAGGAGAAATCTCTAAAAAGAGAATTACGTGAAAGAGCAGAGGCCTGTAAACAGAAAAGCGTCACACAACTGACAAAGCAAGTGTGAGTGAAACCAGCAGTGAGGAGCATGTGACAACAATAAGAACACCATACAATACCATAGCAAATTAAAAGGAGCATTAAACCTTATCTAAATAAATATATTTGGATCTTATTAATGTAAAAGAAAATATACAAACATTTAAGTGAAATATGCCCCCATGGTTCGTTTTAAATTCACTTTATAGGTAATAGGATAAATGTTAGTAGTATACACTTTTTGGTAGAATTTAGCAAATTAAAAAACATTTAAATATAGAATAACAAACCTGTACAATGACATAACATTGCACTCATCCCACAATCATGTCAATTATGAAAAATAGAATAATGTTCTTGTTCCGGCAATTTTTTATAGATTTCATAGCCCACTATAGATTTGATCACATATTAAGTGACTAACAGGTTTTCATTTTACAGTGCTGCGTTCTCTGAACCCCAGTCCTCCACTGACTTCTATAAAGCACTGTTTGCAATGTTCATTAAATTAATGTTGAATATATCACATGTCCATATTCAACCAATTTCAAAAACAATGCACTTCTCTGGGCGAACACACATGCCAAGTGTGAAGTCGTCAATATGTTTGTATTCTCCACTTCACGAGGCCTGCGTTCCACACACATACAGACAGAGATCTTGCATGCTGGTCTGGAGCAAGGAGATTCAATGTCAGGATGTCAAACGGTTCAATCAGAAAGAGTGTGATTTTTCTCTGTATCTTTGCTTGCATTCTTTCAGTATAAGACAGAGGTCTTCAACAGGGGGTCCGCGGAGGTACTGCAGGGGGATCGCAACATTTTTGGTTGAGACAATTTTTTATATTTTTTCCTTTTTTTTTATATATTTTCTGACCAATTTAACTGTCTTTAAATAGACATTAACATGCATCCAACTAGTCGAGAGGCTGACAACCTCCATACGTCCAAAGTTAGATAAGTTGTGTGCTAACCATCAGGGTCCAACATCTCACTAATGTGGGAGTAAGTGTATAGCTCAGTGTTGTATTCAAAATGTATGTTTATAAATGGCAGTGGCATGGCCACCCTGTACCTTGCCCATGTTTAAATTAAAAACATGAATATATGAACCCGTGTAATATTTGAATAGTTTAGAATTGAATGCACAATAACGGCGTAGCTATGTTTATACATGCTACTAGGCCCAGTTTAATATAAAACACAATTTTATACAATATATATAGCTGCATCTCTCCACCAGTTTGGGGGTCCTTGGCCTGAAAAACGTTGAAGACCCCTGGTATAAGATAACAGAAGAGACAGAATTTCAGGGTCATTGTGAAATTTGACAACACAAATATGAACTTTTCTTAAATAGAGAGAAATAATTTTCCTGCTTGTAAAGGAAAGACGGATATACTAGTTTTCATATCCGCGTCACTCCCAAATCCTAATTCTTAAAGGGACCACACACAATGGATGGAGAATGGACCTGCCAGTGTCAACTTCTGAGTTGTTTATTTGTTGTATTTTGAGCAGAAGGGAATAAGATACACAATACACAAAAATATATTCAAATTATTTCAAAAATAGAATCCAATGCACAGGAGATTTTAGAAAATGTAATCATGTTTCCATGGCCATAGTCATACCATTGAGAAAACATGAATGTTCAGTGCATTCCATTCCCACTCTGAGGAAGTGAGGTCATCGGGACATTGACAGGGACGGGGGTGGTTTGGAAGCACAGGTTAATGACTATATTTAGTCAGAAGTGTCTGTAACATCAGTAAGGTTTTTAACCTAACACAAAGAGTGAGACATTTCTAGGCATTTTTCACGATCAGGGTGGGGCTTTAGAGTTGGTCCCCGGGCTTGGCTGGGGCTGGAGAATATTTTTCTCCCATGTATTGTATTTTTCGATTAGAAAACGAGTGGGACATTTCTAGGCATTTTGCTATAATGTAAAGTGCCTACAAGTGTCCCATGTATTTTTTAAATGTAACACAAAGAGTGAGACATTTCTAGCAACTTTTCAGCACTCAGGGTGGGGCTTTAGAGTGGGTCCCCGGGCTTGGCTGGTGCTGGAGATTGACAATTGACCTGCCAGTGTCAACTTCTGAGCTGTTTATTTGTTGTATAATGAGCAGGAGGGAATAAGATACACAATACACAAAAGTACATTCAAATTATTTCAAAAATAGAATCCAATGCACAGGAGATTTTAGAAAATGTGAGTAAGAGAAAGTGTGAGAAAGCCAGCGCAGCAGCGATGCAGACTCCCCAAGGTCCTAGTGCCCGGTCTTTTATTGGGTTGTAATTTGAAGGGGGAGAAAACATACAAACCAGAAACGCACTCACATATGTAGCATGTTAGAGGTATAAATAACTTGTCCATGTGTAAAACAATAGTTTAATAGTTTAAAAAAAATCCCAATAATTATTTCGGGGGGCTGAAGAACATTTTAAGGGGGCTTCAGCCCCCCTAAAACAGGCTGAAACTTAAAAAATGTCAGATATGACGCTGACATACCTGGATACATCACATGTGTGTCGTCTGTGTGCTTAAGATGTCTCTCGTGTGCTTCTGTCCAGGATTGGGACATTCCTGCTGTCTTTGGCGACCATGAAGGCCTCCAGCAGCTCATCAATGAGAAGCTCAGTCTCCTGTGCACCGTGTGTGCAATCTCCTTGAAAATTAGAAAACTACAAAGTAGGATTCTTTTAAAAAGAAATTATGAACGCAGCTCCTTCTATTTTTAATCCATCACAGAATTGAAGTTAAGTAAAATGGGTACATCAAAAAAAGTAGAATAGACTGCCATCTGTTGGTGAAGCAGTGAGCATGAGGGAGCCACTGAGCCTGGTTGATGGTTTTGTTTGAAGATCATATTTTAAATGTCACATTGGCATTTTTGACCAATATCACAAATCAAGAATTTGCCAACAGCTTCACAGTCTGTGCAGCATTCGACCCCTTCTGTTATCATACCATTGTTTCAGATAAAAAAACTTCACAGAAAAAGCCTTTAACAGCGGGTTCATTAATAACAAAGCATAGTTTCTGTCATATAACTCAGGTAAGACATAGTTTTACACATTATTCCACTTTTAAAACAATGTAACCCATAGTATATTTCACTATCTTCACATTTCGACTTGAACATGCATCATTACTTTTCTTTGATTTGAGAGGCGACTTTGACTTGTGTCAGATTTTATATTCTTTCGCTGATATATTTTTTACAAAATGTTCCTGCTGAATGAAAAAAAGCCTAAGAATGAATACAATTTCAAGACAAACTTACCTGGAAAATGAACACTTATATGTGGAAGAACTATGTGGAAGAACTAGAGAGAATAACAGAAACCATATAGCAGACAGTTGTATTATATATATATATATAAAGTTAAAGTGTATATATATATATATATATATATATATATATATATATATATATATATATATATATATATATACACTTTAACTTTATGTTTTGCACATGTCCCATCCAATAACATGGAGGAAACAGGATTTATGAGCTGTACTGCAGCCAGTCGTCCATCTTTACAGTTTATGTCTTTATAACAACTGGTAAGTGAAAGATGGAAAATAAAGACATTTTATTTTCACTGTAAAACAATTCCAATGAATATAGCACAGTAAATATTGTGTCTATGTGTGTGTGTGCGTGTGTGGGTGTGTGTGTGTGTGTTTGTGACAAATTAAATCCATATCCATGTTGTCCACTCAACTTCCTGTTGAAGCTCACCAGGCCAATTAGAAGCCAGAGAATCCATGAAGGGAACAAAGCAGCGAGTGTACTGTGGTGGAGAAGCCCTCTGTTGTTTTTAACCTCCTCCTTCTCCTCCTCCTCCTCCTCCTCTTCCTCCCTCCTCCCATCTCTGCTGCCTCCTCTTCTCTCCTCCACTCATCCACACCCGCCTCACTTCACTCCGCCGCATGTCCCCGCACCTTCCACCGCATCTGCTCATCACACCGGCCCGTGGAGCAGCTCCGGACACGCGGCTGTGAGCTGACCGGCAGAGGGGTCGTCTCTCCCGGTAAGTAATGGTCTGATCGATGGGCTTCACGTTGCCTTTAACTGTGTGTGCGTGTGTTTATGTGCGCGTGTGCGTGCGTGTGAGTGTATCGTGTTGCAGTGACAAAATGCCGGGATGCTTATCTCCGACTCGTATTCATCTTATTTGTCATCCTTATTGCATGTTTTTTGTGTCACTGTGTTGTGTTGCATGTCGTCACAGTGTGTGAGTGGAACGTGTTATTGTGTGAGCGGCCACAGTGTGAGAATGTTCTGGAAACAATGCGCTGGAGGGGCTTTTATTTTCCAATGAATTATTTAAGGCTGTGCCTGACACACACCCACACACATTGTACCAAAAGCACACTGTGATAGACTGATTTAAAAGTTTAAATATAGACCCGCAGTGTGTGTGTGTGGACACTGATTTCTGTTTCCGTTCAGGACCATAACCAGTATAAACCATAGACTGTATATATGAACACTGATCAGGACCAGTGCACCTCATGGGGATCGAACCCCGGTCCTTATGTGGAACAGCCTAACACCAGTGGTCCTGGTTAATGTTTGGAGTAAGATGTGTATTGGGTTTCATGGTCGAGGTTAGGGATATGTTTTGGTTAGACCAACATGAATGGAAGTCAGCCAATGACAAGTCCTGTGGAAGGCAGCTGTGCAATAGACTTGCTTTTAGTGTTAGAATTAGGTTCAGGTCAGGGTATTTCATTGTGATGGTTAACATTAGGGGGCCAGGGAATTAATTATGCCAATAGGGGCCCTCATAGAGATGCAAGAATGTGTGTGTGTGCACTAGTTTTTGGAACCTCCGTAGGACCTTTTCCAGCATAAACACTGACTTTGTCAGGATCGGTGGACTTAATGGGGACTGAACCCCGATCCTGATGAGGAAACCTTCATCTGAATGGGGGTTCAGTGTAGAATTTAGTGAGGACACCCACTTTCTGACCCACTTTCTGACCCACATTCAGCGGGCTGTATGAGGCTTAGTTCTAGGGATGAGGTCATAATTAAGTTTAGGTGAAGTTTTGGCCAATATTCTAGGGAATACATTTAGGTAATGATAGTCCTCACAAAGTTGTACTCATTTCTGTTACCTCTTCAGGACCATCTCCATTATAAATACTAACCTTTTCAGGATCAGTAGACCTCATGGGACCAAAACCCTGGTTTTATTTTGGTTTTATCATCTGATTAAGGTTAGGGTTAAGATGTGAATTGTGGATACGTTAAGGGTAAGGGTTAAGCATTGATTGGTTGTGATTAGGGTTAGCGATAAGATATTGTTTAGGCTCTCCACAATGAATGGAAGACTATGCAAAGTTCTAAAAAGGACTAATATAACCAATAAGTCGACCATCGTGAGCTTAGACCTTTACGGAGTGAGGACATTTTGAACAGTCCACTTTCAATGGGCTGCTAGATGGCTTGCTTTTAAAGTAGGGGTAAAATTAGGTAAGTGTTAAGGTTTGGCATTTGGTTGTGATTGTTAAGGTTAGGGTAAGTGGCTGGGGAACGCATTATGCCAAAACGTGTCCTCAGTGAAGTAGCAGTACAAGGTTGTGTATGTCTGTGTGTGTGTGTGTGTAAGAGAGAGAGGAGTTGACGTGTCTGCCATGCTGATGCGGTGGAGCACAGACAGCCACAGAGCCGCGGGTTCTTTCACAGGGAGGTGCTTTTGGCCTTTTGTCCGTCTTTTCTCTCTCTCTCTCTTTCGCTCGCCCTTCCTCCGGTCCTTTTGTTTCTTTTCTGTGTTTTCTTGTGCAGCTTCACACCCTCCTGATGCACTGCAGACTCATAAACAAGCCTGTGATTTGCAGGCCAGACTGAGGCTGATGAAATAGGAGCTCCACCAGTGAAGTTGCTGAATTATTTAGGCTACACATTTATGCCTCGTCATCCATAAGTCCCGTCAGTGCCCTCCCCTGCTGCCTCCATGAGGACAGATGTGTGTGGTGATCCTCATCAAATCAAGTTATCAGCTATTTGCACCATCTGTTCCCTAAAGAGAGATTCAAGCTGCTTCTGTGATGATGCGGTGACCTCTGAACCCTGCTACCATTTGAACAGACGTGTGGTCCACCCAAACCTAGCTACATTTCAAGTAAAACACAAACCCTCTTTTTAATTCATATGTGATGGAGAAAATTATTACATGATGTGAAGTAAATTAATTTGACCTCTTATATCTAATCAATCATTTAAAAATGTTATGGGATAAATCCGCTGCTCATGCTGTTGTATAATCCTTAAAAGTGTTAATATTTATCTAATTCTTATGGATCACTTGACTTTTATTTAGTATTTCTTCATAATGACATCCTTGTCATGCTCCCTGTTGAATGACAGGGAGCATGACAAGGATTTACTAAGAGATTTGAGCTCCTTTTCTACTGGTCAATAAACCAACTAACATGATGCTTTTGTCGGCAACGGGAACAGTTACAACCGGTATTCACACAGAAACGTGACACCCGGGTGAACGCTAATTCTTCAAGGCAGCGAGGTGAGAGAGTGCCTCGTCTGTTGCGTCCATAAGCTTTTAGAAGAAGTGCACAAATATGGAGTCAAATGAAGGTGTCAGCTTCTGTAAACGTACTTTAGGATTATGGTTAGGGTCAACCATCCCACCTGACATCGGGCAACAGAGGCAGGACACCATGACCAGCATATCACAGGGCAGACGTACAGGGAAAAACAACCATTCAGGCCCATATTCACATCTTCAAAGTCTCTCATCAACAAAACCCCTAGATAAATGTCTTTGGACTGTGAGAGGAAATTAGAGTACCAGGAGAAAACCCACGCAGGCATAGGGATAACATGCAACCTCCACACAGAAAGAGCCCAGGCCAAACTGGGATTCAAACCAATATACCAAGAACCTTCATTTTGTTGTGGTAACTATTGTGCCAACGTGCCTCAAATGAGAAAGTATGACTTGTACATAATTGCCAGTACTGCATGTGAAAGCCTCCAACCTTAAATCCTGTGGTCCACACACACACACACACACACACACACACACACACACACACACACACACACACACACACACACTTGCACACGCTGCTATATTTAGACTGACACAGAGAGCGAGGCAGAGATTGTGTTATTATAAGAAGCCCGTGGGATTCAGTCTGACACACACTCATCTCATTAGTTGGTGTCAAACATTAGGCCTCTGGACATCGATACTAAGAGTCACTGTTGAATGTGAGGTGACTGCTGATAACTGCCCCTAAATACACATCCACCCCTGTTGTGTGTCACAGTCAAACAGGTGTCAGTGTTTGACCTCTGTAGAACAACGACTTCTAACCCTTCGTACTTGTAGTAAGTGTCATGTTGAAGAGCTACATGATTAATTTGATGCATCCTGGTTAAAAGACCATAATTGGCTTGTGTCACAGCATGGATTGCTTGACATGTTTCAGAGAGCAGCTCGTTGTATGAGTACAGACGAGAAGAGCAATCTTGTAATGGGTGTGAGGCGTGTGTGAGCGGGGATTCTGATACGATAAAGTGTGATGAGCCGAGTCGATGCCCTCTGGGGCGAGGCTGTTATTTACATTATCTTGGGACTCTTTCAAAGCTGCATAGATCAGAGTCATGGCACTCAGAAGACCAAATAGCTTTGTTATTCTCAGTTTTGCACAGACACTGGGAACTGTAGTAGCCAACTGGTTTCTCCATCCAAGAGGAACCTCGCTCCAAAATACCCAATACCCCTTAGAAAGAATAATCAGATGACATTTTCAGAGCCGGTGTCTTTGTAACCTCTCGATTGTGATGTCTTTATATATTATTCTTTTAATGCTGATATGACAACTCCGATTACAAACTGTTTCAATTTGGTTGCAGTAAATGCCAAAGGTGTCGGTCTACCTTACAAGCAAAGAGTTAGAGAAACACTAAGCAACATACTACCTTAAAATAGCAGTTAGTAGTTCAGAAGTTAGTAGGTCAGATAGTTCAATGAAAATACACTCATTTACTCACCTGCCGATGGAGGGGAGGGTGAAGCATGTGAGTCCAAGAAAACCTTTAGGAGTCTCAGGAGTAAACTTTGTTGCAGCCAAATCCGATACAGTTAAAGTAACCAGAGACCTACATTTCAGGCATAATCAAACAAATGAAAAAACGCAACATTCCTGCTCATACTGCTCGTGTGGTGTCATCCAAGTGTCAGCAAGCCCTGGCATTCAAATTCAACTCAAAACAAGGTCATTTACACCATGTGTTTATCCTAAAAGTCCACTGGAAGTGGCTTAGTTAGCGGATATAGCCACATGATGGAGAACGCACCTCATAGAAAGATATCAGGACATAATTACAAATGTACGACTCCCAGAACTGTTTCAAGGTGCGATTGAGTCCTGCACATGATGAGAACATTGCTGTCTTGGAATTTAAGACTTCAATCTCACAAATGAGTTTGTATGTGTCTTAATCAACCTCTGATTTTTGACAAAACCTATATTCCCCCCCTCTCCTGCTCCTTGGTTTCAGGGTATCATCTCTCCTCTCTTTCACCATCAGGCTTGCTCTTTGAACATCATCTCTTCTCCCTTACAGACACACACTTACCATGCAGGAGGTGTAACCCGCCTCCCTCTTCTTCCTTGCGTGCCATCGGAGGAAACTCAAAACAGGAAATAAAAAAAGAGACACCACGTGTAGTGAATCAAGATGTCAGACCCTGACCCCTCTACCACAGTGGACCCCCCACTGCCACTTGCCACACCGCGCACCCCCGTGCAGCTCTCCTTCCCTTTCCTGAGGGAGGGCAGCCGGGTATGGGAGAGGGAAAGGAAACCGCCACAGCCTAGAGAGCTGCCCAGCCCACTGCCCACCAAGCGCACCCGCTCATACTCAGCGTGAGTAGGAGCACACAGGCTGATGGGCCGACACTTTTCTCTCAGTGCTACCTTCTTTTGCAATGACTTATGATGCACTGCCCGTCTCTCTTTCTCTCTGTCTCTCTCTCTGGCTGCCTATGTCTGTCTTTCTCTGCAGGACAGTGCGAGCCAAATCAGGTCCAGTATTCAAAGGGGTGTGTAAAAACTTCTCCAGGTCTCAGGGTCATGGATTCATCCATCCTTCTCATGGAGCAGAGGACATCTTTGTCCACATCTCTGAGTGAGTGACCTCACTGGGCGGGTCCTTGAGACTAATGGTGATAACTGCATTACAGGAAGTGTAGGATCCATTGCTTTCTGGAGCTTGTTCCCCATAGAGACTATTAGTCAGGATGTATGTCCTATATTGGTTTTGATGATTGATTTTAAAATCTGTCTCTAGCTACTTTACAAATAAGTTAGTGATAGAGAAATGTTTAAGAAATCTCATGAGGTTTTTCATAGCATGGTCAATAAATCACTTTTTATACCTGGGGGGGAATGCTCAGTTTTAAGGCCACGTTTAAATATTAAAAAAATACTCATTGCCCATGAATGAACTACATTGTTGAGTTTTTAATTTTTCGTCTCTAATTCTCTGACAGCATCGAAGGAGAGTACGTGCCTATGGAGGGCGACGAGGTCACATACAAGGTGTGTCCCATCCCTCCAAAGAACCAGAAGATCCAGGCTGTGGACGTGGTGCTCACCCACCTGAATCCAGGCACCAAGCACGAGACCTGGTCTGGTCAGATCATCAGCTCCTAGACCAGGGCTTTAGGCCTGCACCCATTGGACAAAGAAAGTTCTTGGAATGGAGCCGGAAGGGGATTGTATTTATGTTTAGGGTTCTGAGGTTCGGTACCAGGTGTGAGAAAGTGGGATCAGAGGTAGAACGTTATAGTATAAAGGTTAAGGTCAGAAATTAAGCTTTGAATGTACTTTTTGGAATGTCTTTCTTTGAGGGTCAGGGTTTCATCGTTTAGGTTGAGGGGTTTAAAGTTGCAGGATCTTTCATGCAACTTAACTTTGACCTCCAGAATATAATAAAACATCAGTGGTGTCTTTGACGGTATGAACATGAGATGTGTTAGAGGCCGAAATGCATTAGGACCAAATTTTATACAAATCCACCATATTGATCCTCTATGAGCACACGACTGAGGAGTTTGATGTTAAGAGGACTGGCTCAGTGGAGGTTTGAATTTTACTCCCACTTTTCCATTGTTTTCACAAATTATTTAAATTGCACTGCCAAAAGTCAGTTGTTGAACGTCTGTGTTTTGTGTTTACAACAGATGGAGACACTTTTGCAATGGCCTTATCTCTTGTGTATTTTCAGACTTGGCTTACTATGAAATGAACAGATCTGCCTTCATCTCACTGCCTTTACAGAGTCAAAATACAACTAAATGAGTATATTTACAGTCGTAAGTAAGTTGGTACACGCTCTCAGTTCTGTCCCAGCTCTACTCTTAATGTGTTTCGGCCTCAAGAGCTGTGAGCTCCACGTACAAGGAATTATCTTCCTTTTTAACATTGTAGCACTACTGTGTTTTTTGTCTCAATGGCAAATGTAGAAAACCAGTGTTATTGTAGCCAACTCCTATGATGGTCTTACTTTTCGGTGGGTGAGACTGTAGGAGGCACATTTGTGAGCCTGCCACAGAAAAAGCAGGCCGGAGGGTTTGTAGGTTGGGGGAGAAGGAAACTGGAGAGGGGAAGTGAACCGGGCAAAGGATGGAGTGATCGTCTATAAATGTACTTGATGCCGCTAGATTTGAAATGTTGCAAAGCACTTGTAAGGAGGAAGACCAAGATGAAAGTCAGCAGTTGTCATCTTATTGGATTCTTAGTTCAGTGCAACAGGGTAAATGAAACAGTTTGACGATGTGAGAAATATTTGTATTTGCTTTGTTGCTCAGAGTTAGATGAAGATCAATCTTCTTCTCTGGCTGTTGCAGATATAGGATATATGTCCATAATCCATGCACAATTCCTGATTCAGTAAGATGCACATTTAATTTGTAAAAAACTTGTATTAAAAATAAAAAGATGGGTCAAACTGAGGAAGACGAACTGCTGACTTTTAGGCTGAAGGTTCAGTAAAGTGTCATAGGTCCTGCTAGATGACGTTAAGAAATTAAAGGGAGAAAAACATAGCAGCAAAAGCTCTATGATTTAAGATTAGAAAGACTTATTTATTGACTTATTTATTATCATTTGTAACTATGAGACATCAGGCGTTTGGTATTTATAAGTATTTGTGCAAATCTAAACCTGTTTGAATACACTGCACACCTCACTCTAATGATACTACCCTGTTAAAGAAAACCCCTTTGCTACTGCCATGTCATCGTAGGGATTTAAAAAACTAACTTTCCAAACATGAATTACTAATTTCTACATAATACTTGTTTTTAATTTTTAATAACTATGTGAGCAGCTTTGTTGTTTTTGAAATGGCATGTACTGTTTGTTGTAATTTATATGTAGAACCCGTGGAGTGGGTCTCATGCAGTGACACAGCCGGTGGTCTCCTATGCATCTTTTGATTTTTCTTGCCACGGTTATGAATTAACATCATGTTGTAACACACTGTATCTGTTTGTTTTATTTTAATGTGAGAGAAACAAGTTTGTGTCCACAAGCACTTTTATTTTTTGAGTCAAACCACTGTGACAGTCAGTCTTTAGCCATGATAACGTTTGAATAAAACTTACTGTGTTCACAGGCCATTGTGGACATGTCTTTATTATTTTAATAATAACGTGTGAAGAGGTTTTTCTTTTAGTTCATATTTTCCGTCAGCCTCTTTCAGTTCTTCGCAGGTGTCAGTACAAAGTGGAATAACTAGGGCGGTTATTTCAAGAGCCTTAATCTCGACAACGTTTTTGGAGCGAGAATTGCTGTTTGTCCCTGTCGTGTGTCTACACGCCCAGTAGAGGGCATCACAGCACAAATAATCTGAATGTTTATCACATAACTCTTTTCAGCTGGTTAAAAGCACCCAGCTGGTCAGTGACAAAAGGAAGTGGTTCGAAACAGAACGTGGATAAAAACACAGAAATTAAAACTGACTTTTAGGCCACCACCAACTGACCTGGCATCCCACAGACTGTGTTCCTTGTTTACCGAAGGCTACGATGAAGGAAGTGTTCAGATCCTTAAAGTATAAGTATTTTGTTGTACAATTTTATAAACTTTTGGAAAGTTAATTTCATACTCTGTTTTCTTATTTTATAAGTGCATCATGTTTTTTTTTAAAAGTAAAATCGTATGTTGAAGTGGTGAGTACATAGTAGCAAAAAATTGAAACAAACAAGTACAGCACAAGTACCTTAAATTTGTACTTAAGTAGTGGACTTAATGTGATATTCTGATACCTTGTGTCCAGCCATCATCTACAGCACCAATATTTTAGGTCGTGGGGGGGCTGTGGCCAATCCCAGCTGACTCTGGATGAGAGGCGGGGTAACCCCTGGACAGACCATCACTCTGCTGACGTATATATATAAAAAAAAACGTCCTTGTCACTTCACATCCATAAACTCGACCTGCAGGACTTTGGACTTTGGGAGGAAACTGTACCTGAGGAAAACCAACGCAGACACAGAGAGAACATGCAAACTCCACACAGAACAAAAAAAACAGTTTGATGCCAGGTTCGAACACAGAACCTCCTTTCTGTGTAAAATGCTGCTCTCTCTGTGTCTCATATTATTCTGTGATAAGACTAATGATCCAAAGTTTGTCCTGTTTACATAAATAGTCCAAAGCAAGAAAACAAGAAAACTACAAGGGTCTGTATCCAACTGAGGGAGACACTGGAGTCTTCTGAGTTTGTCTCTAATGTTGGACAGTGGTAAGATTTAGTCGGCTATCAGCTTTATTTGTATCCCTCTTCGACCAGTGTGAAGCGAGTGCTATTGCTGGTTCTGGTTCAACTTGTGAATGTTTTATTATTACTATTGAGCTGCCTACGTCACTGTCTACGTGTCTGATTCCCAGAAACACTAGCGATGGCTGACGACAGCATCTGTTTTTCAAGTGTTGCTCGTGGCTTAGAAAACTCACTTTGGCATGAAAACAGAAATATGTATGGATGTGTAACCATACCGATTGATTTTAAGGTTAGATAGAAGTTCAAAGCAATGAATTGTAGATGGCAGAATAGAGAAAAGAATAAAAAATAATATACATGCCTAAGTTGGACATGTTTTGAACTTAAAGAGAAGTAAATAGAATCGAAAATGATAATGAAAACTAAAGTAGGAAAGCAAACCAAAGAATAATCATGATGAGTCAGAAAAGACTTTGTTCAGATTACCAAGGTCAGTTTGGTGTCCTGTAATAATCAGCAAAAAGGAAAAGTTTCAGATAACTCAAAACTTCAAGGCTACTCATTGCTGTAGATTTGTCTATCTCCTAAGTTTCAAAGGGAATCACCCACAGCTATGGCAACCAATCACCTTTTGCCCTGCTCATTTATCTTTCATAGATTTAAAAAGCATTTTATTACATATATTTTATTTTAGAACATTTGGATTTTGTAGATACCGCTCATCCTGTCTGAAACCTGCTGTTTGGTGTCCTGGACCGTTGTTTGATTCGTTGTGGATCTTTTCTTGTTTTATGGGCTTTAGCCTCCTTGTCTTCCTTGTTTTAGATTTTTGGATTAATATCTTTGTTGGCACTGTGAGTTCTTTATTTCCTGTTTTATTCTGAAGCTGTTTTTCCTTGTGTGTGTCTGGTTTCCCTGCTCTGTTGATGACCTCCTCTTGCCTGAGTAGTTTCACCTGTGTCCTGTTGGGTCTCCTCCACCTTGTTGCCAGATTCTCTCATCAGTTCTGTCAGTCGCCATTTTCCTGGTGTTGTCTCTCATAAGTTTAATACCAAGCTTTGTTGTTTGCACTAACCTTTGTTCATCTGTGTGTTTGTTACCTCTGTCTTCCTCTACTGAAGTCTTATTATATATATATTTTTATCTGTCCTCAAAAATAGTCTGCATGTGGGTCCTTTTTGTTTGCCAAAATAATTTTTTTTATGTAAACTCAAGGTATTTCTGTTGTGTTTTTCTAGTTTTATTTGAACACTCAAAGCGCTTTTACAGTACAAGTCAGTTTGTCTGTGGAACATCACTAACACACTCACAATTAATGTGTTGTCATGCCTAAGGACACTTCGGTCTGTGGACTGGAGGAGCCCGAGCCTGACTTGAACCACCAAACTTCTTTAGGGGACGAACTCTTGAGCCACAGCCGCCCAAATGCGTAATGGCTGCAGAGACAGATCTTGTATCATAATCAACCAAAACATGTTTTACTAAAAGAGACAGGGATTCAAACCCTGAAAGAAATGATCAGTAGATCCGGTTTTTAACCTCCACTGTGGTCAAAACTTTATAAAATGTGTATTGAGGGCAACTTTCCAATAGATATTTAGTTAAGGTAGTAAAGTAACAACTTCGCTGTGTTTACATTGTCATTAAATGTTCTTTGTATTCAAATACAAGAGCAGTGTAGGAACCGCGTGGTCCACTTTCATTTTCCTCAGCGTCATAGTGATCGATGAGTGCGTTTCTTTGGAGGAGTGGACATGTGGGAAATTTGTAGTGTGTGTTTGTGTTTGTGGTGTCGGTATTGCTCATGTCATGGGGACTTAGATCTGTTTCCTCACTACATTGTGAGGACTCGTTTTTCTTTATGGGGACCAAAAGCAAGTCCCCATTAAATTCTAGGCCAAAAACATTGGGGGGTTAACGGGTTAAAGCTAGGCAAGTTAAGGTTTGAGAAAATCTCCAGGAAATGGATGTGAGTCAGTGTAATGACCTGTCCTGGCCTACGTGTAGAAGTAATTGGGTCATGTTGCAGCTCAGACCCTCAGACGCTACAGTTAAGTGGCTGTGTGCTGAGCGACCACTGCGATTTAATTAAGGTGAGGACAGAACTAATTGAGTTAGGGAACTCTCAGTTGATAATAATTAGCTTGTGGATTAATTTACTGCTAAGTCCTCCTCATTGACTGTGCCGCGGGGTGTGGATGTGGTAAACTGTACAAAAAAGAGATGTGTGTGTGTGTGTTGTCGGCACAACACAGGGACGTTATTGGTCGAGACTTTTATGACCCGACCAACCTTTGCTCTTCTCTCTTTCATTGCCTTTCCGTTTCCTACAGAGTCCTTGCAGAGATTTACGAGCTGTGTGTCTGTGTTTGCCGTCTGACACATACAGTGATCACCCACGCACACGCTGCCTTGTTATTCTCCATTTGCAGGATGGAATCAGATGTCCCAGTAATTGCAAATATATATTATCCCACTGTAAAAATGAAGCATTTGTGGGGGGGGAATTTGTCAACAAATGATGTTGAGACCTTTATGAAATAAACATCAGAGGCATATGTAGAATTCTTCAGTCTGTGAGCACAACATACGTTATATTACAAATATCAAAACTTAAAATACATACAAATAATGATCATAAAATATTACAGATATCAAAAATTAATTTAGTGGTTAAGCAATTTTACCTTTTCATAGGATAAAACACTGATATATCCAATTCCATAGAAGCGAAAACTGCAAACCATGTAAGAGAATACTACACATTTATGTACAGTACATCACCATCTAGTGTTTAAACTGTAACAGGTTTGCAGAAACTCTGTGTACGTGGTTTGTATCAGATCTCAATACATGTATTCAATATGTGGTGATCAGACTTAACTGAGGTTGTCTTTTTTTGACCTATTTTGTATATTCCATTTCTGATCAGGATATAATCTAGTACTGACAAATGAAAATGAACCGAGGCTCATCTGGCAATCATCGCCCTCTGTGAACAAGGCCTAGCTGGGACAGTGCTGTCGACCTCTAATATCCAGTTCATTTATCTGAACCGTCCTGAAAAACAATATCATCATAATTTAAAATTCCTTTTAAAATGTGTATGTTACCAACCAGCTGGGATCTGTTTCTGCGCGTCTGTGTAATTCATGCAGACCTTTGCACAACAGTAGTGAGATGGTTATATGGCCCGGCTCTGTGTCTTTAAAGGTTGTATATTAACAACTCGATGTGGCAGGTGAGCGACCTCGTTGGGGAACAGAAGAAATGTGACTCCGGGAAGCGAGTCGGGTGAGCAGGAGAGATAAGGACTTGAGGGTCTTTGTATTGTTTGTGTGAAGAACAACAGTCAGTGCTGTCGTGGTGGAGAAGACAACTTCATCTGTGCAGCTTGCTCCACAACTTTCTCTATTTTCTTGGGAGTGTTTATTGCACTATAGACTCGTTGGACTGTAGGTCTTTTTACCGGACCATGGATTATCAGTAACTTCCTGAATATAGATATTTAGAGGTGAAAAATGAGCGTGAGTTGTGTGTGGTTGTGTTGGTGCATCCTGGGGGTTCTGGCTGCTCCGTGTTGGGGCGTCAGAGAGTGTCTGGATGGGACTACGATTAACGTGATCCTGCTGGAGGACCAGGAGTCTCCGTGGAGCCTGAAGTATGTGCGAGGAGAAATAGAGAAAGCCGTGGAGACAGATTCAGCCATCAATACTGCACAAGGTAACACAATTCATTCAGTCTTGACATTTAGATAAAATCCTTATTGATGATGGAGCCGAGTGCAGAAAATAAAAAGAAAAGAAGCTGTAAAATGTTATCAATAGCAAAAGCCAGAATAAAAGTAAAAGCATTAAAGTACTAAAGATTTAATTTAGAGCAAATTAACTAAATAAAGCCAGGGAATGTCTAGCATGTGTGGACAAAGTTATGGTTCATCATACTCAAAATTGTATTACAACTTCTAAATGTAAAACTGTAGAGCCTACCATAATACTGTGTATCTGTAAAATCAATTGTCCTGTTAAAGCCAGCCAAAGTACACTTGACAGGTTATTACATTGCCTCAGCGACCCAGTGAGATACAGTATGGGTTATTATATTATTACTCAAGAGGAATCAAGTATTATCAATCCATTATCTTAATCGCTCATAATCAATTACGATGCTTGCTCAATGATTTGTGCAAGCCTTGATCTTTGTGTGGCATGATAACGAAAATATTCGGTAAATATTTAGCTTTGAATCACTTAGACATGGCTGGGTTAACATGCTTCAAGCCCAGGGGCAAAACTAGTCATGGGCACCTATTGGTTGTTCAGCAATAGGCCTACGAACCATTTTGAGAGAGGTCGTTGCACACGAAGCTTCAGTGGCCCCTGAACATCAACTGACCATTTACTAAACCACTCTTTATTCTTACCTACACAGTTAACAGTGAGGACATTGATAAATTTAGCTAACATCTCAAAGCCCTTAGTTTTGAACATGGACCGTACATCAGGACAGACAAGGCATTTCTAATTCCTCCCGCCCCATTTGTATGCATCTAATAACTAAATAAAACCAAATGTCAAAGAATAAATACTTGAGCATACGTCAGTGTGACAAGAAATCCCTTAATGACATCCATGATGTGTATTTGACTCTTTACTTAAGCCCATGCACATCAGGCAGGGTCTATGACCTGTTGTGCAGCCAGCCACCAGAGGGCGATGGAGACGCATTGGCTTCACCTTTGGGGAGCCTTCACGTTGCCTATCTTCTTACAATCTGTCTGAAATCAAGGGACCATCATTTCAAAACACAGAGATGAAAAAGTCTCATGCCTTATTTCCAGGGAGCTGCTCTTGATTTTGCTAAACTAAATACTTCTGCCAAGAGACTATCTGCTGCACCTGCTAAGCTAATGTTAGCATTACAAGTTTAGAGTATTTTGTTAATTACACTGCTTCAACATGCAGGGGAACCAATGCTTGACCAACCAGCCAAAACAGGCCTGCTGTGTCATGTTATGATCATCAAGATAGGACTGGATTATTGCTGCTCTGATAAGGGATTTAATGAATGGTCTGATGACATCTACAACCCACAAGTCAATATCATATAAAATAAAAATGTTTGTCTTTCTCTTCTGATAAAGGTGTAGGGTTTAATCTCACGGCCAACTACGGAGGGTTCAACACCACCTATTATCGATATCCAGGCTGCAAAAGCAGCCAATGTGAGGGAGTGGAAGAGCTGAGAAACCTGAATGTGAGTGAGCAGCTAAACCTTTAAATCAACTTTAGGCTCATCAAACGTTTTTCTTCCGGTTATGTGATTAAAGTGTGAGGATTAGGAGCTATTTCCACTAGGGGGCAGAACATTGCGGCATCATCCCTTGCGTCCCAGTTTGACGTTCTTGGGAATCACTATAGTAACAGTAGTAATAAGCATCAGTGCTCCAAGACTTAGCTCGACAAAAACTCACTCAGCCCTTTTCTCCTGCAGAGCTCAGGCAACCTGGGATGTGCGGTGCTTGGGCCCACCTGCACCTTCGCTACCTTCCAAATGGTCGAGTAAGTTTTTTACAAGGCCATGTCTAGACTGGGTTAATCTAAAAGAAAATGACGTATGTTTACAACTCCATAGTATAAATAAATCTAAATGTATGAATATGACGGTATGGCGCACATTCAACCTGCTCGTAAACATGCAACTCATGTTGTAGCCTCTGCCAAGGAGGTTAGTGCTTTGAATCCTGTCTATTTGTTAGTGTGTTAGTACGCCCCTCCATTGCCGTACTCTCTCTCTCTCTGTCTGTCAGTGCCGAAAAGGGTCTGAGGCTCAGGACACCCATCATGTCTGCAGGAAGCTTCGGCCTCTCCTGCGACTACACACTCAACCTCCAGCGTCTGCTGCCACCGGCACGCAAGATCTCAGACTTCTTCATCCACTTCTGGAGAGCGGATAACAAGATCAAACCTGAGTGGGAGACGGCCTACGTTTACAAGAAGCCGGTCAACACCGAGGACTGCTTTTGGTGAGTTGCCACCCAGACATCGGGGGAATATATGTATAGGCACTTTATTGTACGATCAAGAGATTAGAACCCACATCACAAAATGTGAAATGTGATACAGTTATAGGTAAAATTGTCCTAAACATTAAAATAATAACTCAACAGATTGACTTGAGACAGTATTGAACCATTTTCTTCTTGATACTGTGAGCAGACAGAAACTCTCGATAATGTTGAACATATTATGTGGCTTGGAGTGTGGACGAGGACTGTTGTTAAGTCCAGCAGCTTAGATCAATGTGTTATGAGGGATTCTGTGATTTTTCTCCTGCAGGTATATAAATGCACTGGAGGCAGACTCAAGCAAGTTTGCCCAGAATATTACAAGGAAAATGTTGCGCAAACCAGAGGAAATGAGAGAAGTTATGAAACCAAAAAAAAACAGGACCAGCAACTGTAAGTGTATTGTTTTTTGACTGAATAGGTACATTTATTTCAATATTGTACTTTATTGAATTAAATCAAGTTTTACAAGCAGCCAGGAAATATTTTCAGACACTATGCCTGCACCGTAGACTCTATATAAAGATGGACGACATGACAGTTACCTATAAGTGAAGACAAAGCGTCTATGTCCTCCAAATACATTTTTCATAAATATGGTTTCTGTCATTTTAGTTATATGTTTGAGTTCTAATTCCATTGGTAGGTTTAGTTTAAATTAGTTATTTGAGGCTATAAAAATGATGCCCAACATCCTGATTGACAGCTGAGACTGACTCACGATTGGGCAAGCTCATGAATTGACTGGACCTCACCGCTCCATCCTCCAATCACAACTGCACTGGCTCCAAATGGCAACATGGCAGCGTTTGTATACAGGATATTTTGGCTTCATTTCTAGATAATGGGAGGAAGTGGAGAAGTGTCGTCCATCTTTATATACGTCTGATTTTTGTACTCAATTCAGCTGCTACAACCATTACATTTGTTTGTGTTGATCATAATCCCAACTGACTGTGAGGGCACTGTAGAGTCAAGGCTGCATTTGGTAAAAATTAAAGAAATTAGCGAAAAAATGTATAAATAAGTAAAATTGAGGCATTGTAGAAAAACTGTTTCAAAACAGCATTTGGAACTTGTGGTTAAATTAGTCTGAAACACACATATCACACATCAAAAGATTAAGTTTATTTAGTTTTTAATGTGTTAGGTTAATGTGGTCCTCAGTTACAAGTCAGAACTCCAGATCCCCTTCTGCCTGAGAGACCTTTAATGTTTGATGCTCATACAATTGGTTATGTTATCCCTAATTCACCACATGATCACCATACATAGGGTATAGCATTGTGGTACTTACAGTATACACTTCTAAGTTGACTTTAAGTTAGGCTTTTAACCTTCAGGTTACGTCTATACATAGACAAAGAGCAACTCTTTCCTCAACCACAGATGCAGCCATAAAAGAGGGGGATTTGGGTTTGCTATTAACTGTCAAGGTTGAAAAGGACATTCAGGACAAAAGAGTCAAACAGAGGGATTGACTCCCTCCATTGTCACTAGTGTTGTAAATGCAGTTTGTGTGTTACATTTTGTGTTTGCAGTGTTCATCATGTGTGGATCACCAATGGACGTGCTGGAGGTGAAACGTGGCACTCCGGAGGCAGACAGCAGTGACAATCTCTTCATCCTTATTGATCTTTACAAGTCAGTGCTGATTCATTTCATCTCTTATTTTTCCTGTGCTAATTTCCAGTTGTCTTCATATTTGTTGTTGTCTGCGGTACTTTCTGTGTGTGTTTGCACTTATTGTAATGTATAGTTGCTTAAGCTTCACAAATGGTTCTCCATATTCCCAAGTGCTTCTCAATGTCAACATCATCATGTACTTGTATCACAACACACTTCTCAACTCTGAGTGAAGAGTCCAGCTGTATGCGTTCCACGAGTAAAAGTGATATCTACCGAGTTTATGGTGTTTCCTGTCTGCGTGCTGAAGCCTGTAAAACTTTGTGGAGTGGTTCAGATTTGAACCTGAGTTGCATTAGGTAGATTTTCATTGGAAATGATGGTGAAGACAACTCCCATGATCCTATGCTGCTTCGACATCTAACTAGGTATTTTGTTATGGTGTTGATTCAGAGACATCTAGTGGCCGAGGTTACATATTACTTGTAAACCTTCATTCTTTATGATTGCCGGCAAATTGCCACTGCATTGGTTGGGAAAAAAAATTGTAAATTAGTTTTAAAGTTTGAGAAAATGACCCCTTACTTGTTTTAAACATTTTCTTGAGTGGTGGTTATGGTCTCACTCGTTAGATTCTTTCAAGTCTTTTTCAATCCAGCATAGAGTTTATTTATTTCTGCTAATAGATCTTAAAAATCGTCTTCACGCTGGCCCTTTAAAACCTTTTTTCCTGCCTTCTCACAGTGATCAATACTACACCAACACAACATCACTGCCTTCCATGAAGAACGTGCTGGTGCTGACGATGCCGGACACCAGACAGTACACCATCAACCCAGACCTCAAAGACAACGACACGGTGAGGACACAGGAAATAGTGTTAGTAAGTTTTTAAAGGGGGCACTATTTCTCAACAAGATGAAGTGACCTCCTGGTGCCTGGTTGTCATGGCACAACATCAGTGGTCTTGTCACTCTGAATAATCTCCAGTGTCATATCAGGACCAGATCCAGAGAGCAGATCCAAGCATTAATTTATTACTCTCTCTCTCTCTGCAGATGAACGACTACATGGCTGCGTATCATGATTCGGTGCTGTGGGTCGGCCAGGTGATGAGGGAAATTGCTGAAAAACCGCAGTCTGAGATTCAGCAGATGGAGTATGTCAATGCGAATTTCTTCAGGAACACCACCTTTAACGGTAGGGAGAGGGGCAAAGCAGGGGCAAATAAGTCTGTTACATGAATCTTAACATATAATGCAATTAACCTTTAAAACAGCTGTTAAAATGGCTGTTTGTATCTTTTAGAGACCAAATAAAAGATATTGGTCAAAACTATAGACCATATAAATTAGGATGATGTGTCTCTGCATTAAAAATGAAGCTGAAATACAAAAATGAAGCCTAAATATCCCAGTTACGGATGGGCCATTTGTCGAGAAATAACTAAATAAACTAAACTTAAAATGACATACACCATCTTTGAAATATAATCAGCTAACATGTATTTTGACTTTTGAGTTTGGTCCATGTCCCATCCAATAACATGGATGAAGCTGGATTTATGACCTGTACTGCAGACAGCCAGTAGGGGGCCATCCAGATGATTTCTCCTCCCTTTTCTGCTGCTGTCATGCCTTTCATCTTTACTGGTGTCTACTGGTTAACACATTTCAAACTTCTCGAATGAGAATTAAAAACATGTTACCGTTAGAATTTGTCTAAAAAAACGATTGTGTCGAGCAACAGCCCCACAGAGACATTGGTTTGGCTGAATACCCTTGGTACAGTTTAATTGTTTTGCTTGCATAAATGTAGATATGAACATATCCTGTGTAAAACACTCAAACACTGTAAAATATGTAGTTGTTGAATTGAAACTGTTCACAGATTTGCTCGAGCCACCAAATTTCTGTGAAAACTCCAACGAGATGAAGTCAGTGGCCCATGAGAGGGGATGATGACGACAGTGAGGTCTCACAGATGGAGGCTGTCGACTGCTGTCACTTCTGTGTCTCTCACTGACGTGACATGTTATACTGTAGCCTGCAGGCTGCAGCTGTATGTAGCTGCTGTGTAACTGATTCGGAGGCTCAATCAGAGAGAGGCTCTAGTTCAATTATTCATCTTGTTTTTATTGGTTATGATGTTGACTTGTATTCCTTGTTTTTAACGGCAAAAACACACTTGAAAGGTGCTCTACGAATGAAGTGATGATTTCTGCTTCCATGTGTCCGTGTCTAATCAGGATCTGCTGGAATCTACAAGATGGACAGGCATGGAGACAGAGACATGAATCTCACAATCATTTACACCACCACCGACAGCGAGGTAGTTTGAGCTAATTATTGTGTCATTTAGCAGTGATTTAGAAGAAACACTGATTCAAATTTTTTTCATTCGCTCCTCATGTGATCCTCAGTACAGAATTTTATTCACGTTCGACACTGAAGACAACCAAACCACAGTGGTGGAGATGGCCCCTTCCTTCGTCTGGGGACAAAGACTTCCTGATTTCAAACCAGATAGCGGTATAGCTACATGCGCACACACACACACACACACACACACACACACACACACACACACTCACACATACAAATATAACATAACTGTTGGGTGAGGCTAAATGAGGCTTTCAGTTGGGATTTGCTACAATCAGGTCAGTTTTGACCATTAGTGTGGGAGTACTCATAATGGTTGAAGGCCCCCTATGGACTTTTCTGCTTACATTCAGTTTTCTTCACACAAAAAACTCACATTGGCAAAGGTTGCTTCTACACTTCCTCCCACTATCCAGAAATAAAGCTAAATAGCCTGGAAATGAACGCTGCCATCTTACAGATTCATATCGTCCATCTTTGTGTTCGGTCGATGGTAGGGGCGAATCAGAGAGTGGTATGATTGGATGCTCCGAGCCAGAGAGGTGAAAGAGCCAATAATTGTCACAAATACACTCAAATGGGAGACTGTATAAAGAACTCTGCAAAGTTAAACCGCTTAATGCATCCACTGTGAGCTGTAACAGTGAACAGTGTTTGTGTTTATCTTCACACCTTCAGGTCCGGACCTTCATACCATCATTGTCATAGTGTTGTCTGTCACAGTGGTTGTTGTGGCCACCCTCGCCTTCATTTTCTACAGGTGAGGATCAATCCTTGTGGAGTCTTATCATTGACAGCAACATAGACGATCTGCTGTCTAAGATTCCTAGGAAAATGTAACCGTAGACCAACCATAGACTGTGTACAAAGACAAAGCATCTTCACTTCCTCCCACTATCCATGACTGAGCCCAAATATCCCGCTTACCATCCCTGTCATATCAGAATCAGAATCGGGTATTATTACCAAGCAGGTTTACACATGCAAGGAATTTGCTCTGGTGTATTTTTGAAAGTATAGAAAATGGAGGGGGATGGAGCCGTGGTAACGAGGTCCCGCCATTGCTATGCGTGACCAATCACGAGTCAGTCTCAGCTGTCAATCATGATATTTCCCCCGATTTTTATAGCATCAAAACGTACCAGAAAAAAATGTGCACTTGAACAAACACCAGTGTGATATGAACTACCCAAAAGGACTTATACCATCTCTGCAATTAATTTATTGTTTAATTTATAGTTAACGACCTATACTGCAGCCTGCCTCCAGGGGGCAATCAAGAGGCTTTGGCTTCACTTTTGGGGGGCTGTCGTGTCGTCCATCTTTATATACAGTCTGTGGTTGGTCTATCTTTAAACATGGCTGATGTAAGCTGTTCAAAATACATAAATAAATAGCTAAAAATTAAGAAATCAATAACTACACTGTTTTTTCAAATCAGTATCACATGTGATGCTTTTTATTACTGTAAACACTTCTGGGTTCCAGAATTACAAACTGAATCATAAGCTAGAATCCCAGCAGAGGTTGAACTTTTAGATCTTATATCTCCATGTGTTTTGGTGGCATTTGTCTCCTTGTGTAGACAGAACAGGACCGACCGTCTGCACAGGAAGCGCTGGTCACACATGGCTTCTGATCTCATCTCCCAGCTGGAGAATAACAAACGCAATGTCGTCTCTCTGAAGGTAAAGGATGTCTAAACCCCCTCTTAGTCAGCGTTTACCTTATTCTTTACCATGAATACACTAAATTAACTAAATGTGTTCAACTATGCCTCATCCTCCTCGGTCAGATTGAAGATGAGGGGAAGAACAAGAATTTCAAGATCCGCCTCGCATACTACGATAAGAAGGTAGCTGGACACTGCGTCCTGAAACAGTGTTCAACTTAATCAACATATGTTCGCCCTGTGCGCAACACACAGGTGTAATGTTGATTCTGCAATACTTTCAGATTGTAATTCTGAAGGAGCTAAATTCACACTCAGATGGGAATTTCAGTGAAACGCAGAGGATAGAGCTTAACGCGGTAAGACACACACAAACACACACACACAAACAGACACACACACACACACACGCATACACACACACACACACTTCTTTATATTTTTCCAAGTTCGCCAATGTCCCATGTCCTTTTTACCCTTTCCTCTGCAGCTCCTGCAAATCGACTATTACAACCTCACCAAGTTTTATGGGACGGTCAAGTTTGATCAGGGCGCGTTCGGGGTGTTTGAATATGGAGAGAGGGGGTCACTCAGGGTACGTATGACACGCACACAATCAGTCCAGTTCAGTCACACAACTCACAATCAAACACTTAATGCAACAGTAGAACAGGTGGGTGTTTGGCGTCTAGGCTCCAACTTAGTCACTCCCCCGGATATGATTTCAGATATATAATGGGAATGATTAGCAATTACGTATCTGATAAGTGTTTTCACTGACAACACAGCAATATCAGAACAACAAAAAGATCAGATAACATTATGTCAACACGAGACTACATCATAACCTCAGCCGAGGAGGTTATGTTTCCACCCCCGTCCATTTGTTTGCTTCTGTTGTGAGCAAGATAACATAAAAACTGCCCAACAGATTACCAGTTTAATTACTTTAGTCGAGTTTATTCACAAAAGCTAAATACATAAAACATAAATGTGTGCAGGGTATTTGTAGAAATCAGTAATGGCTTACATTAAAACTAAACCCAACTAAAACATTAAAACACAAAACATACTAAATCTTAATTACAGGTAATATAATATACGGACATCTATTAAACTCATGGAGACAATGGTAATGGCCTTCTTTTCTAAAATCACAGACACACAAAAGACGCGCGCACATGCACAAACACCCTCTGCTCCTGTCTTCTTCCAGTATGTGCTGAATGACAAGATTTCATACCCGGAGGAGACCTTCATGGACTGGGAGTTCAAGGTCACCGTCATGTACGATATCGCCAAGGTGAGACAGAAACTCGCCTCTGCCCATGAGCAACACATCATGCAACTCAAGAATCAGATGTAAATTGGGTGGGTGTGGGGGGGGCAGGATTGGTACACAATACAGTACGAAAGTTTATGAATGACTGAAGAGCAGGCACCATATGTTCAGCTCAACACAAACACGCTTCTGACATGTTACTGAATTACACCCAACTTACAGTTTGCCCTGGAGACAACTGTCTCTAGACAACACTACTTTGATTACTTTGTAGTTTTAGTCAAATACATTTTTGGCAAAAACCACGTAGCAGCCCATCAGTATTTTAAAGTGTGTAATCAAAGACTTATCATATATTACCAGTCGCATTAATAGGAGTAGTTGTTTCTTTAAGTTATAGTTCAACACTTTGGGCACTTTAAAACACATCTTTCATTTTTAAACTCAGCCTTCTGAGCCAACTCTTCTCAGGACTCCCGGAGTGCCGGAGCTAAAAATTCCAAATGTGTAAAGATAACTGGAGCTACCCTTAAACTCTTCAAAATAAAAGTCCCTAGACAGCTGAAGTAATGCTTACAATACGCTACCTCAGAATATCTTTAAAAAACAAAATGTAAATCTCATGTCTCTATATAGTCATTTAGTATATTTATAAAATGAAGTATTTAAGAAACCTCCCCCAACACAGTACTTGTTGGTGAAGTTTCTACCAAACTGAAGATCACACTGATGGGTATTGTTGTTGCAGTTCTTCCTGGCTGCCAATAAAGGTCACTAAAGTTCATAGATGACTCCTTGCCTCCTTCATTTCTCCTGATCTCCTCCACTGGAGCATGTGTCTGTCAGATAACTGTGATGTGTGAATGCTCTGTGCAGGGCATGTCCTACCTCCATGCCAGCGACATCCAGGTGCACGGGCGCCTCAAGTCCACCAACTGTGTGGTGGACAACCGCATGGTGGTGAAGATCACAGACTTTGGCTGCAACAGCTTTCTCAGCCCTGGCAAAGGTAAAAAAGCAGCCATTGAGTCTTTACCTAATCCTTCCCTTTCTTATATTCTTAACTTCTCCTTTCTCTTGGTCCTCTCAGACTTGTGGACGGCTCCGGAGCATCTGAGGAAGCACGGCACCTCTCAGAAAGGAGACGTCTACAGCTTCGCCATTATCTCTCAGGAGATTGTTCTGAGAAAGAGCACCTTCTACACCGAGTGCTGCTCCGACCGAGAAGGTGCAACACACTGACACTGACAAATTAAAAGAATGACCAAAATCAGGACAGGGAAGGGTGTGTATTGTAAGTGTAACTGCTTTTGAGAAAGGAGAGGATCTCTTAAAAAAATGTTTAACAGATTAAAACATTTGTATGCCTGGATATCTCATATATTAGTCGTTATATGACAAAAGAAGAGACAAAATAAAAGTCCCCTAACAGTGAGGATGCCACACACACAGTGTATGATTGATATAATTCATCTTTATAATCAGTCTGAATGAGTTGACAATTACATTAAGAGCCTGACTGACAAATTGGCTGTTACAGACGTATCGCTTTTTGTTTGCCGATAGACGTAGATATGAATACTTTTATTAACAAGTGCTCTATATTTGGCTGTATTTTTGTTTTCTTTTTCAAACAAGTTTATACAAAAACTACTTTAACAATTTCAATGACATTTTTGAGAGAATCAACATTTTTAGAGCTCACTTGAAGTAAATGTCTGTGTGATTCCAAACAGAAAAGCTGTCCAGGGTCATAATGTCCTACTTTCGACCAGATCTTAAGTTTGACACAGCCACAGAGAAAGAAGCAGAGGTGAGATATTAATATCGGTGTTGCCATTTGATCTTCAGTTGTGTTTGTGTATCGTCTGATATGACTTTAAAGCTTTGTGTCCTGTCTCCAACAGGTTTATATGTTGATAAAAAGCTGTTGGGATGAGGATTCTGAAAAAAGGCCAGACTTTAAGAGAGTAGAAAACTTTCTGGGGAAAATCATCAGGTAATTTTGGTTTTTGTAGCACATAGAATCTCTGAGAGACTGACTACACATTTGTAATGAGTTTTAGGGAACAAATAATGCTCCTTCCCATGTCCTCCTCCATCTCGCCTGTTGATTGTGTCCCTGTCCTCCAGTAAAGTCCACGACCAGGACAACGAGAGCTACATGGACAACATGATCAGACGGCTTCAGATGTACTCCAGAAACCTGGAGCACCTAGTGGAGGAGAGGACGGTTCTCTACAAGGCTGAGAGGGACAGGGCCGACTGCCTCAACTTCATGCTGCTTCCTGGGTCTGTTTACTCATACAGGAACATGCCTACGGTGGCCCTGAGAGCTCAATGCGCGGCAACCTCACATGATTCATGCAAATGGGGAAAACTTCATTTGGACAACACGTGCACGCAGATGGAAAACCTGCTGCAAATACTCACAACATAACCAAATACTGACCATACAACCAAATAGTCACCACGCAGCCATATACTTGCGACCTGTTCTCTATTTGCATTTGTTCTCTTAAATAGTAATGCAATGAGCTCTCAGGGCCGTCATACACGCCGCGGCTTTCAGACCTGACCCGAGAACACAGGTTTTTTTTTAACCTTTCTATTCAGGGTTGAATTAAACTTTATGTTTTATTTGTCTGTCTATTTATTTATACATTTTAGGCTGCAATAGAGATGTATCTTTTAATTCTAATTTATTTATTTATCCAATTGTTTACTACCACATTCTTGATATTGATTTCACTTCAATACTGGCTCACTTTACCTATTTTTAAGTTCTTGTTTTACTGACTCCTATTTTAGCATTTTACTATCCCATCTTTATTTTATCTCCATCCTTTTCACGTCACCTTTATTATTGTGTTATTCAATCTTTATAACAACTTATTTTTACGTCTCTTTTGCATTCTTGATTTTATCCATATCTTTAATTTTTTCATTTCAAATTTTACGAAACCTATATAACTACATTTCCTGGTATTATTATGGATGGATGTGTGGAGATTACGTTGTTATTGCTTTCATTGTATAAAGCACTTTGTGTTACATTGTTTGCATGAAAAGTGCTATACAAATAAAAGATCAGGAACCAGTGGGTCATCCTTGTTCCCTCCTCATCCTCTCACAGCCCGGTGGTGAAGAGCCTGAAGGAGACTGGTGTGGTGGAGCCCGAGCTGTACGAGGAGGTGACCATATATTTCAGTGACATAGTGGGTTTCACCACCCTGTGCCAGTACAGCACGCCCATGGAAGTAGTGGACATGCTCAACGACATCTACAAGGGCTTCGACAGCATCGTCGACCACCACGATGTTTACAAGGTAGTGACACCAGTGACAAGCCATTGACAGATGAAGAGACAGTACAGATCTGTAGACATCAGCATGTCATCCATCTGTCCTCAGGTGGAGACGATTGGTGACGCCTACATGGTGGCCTCGGGGCTGCCCAAGAGGAACGGCAACAGGCACGCGGTGGATATCTGCTGCATGGCGCTGGACATCCTGGCGTTCATGGGCACCTTCCAGCTACGACACCTGCCCGGCATCCCTGTGTGGATACGCATCGGCATCCATTCAGGTTCAGAATGTTTCTTCATCTTCCAATAAAAGTGGAACAAAGTGGAAGCGAAACACTCAGAGGCCAAGATGACGCAATCTTTTCAATTTTATTCACCTCCATTTGATACGACTAATTCTTTAATCATGTAGATGGAACAAAAATCAAATTCCACATGAACACAATTTGTGGTAGTGTTAGGTTAACGTTAGGGGTCGGCAAGTAGTAACTATGGTTAAGGTTAGAGATAGTCTCTGGGGAAATCAATGCAAGTCAATGTGATGTCACCCAACATAGTCACATTATGGAGACCTGACTTCCTTATAGGGACAAAAAGCAGCTCCACATAATGTAAATCATTAAACTTTAAGGTGAAGATATGTTTTAAGTTTAGTGTAACGTTTAGGGTTAAGGATATGATATAAGATATGATATGATATAGTGTGTGGGTGGTCCAGGTATTATTCATGTTGTGAGGACCTAAATCTGTTAACACACTCACAACATTGGGGACTTGTCTTCCTGTACCCAATGTGAATCATAACATTTTAAGATGAAGTCACAGGATAACTAAGGTAGGTAAGATAAGGTTAAGTAAAGGTTTAGGTTAAGTTGGTGGTTACTATTGTTAAGGTTTGGGTAAGTCTCCAGGAAATCAATATAAGTGAATGGCTGTGTGTGTTTGTGTGTCTCTCTCTCTCTCCAGGTCCCTGTGCAGCAGGCGTCGTGGGGATGAAGATGCCAAGATATTGTTTATTTGGAGACACAGTCAACACAGCGTCTCGTTTGGAGTCAACAGGACATCGTGAGTAGGGAAACAAACACGATAACTGACGCACACCGACATTCATGCAGCCGACCGCTCTCCTCTGGCTCTGTTGCTCCAGTGCCATAACAGAGGCTATCAGTCAAGCTAATTAAATATATTGACCACAGCTAAGCCTGGGGTAAAAAAAAATACTGATGTCTGACATTTTATCTCGTCATATCCTGCAGCTCTGCGGATCCACTTCAGTGAATCGACTGTAAATATCCTGCAGAGGACCAACTGCAGGTTTGAGTATGAGATGAGAGGAGAAACGTATCTGAAGGTAAAGATTCACAAAAGGGTTTTAAAAAACGGGGGTGTCTCTGCCACACACTGATGCCAACAATGTGTGTATAGCAATATGTCTGCAGAGGAGGAGAGACAAATTAACAAGGGGGAGCTGCAGATTAAAAATCACCACTAGAGGAATTTACAAGGCCCCCCCATACAAAATAAAGGCCTGAAGATTTTTTTTAAGTATTGAATCTTGTCTCTAATCTAAGTCTGTGTCTGTGTTTTACCGTGTTAATTTCTATCCTCTGTGGTTTCGCTGTAGATCCAATCTGAGTCTTTCAGCTCCTTTTAGAATTAGAATCTGAAAATATTGCAGCGACCCCATTACATCCGTGTGTCGAGCAAACATATGTTGAACAACTTGAAAACTGCTTCAGGACGCAGTGGCCAGCTACCCCCTTATCTTTTGTGTGTGTGTGTGTGTATTTTCTAAGGGTAAGGGCACAGAGACAACGTACTGGTTAACCGGTGAAACTGGAAAAGACTACGACCTCCCAACTCCCCCCACAACGTAAGCAAACACACACGACTGTTTCTCATAGACCAAACAAACAGGATAAAGTGCCATATCCCATATAATAGATAACAGGGGTTTTATTTGTCCGAAGAATGTATACAAAGATGCTCGAGTTGTCTCCACTTCCTCACACCATTTACAAATAAAGCTTAAATATCTCAGACACTAACACTGCCATCTTGCCGATCTGGGGCCAGATCGCGCAGTAGAGATCTGGTGATGAAGCTGTGGCAGCCAGGTTCTGCCAAAACAAGAGCTTGACCAATCTCGAGTCAGACTCTATTTGACTCTTGCTGTAAATTAATCAATCAATCACTCAAATGTTATTTGTATAGCCCATATTCACAAATAACAATTGTCTCACAGGGCTTGAACATGGTGTGACATCCTCTGTCCTTAACCCTCAACAAGAGTTAGGAAAAACTACAAAAAGCCCTTTTAACAGGGTAAAAAGAACGTAGAAACCTCCGAGAGAGCCACATGTGAGGGATCCCTCTCTTGGCCACCATTAGGATCTCTGACACGCGATCCACAGATCGATGTGGCCACAGCTGCGGCCCTGGATCTGCCGGGCGATAAGGCAAAGGGACTCCGGGGAAGGGGTCAAGTCAGTGTCATCTGTTTATAGCATCAAAAGAACCAGTTAAATCAGAAAATAAACATCTTCAAACTTAACGAGCACTTGAACAAACATCAGTGGGATAAGAACTACCGAAAAAGTCTGAAACCATCTTTAAACAATTTTAACATATACTTGGAAAGTTATTTTGGTTCATGTCCCATCCACTAACATGGAGATTGCAGGTTTTATAACTTATAATGCAGCCAGCCACCAGGGGCAATGGAAACACTTTGGCATCTATAGATCACATATATACACGTCACCTGAACATGTACTTATATATGTACAATTCTAAACTGAAACATGTACTACTTCTGTCATTCTGTACATTTATCTTGACGTTACATCGTCTTGTTCAAACCTGGTTCTTTGTCCTGGTTCCTGCAGAGAGAACTTCCAGCAGCTCCAGCAGAACCTCGCCCAAATGATCTTGACGTGTCTGGAGCGCCGCACCCGGTGTTCTGTCCGCAGGAAGAAACCGAGTCAGGGGGACGAGGACGACGAAAAGGATCAAGTGTCCGAGGTGGAGAGTGAGAGCCATGAGCCTGAGTACCTGCATCTGGCCAGCGTCGACAATACGCTCAGCACCTTCCTGTAGCCCCGAGCCGCCTTCTCACCAAGAGTGGGAGAGAGCAGGCAGAGGCAGAGAGGACTGCAGTATCTGAAACACTACAATACTGCATTTGTACAAAACAAGTGCCTGAGGGACAAGGACGTGGAAGGTGCGTGTTTGTTTTTATCACAGGATGCATTTACAGGGGATACACGTTTTCTTTAGAAATTAGAATGTCTGTCAATTGACTTGCTTTTCGTGCACCTTATTAAACCCCGGGCTAAAAGTGCCGCAGCAGATGTGAAGAAATCCCTCATCAACCTGTTTTCTGCAAATTCAAACACATCCATGTTATATTCTTGTATATATATGGACCTTTCTCCTGCACATCCTTGTTACCCCGCCAAAGAGGTTACATTTGAACCCTTTTCATTTGTTTGTTCGTTTTAAGGCAAGATTACACAAAACCTACTGTACGGATTACTATGAAATTTAGTTGAATAAAGTGGTCAGGGAAAAACCTGTGCGATTTTTTTTTAAAGGGCATTTTCACCAAATATTTCATTTAATTAATCCCGGCTGTGGAGAATTGGATACGAATTAAAGAGTTGAGAGACAATGGGAGACATAAAGTGGCATGTAGATGATGGATCATTTCTATTTTTGCATAAACTAATAATCCATATCTGTGTATTTTGTAAAATTTCAGTGCCTCCATGTTTATTTTCCCTAAGATCATTAGAATTTTAGAAGATCTCTTAAAGGCTTTAAGAACCTGTGGGGAGCCTGAGGCGTATTCGTCTCTGAAAGGGAATACTGAACATTTGTGATTCACAGGACAAGAAGAGTACAAGCAGTGGTGGATGCAGCAAAGTACATTTAATTTTTGTTGGTAGATTTATTTTCCATTTTACTCCACTGGCTATATCATGAAATAGCTGTACTCTCCACTCGTCATTTTTATACTGCATTGTGTTACATGTTCATTCTGAAGATGATCGGCTGTTCATGTCGACAACTGTGTGTTAAACTGAGGAAACAAACGCAGTAGTACTGGAGCTTTGTTATTCTATGGTAAGAAGTAGATACTCGTGTACTATAACTTGTGAGCTAATGCTGGATGGTGGTGGTGACTGTCTCACAAAAAAGAAAACATGATTTTCAAATGGTTATTTCAAACCAAAGAACAGAGTTTTATTTTTGTAGAACAGTGACATTCATATACAATAAGTAAAAAAAGGGGGGAAAAAAATAAATTAAATAGTCACTTTGATGAAGATTTGTTTTGTTCACACAGTGTTTGTTGAAGGAGTTTTATTCGAGGCCTTAAATTTATGTCACATTGTTTTTGCATTCAGATATGACATCAGGTGAAGAGCAGAAAAAGAACTCCAGCATTAGATAATGATGTTTTTTTGTGTGTGGAAAGAGTAATAAAAGAGCACTGTTGTTTAGACCTTTAAACGTCAAATACCATGTGAAAACACACTATAGTACATCAGAAACCCTCCAGAGAATAGTCTCCATGTGGATCAATCCAGCGTGAATCCAGTTAACCCAACGAGGTTTATAAAACTGACCTAATGCTAATACATTTGTACTTTGAAAGGAAAACTCTAAACTCTATTTTGGGGTTGGCAACTGCTCAACAGCATTTATGTGAACTAAAATCTAACATTCAGCAAAAATCTGATTGACTTTTCTTTTATAACTGTCGTAGATCATCAGGTCAGTGAAACATAAAAATATATAACCCACCCAAATGACATCAACCCCCGACCCTGCTAAAAAAGTCAATCCCAAGTTCTTTTCACTTTGTAGCATTAAAAAAAAACTCAAGAATAAATAAGACAACACAAAATGTACAAAAAAGGCATGACATTTTATACAAAACAGCTAAAACCTTCTACACGAGCTGCTTCAAACAGCATTACCTCAAACATCGGGTTTTTGTCCCCCGTCTTTATTCAAGGGGGTGGCGTTTCCGTGTGGGAGCAGGATTTAGTGATTTCATATTTTATAAAGCTTTAACTCAAAACCCTGCACGTGCGGTCAAATAGCTCCTGCATGTGCTTCTTTTCAAATCCTGTGATTGCACTCAGCTATTTTGCAGCTTTTACAGATTTAACAAGCGCTCATGCTGCTTTTCTGTGCACATGTTACGAAGTAAATATAACGAAATCTTTCAGAGCATGGGGCCATTTGAGTGCAAGCGCAGGGTTTTGAGTGACAGCATTACAAAATCTGAACGTGAAATCAATAGGTCCTGCTCTCAAACGGAAAGAACACGCTCTTGAATACTGATAGGAAATAAAAACCTAAGACATCCCAGTGCATGTTCAGTGTGTGTTTAACCTTTATCTCTGCTTGAACAACTCCTGAAATAATACAATTGTCACGTGATGAATGAATTTACAAATTCAAACAAGGAACCAACCTGGAATGGACTCTTAGGGAGGTGGTCAAAAGACCCTTTTCTTTACTGAAATATTAAAACAGCTGATTTAAAAAATGCATGTAGTGACGCCTACGTTGAATGTGACACAACATACATTAGACACGCCCAGTTTATCTGTTTGACCTCAAGGCACCGAATGATCCAGGTTGGAAAAAAGCTGAAGTAACAAAACAAGGAACAAAACTCGGTCTCTTTCAGTCGTCTCCCTCCATCTACCACTGTGTTGTGATTATCGTAAGCATGATGAGTAACTGTATCTTCACTAATGTTACATTAACTGTATTCACCTAATCCAACTAATAAGGTACTGCAAGGATCCTAAAGGTCCATACATCTGTTTCTATGGTATAAACGGACAAGACACTTTACCTTATCACACACACACACACACACATATTATTGTATTTGCGTATGGTTTTTTTTCAGATTCAATTATCAAAATCTTACTAAAAAAAGTTTCCAACTACGATCTAAATTTTCGATTGTCTCACACTCTAAATGCTTATTGCCTCGGGTGTATTTGTGTGTTTCCTGCATGTTGTGGGTCAGTCAGTGTTACACAGGACTACACAGCAAAGGAGGGGGCCGACACGAGGTGCAGACGGTAAACGCTCAATGTATGTGGTGGTAGAAATATCTCTCTGGGGGTGATTAGCCTCAGGGAGTTGGGGCTAAGGAGCAAACCACGTCGGACTAACGTTCACTAAAAGGAAATTCAAGCAGCACTATGTAACTTTAAATGAGCAACAGCGCCCTCTGCAGCCCCACGAAGTGATTCTGTTTGGCTCTGTGTCGAAGCCACAGACTGTAAGTAAAGATGGACGACATGACGGTTCTCAAACGGGTGAACCAGCTGCTATTTTATGGCATAAAAGCATCCTGGTGTTGCCCTTGTCAACAAATGAAACTGTAAATCAGTAAATGAGGATGACGGTGCTGTCTTATTCTAGTCATTCATTATCATACATGACAGGATGTTTTGAAAGCTGTTGACCATCGTATCTAGCTAGCTGTTTGGCGAGTTTAGCTGATTTGGCAAGTATAGCTAACTTTTGGAGCGTCTGCTTGGCTAACCAGTTAACTGTGCATGGACATCCTGCCCCATTTCCACGTTATTATGCGATGATTTGGTTAAATAGTGTATTTACTAGGGATGTATTGAATAATAAATGTACCCAATGTAAACGTAAGGTTATGTGCTGTTGTTGTGCTTTATGTTTAATTTGGTCTTTCTTTTCAAATATCTCAACCTCATGAACTGCTTGGGGCTTTTTTCTGTGCTTTGTATTTTTTCCGACACGAGACCATCAGTTGATTCCTCGTCTGAACTGTCCTCGTCAGACATTTGTGACTGTGAGGAATTTAATGATCTTTTCTACTGGGGGGGAAAAAAAGGAAATCGATAGTTTGTCACCAGTCGAGAGCAAGAGCGCCGACGGACCAGACACAGGAAGATGACATCACAGCGGCCTCACAGGGTGTGTCTGAATTAGGTAATTTTTTATGATGTATTATTTTTCTATAATTAGATAAATGTCGAGGTTTTTTGACAACCCTAGTATCTACACATTAATATCTACTGATAAAACAGTTTTTTAAAGTCAGGCTTTCTGACATCCAACAGCTACACCTCCAGATTGCTGTAAAATCCTCATGGAAGGAGAATTTGCAGAACAACATCCTCAAATGAATTCTCTTGTATTTAAAGTAATTAGAGCTGACAGGAGTAGAGGGCAGGGGACTCAATGTAGTGCAGTTCCTACGGTTTGCCAGCAGAGATCGTTTAAGTCACACGTTTACTGACCACCTATTTTAAACCACACACCTGCACTGAGCTGATAGTGGGATTCAAGTGCTGCTCTTTATCCTAACAAGCACAGACAGAGGACACTTGACTCCCCTGACGCACACCCTCTACTCCTCTCTCTGTTCGAGCCTTTCCTGACGCACACGCCGACAGCTCTCTGTCAGCTGGGGCTGAAAGCTGGTTGTGGATCACAGCCAGGGCGGCAGACTGAGACGACACTGCTGTTGAGCGTGCACGTGGCGATGCAGGTATGTGTCAGGGAGCTGGTGCCAGGTGAAATCTAGAGCGGTGTATGTGTGTTCCTAATCCGGGCCCTGTTGGACTCTCTCTGCCAATCAAACCCACATAAACTAAGCTAACAGTATTTACAGCAGGATTAAATTAGTGTTAACCAATGCTCACACTCACAGCACAAAACTCAACCTGAAAGCAAACTGAAGGTGTGCTGACTTGCATACGGAGGCCATCTCTCAGTAATACTTGGGAAACCCTCCAAAAAATGTCTGACTACTCTGTCACTACCAGTAAGTGAGTGTCTTTCAGTTTTTTTTCTGTCGAATCATGTTCGACGAGAAACAGATGCCACAAAAACTGAGGAGCTCTCTCACCTCGCTGTCTTGCCAAATTAACGCGTTCACCCGGGTGTCATGTTTCAATCACTGCCAATCAGAGCCGGAGCTTATTTCAAACCTGTGTCTACTGCAGGAAAATGGGCTTAAGACTCAAAGAGGTAGAAAGACCAGCTTTGTATGCAGTGCACAGTGTCAAGATCTGATCCAGCCTCACGCAGGCTGTGGAGTCTGTGTGCAATGAGATCAAACCAGTGTTAACCTACGTTCACACTGAGGGAAACAAATCACTACGATACCAACATCATTCCCTACATGAGTAACGACAAAGAGTTGGTCTTGGTAAAAAATGTTTGCAGTCGGTTTGGCTGTTGGGATCACTGTGACTGCTTCTCAGAGCAAACTTGCCTCGTGCAATCAAACGAGAAGACAGCAGGGATAAGGGCCAACGTTGGTGTTGATGAAATGTAAACAAAAACGCTCCGGAGATTTGTTTTGCTGTAGGCAGAGAATCTCCTGCTGTATTGTTTCATTTGTGAAAGGCAAACTCGGGAGAGCGTCCGCACCCAATTCTGCGGACGTCCTCTGGAGTCCATGTCTGAAAACAAAACGGATGCATTCTGATCTATTTGCAACCTGCGATGGATCGCTGCAAACCTAATCAGGATCAAGGTGATCTTAGTTAAGCACCATGGTTCAGTCTGCTTTCATCTGGATCTTTGGTTATAATTTACTAAGTTCCACTACTCAGCAATATAACATCTGCACACATGATTTATTTTTTTTAACAATAAAATATCACTGAAAAATATTTTTGACGAATCCTTTTTGGTAATCTGTAATTTTGTCAGCGAACTGATAAAAACGCTACTACTCTGTTTTTGATGACGGCCCGTTGACGCAACACAACACACAACATAATGTACCGAAAGTTGTAATGCGCCTCCGAGGAAAATAAGTAAAAGTCTCGAGATATTTTACATCCGTGAGCCGTGGATCTGGAAAAGCTGTGAAATGACAGAAGAGAGAGAGAGAGACATTAGGAAGTGCAGATTGTCAATCTAAAAAAAACAAACACATTATATCATCTAACTCTGGCTGTGATGGTGATAATGGTGATGAAAATGGTGACGGAATATGACTGGACTGATGTGTGTGGCTGCAATGGCTGGGAACATAAACACAAACACACACAGCCATGATGTGGTCCCTTATTGCGTGTGTTAAAGTCTGTGTGAGTGTGTGGCCCTTTGACATTCACTTGATTTGATATGTCTTATTAAGTCTAAGTATGTGTCTTTTGTGTGTTGTGTTTGTGTGTGTGTGTATGTGACTTTCCACTTGGACTGTATATGCAGCATGTACACAGACTGGGAAGGACATCTAACACTACAGCTGCACTGAAAGGTCAGGGATATTTCATGTCACAGCACCGGTAATGAGAGCCCATAGAGACTCAGCTCTCAATCAATATCTCTAAGGATGTGCCAGGGACTGTTGGACCAGACTGAGCATGTGCACGTATACAAACGTTCAATATACAAGCAGCTGCTGCTGATCTTTATGAGCGCACAGAAGAGGCAGGTTTTTAATTTACTGTTCAAATAGCAAACATTTATGATGTGAGCCAACTATTGATTTGGAGATTTTATCTCGGTAAAACTTTGATCAGCCGAGGGACACGTCTGCAGGTTTGTGCCGTTTTAACAAGTTCAACTTAAGGCTTTTTAGGACCATACTGAATGGAATTAAAGATTTATGATAATTTGATAGATATGAATGACGTCCTTGAATATATACAGTCCTAGAATTGCTTGCACTTCCCCAATTCAAGAAAAGTCAAAGTAGAGCCGAGTAGAGAATAACCCTCAAAACGCCACATTATCTTACAAACTAGCTGCAGTCAAGACCAAGAGTACTGCGATAAATTCTGATTACTGTGTTTGTAGACTCAGTTATTAGTGTCATGTTGGTCTTTCTGGTAGATTTAACTACGTGCTAACATTGAATATTGTTGAGAAAGAACTACAACATACTAAATCTTTTAAAAAAAAAGGTTCTAAAGCATGTCAGTTTTATTTTAAAATAGGGCAGTGAATAATCCTATTATGTTTGAGGTGCTTCTTCTCTAATTTAATGATAACTTCATTACCAGCAGATGTGAGGGACCACCAGGGACTATAAACCTAATTAAGATGCATTTAGGACTTTTTTTTGGGACATTCAGCAGGGTTTTTTGTGTAAAGCAGCATTCATTTATGTCATCAGTAGGGCCGTTGGTTTACATTTCTTATGCTCCACATGATATCTTCATTTGAAAACCTCTCAACATTAACTATAAAATACTGTCAGGAGTCTTTATAGAGTAACAATATCAGGAGAATTCCAGCCTACACCTCTGCCTGTGTAGGCAGTGCACTGCAGAGTACTGCAGCTCAGTGTTTGTAGTTTCCCTGCAGTGGCTTGTGTGACTGGAATATAATTCAGGAAGTCAATAATAAAAAGAATCTTCCATGTTGATGCTGATGTTAAAGATGAAGATGTCATTCAATAAGTCTGTTAATAGATGCCCCTGAAGCCCTTCCATGAATCTCCTCATAGAACATCTCTACTCTTGCATTGGCCTGTCTGAATTTCCCAGGGGATTAATAAAGTATCGATCTATCTATCTGTCAAATTCCATGGTATATAAATTCCATTATGTGTCTACTAATTCCAGAAATCCCTGTCTGTCTGTATTTGGAAATCAATTTCTTGAAAACTGTTCATCTTATTGGCTTTGCACATAGCATGTGTATCGTTGAGGGCAAGAGGAGGTGCAGTGTCGAAATTGGTGCAATGTGGACATGCATATATAAATGAATTTAATAAACAGATGACCATCATCAACAATCAAGTCGATATCAAGTCGATATCAACAATGGCACATACACAAGAATGGCAATGACAACTGATAAATCAGTTTGTGGTTCTGCGTTCTGAGTCGATCTTCAGCGAACGGGCTATTTGTGCAGCAGCAGTGGTGCAGCTTCGGGGTTCTGTGGACTGAGTCCTGCAGTCTGTCTTTACCTGCTGCAGCTCAGTTACCACAGGTCACTGTTACAGTTTCAGAGAGAAAGCATCACCACAGGCTAAGACAACAGCCCATTCAAAATAGGCAGGTTTAGAACTGGTCACTGCATAAGTTTTAAGAAATATTGGATAGTGTTTATTTTGCTGTATTTCAAAAATGACATTTCCATGAGTCAAAAAGCCAAATTTGAGCTGCAGAAAATCTTTTCGCAACAGAGGGACAGCTTAGAGGTCATACTCAGTACAGTGCCATGAAACACCCCGGATCTATGTACACATCAAACACACACACACACTAAAATCTACCAGGTCTACTGACTAGCACATCTATCGCACAGTTCCTCACCCAATCCCACCTCTCTTTGGAACAAAGCAACATGACTCCCTCATTCTCTAAGCCACTCATTTGGTGTGGTTTCTCTCCCTCCCTCCTCCTCCTCCTCCTCCTCCTCATCCTTCGCTGCTTCCTCCTCCTGCAGCTCTGCCGGCTTCATTCCGCATGAAGGACGGAGGGGAGAACACACAAAAAAAAGAACAAGACAGAAAACGACAAAAAAATGAACACGCTAATGAGTGTCAGTGAGTGGACAGTGAGAAGCTGATATATATCTATATATCCATATAAAAGTGAGAATATTGATTGATAGTGTGAGAGACAGAGGGGAGGACAAAGTGAGAGGTCGATAGTAGCAGGAAAGAGTTGTGTGAATGATGGAGTGAATGTGTTTGTGAATGACATTTGGAGGGGGTGACATTTGGAGCTTTCAGTGGAGAGTGCAGGATCAAAGCACATTCACATCCATGGACACACAGCTTGTTCCTGTAGCAAGACTGAGAACATACGTGTGTGTGTGTGTGCGCACGCGCACTTGGGAAGAACAGGAGCTTTACCTTCGTTTTGTGGCTCTGCTCTGTCCCCAGTCCAGACCCAGGCGTGTGAAGCTCCTTGGACACGACACACAGGAACTCGGCTTGGTCTTCTGTTCCGTAGCTGTACGACGAGCCGATGTTCACCATCTATAAGGAGCGAGACACCGATACAGAAAGATATACAGAGGAGAGCAGAGAGACGGGGACAGAGTGAGTCTCGGGAGAATTAAGAGATTACAGCGAGAGAGAGAGAGAGAGAGAGAGAGAGAGAGAGGAGAGAGAGAGAGAGGAGAGAGAGAGAGAGGAGAGGAGAGAGAGAGAGGAGAGAGAGAGAGAGAGAGAGAGAGGAGAGAGGAGAGAGAGAGAGAGAGAGAGGAGAGAGAGAGAGAGAGAGAGAGAGAGAGAGAGAGAGAGAGAGAGAGAGAGAGAGAGATATATATCCCATACTAAGGCGGGGAACGATTTTTGTGCTCATGCATGGTCGGGGTGGGGGTAAACAGCGGACAGCCTGCGGTAACACACACCAGTGGGCTCCACAGTCTCTTACTTGAGAGACCAGCGAAACGAGTGTGGGTCGGCCTCTGCAGGAAATTGTGTGCGAATCAAAGCTGTGCAGCATGCGGTGGAGCTGGGTGCCAAAGCAGCGGGTAAGACAGAGGGTGAAGGGGTGGGGGTGGGTTGTCTAAATGTGATTTCTTGACTAGAGTGTGAACAGGTTAAAGTATCTCAAGCCAAGAGGCCGTTAATGAATGAAAATCTCTCGCCGTGCCATCACCTTAAAAGATAATTACAGCGACCTAAACATGTCTGTTAAAAGTCTATACAACTTTGGCTCATAGCTGGTTGGCCTGTTTCCACACTTAATCTCGTTATAAGGATTTTATGAATTTAGAAAATGAATGGTAAATTTACTTATGAATCACAGAGCTGTTCTAAAAGTGGGTACTATTTTTAATGAAGATGAAAAAGCGACAATGGCGTTGCAACTACCCCCCCTTTGTCAGACTGTACCATTGCAGGTGATGGCCACTATCTGGCTGGGTAAAGAGCCATTAGCAGTCCAGCGTCTTTCGGCATCTAAGAAGTGTAATACAGAACCTTTGAGACTCACTCAGACCATTTGTAATTAATGTGGACTTCCTAAATGAAAGTTCTACTTAAAATCAATAAATCGAGATCTAGACAATGGCCGACATCTACTTTAGCCTAGAGGTCCTAAACTCATTTGGAAGTGCAAATAGCAGTGCTCAGGTCAGGGCCAAGGGGATCAAGATTAAAGGGTCAGCAGCAGCGTGAGTCCAACCCACAGTCCAGAGCAGTCCGGTGCGGGGCTTTCTGCAGGTGCGCACGCTGACCTGCTCAAACTTCCAGCCGTCCGACATCGTGGAGACCATCTGGGTCAGCTCCTCCTCCTGACACTGCAACACCCGATAGACGTGCTTGGGGGGCACCTGCTGGGGAATGAGAGAGGAGGAGAGGTGAGGATGCAGACCAGGGGTGTTGTTTCAAAAATTTATAAAATTCAGGTTAACTCATCCAGGAGGCGCCAAAACACCATATCAAGCAAATACAGTATATGTAACATGACAACATGTGTCATAACACAGAGGGGGTGAACTTTTGCACAAGCTTTGGCCCCAGGCATAATGAGAGCAAGTCAAGTAAAGTCCAGTAGAACAGTAGATGTGTAGAGAGACGTGGGATTTTGAGTGCAACTGATAAAATAAAATAAAAGGAGAGTGAACCCTGATGTACAGCCAGGCTCTTCAGAGAAGCAGGGAAGAGCGAAATCACTGACAAAGAAGGGTGACCAAAGGGCATTGCACTTACACTGTGCGCGTACGTGCGTGTGTGTGTGTGTGTTTGTGCGTGTGCTTGTACACTTTGGCTGGTCCTCACTGATTCAAATGGCGGTTTGAGAGATGAGACATGCTTTTAGAGTCAGGGTTAAAATTAGGTGTAGGTTCAGGTTAGGGGTTGGGGCTGGGGAATCCATAATGACAATGAGTGTCCTCACAAAAGATGTTTGTGTGCAGTATGTTTGCTTATCTAGGCGAAGACCATCGAATGTAGGGTTAATAAAGTTGGACAGTGTGCCATCCTGCACGTTTAGTCCTAAAGTCTGAACAGTAGCAATCATGGCGTGGCATTTAATTCCATTTTTGTAGCATCAAATAACTAATCAAAACCAAACTTACCATAAAAAATCACAATTGACAGTGTGATAAGAAGTACCTAAAATGAGTACTTTGATTCATGACTCATCCACGAAAGACGACATGGGATTCATGAGCTATCGCGCAGCCAGCCACCAGGGAGCGATCAACATTCTTTGGCTCCACTTTGGAGGAGCCGTAATGTTCAGTATTGTAAGATGACATATAATATGAATACAGTTGTGTTAAACTGTACATAACCATGATGCAAACATGATGCACTGTATTTGTTTAGTTTCATTTAAAGAGGAATATCGTTGTCAGAGCAGACAGTGCAGAGTGAAGCAGCAAACTCCTCCATCATGAAAACACTTGGAGTTGCTCTGCACATACCTGCGTGGCTTTGGAGTCTCTCTCCAGGATCCTCTCCTTGATCAATTTGATCAGGGGCGTGATGTTGTAAAACTCAGCCTCCTCCAGGACACCTTGTGAAAGAAGAAACCCATAAGTCAGCTGCTGCGTGAAGACTTTAGCTTCAACTTTCCCAACGCCCTGTTAGGCCTTCCCTAACATCCAATCTAATCTTTATTATTATAATGTATATGTTCAAATACACTAAACTAGAAACATTTGAAACCTAAAACCCCATCTCTTGGCATGTGCAGCCACACAGTATTTTCAGAGTGAAGTGAAATCAGTGAGACCTTCTTCAGCCAGCTCCTTGTTGTAGACCAGTTTGCCGTGCCGCAAGTAGTTGAGGATGGGACCGAAGTAGGTGGGGTCTCTGTCAATCACATAGGCCCCCGACTCATCCTGTTACAGAGGAGAAATCAGAGAGACAGAGAGAAGACAACATTGACCGTTACCGTATAATCAAATCATTTAGAGCTTGTAATTACTGCAGCAACCCTCTTTATTATTGGGTTTTTACTTTTAAAGAGTTTTATTGGCCGGAACCATGGTGATATTGAATGTAACATTATCCTAGTCATGTATGTTATTAATAACTTTTTTGTTTTGCATTATTCCTGTATGTTAACAGGTATTTCTCAATTATGAAGGTTACTACCTTTCCTCTCTTCTTTTATGCCTCAAGCAATGAACCCATTTTGTAATATATTGACTATTTTTAGACAGGAAACGTCACCAGCTCCAGAAAGAAAACATCCTGGTTGGCTATTTTGGTCTAAAGTATGCAGTACTGGCTGCCCACGCTGGATGTAAGTAAGATTCACTGTTTGTCTTCAAAATAGAAGTCCCCCGTAGAGTGGAGGTTTTGTTGGGGTTTACATCTTCATAATGAAATAGAACATTTCAATTTAAACAGTCATGGGGTACAAACTGGTGGTAGTCAAAAAGGCGAGGGACCTTCTGAGTCGGCTGTTGCATTTTCCTAATTTGCCATGAAACCATATTTCTTCCATTTGCACTTCTCTTGAAATCTTGCTGGCAACAGAGTTTTCTGCCACTGGGCATAGAAGTAACTGGAGCTCCAGCACATTTGATAGCAACTTTGGTTATTCAGTGGTGGGTGTGCTTCTCTCCCACCTCAAGGGAGCTGCTGCCAAGCCTGCTTGGGTGTTATGTCATGACCATTACCCCTCCAACATACTGTACACACACATCGACACACCCACACACACACACACCCTCTGTTCATCCTCGTGATGATTGCTTGAAGCAGAAGCTGCTTTTAGAGCTGGATTCACAAATGAACAGCTGCTGGATAAATCTAAACAAAAACAGGCAGGCTTTTATGAAATTATGGATATAGCTGGCGAAAAGGGAGGAAATTGAATGAAAAATTAACATTGGCTGCACATACTTATGATATGTCATTAACACATGGTTCAGTAGAGCTGTCTAGATTTTAGAGCATGCAGTTTTTGTCGTGTTTCATCGGCTCCGGCTCTGAATGGCAGTGACGGAAACAAGACAGCAAGGGTTAAGGGTTTACGGGGGAAAAAAAGATAAAATGCAGGTATACCTGCTAATTTTGGTGTAAAAGAGGTATGTAAGACACAGGGTAATGAAAGTTGGAAAAAAGGGTGCATGATTCTTAAGTGATCAAGTCAAGCGCTTCACACAATTCTTTCCTGTGGCTGCCAGGAATACCTTTGTCTGTAACACTTCAGACAAGGTGTTCCCAATGGGAGACATGAGCCTGAGACACCTAAAACCCAGAGTGAACCGGTTAAGATCGTGAGGCACTTTGAGAAATAGAGTGGATGAGGAAGGACAAACAAGCCCAAAGATAAAGAGACCTGAAGGACAGCAGCAAATAACCCGCTTTTAGAAATAAAGGGCAGACGCACTTGTACAGCTCTGGATGAGGAGGATGGAGAGACGGGATGTGAGGGCAGAAAGCAGCTTGGATAGATAAAGTACAGTGTGTGTTAGTATGTCAGCATTTTAAAATCACCATGATTTAAATGTGGAAGAGCTGTTACTGTAGCATAGAGCATAGATGCGCATGCATACACACACACACACACACACACACAAAGACACACAGACAAACGCACACTCACAAAGAGGTGCAGAGGAGGAGACAGATGCCTCAGCGACGTGACTTGACTTGACAGTGTGGGCATGACAATACTGGGAGAAAGCTTCCCCAGTGTGTCAGAGAGGTATCTCTCTCTTACAGACACACACGCACACACACACACACACACTCAGTAGTTATTCATTGAGACAGGCCCATTAGCAGCTGCAGAACACTGCGTTTAAAATAATCCATTTGATGAGCTTAATCCCCAGCAGCGTATCTGCAACATTCTTGGTTGCAAACTTCTTCCGGTCACCCTCTGCTCTTGTTCTTGTCTTTTTTGGCTTCTCTGACCAACAACAACATAATCATAACCAACACATATGCTAGAGAACAAATCCAGCTTGTTGTGCAGGCTCTCTGATGTCATCATCTAACCTCTTTGTCTTGGGAAAGTCCCCCTCAGATGTATTTATATTTACCAAAGCAAATTCCATTCAGAGCTTGTTGTGACCATAGACTGTTTATAAAGATGGACGATATAACTCTCCACAATTTAAGCAAATCATCTTGATCTTATGTAGTTCTTATATCACCAATGTATACATTAATCACCATTGAACCAGTAAAGAGATTTTGCAGTTTAAGAGATCTTTTCTGCAGTGTGTAGCCTCATATACACATTTAAGTTGCATAGAGGAAAGAGAAAACTAGTTGGTGAGTTAATGGTTTACAGAACATTTCCCTGCAGTGGTAAAGGACGTACAAATACCAGCCAATAGCTAATAACCAATCACCAGCAACCAAACAAAGCCTTCACTCTGTTTCATGCTAGTGTCAACATTAGAGCTGACAGAGAAAAATATAACTGCAAAAATGTTTAGTCCGTATTATTTTTTGCACTTTTTTTAAATGCAGCTTGATTAGACCAGCTCCATTACTGTGCAACTTTTAACTACTGCAGCTTAATTTGTGAATAATTTACCACATGACAGACAGACTCAAGAGGATCTAGGGCAGTTGTTTAATTTTCTGCTCGAGTCAACATGGCAACTACTCATTAATCTCATCCAATCAATATTCATCAATCAATCTGGGCTTGGATTTTGCTTACTGTAAAATGATGCCCAGTCAACCTTGGAAAATGCTATTTCATTTCCTTTGTCAATGATTTGTCAATGAGAGCATCTGATTGTCCTTGGCCTTGATACTACAAATTTTACATTAGGGAAAGACACTTTCCTCAGACAGACAATATGACTGACGTCAACAAATCCATGAAAATCGCTCTGCAAGAATCATTTTCCAATATTTAATCAAAATAGCTTCTATAGACAGTGAATTATAACATTATATTAGTGTTGTGCGACTATTACACATGCATGCATTGTGATGTAGATGCAGCGATTATAAACACGCGTACATATTTCATTCTCAGCTAAAAGGGGGCGGGAGCTGGGAGAAAACTCTGGACAAGAGTGTGATTTCTAATTAGGGATCAGCCTCATTTATCATTCCATGCAGCACAGATGGTCTGGGTGAACCAACGACTTGTCAGTGTGGGTGACATTTTGTGATGTAGGAGGCATCCTGTGGCGCTGCACTGAGAAACACATTTTGGTGATATGTGTCTCTGCTGCTCGGTGGGTGGAGTGAACAGCTCAGTGGATTTAAAAGTACCACACAGGGGCCTCTTTATAAAAGTGTGGTGCTTGGACAGTGCCTTTGAAATACATTTGAGAGGTTGTAAGGGAAGCTTTCACACGACCTTGTTTGGTCCTTTTTCAGATTTTGCATGTGTATCTTTGATTATTTGATTATGTAACTCTTTATTTAAACCCAGTGGATCCAGGTGGGTGGAGAGGGAAAATAAGAGAGGGGTCAGGAGAATTTGGTTTGCAAAATTATTCGACATGCTACCTGTATACGTGCTGAACTGCAAAAACTCAATATACAAATCTTTGTCCAAAGTTGTTTATTTAAATAGGCACAATCTCTTGGCAACCAAATTTATACTCAAGTAAAGTTGATCTTTATACCTCACAGTACCTTCATCTTTCCTGATTAATTAAGTACTGCAAAATGGTTAAGAGATTATAAATGTCAACATTTTCTTTTTACTGGGAAATGGTTATGCAATTCATCCCAAGATTCCAATTAAAAACCTAAAACTATTATTTGGTCCAAAAAGGAATTCAAAGCTGCCTGATGGTAACAAAGAGGCAAGTCCACACAACTCAGCGCTATTTATTCATATAAAAAAAACCTTGGCTCTTCTCTTTTCAATACTCCCAGTCCCTGCCAACGCCTCATATTCGACATAGCACTCAGAAGTCCAGACATGTTGGTGGAATTCCGGCTTAAAAAATAAACAAAAATCTTCACGTGACCCAAACTCCAGAACATTCAGCAGATGCCTGTACAATACTTTTGATGTTTAATATGAATCAAATATTTACAAATCTGTGACAATACGATCATGTGGTTGTCGGCCACAATCAACCGCCCTTCTAAATCTGTTCAGCTAACATCATCTAAGTATCAAAGCTGAATGTTGGCTACAGCCCTGGGTTTGGTTCAGTGAGGGGGCAGGGCAGCCGGGGTGCACATAATCTCATTATAACAGTCATACACAGCCAGACAGTCTGTGTTGTGTTCTGTGTGTGTGTGTGTCTGTGTGTAAAACAGCCCAGAACCCCTGAGCAGAGACACGCTAACCCCAGCAGATTAGTGGGGGGGGAACTCCAGTGTGGATAAACTCAGCTTCTCTCCTGAGTGAAGGAAGAAAACACACAGGTTGAACTCCAAGTTTCCTCAACGGGTAAACTGTGATGGCTCAGCTCAGCCTGGTGTCTGCTGGCTAACACAGTATTCTAACACAATGAACCCTTTTCATACAACACGTCATACTTTTTCCAGGTCAAATTTAATGGCAGGATTTTTGCATGGGTGTTAATTTTATTCTTCCTGATATCAATAAGGAACATAAGCATATTTCAATGGGGAGTGTTTCCTAATAACTATTTTAGCAGGTCTAGAATATTCCACTCATATTCGGGTTAATGTGATACAGAGCATAGTCTGATTTTGACTAAGTGGTCCAGTAAGTCAAAGTCCAAGGTTCTAACACAAGAGTTTTGATAATATTGTCATTGCGATGTTTGCGCCCATCCAAAAATGTAAAAAGACTTGATTACTCTCACTTCAACAATGTTATTTCTTTGTAGCACAAACTAACTTGTATACATGTTGACATAATGCGACAAAGGTCAGAATACTCCAAATGTTGAAGTTTTATCATTGCTTATTCTAAATATTACATTATTCAGGTTAAGGTAATCAGAATATGCTGTTACCATGGAACTGTTATTCAGACTGTTGTCTTAATCAGGTTATATCGGAATATTGGTGTCCAAATGAAGGTGTCTACTTTTTTCTTTCATAAAAGTGTTTATTGTTACCTATGCGAAGGACGTTATGTATTCCTCTGCATTTGCTTCTTTGTCTGTTAGTTAGCAGTATTATACAAAAACTATTAGGTGGATTACAATGAAACTTGGTGGAAGGATGTGCTATGGGTCAAGAAAGAGCCCATTAGATTTTTTTTCACTTGTTTTAACAAAGCAAAATTTTTGACTTTTCATTTATTTCCCAGAAAATAATTCATGGATCTTGATTTTAAAAAAAAGTTGTGTGCAGCTTGATTGAAGTTAAGGGAACTGTTGGGCCTTGGTGGCAGTATGCGTTCTACTGAGGGGTTTTCTAGTTTTCTATGAGTTTAGTGGAGTTGGAATCTGTGATGAAACACTGATGTGCAGAGGTTGGGAACCTAACACCAAACTGATTTCCCCATTGTGGAGCCGCTCTTGTTGCACTATTTGATGTGTCTATAGTCAGGTGATGAAATTACATGGTTGACCTTAAGCCTCCTGTATCGGTCGTTCTGTAACACTAATTTGAATGCGTTTACAAGACTGTTACTTCAGAAGTGAGATGATGTTACGTCTGTGTTGCCTTCGGAAGAATTTCACATTCACGGATGACAGATTCCTGTTCCTGGTTAGCTGCGAACCCAATCTGTCGTGTCATTCATGCTCATGTGCACTCCCAGCTGTTTCCCTCAGTGGATTTCATTGATTCAAAGAAAAATGCTTTCCTTTCATCAAGAGGCTTCTGACGGAAAAGCGCTGAATAAAAAGAAAAATCACTTTTCTCCTGGAATCACTCTTGTGACGTGGGGATCAGCACCACGTTGATTATGTAACTTAACTAAATTTTTCCTTCAGGCGATTTACATACATCTGACGACCACAGTGGCATTAATATTGTTGCTCTGTAAAATCCTTAATCTTTCATCAATCAGTGTTTCATACTCGACTGTGAAAATCTAAATCCCTGTAAAAAACACAAAGGAATTTTTCCTTGTGTCAGCGGTGAGGGAGTTGATTACATAACTGCACACAAGAAAACAGAGGCCAGCTCAGCCTCATGATACACACCTCAAGGATACATTGTTATAACCTGAATCATTTTTTAAGTTTCTCTATATCGTGCCATCTTTTAATGTATGAATATGGATTCTGACAACTTTGTGAGGTGCCTGACAAAAATCTCAGAGATTCGAGAGTTTGTGATGAAGAGAATAAATTAAAGGTGCAGATGAGAAAAGGACGAGCGTGCGGTAAACATTCAGGGTGAGTCTGCTGCCGAGGGCGTCAGCACGACGATGACCACGATGGTGTGTGTTTGAGTACGTGTGTGAGAGATTCAGCGTGTGACTGTGTGTCTTCAGGCATCACAGAGGGAGCTACTGTCAGGTCGCGGCTGAAGGTCACATGGGAGTTTTCTTTCCACAGGAGCCGGGGCGGTGAGGCAGGGCAACAGTCATCGCTGTGGTCGAGCAAAAAACCTCCAAACTCTGATTTTGGAGGTTATTTGGTTTTTTTTGTCACATCACATCAGCTGAGGTCTCTTTTCTGGAAGCCATGGTCATGTGACGCTGGTGACACGGTTGGAATCCCTAAAAAGATGAACACCCCAATGCCAGACCTACTGCTATCAGGCTGATTTAGACAAGCATATTAAACAATGCAAACCGATAATGATTTTTTTTTATTTTTGTTTTGTCTGGTACATTGTTGTGATGTTTGGTTATTTTATCAATTAAGTTCTGTATCTGACGAGTCCTTTAGATGTTGATCCGGTCAATAAAATGACGGCTAAGACTTAAAAAGGCCCTGGTGACATCATGAAGCGTCTTAGTTAGTCCAAGAAAAAGATAAATACCTAAAGATATTTAGTTTACAAGACTAACGAAGAAGAAATTCAGAAATCATTCACAGCTGAAAAGCAGAAAACGGATTTTCTTTTTACCAATGTTGCTTCAGAGTGAAATTGAATTGATAATAATTGTTTGTGTTAACTTTCTGTCAATGGATTAAATAGTAGTTGCAGCTTAAAATTGTAACAGCTAAATATAACTATTAGAACTTAATTTATATGGATATAAATGCACATTTTTTCTGGATTATGATCCTGCCTGACGTATAGCTGAGAGGTTTTTACTCAACAGCAACTAAACGTCCACTTACAGCAGGGTCCCAGCTGCAAGGAACCCCCCCCTCCCCCCCCCATTCTCTCTCTGCCACACACAAGCAGCACAATAGAATCTCTGCATAATTGATAGGGCCTGCCATCCATTTACAGTGTGTTCAGTCTGCATGTGACTGGGAGACACATCCATCTCTCTCTCTCTCTCTCTCTCTCTCTCTCTCTCTCCCTATAAGATGCCAGCTGTACAGCAGCTACTGACTGTGCAGCTCCCTGCAGAGGAGGAGGCACGTGTTCATCCATCTGACTCGAGCTGAATTCACACCACACAAATGATGCTGAGACGCACAGAGCGCGCGCGCACGAGAGAGAGAGAGAGAGAGGAGAGAGAGAGAGAGAGAGAGAGGAGAGAGAGAGAGAGAGAGAGAGAGAGAGGAGAGAGAGAGAGAGAGAGAGAGAGAGAGAGAGAGGAGAGAGAGAGAGAGAGAGAGAGAGAGAGAGAGAGAGAGAGAGAGAGCTTCACACTGCACATACAATAAAATCAGCTGGTCAGTAGACAACTCGACATGGCTGCTCTGGGGCTGGAAGCATCCACATACTGGGCAGTGGGTTTGGACTGGTGCAGTTAAAAGGTCATACAGTGTTATACTGGGTTTGTATAGGTTCCTGTGATCCCGTATAGCAGATAAACACACCAGATCCACTGGGGACTGTGGTTACAAGATTCAGACCAAGATGAGCTTCACCTCATGTCAGGACCTGCACACATATCACAACCAAATAATTCAACCAGTTCATTTCAAACCGAGAGAGAGACAGGATGGAGAGATAGTTCACAGGGATCCCACACATGGAGGGGTCACTACATGTATGACAGCGTCACAACACACGGAGAACACACCAGAGTCCGGGTCGTTGACCACAGGGACGCAGCAGAGATACCACTCCTGTCATGATACAGAGATGTTACTGTGGTGCAATATGAGCAGATCAGTCCAGATTCACATGACCTTCAGTAAGACCAGCACCAGCCATGTTGAAGAAATGGCTTTTAATCAGAGGACCACCAGGTGCTGGTGAACTTTGTGTTAAACTGACGGAGAAAATATAAAAAAGTTTACAACCCAGTACGAACATCCCAGACTCCCACTACTCGGGTGCTTCCAGCTGGTAACCCTGCACTGGAACCACCGCTGGTTGTGTCTCGGGATGGTGCAGTGACCGGGGATCGGAGCGGACTCACCGTGTCTGAGTGCAGGTCCTGCTGCTGGCACAGCCGGTACAGGAACGAGGTCTGCTCCTTGAGGAGGGTCTGCCGGGTCGTGAGGAACACGGTGCCGCCGACGTTCAGCCGGACCCACTTCCCGTTGCTCCCCCCGGTGGGGTTGATGACCGAGCCGTTGCCGATGCTCTGCGACGCGGTCCCGGGCTCGGTCTCGCCGGCGGAGCTCGGGCTCTCTGCCGCCTCACTGTCTTTGTTGTTGTTGTTATTGTTGTTGTTGTTGCCGTTGCCGTTGCTGCGGGGGCCGCGGCAGTCGGGGAGCGTGGACAGGGCGGCGACGTCCGCCGGTTCCCGCGGCTCGGCCGCCGTCGTTGCCATCGGGGGAAGAGGCTGCTGGGAGAAGAGCAGGAGACGAGCGAGGGGCGACGGACCGCTGCTGCCTCGGCCTTATCTCAGCTCAGCGCCAACGACAAGCTCCGCCCACACACACACACACACACACACACACACACACACACACACACACACACACACACACACACACACACACACACACACACGCACATCCCCGCGTCAAGCTGCAGGAAATGAGGTGTGACAGCCGAGAAGAACCTTCAAAATAAAACCTAAAGCCGAGTCTGAATCAGTCAGATAAAGCAATGTCAGGTTCAGAACTTAACATGGAGCCCACGGGTAAAGATAAAGAGGAGCAGTGGCCCTCCATTAACCCTGCACCTCTCCCACAGTGGAATTAGAACCAACATCATATGATCATTTATATCACTTATATCACTTATATCCTGATTAAACAACGAATCAGTGTTTTGCAATTCTTCTTTTTTAAGTCATGATTTCATAGAACCTGCTGAGCTCTAGAAATGAGTGGTCCATTGTAAAAGTGCACCTAGATGTCTTGTTTTGAAAGTCAAACTCAATTTCCTGTCTAGCTCTCTTGGACTTTGATTTCCTTGCCAAAGAGTAAAACCTGGGTCTTGTAGTTTCCGTTGAACTATTCTGAAAAGCCTTGTTATTACTCAAAGAAAAATGCACTAACGAATCCATATTTTATTGCTACATATTATTAGTCAGATATATATATTCCATACAGAGCAAACCTGAGTCAAAAGATATACATTAATATCAGAATATAGATTTGTAAAAATTCATAGCATATCCCTGATCCACAACTTTGAAGAGCTCTATTTTTTGAACGGTCTATGTTAATAGATCTATACTCCTAAGGTCAATTCAATGTAAAATACATTAATAACGCTAATAATTCAAGTAGACTCCACACTGGACAGCTGTAAATTAAGTTGAAATAAACAAGAATTATTACATAGTCAGTTTGGCTGATTAAGTTGCATCTAGTGGCAAAGTTGCCCCTCTCTTGACTCAGTGCTTGGTTTGTCTGTGCCAGGCCACTGTAGAAAAATAGCAGATTCCGTGGAAGAGGATCGCTTCCTGTCTTTACATAGAGGGCTCAGTCTAAGGTAACAAAAGGACAACAATTTTTTGTTTCAGGCATAGATTGAGTATAAAGATGAACGACATGACAGCTCCCAAAAGTAAAAACCAAACCGCTTATAACACACTACAGATGCATAAATGAAGAAACAAAAAGAAAATAAGTATCTCCCAGTGAAAAAGTTGTGTCATAAACGTAGAAGACAAAGACAAAGAGGTCAAAAGAGTGTCTGGGTGCTGTAAACACACTCACTATCTACGCAGCAGAGTTAATACATCACTTCCTTCCTTGACCCGCAGGTCATGTCTGTAAACGGCTTATAAGTGTTATATTCTACCAATAGATGCCTCACTTTTCCTTAAAAGATCAAACTAGTGAGACATATGTTGTACTGTCTATATCGTCAGTGTTTTACATTGTGCTCTGTTATCTCATATGTTGACACATCATGTCATCTGCTGTCTCTGTGCTCTCAGGGCCGGTGCAGTGTGGGCCTCATGACGACGAAGGGGAAGTTGTACGTGTGTGGGAGACCCTGATGAGTTGTGAGGTTGAAGGACTGCCACGAGAATGGCTGCAGACCCCCCTGCGTCGTGGGGCCATTTATTGCCTCCGCGACCAGCTGCATGGCCATCTGGTAGTCTGTCACCTGCACCGCCAGACAGAAATGAGCACAGAGGGCACATGGGAAGAAAGTGCAGACATTCAATCAGGTTTAAAATCACAAAATCCACACCTTGAATTTTTCACTTATCACATGAAAAATCTTTACGTCAACTAGATGGATGGATGCTGAGTTTTGTTCAGACATTTATTGTTCCCACGATGATGGATCTAAATGCCTTTGGTGCTCCCCAGACTTTTTCACTCTGGCTCCAGAAGGACATTTTTGGCTTAAAGTGAAACTGTTGCACAGATTGCCTTGTACCTAAACATTTTAGGTACAAGGTCATTTGTTATCCTGGCAGCGACAATAACAAGCCAATAACTAATGACAAAAAAGGCAAAAGTATTATTTCTGCATGATGAGCTCACCTTTTTGCTCAAAATGTATTCTATTATTACCAAAGACCTACAATGAGATGAAACTAATGGGTGGAGGAGGTGGAGATACAGTGAACCCCTCAGGTATGAAGTTTAGCAATAGTCACATATAATTGCACTTAAAAAAACGTAATCCTGATAAAAAAGGATTTCTGACCTTGGTGTCATAGCAACCTCCTGGGCGTGGCCTCATTGGTCTCAGGTCGTTACGGCAACAGATGGTCTTACATGGATGGCCCTTAGAGTAGGGGTCTCTCTTGTAGTCTGCAACAAAACCCGTCTGACCTTAAATTGAGCTGCTTAGTGCTTACAGTTTGAAATTAGCACCAATATCCTGAATTACTTGTTTGTATTCTTTGTCACATCTTTAAAGTGCCTCGACTTCTCAGGAAACTACATAAAATATTGGATATCCAATTAGAGTTAGTGTTCTACCTACTGTTGTATCTCATGATGTGTTTGAGGGACTTGAGGTTCGACACCTTGGCCTGGTCCCTGCGGAGGATTTTGGCTCGGGGGCAGAGGTCGTAAGAGAAGTCCACTCCGTATCTCTTCCACATCGCGTCGTACCCGCTCAGGTTGTAGATTTCAACGTGAAATGGTATGTTGTAGGAGGGCCAATAACCTGCAATGTGTAGCACACTGAAGATGGAGGTGATCCTGTTGATAGACTGTATTTAAAGAGAAACAACGCCTGACCACTTCCTCCCACTATCCGGAAATGAAGCCAAAATATCAAGAATATGAACGTCGCCATCTTGTGGATTTGAGTCAGTGCAATAGTGATCAATGAATCTCGTGGCATGGTGTTTTAGTTTGATCCATGTCCCATCTGCTAACATGGAGGAGGAGGGATTCATGACCTATACTGGAGCCCACCTCCAGAGTGTAAGCAGTATGATTTGGCCATCATGTTGTCCATATACAAACACCGCAGGAGCACATAAAACAGATGTAGATTCTGTTTGATTCTTACCTCTGCGTAGAGCCTGAGTCTGATCGGAGTGCATCACCTTCCCAGGGATCTGCTCCACCACAACGAGAGCTCCGTTCTGGATGCTGTGACCCAGGGAGACCCTGCTCAGGTCCAACACCATGTACTGGCTGTTATATGTACCTGAAATACAGTTGTAACAAATATAGTGTCTATGTGTTTGCTACTTATATAATATAATGATTCATGGTAAAGGGAAGCTGATGGTGACCATGGAAACAAAATCAAAACCAAACATTTGGGAAAGGACAATTTTTGTTGTGACCATGATGGTAAATAGACTGTCTTCGAATTTTGCATAGAGCTTTTCTAGTCTTAGCGGCCACTCAAGGCACCTTATACCACAGGCCACATTCACCCATTCAAACACACATTCATACAGTATCCAGTACACACCAGTCACACATGTTCCCACACAAATCATGGGCAATGTGGGGTTCAGGATCTTTCCCAAAGTATGTCAACTGGAATAGCCAGGGATCGAACCACCAATCTTCCTGGTTAGTTGATGACGCGCCACAGCCACAGCCGTCCTGATGGTGAATAATAGATTTCACCCCCCAAAAAAAACTTGGCATGCAGAGTGCTGTTATTGTGACTGCAGACTCTTGTTGGTACAAAACTTGTTGAAGTGGGCTGCTAGCATTCATCTAACACAGGTAAAATAACATGTAGGGTCTTGCATGAGTGACTGGTGAAAATAAACAGTTTGTCATTCGGGAGTTACCGACGTGCTCAGACAATAAATCCCTCACCTAACTCTACCGAAATTAAATGAAAACATGGGATGATGGTTTCCTTGTTGGCTGCCCCCAGGCCACTTCCACGGTTTGGCAGGACGGCGAGAAGGAGAGCAGGGAAGCGCTTCTCGAGGATGAGAGGACCGTCAGTGTCAAGAACACTCTGTCCTGTTCTCCTCTGCCCTTCCATGGCAACATGACACAAGTCGATTAAAGCAGCTGCCCAATTAACAAGCACAAGTGCTTTGCAACAGGACGGTCTGTTTTGAGAGTCTGCTCCATCCGGTTGGAAATAAGTCTGGTGAATTGTTACATAGCCCGGGATTCAGTCCCAGACCTGCTTCAAGTCTCTTTTGTTCTTACTGCTGGGACTTGTGATATCCCTTCACTCAAAACCACTAAGGTCTGGTTTTTATAACTCTGTTTTAGTAGACACATATACTCCCTAGCAACCAGTGCAATGACGCAGTGATAATGACAATGCATGGTGACCATCTAAAGAGGGAAAGGATGTCAAAGGCAATCTAGATGGAGTGCACTCCTATTTCCAGGTCAAAGACTAAAGTTGACTGAACCTGCCCAGACCATTATATCTGACTCTATTGCTACTTTTAAATCTCATTTCAAAACAACAGATTCACGTTTGAATCGTTTTCTTTGTGTCTATGTGTTTTTGTGCATGTGTTTGTGTCTATCATGATTTGATGTATCAACATCATGATTATAATTATGATTATAATCATAACTATATGATTATATGATTCATGATGACCATTATAATCATGAGGATGATGATGATTATTAAGATTATTATAATTAGCAGTAGGTGAATTAGCCATTCACCTGAGTTGTGTTTGGCGAAAACCTGCGCCCACTCCTCTCCGCTGTGCGCCAGGCTGTTGGCCAGGCGCACCCTTTGCCAGGCCAGCAGGCTGAAAGGGCCGATTTGGGAGAACAGGGAAGCATTGAACACGCCGATGGATGTCTGAGTCATTAGAAGGCCGCTCCCGAGCAGGTAGAAGTCGTCCAGGGACATCAGGAAGCCTGGGGCAGGAGGGTGGGGTTTAAGAGGAGGAGGGGCAAGAAGTGGGGTCATTTTGAGGAAGTGAGAGAAGAAAAGTATATTAAGACAAATATTGTAAAGGGAGGGGAAAGTAAACAGACATGATGATGAGGATGATGAATCCATTTCTTGTTCTCAGCTACAACCCACATGCACAACCACAGTATTTGGCAGTAACAGTTCCGGGACTAATCTTTTTATTTGACTTTCAACTCCACCAAAATTCTGGGGAAAAAATTGTTATTCCTCTTAACTGCTGTATTATAATATAATTAGCTAAACAAATCATAAAGGGAAGAATATTTTATTCACTTCTGCAGTAAGGCCCTGGCTTGCTTTGTATGTTCAATGTTTGCCTGAGTGAAAGCCGCTTAAGAAGGATGCAGGGATCAATCCCCACCTCCACTGGCAGCAGTGTGTTTCATCTCTTCTTTTGAATATAGTGAAGTGATATCCACGGCCCCTCGGCATCTAAAAATAACACTTTAAAACCACTGTTCTGACAGCAATGGAGCCTATAAGATTTTTATGGCTTGGGCCACTCGATAAATCTTTGCCTACAAAATTACTCGGCCTCCTCTGGCTCGATTGTGAGGGAATTCATTTCATCAGGGCTCCGTGTGGGTGATCACGCGCTGTGATATACGTTTCCCTGCAACAGACTATGAGCTCTGTGCTTAACAGAGGAATTATGTACAGCCACTGTTCATCGAGGATTTGGGTTAAGTCCTTGACCTCAGTGTCTTTGTTTTTCCAACAAGAAAATGAAAGTGTGTGGATTAAGGACGAGCAGTTCACTTCATCTCAGGGCTTTTCCAGGAAGCGTGGGCTTCACTGTGCTGCAGCTTGTCGAACTGACAGTGTTTCAAATTCAAATCATGAAGTGAGAGAACAACATGTCAACTTTCTTTTAGGAGAAAGTGTACATTCTTGCGCAGCTCGTGTGTGTGTGTGTGTGTGTGTGTGTGTGTGTGTGTGTGTGCGTGCGTGTGTGTGTGTGTGTGTGTGTGTGTGTGTACCAGGATAGCTGCTGAACGACATCATTCCAGTGGCAGTGTGTGTGTCAATGACCTTGAAGTCCCAGTGTTTGTAGATTCGCGTGGTGGCTGCGTAAGTGTACCAGCTAGAGTGGCCGAACAGCAGGTTCTCAAAGCCTGGCAGCACCTGACACAGGATACAGAGAGGGTAAGAATTCCCTATCTCTCTCTCTATCTATCTATCTATCCATCCATCCATCAATCCATCCATCCATCCATCCTATCTCTCTCTATATATCCATCGATCCATCCTATCTCTCTATCTATCCATCCATCCATCGACATTGAATTAATTTATTTGTAAGTACATTTACAAACAATGAGCCTCCTGAAGTTAAAGGACATATGAAGAAAGATAATTATGTTAAAATGTAATGCTGCAGGTTTGGTGGTTGTGCTGCATCACTCAGCACCCTCTCCTCCATGATCCCCCCTGAATGGGTGTAGGTGCTGGCCCTCTGCACTTATTGACAGACTTTTAACAAGAGGGGAACCCCATACATAGGGACTCCCAATGAAGGCAATTATAGGCCTCTGTTGAGCTTCCCCAAGTGCTCCCTCACAGTTTGATTCAGACAAGCTTGGCCTAACCTTTATGAGAGCAGTGCAGTGGCCCATTCCTGGCATCCTGAATGTGCCGCCCCCTGCTGAGGAGTTGGCGCGAGCTGTCAGAGCCGGGACCAGGTCCAGGAGGTCACCGACGCCATTCAGAAACTGGACCGCAAACACTGACAGAGGCTGGGTGGGAATGAAAGTGGCGGAGATGAGAGATATCACACTGTGTCAACACTTTGTGCGGCACACCTTCACACACCTCTCTGTGTCTGCCTTTGGCCCACTGTGCAGCTCCGGCATGGAGTCCGTCCAGCTGGGCCAGGATCAGTCCCAGATGCTTCCACAGGGGGTCACGGTTTCTCTTAAGTTTCACCTGCTCCCTGGCCCAGCGGTCCTGCGTGCTGTGGATCATTTGAAAATGGGCTGAGAGGCACTTTTTCAATTTGGTTGTTTCTCAAATCTGCATTTTGCATTTGAATAGATAACATTACTTTACCTCAAAAACGTCTTCAGTGGATTCAGAACACTCTCATTCTTAATCAGCTGAGGGTACATGTTGTAGTAATGAGTGAACATCTGTCTGCAACAGAGAAACCAATAAGAACATCTGGGATTTCTGTATTCACATCTCCATGAAGTTACCGCTCAAATTACGAGCTCCTTTGTTTTTCTAATTTAATTTAAATTAAATAACTCAACTTAGTAATGTGTGAGGTTTTCAGCTAAAAATAATTCAGCCATTATTTACTTTATGTATACTATGGTCTGCAGATCGAATGGTTGTAAAAGTTTAAAGAAAAGTTAAATAAAGTAAAACAATGTTGTAACATTTGTGAGATCAAATATTTTCAAGCACCCATGTGAGGGGGGGAATCCGCCCGAAAACAAAATATCAATTTGATTTTGTTATTAGCCGACTAATCTCTCTTTGAGACAAACAATATTACATTGGACTTGAATTTGAGGTATGGATGCCATTTTAAAACGTTATCAATTGCCACTGAACTAGTATTATTGTCCAGAAAGGCTTCTATTCAAGACATTATATTAAAGTGTGTTTTTCTTCCTGATATGGAACCTGAATTGGGCCACTCACCCAGCAGTGAGGTAACCCTCCAGGTAACCAGCCAGGAAGAAGGTGGTCTCATCTTCCTGTGGGATTCCTCCATAGCCTGCACGGATTTCCAACACGCCCCATCCAGAGAGGAGCAGAGTGTCATTGAAGTATCCGTACGCTCCCCCATCTGTCTCCATCACCCCCTCTTTCAGGATCACACTTTTCTGGGCAGCATCCCAGTTCACGGTGGCCTCTCTGAGTTCTACCATTGTAGGGGGAGGGACAAGGTTACAGGGCTGAGGTTGGATAACACTCATTATGTAAGATAATGTCGTGACACCAATATTATCAGGAAAACAGTTTTTGCTTGACTGTCTGTCACAAGACAAATACATGTTAATCTAAAGGGATTGGCACATGAGTTCACATTGACGAGTGCACAGTAGTTGTTTGGACACACATTATAACGTGGTTATAATGTATTGTTTAAGCTTAATCTGGTTTATTGAGGTAAGTATGTAATGCAATGTTGCAACTCATTTTCATTCATCGCCAGTAAACATATAACAAAACCTTTTTAAGGTATGCAAGGACAAATTACTGCATTGGCAAAGTGGGCAAGTACCCAGGGCCCTAGAGCCCATCGGGGCCCCTCGGCCTTAACACATAACAAAGAATAGTGCATCATTTGGTTTTAAGAACATCAGAGTAAATGTGATTTCAAAAGTGTAGCACAATCATGAAATTGTTTAAGGGTTTTGCAAATTAGCAGATTAAATCGTGTGATATTACAATGACATAGGTTCTAAAGATAAATGATTGAAAGATGAAGCATCTGATCACATTCCTGAACTTTTCAGTAAAACACACCTCAGGCCCTAAGGACTGGTGACATAATGGGTGATGTCAGAGCTTTGATTCTTCCAATTGTTATCAAACGATTTATTGTTTTTTATTCACAGGAATGAAAAAAAAACATCTGAAGTAGAGAGTATTTACACATAAAGTTTAAATATCTGTTATTAAAAAAGATATAAAGAAAATATGTCAACTAGTCATAGAACACTTGTAGCTAGATATTTAAATTCCGGTTGAAAAGGAGAGTGTAGAGGAGCAGGAAAACCAGAGTACGACGGCATAAATGTCCTGAATGAGCTGAAATTGTGATTGTTTTGACGGAAACTGAAAAACGAACATAATTCAAACAACAATTCAAACATCTAATTGTTCAGCTGCTTAATGTTTTTTCAAATATTTATACTTTTTCTGCACTTTCTTTCTTTTCCTTGAAATGAATAGAAAAGGGGGTTAACACTTCAACAACTGTTGATTTTCTACTTCTTTTCTTTTCACCATCAAACGTTTTTTAGCTTAATTCCCCACCTCAGAATTCACTCACACATTTCTGCAGGAAAAGCGGTTTTCAGAACACGCAATGGTAGTGTTACTCACGGTGGGTTTGCACTGATGCAGCCAGGGTGCTCAGCAGCACGCACACTCTCTCCATGTCGGCGGATCCTGCTATCCTCCACTCAGGGGCGACTCCTGGTACAGGCGACATAGGCGTTTTGCATAGGGCGCAAAATGCCGAGAGGGCGTCACAAGAGACTCAGTTATCAACTGCGGTCAAGCCAGCCGACACTCGCGTCTCTTTGGTCAAATCAGCCGATACAGAAATTGTACTGCGCGCCAGAACGGGTATTAAGTCACATAAATTCAGCATCCTCTTCCACTTTGTTACCACCCAAATATTGCCAGATATATTGAGTAGTCATTTGCCATCTCTCCCACACAGCAATGACATCAAGAGGCGCTGCATGCAGAGCAGCACCCGCAACAGCAGAGAGAGCAGAGTCGTCTTTCAGCAAAGTGCTCAATTCCTCCCGAGTAGGAAGGAACAGAGCCGACCAGCTGGCCAAAAGAAGCGAGCCAGGGCCGAGCCGGACAGCCTTGGGTCCTGTACTAAAAAAGCCAAACTGTCCAACGTTGAACGACGTTGGCTTGAAAAGTGCCGGTAGGTATGAACGCATAGGGGGAGTGGGACGTGACCCAAGGAGGAACTCATCAGAATAGATTCAGTTGTGGATTTTTTACTTTAACATTGCAAGAGAGGATGTTTCGTGAAATTTTTGCTAATTTCTCGACTGCTCATTTTGCTCCAGAGTTCTGCTGACTGAGCTGGAGGCTCATGAGGACGCTCGGCCATTCCTCACTCCAGTGAACCTCAGAGCTGCACCATGGTACAGGAGAATAATCACAGAGCCCATGGACTTCTCCACCATCGGGACGAAACTTACCAACAACCAGTACGTTTGTGTTATACATACATTCATACTTCCTTTATTTCAGTTACTTTTCTGATTTGACTGCTGCCTCTGAATTACAATTAAATCATTTCCAATCCTTGCAGGTACCAAAATATCATGCCCTTTTACATGGACGTTTACCTCGTATTTGAAAACTGTAAAAGATATAACGAGGACAATTAAAAAATCGGACGTGCAGGACGGACAATGAAGAAGTTCTTTGACAAGAGATGGGATGAGCTGCTGATGGAAACTTAAAGCCAAAATAAAGAAAATCCCTTTCTACTTTCTATATACGTCTACTTTCTTCTTACTTTCTACTTTCGTGCCCTTTGGTGTCGGAGGCCTTCTCTTCACCTGTGACACCTAGATCTGTATGAGCTGCAATAAATCCGATTGTGCAGGGGGAAAGAACAAACTCTCCATGGATCCTTATCTTCAAGTGCAATACTGTTTAGTTCATGAAAATAACTCAACATTCTGATTGGGAATCAGACAGGTCATTGACTCTTTCTTATCATCATAGTAGGGTCAGGAACCTCAATTCCGTGACCATTCTCTGGCAAATATGTTTTGACGACTGATTTGACTTCTTTACACCTTTTATAACAAATTTAGCCCCCATGTCCCTCGCAAAAATGTCGGCATTTTTTGCTAGAAGGCTGAATCCAAAATGGCAGCCGCACTATCTTGTAAAAGTTACTTTTTTACCAGAGCACCTAGAATAATGTATGAATACACTTTTTGTGGTAAATTGACCATAAGGATTGTGATTCTGACATCATTTTGCCATTTAGACATCATCTTGACCCCGAAATCCAAGATTGCCACCATCTGGTAAAGCGACAACGAAATTTTTGATACACAAAATTTACTTTTTAACCAGAGCACCTATAATAATGTATGAGGACACTTTTTGTGGTACATTGACCATAAAGATTGTGATTCTGACATAATTTTGACATGTAGACATCATTTTGACCCCGAAATATATAGACGAAAACAATATTTAAAAGGGGACAGCCAACCGAGGGCTAGGAGATTTTACGTGCTCCCAAAAATTCGCAAGGATGCAAACAAATGGACCGTACCACTAGAAGTTCCTCCAGGAAGGCCAATTGTATCTGACTGTGGAAGTGAAGTGTACCAAACAGCAGAATTTATTGATTATTATGTCAATCCATTGTCAATAAAAAAACCATCACATATTAAAGATTCATATCACTTTACAGACATTGTTAAAAACCTACAAATCCCTCCAAACTCATTATTCTACACCATGGATATAGACAGCTTATATACAAATATTGACACAAAGCCGGACTATTGGCTGTGAAAAACAAAATGAAGAAATATCCTAACATCAAAAGACCGGATCAGGTGCTATTACAATTATTGGAAATCATCTCACAATTTTTTTTTGTTTAATGGACAATTTTATGTACAAAACAAACGGACGGCGATGGGCAAGAAATTCGTACTCGCTTGTACGAATTTTCATGGCAGATTGGAAAGAAAAAGCCCCAAAAGGCCACTCCATTATTATATATATTTAGATGACATGGGGGGGGGATTTGGACCGACTCCAAGGAGGAGTTTGATGAATTTGTTAATATATTGAACACACACGATGCTTCCATCACTCTGAAGTACACTTCAAATGACCAGTCTGTGGACTCTCTGGACACCACGGTATTCAAGGGACCGACATTCACACAATCGCAAAATACAGTTTAATTCTCTACGAAATAGGATATTCAAGATTATTTTTAAGACACTGTTTAAAAGATAGATAGAGAAATTATTCCTCTTATTACAACATTCTCTACTATGAGTGGAGTAATTAACAACAAACCGTAGAACAATTTTCAAACAATGATACAAGATCAAGTTGTTTTGTAAACTTACATTCGTAAGAGACACACACACACCAATGTGGAAAACAGTTTGTAGGAGAAACAAAAATGCCATAGCCACAAGAATGCTACAACAAAGGTATAAATTAATACACAACAAATCACAAATACTCCTCTATTCAAACACTTCATATTTCATGGAACACAATCACTTGTCTTGGACTGATATAGAACGAAAGAAAATGGAGAGAAGATGGAAGAACCAATTGGCCTGCACGTTAAAATAAATTCAACAATTTTTGTGAATATTTCATGTTCAGATAAATATCTGTTTGTGTAATGGTTTTAATACAAACTGTTATCTACATTATTTGAAATGAATATGGTTTAATATTCTGAGATGGACAATCTGTGTAATCACTTTATGGAAGCAGCTCAGCTGCCTTGGTCATTTATGTCCCTGTAAAGACAATAAGGGAATAAGTAATCAATTAAATTGTAAAGATAATTCACATGCTTAAGAAAAACAAAGATTAGCTGTACCACATTTGATGATGATTTGTACCACAAAAAGTGTCCTCATACATTATTCTAGGTGCTCTGGTTAAAAAGTTAATTTTGTGTATCAAAAATTTCGTTGTCGCTTTACCAGATGGTGGCAATCTTGGATTTCGGGGGTCAAGATGATGTCTAAATGGCAAAATGACGTCAGAATCACAATCCTTATGGTCAATTTACCACAAAAAGTGAATTCATACATTATTCTAGGTGCTCTGGTAAAAAAGTAACTTTTACAAGATAGTGCGGCTGCCATTTTGGATTCGGCCTTCTTGCGAAAAATGCCGACATTTTTGCGAGGGACATGGGGGCTAAATTTGTTATAAAAGGTGTAAAGAAGTCAAATCAGTCGTCAAAACATATTTGCCAGAGAATGGTCACGGAATTGAGGTTCCTGACCCTACTAAACAGGACTTTTTATATTTTGGTTCCAAGTCAGCGTATTTAACAGACACTTATGGGGAAATAATAAAGTTGCGCTACTTAAAAAAAAGGTTTTGAGTTGTAAATGGACTAAAATAGCAGAAGTTCATCATACACATGCTATAAAGGGTTCAAAGCATCAGTGCCAATGAAGGTTAATTCACTACTTCAGTGATACTTTGAGGGATTTAAGGATTTGCATTTTTTCTACTTCATACATACGCCACTTCATTGGGAAATATTCACTCCAGTGTAACTGCTTACTTTAATTCCTCAGCTACAGAAGTTGGGTAATCAGCAGGTATATAATTCTGAATATAAATGATGAACAGATGAAATGTAATATATTGTCATGGTTATAATGTAAAGTAGATGAAATCAGCTCAACTGAAAAGAGCCACTTTGGGTTGTGTTAGGTTTTCATACTTGATGCAATTTGTCTTGTATGATCACCTTCATATTTAAAGATATAATAATAACTGATTTGGATTTGGAGTTCAGTAACAAGTAGTGAAATCCCTTCACTAAGAGAAGGTCAAACTGTAAGAAGAAGTGAGCGTTGTGTTACTGAGGATTTCACGTGACTGATAACATCTGAGATAAACATGTTACAACTGGGCTGAAACAGGAAGTCCATGTTCCTCCTGAGAGGCTCCACATCCACCTTCATCCCTCTGACAGCTCCCATCAGCTGTTTGTCTCATATTAGATCAGTGTGTGACCCCTGGTGAGTGAACCTCCTGCTCCTCCTCCTCCTCTTCATCATCATGGTGACATTAGTCCACACTCTGCAGCAGCACACAGACGAACTGAGCTGCTGCTGCTTCTCTGCGGGCGGGCTCCCCACCTGCTCGGTTCCACCGCCCATGTACTTCAGAAAGTAAATACTGCTGTGAGTGCTTCAGCGAGGGAAGAGCGACCTGCGGAAACGCAGATTTTTCAGGATGCTGCAAATAATTCGATTAAAGCAGGGTTTAACTTTGTGTTTAAGATCCATTGATCAAAAGGTTTAGCATAAGATAGTTCACCCCAGATGGGACTCGAACCCACAATCCCTGGCTTAGGAGGCCAGTGCCTTATCCATTAGGCCACTGGGGCTAGGTGACGCTTATGGGCGTGTCAATCATTCTTATACTGTCAGATATGAATGCTTCAGGGCTCAAATTATCGTGTTAAAACGTGGATTTATAAACTAGTTTCTTATTTTAAACGACGGATAAATGATGGAGGATTAATCGAATAAGAAAATTACAAAAGAAAGAATGAAGCCATGGTATCTCCATGGTGATACGGTTAATGGGTGATACCATTTTCTCACCTCTAAAGGGGTGCTTGTGTTAGTCTCATATCGACACGTACACATAAACGTTATAAATAGAGGATAATAACGCTAAGCAGAAGGTTAATATGTATACATGTGTATTCCTCCGCAAGTATATACGACAACTCTGCGATGAGGTCATATAACATTCCAGATACGGGTCCGTTTTACACCGCTGGATCCTTCGCACATGCGCAGTGGCCAGCGTGGCTTTGTGTGTGTCTGCCCGTGAGCCCCTGATGCCAGGTTAAGAGTTTATACAAATAGTCTGTATGGAGGTAAATATATATTAACTGTATATTCTCAGTGACACAGCAGCTACTAACCCGCCTGTGAGGCAACCGACAGTTTCACTTAAGTGTCAGGTATGAAGAGAACTCACAGCGAGCCACCGGTAGCCACCTAGCATTAGATTAGCAGTGTAGTAGCGACAGACATGTCCTGTTGCTGTGTGGTGTTGTTGTTGTCTAACGACGGAGGATCAAAGCCATTTACAAACCAAAATAACAGTTCTCTGGTTTAAAGTCCTTATTTTGCGAGAAAGCGTTATAAGTGTATGATACCTACGTTAAAGTGTTACGAGATCTAGTTGTAATATTATGTCATATTTGTCATATTAGAGGAGGGATATAAGAGAGATCAGCCTGTCCCCTGTGTAAAAGTGAGGATTGTGGAGCATGTTGTTAAAAGATACTTTAGTATAGGTTTCATAAATAACCAAATACTTGGACTCTGAATTGATAGTTGTTAAATTATTCTTTAGCACAGGTTAGAACTTTATTCTTGTAATATGGTGGCTTTCTTTCTTTCTTTATTCTTGTATTACGACTCTCTTCTCATCTATGACTTTTATTCTGTAAAATCACGGCTTTATTCTCATAATCTAACACCAATATTCTCTTAATCTACATTTTTCTCTCTAATATGGCCTTAATACTGTGTTGTATTGTCAACATTTTTTACAATTAATGAACCATCTCTTATGCAGAACCTCAAAAAATCTCTAAAGATGCCGCTCTTTGGGAACACGTTCAGTCCGAAGAAAACACCTCCCCGCAGATCGGCTTCCTTGTCCAGCCTTCATACGGTGAGAACCTATGTTCTTGTGTACGGTTTTAATGATGTGCATCGATGAGTAAGTAAAAATGGAGATCGCATCCTTATTGTTATGGAAGTTTTCTGGAAGCTGGTGAAAGGAGAACTCAGACAGCAGCTGGTGTCTTATGTAGATTTGATGCATCAAGGAGACCAGAAGGTGAAACAATATAAAAACACTAACAGAGTAACGTGAGCACTTGTCACCACCAAGTGTGAAGATTTCTCCCACAGCTTCCCAATTTATCTCCCTCTACTTGAATCACCCATTTCAACAGCACATCCATGAATGGCTAGTTAAGCCTATCCAAAGTATGCCTAACTAAATCACATTGTGTCCTTACATCTTGCCACTGGTAAAATACGCAAAAGAGTTAAAGTTGTTGAGAGTGGAAGTTGGTGTCTCTCTGTATGGAGCCTCTGAGTTAGATATGAAAGTCCCTCAATGTAGACACTACAATGTAATGTTGGTTGTTCCTTTATCTATAGCCTGACCCTGGGTGCTGCTTAGAGAGTGAAGAGAGGAACTGTGGAACTAAACATGCGCTTTTCTCCTGTACAGATATTATATATACTATACATAATATATAGTGCGTATACAGTAATGTGTGAGGATGGTCAAACATTCCTCCAGACAATTTGGGAGATTCTGAGATGCAGACTGAACTGTGGTTCTTTTAGTTGGATAGATCAACAAGGGAAGTCGAGCTGGGCCTTGAATATGGACCTCCTGTGATGAACATCGGAGGTCAAAGCATGAAATTTGAAGATGGACAGTGGATAACAGGTAAGGACTTTGATGACCCGACTACGGACCTATGCAGACACATTGTCTGTTTCTGATTGGCCACGATGTATTTATTTTTTCATTTATTTGAACAGAATCCGGTGAGAATACATCTGGCAGGGAAACACAGAGGCTCAAGAAAAGAAATGTCCAACTGGAGGAGGAAAACAACCTCTTAAAACTAAAGATTGAAATCCTCATGGACATGGTGAGACTTGACTCATGAGGCAGTGACCGGATGTAAACGAGTGTATTTCATCTGTGACTGGGCTGATGCATATTATCACCCCCTGGCTCCAAGACAATGCTTCAGATATAGTTTTAGTTCAAGTCTAACACTGATTGGGTTTCTTGTGAAAAATATAGCTTAATACATTTGCAATAGTACACTTGAATACCACTAAAATGGTTAGAGTATAGGTTAATGGTAGAAGATGTGGGTGGGTGTCTTACTAAAGCTATTAGTATCTAACGTGTAATCTTTCCCTTTTAGTTGACAGAGACGACCGTAGAGTTCCACCTGATGGAGAAAGAAGTGGAAGATGTCAAAACGCATCAAAGGAAGAAATGACTGTTATTCACGCTGCATTTTCTGCAGGAAATGCACTTTCTAGTTCTTTTTAAACATGTCTCTGGGAACACTAACCTAAAGATGCTGTTAATTTTTAGAAAAGATTTTTTGCCATTAAATTATTTGAGGTCCCAATTCTACACCTAAAGTAAATGGTTGATATGCTGCCGTCCTCATTCTCTTCTTTTCCAGATGCAATCAAAGTTTCATTTGCAGATTCTATTAACTGGTTAGTTTAGATATAGAAAGGAAGCAAGTTTAGTAGATCTGGAAGTATCTGGAAAGAGATTGTTTTGAAATATAAATGCGACCAAAAAGAGAAATATCTGCTGTCAGCATCCTTTGTAATATGATCTTGTTTTGAAATATAAATGCGACCGAAATATCTGTTGTCAGCATCCTTTGTGATTTTTATCTTCGAAATATTTGACAGTAGCTTTAGTGGGGGAAAACATTTACTGCCACAAGATGGCAGTCGTGAATAGCTAGAAATTCCTATTTTTACAAGTTAAGCTGCAAACAAGATGCTTTAGAAAATAAATGTACTTTTGTACGTTTAGAATCTGTTAAATATTTCTCGAAAGTAAAGAAGTGTCACCTGCCATCCAGACTCACCCAGAGACCTGGGTCCCCTGGGCGATGTCTGTGTGCCGATGCAAATTTACAGTTTATGGGGAATGTTTATGTCAGGGGTGATGTCAGGCTCGTATTATGACAATTATTATTTATTTATCTATTATTTTTTATTAACTAAAAAAAAGTATTGATGATTAACCAACTGAAATTTTATATTGATCTACTTCCTCCTCATAAGTAGATGGTAACATAAACACATTTGGATAGTGGGACCCCAAGTTCCACCATGCACAGTGAAATCATCTTACGCCTTCACTTACAAACACAGACTAGCTGTGTCTCAATTCGAAGGCCACATTTAAAGACCAATTGCATCAGAGCGGCAGGACCTGGCTGTCCCATTTCAAAGGCTACTTTAAAAGGAGTTAATAAATGTGTCCTACCATTCCCAAGCAACTAAGAATCCAATGGTGGATTCTCTAGGGCCCACATTTCTCCTGTGGTTATTTGTCCTTTTTGTTTGGCATTTGTAAATGCTATTTTAAAAGGTAAAATATAAATCATTTTGTATTATTATTATTATTATAAATAATATTATATCGCGGGATTACTTCTGGGACTTTTGGTGGTAAGAAGTCCGAGCCAAAGATGATCTAAAACAAATGTTGGTATAGAGCTGATTAAAACAACACATGGGAAAAAGCATGGGAGGGAGGAAAAACGGCAGGTCTGACTATGGTATGCAGACATTGGTTTATAGCATGTCTATAACTTCTGTGGGAAGAACAGTTCCACTATTGAGTCTGCGGTTAGGCCACTGTGGACTGGCCTTGAAGGACTGAGACCATTAAACTTGTTCTCCTGCAGTGTGTAAAATACTATATTACTATAAAATACTATAGAGTAATAATACTATCTTATACATAGAATTAGCGGGGGTAGAAGAAACTGTCTCCCCTGTGTTGACCTCACTCGGCTTAGAATTCAAAGAGTTCCTTCATTGCTTCAAGCTGTTCGAGAGTTTTATGAGCGGATGCAGTGGCGGTGATCGCCCTGAGGGAGGCAGCGATGCGCCGCCGATGCGTTTAGCCGATCAAGAAGAAGACAGCGGATGACGTCACGGCGAGTCTTCACTTGACGTGTGTGCTGCGGCAGCGGGAGAGTTTCCAACCTTTTCACTTCGGGCTCTTTAAACTCCCGCTTCTAACCAAGCGACTGTCCGCTTCTCCGGCGACACAGCAGCTGAGTCCATCCGTACAAACACCGCTTCCAATCATGCCTCGCGGGGGTGAGTGCTTTTGTTCCGGGTGGTGTAACGTGCTCCTTTTGTAGATAGCTAACTGTGGCTAGCGAGCTGTTAGCCGAGGCAGTATGATGTAGCCTATCATGCTTAGCTTGTAGCATGCTAGCCGGCTAGCAGCCCATTTCACGGGTCTGAGCCACTCGGGGGAAACGAGGCAAACGCACCAGTTGTCACTTTATGTCTCGGACGAACGGACACCAACCCAACTCCGAGCTCGTCTGTTATATAGACACAGAAAACTGTTTGTAGAGTTTGTTTTTTGTTCAGCTAGTTGTGTTTAGCCCCCAGTACCATGTGCACAGAGACCGCTTGGGCTCCCTTTTAAAGAGCACAATGATGTGTTTATAAACTCCACGTTGTTAGTTGTTGTCACTGTTTGCTGATGCATGGCGAACACTTCATAGTAAAGCACTGAGTAGCTGTTCAGCTCCACGTCTTTATCTTAGGATCAGTAGACACAACAGAACATTTGACGGCCCTCAGTGAACGTCAAGTGTGACTCATCTCCCACCACACAGTCTCCGCGTAATATCGTGAGATCTTATATGTTGAGCCGTACATGCACTGGACTGTGACTGTTCCCCTATATACACGGGTCATCATATATCATTGTATTTAAACAAATTCTGAATGTGGCTTTTTGCGAATGTATTGATTCATTTGAGAATGATTGTGTTGGTGTCTTTTGTGTCTGCCCTCAGATTGTGACACCCATCTCTCCCTGCAAATAATTGAGCCAACTTGTGTGTATTTTTTTAAGTTGTCACATTGTTGATTGTCCATTGACATCTCTGACGACCGTGTTGCAGGGAAAAAGAACCACAAGGGCCGGGGAAAGCAGTTCAGCAACCCCGAGGAGATCGACCGACAGATGAAAGCACAGAAGGAGTTGGTGAGTGAGAAACATCTTGTGGCAGACCTGTATTTACTCCAACGAATGAATGTTCAGCCATAATCAGGAGAATGTCCGTGCAATAGGGTTAGTACTTTGTCTGGAGTTTGCCTTTCACATATGAAGAACACAGTAGGAGATTATCTGCGAAGATGCCTTCACAACAACAGAATAATGTGTTATTAAAGTGTTCAAATGAGAGCTGATGCAGCGTGGAGGTAACATTAATTCAGCTGCAGAGATAAGGTGTCACCACAGCCCCTTATCGCCAAAAGCTCTCAAATCTTATCATTTTCTAAGTTTCCCATCTTCGTCAGTGTCTTCTACTTGTATGGCTCATCCTTTTTAATCAGAGTTCAAATATATATATATATATAAAAAAAATTCAGTTTGACCTACATCGCATGTTAGAAACCTTATAAACACGCCTACTTGCTCTTGGTGAATCATCCAGATATCTTCTGCTGATTTCTCACAACTTTATCTGGGTTTTTTTTTACCAGGGAGCTGGCAGGAGAAACTCCCAACGCAACTGACTTATTTATTTGCCCTATCATTTTAGCAGATTATCTTGCATTCAGTGCATGTCTGAAATCAGTGTTTGTGTGTTTAACAGGAAGAAAGTGGCGGTGCAGAAAAAAAGGACACTTCAGACTCTGAGGAGGAGAGCAGCAGCGATGAAGAGTCAGGGGTGAGTGATGAGAAGGTTAAATGTTATTCTATGAGGCAGTAGAGTAAAGATTTGTTGTGAAGTGTTGAATTAATCCTTACTGTTTAAATCAATCTATGATCCTCTGATGATCTATGTGTGTTTCATCTTTATTTCTATGCCATAAGAATTTAGTTCTACAGTGTGACACCTGTTTTTTACTGTGCATCTTGACTCTAGATGTTATTTTACCACTCTTTGTACCATTTTCCTCTCCAGCTGCTCGTATTATTTGGATCAACATAATTAATAGCTCTAATTTTATTGAAAACCTCCTGAAAATATGTCTGCAGATTTGAGAAGTAGAAAGTTTGACAAGCGGAAAGGCATAGGTCACCCAAAAATGAAAATTCACTATCTACTCACCACTATGCCAATGGAGGGGTGGTGGAAGTGTTTGAATAGAACACGTGTCCATGTGCACTTTTTGCCAGTTATCAGAGGGAATGAAAATATGCACAGTCGGTCTGAAATGTTTTTTTTGAAGGATAAACATACTCCTGAATAATTGACTACAGGAATCTTCACAGTAGACTTGCAATATACTGAAGGATTAGTATTTATTTACATGCTGTGTGTTGCTAGCTGGTGTCGTCTTCTTCTTTCACTGAGGTTTTAAAAGTATTTTTTTTCCCTGTGCACAGTCCAGAAAGAGAAGTGGAGTGGAAGGGCTTATAGAGATTGAAAATCCAAACCGTGTGTCCCAAAAGAGCAAAAAGGTGACTGAAATAGATGTCACTGCACCCAGAGAACTGAGTCGCAGAGAGAGGTTAGTGTCACTCAAAAAGGATACATTTGATTTTTTTGTTTATTTTAGTTTAAGCTCCTGAAATTATAAACTCTCTTATCCTGGTTTTTAGCAGCAGGTTCTTATTTTGTACGAGAATAAATTGTTTTATCTTATGTGAATTCTTCTCTGTTCTTTCAGAGAGGAGATAGAGAAGCAGAAATCAAAGGAGCGCTACATGAAACTCCATCTCGAGGGGAAGACTGATCAGGCCAGGGCCGACCTCGCCAGACTGGCAATCATCAAGAAACAAAGGGAGGATGCAGCCAAGAAGAGAGACGATGTCAAGAAAGGTGAGAAAACAATGAACTTTGACCTATTCTGTACATTTAAACCATAACATATATGAAGTGGTAATGTTGGTAATGGCACATTAACTATTTCAGTTGTTACTTTATTCTGTAACTGCCTTAAACAGTTTCCTTCAGTTCAGTAAAGAAACTAGACCTGTTCAGTTCAGGTTCAGTAAACGTCTTCATCAACAGATGCAGTGTGATTGTTTCTGTGGATTTCAGGAAATATACAAATTCACAAACTTCATATTCTGTTTACCATGTTTGAAACTAAAGCTTTGCTACTTTTTTTTTCCTTCAATCAGACAAAGAAGCAGATGACGGCAAAGCAAAGCGCTAGTGCTCCATCTGCAAGCTTCATCATGCACTTCAGTCTCAGAGGGATGGAGAGAGAAGGAGATCTGGAGGAGGAAAAGGAGAACGGGGAGGGGACCAATGCAAGAGGTGTGCGATCAGGGGTGCTCTTGAACTCCTGTCCCTCATTTCAAATCGGAGCGTTGTGGGTCTCCCATAACAGCATTGTCAGGACGGGGGGAAACGGGTGGAAAAAAGCAAGAGGAAGAGGAATGCAACATTTGGGATGCCTCTAGTTTTCTTTGAAATTCCAAGAGGAGACAATCGCAGGTTTTCCAAGTGCTTCACTGCCTCTTTACTCTTTGCCACCAACCAGAGTTTTAATTCTGAAGCTGCTGGAGTTATTTCCATTCCTTTTGATTCATACATTTTATAAGGTTCTCTAGTACAAATTTACTCAATGACTGAACAGGTATTACAGCGAGCGTGCATGAGAATTTCTTTGGTGCTTTACTTTTCCTTTCAACTCACGTGTTTTGTCAGATGGCAAATCAGTGAAATGTGGAGAAAAGAAAACTATTCAGAGGATAGACTGATATATAGGAAATATACTCTGTAGGTATATATATTTTTGTTCTGGATCAATAAATGGCATGCATGCTGTACCTCAGCTGATACATGTTATCATGATGCAATGGTTTAATTTCAATTAGTTTTCGGTCCCATTTTATTTTGGCAGTTTACAGAGTTGAATCAGTTTACAATGTAGTTAATTTCACATTTCTGTCGTCGAGTCATTGTTTTTTCGCCACAAATTTACTCTTCTATTCCCTCTGATCGACTTTTACTGGTTGGTTCAAAGGTTTTCTCAAAATTTGTCCTGTGTATCCTGTCCTCAAAGCACCAGGAATCTTACTTGAATTGCCTGATTAGTAACAGTTTTAGTGGTTGAGCATCATTGCTGGAGAGCGTAGTCTGAAACTGCCTCAGTGACCGTGGCCTTGCCCCAGTTCTGATGGGACCCTCTGTGGTTCTGTGCATCTTCTGTTGCCTTTTTCCAAGTTTACACGAGGCCAGTTAACAGTCTTTATCTCCTGTGTTTAAACCTACACTCAGTTAGTTTACCAGGCATTCTACATCAGCATGAGTAATAACAAAATGATCACAGACAGCTCGACTCAGCAGTCCTACTTACAAAGAGGGCGTTTGTATGATTTAGACCGCACAGATGTACATAAAGAATTGGTAACTCGGTATGAGCTGGATTTGGAAATGTCTTAAGCAGTAAAAAGATTGCCTATAATATGGGAGTGGTTGAATCGAGTGAGAATTGTAGCCACATCAGAAAAAGAATTTCCCCTTGTGTATTTGAAGTCATTTTTAAACAATAAAATCATTCATAGCTAAAATACTATGTTCATGTGAAAATTGTGATTATTTTTGTAACACAGATCATAAGCTGGAGTTTGTAGAAAAAAGGTGACATGTTGATTTTAACTATCATGTTTTTGTTCTTCATGTGCAGTTCGTAAATACCACCACTAGATGGCATTTGACGAACACAAAACTGATTACCTCTCTCATCTCAGGATGTTCAGCAACACACAGGATTGAAAGTTGGCTGCTGTTGTGCGTCATTACAAGATGAGAATTTATCGAGCTATTTATGAAAAAAACTAAAATATTGTGTAAAATCAATCTCTCAATAAAGTGCAACCTGCTTATCTCAAGACTGAAGGAGAAATTTAATAACACCATGTTTATTTATTCACAGAATCTTTGGCAAACAGAGGAGCCGATTACGTTGTTAACTCTAATGGAATCACCGTATCTGTCTTGATGTGAGATCCCACGGTCTCCTCGACAATACTATTAAATAAACTCATAGAAGAAAAAAAAGCCATTTGAAATATAAAAAACTGGAATTAAATGTATTCTTCATACATTTTTGTATTTTTCAATAACAAAATGACACTCAGAGTGAAACCTCCACCAATACCCAACGGCCCTCTGAAACTCAAACAGGTGGTATATTTCACACTTCTAGGTGTCAGTTCCCTAAAATGTGCCTGATATTTCCTTGATTTATGACCTGACCTTGGTCCCTTTAATATCCCCCTATTAAATTGTATCTGTTATTGAGAGTTAAATGCAAAGAGTAAATAAAGATGACATGACTGCTCCCCACAAGTGAAGCCAAAGCATCGTGATCGCCCCCTGGTGGCAGGCTGCAGAACATGTCCTAAACCCCACCCGCTCCATGTTAGTGGATGGGAAATGGACCAACTTTAAAAAGTCAAAGTACAATATTTTTCCTGCTCTCAATTTCACAGTGTGAATTAGTAATTTGATGTTATGGAGATGGAGAGAATCGTCTGAGACTGACACGCGATTGGTCGTCATCTTTATTCTGGGCTAAACAAAAATAATAAAACTTAAGAAAATGAATGTAGATAAAGCCCAACTTAGACAAGTACTCAAGGCCTGACTGTAGCCCATATTCAAATTAAACCACATTTTAAATTGCACTGATTTAAAAATAGATAATATCGGAGTCAGCAGCGGTGACGATTTCCTCTTTTTTTTGGTGCTTTTTTCAAATATCTTTACCTCTGTCGCACACACTGTTATCATTTACAAGAAGCACTAACTAACTGCAGGCTGCCAGGAGGATATTTCAAAGTGAGATTCGTAAGTAGTAAATTCTTGTTTGGTTAACAGTCTAAAAGCCACTATATCTCCAATGTGTAATGTCTGGGTTAACACCATATCTGTGCAGATTGTTGATACATTGTGTGGCAGTCAAGCCTTTCAAAAAATCTCTCTTCCCCCTCACAGCTTCATCTGTGCAACTTCCTCATTCACCGACTTGTGTTGGCTCTTACTTAAGAGCACACCCCTGAAACCAATAACACACATACACAAACCCACAGAGGCAGAGAAGACCAGGCCGGTGTTGTACCTTCCTCCCCTGATGAAGTAGCACGGCTGGGCCCTGCGTGGACGTGTTGTGGACACTTCGTGGGTACTGAGCAGGTCTCAGGTGGTGGTCGGGTAGAGAAGCTCGTCGGGTTCAGGTGCAGGCATGCTCCGACAGTCTCTGAGCATCCTGAAGCAGCTCAGCTCTGCACCAAGGTAAGATCTGAAACTTCCTCTGAGCTTTAGAAAGTTTCCCACACTCAAGGGCTTTCAACCAGAAAGTCATATGTTCTATTCTCGGATATGTTGTTAGTGTCATGGTTTACTGTAGTTGCAGTTAAAAGCAAATGCTTTAATAACTAGTGAGAGAATAAATAAAACAATGTTCCACTCTTGAATGAAAAGTTTAAATCTGACTCGCTTGATTATTATGATCAAACTATTAGTCTGACTGACCTTTTAACTTATTCTGCTCGCAACAGTTGTTTCAGTTCAGCAAAACTCTTCAGCTTTGAAGCTTGATGACGTGAATTTGCGTCACTTTTCTTCAAGGATCTAAGTTTGAATCTAGGTACGCATCATTTCATGTCAATCTTATGTATAAAGCACATTTAATAGTGTTTTTCTGCAATAAAAACAAATACAACTGTGGAGTTAAAATTAAATAAAAACAAATACAAGGAAATGAAATTAATAAAATCAAAGAGATAACATTGCAAGTCTTGAGTTTGACCTTGAGCATGTCAATGGGAGAGGAACACGTAATGATACTAATAATCTTTCTGATGGAACAGCTTGACCAATCGTGAGTTTGTCTCAGTTGTCAATAAGATGGTTCCCCCCCCATCAAATGAATAATTAAAACTTACTGTAAAATTAACATTTATCACATCTGTGTTGTAAGAAGTACATAATGGGACAGAAATCCTATTTGACAGAAATCCTATTTGACAGAAATCCTATTTGAGAAATGTATCTGATGTGTAATTTGAGTCAAATGTCAATTTACACATCCAGCAAAGCTAGCACCAAGGAAGTTATGTCTTCACCTCTGGTTTTTGTTCCTTTTTCATTTTGGTCCATGTCCTATCAACTAACATGGAAGACCTGGGGTTTAAGAGCTAGACTGCAGCCAGACTCTCGGGGGCAATCGAAAATGTGTGGCTTCACCTTTGTGGAGCGGCCATGTTGTCCATCTTTATTTACAATGTTTGGTCTCGACCGAGTTTCTGGTCTGAGGGATCTAGGAGCTGCAACATATACTGGGGGGGGCGGTCTGGTCAATAATACTCTAACATTAAAAAAACATTTGTAATATTTTAAGTATAAAAACCTTTAATGTGTCTTCATCAAATCCAGAGCTAACTACCTGCCACAGTCTGCTGGAGAAGCCTTTTTACTTTCAGTGCTATGCTGTTTTGAGGAAACGTTCAATTCTGCTTTGGTCTCCGTGTTCTCATTTTCACTCTTGCAAACACGGCGGTGGGAAGTGCGTCTAGCTGGAATGCTACAGTGGCTGGTTCCTCTTTAAGGAGACACATGCTGATTTTCATGGAAAACCTCAGGCTCCTCCACGCATGAACACCACAGCGGTTGAGCAAATCTGAGGGGGGACGAGTGTGAGACATCTCTGCAACAGGAAACAAAATTATGACTCAACGTGAATGGATTATTGCAATTTTTTTCCGTTTGTGTTATTTTCATCACTGTTTTCAATTTTTCTGTCTGTAGATAATAACAAAAAAAGTTATCTTAGCCGTTCATCTCTGAGCAGGTGTGTCTGTGCCTGGCTCACGAGTAGGTGTCAGTTGGATTCAGATGTTTGGGTCTTGAGAGTTTTGCATGATAGTGACTGACATTTGAAACGGAGAGGGTGACGAAATCAGACATGACACACTTTGTCTGGTTTTCTCTTGGCGTGTGGGTGTGTGTCTAATATAAGACCTACAAACCCATGCATCTGCAGCAGTGCAACATGCACTTCAGCTACAAACATCCCTCCACCCAGTTCTCACTTTACCCCAGCTCGATGACTTGCTGAGATAAAGACGTGTCGAGACATAATGCAAAGTAGCATACATCATGCATTCTAAGTATACACATGCTATGTACAGTATGTATATATAGGAAGCCATCAACGAAGATGTCATCTGTAAAAAAAAACAGGTGTCTGTGGCTCTTGAAGGACTGTAATATACACGGCCAATCAGAAGTGAGAGAGCAAGTGATGGAAAAGTCGGCTTCTTGTGTTTAGCGTGCAAAGCTTTGGGGCTTGTGGGATGGCGTGGGACGTATCGGATACAGTTTTCTAAAAGTGTGGCCTGCTCTCTTTATCTTTTCCTGGATTTCCAACCCTATCTTCAACTTCCCTTATAAAGCATACACTACATTTGGGATGTCATTGTTATGTATCTGGAGTAAAGCCTTTCGTAAAGAATCAGAGGAACTGATGTGCGCCTCATGAACTCCTCCTCTTTGTGTTTTGAAATGTCAGATGTCAAGTTCCTTGGGGAAAATAAGAACGTACTGTACACACGGGGACGCGCTGCAGCTCATGTGACCTCTTTTCAAACCGGGCTGTGCTTCCTTTTCGATGCATCACGAACCGAAAGATGTTCTCAAAACAGCAGTGACACGTGTTGCGCTTCATCTGTGCTGATCTCTTCCCCCTCCTCTTCCCCACGGCTGCATGCCACAGCGGAGGTGAAACAGGGTTGTGGTCTTAAACTGTCATTTCTCTCTCAGAGCTGGTGCTGCACTAAACCTCAACGACAACCCTCACACTCCGGTTTCAGCTTGTTGGCTTTGTGTTGTTTGTCAGACTGGCCGAAAAAAAGTTTTCTAACCCTCCCACTGTTGGCCAAGTAATACTAGTTTTTATTTGCTGATTATTTCTTATAGGTCATAAGTTATTCATGTGAAGTTAGAATCAGCTTCTACTTAGCTCATATTAGCGTGAAGACTCTGAGCAAGGGGATCTCACGGCACCTGGCCAGGAAATAGTCCAGCTTGCAGCTTAGTTCAGTAAACAGCTGCTGCCTTTGATGTCATATGCACCAAAGTAGACTGTATACAATATGTATATAAAGATGGATGACATGAGAGTGCCACAAAAGTGAACCCAAAGTTTCTCAATAGCCCCCTGGTGGCTGGCTGCATTGTAGGTCATGAACACAGCCTTCTCCAGGGTGATAGATGGGACATGGACCAAACTAAAAAGTTAAAGTGCACATCAAATAAAAGTTTCTCAAATATGTTTTCTGCTGTGTATGTTAGTATCACACTGATGTATGTCCAAGTGGTAATTCTATTAGTTATTTGATGATAAAAGTGCTCTTATGATTGCGATTGGTCGAAATACTGGCACTACATCCCCCTGTCACTACTGCACAAGTTCCAAATGTGCAAGATGGCAGTGTTGGTGGGAGGAAAAGGAGAAGGAAGCACTTTTTAGCACTTAAAACATATGCACATTTTGTAGATGAGATTAAATGAGAAAATAATCAGCAAATCAATAGGACAATAATAGAATAACTAGATTTCTGTAAATTCTAACAAAACCATGTTTGAATGTTGATATTGTTCATTTGGGCACTTGTTGTGTTTATTTTCACTAACAAACACTGTGTCAAATCATCAGGTCACAAGATGCCACTGAACTACTACATGCGGACCTGGTACTGGTGAGTAATACCAGCATCAATAATATATTAATAACAATACAATTATAGTTAATGCTTCGTCCGTGTGCTTGTTGGTACTCTTATATAAACAACTTGTTCAATGAGCTTCAGAAGACACTCAGTCAGAAAACATCCAGAAAGCAGATTACTGTTTGTATCTGCACATTACAATTACAATACATTTATTTTCAGGCAGTTTTCTCAAGTGTTTCAATCATTATTTGTGTGTTTGTGTGTTTGTGTGTGGCTGAATAAACGAATGAAGGTGGAGCAGCGGGTGGAACCAGCCAAAAAGGCGGCTCAGGTCGTTCACAAGAAGCTGCAGGGCTGCATGCAGAGTCAGTCCGGGCTGGACGCTGAGAGACGAATGGTACTCAGACACTTGGAGACTCACCACATCCACAGCATCACTGCAAACATATTTGATTGGCTGCTGACAGGTGGTCACACCCACTTCTCTCTCCGTAGAAAAAGCTCCCTCTGATGCTGCTGTCGGTCAGCATGGCAGAGAGCCTCAAAGACTTTGACGCAGAGTCCTCTATCAGGTGACAGCTTTGATCCTCTGCAGGTTATCCATCCATCCATCCATCCATCCATCCCACCATCCATCCATCCATCCATCCATCCATACATGCATACATACTCACTCTGTGCCTAAACTTTGGATCCCCCAGCCTGTGTAGACCCTCTGTTTACTGTGTATTGTTTATTTATAGTCATAGAGAATTAACAGAGCAGTGAGATGAGCTGCAATTCATTTCCTGTCTCTTGCTTTGTCTGATTATGTGTCAGATGTTTTATAGACCTGAGGAAGTTTCATGTGGGATCAGAATTTTTAGTTTGCAGTTCTTGTTGCAGGCGCTCTACAGTATGTGTTTGATGTTTTCTTTTCTACATACAACGTTTAATGTAAATGTGCTTTCATGGTTTCACTGTAACAGAAGTTGAGAATGAGCTCTATTTGTGTGTGTGTGGCAGGAGGGTGTTGGAGATGTGCTGTTTCATGGAGAAGATGCTGGCCAGCATGCTAGCTGACTTTGAGATGAAACTGGAAAAAGAAGTCCTAGTGCCGCTCAACAAGCTCAGTGAGGTGAGACAGTGGCTGCCTAAGAGAATATTCCATTACACTTCTCATGAACCACTAAACGCTTTTAACCACATAGGCTGCACTGTGTCTAAAAATACTCCTTCTTCACTCGTGACAATGTAAAAAATTGTGCTAACTATATACCAGGTGCTCATGCTATGGTTTCCATCTATTATGTGTTCATTTCGAAGTGTGTGACTAGTTCATTGGTATTTTATAAAGCACACATATAAAGCTAAGTCAACACTGAAAAGCCCCGGAAATATTCCAAAAGTTTAATCTCACGGTTTTACCCTTGTTGGTTTCATTTTAGGATGATTTACCAGAGATTCTAAGGAACAAGAAACACTTTGCAAAGCTCACTACAGACTGGAACAATGCAAAAAACAGGTGAGTGTCACCTAAATCAGATCATATAGTCACATAATTGGGACTTCTCTTCCTTATGGGGATAAAAAAGTCCCCATAATGTTAATTTTTTAATGTGAAAATGTGTTTAGGGTAACTATGGTTAAGGTAAGAATAAGTCTCCAGGGCAATCCAGGTCAGTCAATGTAATGTCCTCTGAAGTTGGAGACATGTTTGTGTGTGTTTGTGGCCAGGAGTGAGGCCAGCACCGGCGCCCAGGCAAAGCAGGAAGGGCTTAAGGAGGAAATGGAAGAAGCATGGAGGAAGTTGGAGAGCATCAAGGTAAGAGTACCTCGTGTCGGTGAGAAAGGGACTGAACCGCCGTCACTACCAAAGTGAAGTCAACGGTTTATTCTCTATGTTTTCTGTCTCTGCAGGACCAGTACTCTGCAGATCTGTACCACTTTGCGACTAAAGAAGACGACTACGCCAACTACTTCATTCGTGTGAGCTGCAGTTCTGATAGATCTAAATTAATTCTAAAGTGTGCAAACAAAATAAAATCTGCAGGTTTTGCAAACACTATGCCTAAGGTTGTAGACTTTACTCATGCAGCTTCTCATATCCACCACCTCTCTTTGTTTGTGCAATTGTAGCTTCTCGAACTGCAAGCAGAATACCACAAATATTCACACGAGTTCCTGGACAAAAACATCAGCGAGCTCAAAGAGAATCACAGTCAAAATGGTGAACTTGTGTGTGTCCATCTGAGCATTTATTTCCTCCACTGTCAACGCAATATTTCTGCATGTGCTCATTTCCTCTGTGTGCTGTGTCTGTTGTGCAGGGCCAGCGCTGTGCCTCTCCAATCAGAAAGTCTACGGGGAGCCTCTGCTGTCTCATCTGTCCAAAAGCGAAAGAGAAATCGCCGTACCCATCGAGGAGTGTATTCACATGCTCCTGAGAACGGGCATGGGAGAGGAGGTAGGACTGATGGGATGAAAGAGATATCAGGCAGTGTCATCAAACAATGGACATGTTTGGGGGAACAGCACTATGCTGGTTTTAAGTTGTACTGATCAGATTCCGCTTTGGTGATTATAACAATGACTCTCACAGAGTTCCACAAGGTTCTGTACTGGGGCTGATACTTTTTACCCTATGTGTGCTTCCTTTGTGCAATATCATCAGAGAGCACCTCAAACATCTCCATTGTTACGCAGATGACACCCAGCTGTATTTATCTATGAAGACAGAAAGGCTTGAATAACCTGTACATTCTTTTTCTAAATTCAGACAAAACAGTTTGTTCAAATGCTATAAACTTTTTTATCAAATTGTCTTAGCATCTCCGCTTCAGGGAACATATAGGAAGTACTGATGCTAAGGCAAATCAATCAGTATATTTTTACAGCCAATGTGATATTATGTTTAGTAAACCACTGCTCTGATTTCACTTGTCACTCAAGGGCCTGTTTCGTTTGGCGGCCGCAGCCTCGGTGGTGAAGAGACTGAAGACTGGCCTGGAGCAAGGAAACGTGGATCACAGCGAGTTCACAATTGACCCTCACGCTGTGGCCGGTAAAGATATGTCACGGGTGCTTCTTTGTCTGTTCAGCCAACGTGACTTTCACCGCTCATTCCACTGTTCCTCTTCTGTTCACTCAGCCCCTGTTATAACTTCCACAAATGTGAAATACATCATTTCCTGTGTACTGGAGAAGTGTTAAAGCATTAACCTAAAATCCATCTATTTTAACAAGCAGAGAGGAAATTCAGCTGGGCCTCGTATTATTTTGTATCATTGTTTGTCCAACAGTATTGAGTAACTCTCTATATATTACCTTGAACTGATAAAACACTGGTGTGATTTTGGACTGTTTGTCTCTGAATCCTGTGACAGGAGCTTTGAAGTGTTACCTTCGAGAACTCCCCGAGCCCCTATTGACCTTTGAACTCTACAATGACTGGTTCAAGGCAGCTGGGTTTGTGTAATATCTACACTCAAAATGTTTCTCATCTTATTGTGGTTTCCGGTTTGTGTCATGAGTTTGATCTGTATCTTCATAGGGAAAAAGATTTGACAGAGAAACTGGAGCAGTTCAAAGTGTTGCTGAAGAAACTGCCACCTGAAAACTACAACAACCTCAGGTTTGTGCCCAATGTGCTCATGTTTTTTTCTTTCACATGAACAAATGTCACTTTCTTTTCCATCCCAGGGGCAAAACAATGCACCTGGCTTTGGGGATCCCTCATGTAGCACTATCATTGGTGGAACTTTGTGTATAGTGCTACGGTTATAAGCAAATCTTAGCAGTTATGAAACTAACACACAAAATACAGATGGATTGTGTGTCTCCACTTCCCCCTATTGTACAAAAATGAAACCAAAATATTCCAGATACAGGTCAACATGGTACATTATGTGGTTTTGACATTGTTATCATTATTTATAATATTATAATTGTTTTTAACTTAACCATTTAGCCCACCATAGACTGTATGGACCACACCTTTCCACCTTCCTCCTATACAGAAATAATGCTTAATATACGAATGCCACCACCTGAGTCTGAACACTTCTAAATGTGGATGGAGCCACGGTAGCAAGGTCCCACAAATACACATTGTGTCTCAGTGTCAGCTGTCAATCATGATGTTTCACGCCGTTTTGTTTTTAACATCAAATAACTAATACAAAATAAAACAGCAAATGTCGAGTTGAACATCAGTGTGATAAAAAGGATCTAAAAGGACAGAACTTCTTTGAGCAATTTTTTAATTTTTTTTCCTTCCATCACCGGATGTACTTTGTGTTGTTCTCTCTCTGTCAGGTATCTGGTCCAGTTTTTGTCTCTGTTGTCAGAGCAGGAGGCTGTGAACAAGATGACCCCCAGAAACATAGCCATTGTCCTGGGGCCCAACCTGCTCTGGCCCCGAGCTGAAGGGTACGTATGAAATAACTCATCATACTTTCTTCATACCGTGTGTACTGTTAACGTACTCCTCTCATTTATGTTCCCTGTTTTGCCTGTCCTTCCTCTTTCATAATCTTCAATTGAGCATCGGTGTCATGAACCAGAACTTTTGCTCACATGAGAGTTTTGGTTGTTCAATCAGATTACTATTGTGATGTAGTTGCTTTCTATGCATAACAGTGACAATGTCATATTCTTTCCTCTGCTTCTCACGGTCTCTATAGTGAAGCTGCTATGTTTGACATGGCGTCAGCTTCTTCAGTTCAGGTGGTCACAGTCATGGAGCCTCTTATTCAGTACAGCTCCAGCCTCTTCCCTGAAGGTATGTCAGGGTGGTCCTGGTTGAACTTGAACTTATTTTTAAGTTATCACATTTGCAGTTTGGGCTTTTGAAAATTCCTCTCAGTTTTGCTAAGGTGAATCTAACAATGACATCACAGCAGTGACACTAAAACTATGATACACTTGATTTTTTTACATTTTGTATAATGAATTTGGAATCTTAAGATTATGAATTTATGGAGTTGCCACCTGAGTATTCCTGTCATTCCTTTTTTCATTTCAGTTTCTCATTAGATAAATTACCATAAACAACACAATGAACCGGGAGCCTCAGGTTAAGAGCATTGGGACAATGCATAAAGAAAACAACAGTTCAGCAAGATTTAAATAAGATTAAAAATCATTCCTAAACTTTTTATCGCTTGCTCAAAATCTACAGGTTACTATAACGACAGGCATTCATAATTCCTCATAGGAGTGTGTTCTGTTCTTCTGTTTTGATCTGTTTGAAAACATAACAAAAATGCAGTAAATGAATACGTAATCATAATATACAATATCTGTGATTTGTAATCAGAGTTTTTCTTTTCAATATCACTGTATTCTCACATCTAAGCAAACTCATCATCACCTGATTAAGAGGATTTATTCTGTATAATGTAAAGCTGTCTATTTGATGTTGCAAAAACAATGTCCATGTCTTGTTTTGTTCAGCTGTATCCTTTGAGATCCCAGAACTCCCTGAGTTCCCCGATGTGACCGTTCCTGCTCCTGTTTGCCCGTCTCTGGTCTCAGAAAAGGAGAAACTGAGCAGAGCAGTCTCCTCTTCATCCAGTACCTCCTCCTGCTCATCATATCACCTCCCACTCTCCAAGGCAAACAGGTATCCTAATGTCAGAACTGTATTCACAGCTAAGCCTTAAATGATGAATGGTTTGACAATAAAATGACTGCCATTTAGAATCAGAATCAGAAAGTATTTATTGCCAAGTAGGTTTACACCTACAAGGAATTTGCTGTGGTTATTGGTGCATAACTGTCACTTCACTTTACTGAGTTGAGGGTAAATTTATGTACATCCGGACATCAGAAAGTTTACACATCTTCCGCCGCAAACAAAAAATATACCTCTTCCGAATATACCTTGAATAAAAAATAATAAAATAAAAGAAATACAATTTAGCAGCACTTAAATGGCACTTACTAATAGCACTTTGTAGTTTTGCTATATTTTTGAAGAAATTGTACTCTCTTGATTCTTGTTGTTCTGGTTTTGTACCCTCGGGGTTGATTCACTTATTGTAAGTGGCTTTGGATAAAAGTGTCAGTTAAATGAAATGTAATGTAATGTACTAATTACCCATTTTCGTCCTTTTCTTACCATCAGCACAACCTCTCAGGACAGTGGCGCCTTCTTCCTGATGAAAACTGGCTCTGTGAGTCGCAGTGGTTCCTCCACATGGGCCCGCCCTGCAGCTGCCCCAACGGCACCTACCCATAAAAACACCACGTCCAGCGTCTTATCATCAATCGCTCCAGACCCCACTCTGGCCTCAAATACTTCTGCTGCGGGATCAACGCCAAACGCGGGACAGAACAGGAGCCCCACCCAGAAGCAGTGCCCGGAACAAGGCCAGCTGGAGTCAATTTTGGAGGCACCTTCATACTCTCCCAGAGCATCGGTGAAGATCAGCTCCCCGTTCAAACGTAAGTCAAAGTCCTCTGAGGCTAACATTATGTTCAAAGAGATAGAGTTGTGAATGAGAGCTAAAGATTGACTCAAATTTTACTGAAGTTGCACTGAAACTTTTTGGGGAAATCCTCAAGCAAAGTTGACTTAATAAGACTTGGTAGATAAAGAATACTTAATTGCTTTTACTGGCAATTTGAACCCTTAGGTATAAAATATACTCACATTTTGCTAGTAAATTGTACTTAAACTAACAGTAGTAGTATTTCTAGGGTTTTACTATCCGTAAATACTTGAAGGGGATCAGTAGGTACCCTCAGAGTATGGAAGCAGTCACTCTGCATACTTTTTCACGCATTCCATTCTAAGAAACATGTTATCGAAACGTCTCGTAGACGTTACATCGTATTGAAACTCAGTTTCCTACTTTGGCCGACTATCCTGCTAGAACTTGAACTAACAAGACGACGGTGTAACTTAAGGTTCAGAAACATCCTGTTGTAACCAAATGTAAATATATGGCTGGTCTTTTATAGCTGTATTCAAACATACCAACATGTCTCCCTGCTGTGTTTACCAGAGAGAGTAGAGATAGGCCTGGATGCGGGTCACTCAAAGTGCAGTCCGCCAATCAGAGGAGGGGTTCAAGAGGCAGTTTAAAGCAGCCTGTACTGTCGGCAGCTCCAGAGAGAGGAAGGAAAAAGGACATGGAAATACACATTGCAGCAACATTTGCATCGACTTTAAACCACTGATTCATCATCTTAGGGATACCAATACCTCAAATTCAATCCCAAGAAGTTGTAAAATACAGGCCCTTTCAGACATCACCTCACAGATCCTTAGTAGACATTAGTAACAGTTTTCACAAGTTGAGTAGCATTTCTCATAAGTAAACGTCATGTGTCAAATTTGGAATTTCCCCTTTAAGTGGCCCAAAAGCAGCAGTCCCATCATTCATTGTTGTTTCAGACCGGCCTCATTGTTTAAATCTCCTTCTATTGTGTAATGTCGGGTACAGATTCTTCACTTCTACCCTTTTCCTCTCACTCTGTGGTTTGCTGAGGGATAGAAAATAAATTACCACTTGCCATAGCAACCAGGAAGTACACAGGAAACAGGAAGACTCCGACCACTGACCAAAATATCAGCCCCTCGTGTCATGCGTCATTGTAACTAACTCAGAGCTGAGAAGAGGTTGAAAAACTTTCCCCTTTAACTCTTTTCTTCCTGATGTGACGTTTGTCAGTCTGCAAAACTGAGACCCTTTCTTTCTTACCCACTTTCCTGTTACCTTATATGGTGTCTCTTCCCTGCCCTAAATAAATCGGACTGAAATGTAACACCATTAAGCAATCCGACAAATGTGGAATTTCTTTTGTTTAAACATTGATAATAATCTAGGAATATTATGATATTGGGATAAAGTGAAAAGATGTAGCTTTTAAACAGCTGACATTATGGTCACTTGTGGTAATGAACGGGTAAGTCATGCTAAATGAACACAATAGAAATGTAAAGGAGAAACATAGTCAACAACCTATATCAGTTGCTCAGCAGGAGCTTTGTAGAGTTAGCTTACTTTAACTACAGTAGCATTCATAAATTGTTTGTCTGTCAGAAGATTATGTTGTTTCTTCAATTACAAATTATTATGGCTTTGCTTTAACTAAAAACTTTTCATTACGCAGTGATTTGATGTATAAGATTTACATTTTCACTATCAAAGGTACATTTAGTGGACAGTGGAAGAAACACTAATCTCTGCTTTCTGAACAGAGCCGTAAAGAAAGATGAACGACATGTCAGCTTTCCAAAAGTGAAGCCAAACCATCTCAATCTCCACCTGGTGGCTGGCTAAAGTATAGGTCATAAAACCAGCCTCATCCATGTAAGTGGATGGAAGATAGACCAAACAAAAAATTTAAAGTACATATCAAATGTGAGAATTTTTCTCAATGACGATTTCTATCATTTTAGGTATTTCTTATCACACTTATGTTTTTCTAAGTGTTCATTTTCCCCCTGTTTGGTTTTAATTAATGAACTAATGCTTTAAAAATGGGGTGAGACATCATGATTGACAGCTGAGACTGACTAGCCATTGGTCCAGTGTGAATCGCAGCTGTGCAGACTCTGGCTCCAAAAGCTCAAGATGGCAGCGTTCGTACACAGGATATCTTGGCTTCATTTCTGGATATTGAGAGGAAGTGGAGACCATGTTTATATACGGTCTAAGGACACAACCTCGTCAGCATCTTCTTTATATTCCTGCACTTTTTTTCTACAGCGAAAAGAGGCCTCGGCACGAACAAAGCTAGCGAGCAGGTGACGGTTCAGTTCTCCAAGCCGAAAGTCCCTGTGCCTCCCAAGATCCAGGTCCCTCCACCCCCAACCACAGTCCCAGCGAGGGTGGAGACTGGGACCAAGCCAATGCCGGCACCCCGAGCACAGGGAGCCAACCCGAAAAAGCCTCCACTGAAAAAGCCTGGAGTCAAAGCCCCAAACTGCCCTCCACCTCTTCCTCCACCATCACTGGCAAAACAAGTTCCCTCTGTAGCACAGTGAAACACGTTTGTTTTTGTATCTTTACTATTGTTCAACATGGTTATTCTGCTGTTCAGTGACTTCCAGGATGTATTTTTACATTCAAGTGTTGAGGCTTAATTACTTTTTTTGGGTCTGTCTTTCATAACCAGTACCATTTATTTATTTGTCTATTGATGTCCGATATTTCCCAGAATGCAATGTCATTTTGGTTCAATCAAAAATATCCAAAGCAATAAATGAATCCACATCCCAAAAAAGTCTGCCAGTTGTTTTTCTTATGGCTTTAGGTTGTAGTTTTCCATAAATCGACACATGTACTCTGGCAAATTATTTTAATGAACCTCAAGGATGAATTGAGGTTTGACTGTTGACTTGTCTCCACCCAAAGTCTGTTTTTCACAGAAAGGACGATGGCTGTGGTCAGTTTCAACAGATTTCTGTGGCCTCTGCAGCTTTTAGCTCTTTAACTTTCAATCTTTCAGGATTTCAACTCAGCAATGCATAAATGAAACATGTTATACATGAGAATACATGTAAATAAAACCATATTCAGCCTCATTAAAAACATGTTTATTGTGAAATTATATCATTGTATTATATCATTGGTACTGACTGCAGCATATGGATGTGAATTGCACTATGTGCTGCAGGTGCTCATACTGTAAGTACATAATTATAGGAGGTCAGTTGATATCTTCATGTCGAGTTGTATAAAAGAATATATAAATGACAGTTCTTCTATAAAAATCAATACAGGAGTCGGACTTCATATTCATTTTATGATAAAAGGTGCACTGAGTAGCTATAGAAAAAGTTTGCAGCATAAAATGAACATATATATATATATGGTTGAGGCTTAAATTGCTTCTAGCAAACGCCGATATTAACTTGTCGTCATATTCCATCAGTCCAACAGTTCAACAGCTGACAAGTTCCTTTGGTTTATCTTTTTGTCTGACGTGGTTGCTCCTGAGATTCCAGATCTCTCATGAGTTCTCTTCCCTTTTTTTTCTTTCCTGGTGTTGTATTCCTGAGTGAAAAGCTGACGAGAGATTGTAGTGACGGCAAAGGGTTGTAGTAAGATTAAATCTATTCTTCTAATCCACACTTCCTCTCTGTCTTCTCATCAGAGAGACGGACTTGCATAGATAATCTTTTCCCCTCATGCTTGAGGACGTGTATTATCGCATGTATAAAGTGAATGACAGGTTTATAGTGTTTCCTCCGTGACGCCCCCACAACCTGAACCACATTCTCTGGTACATCCTCTCTTCTCACTCTTCTTTTTGGTTTCAGTCTTTTTGGAAAAATGCCGACTCCCTTTCTGTGCTGAGTTTGGAAACTTGCAGCATTAAGTCTTTCACTCCTTTAAAATACATTCAGCCACAGGTATCAAAAGTGTACATCCTCGAAAGGATAATGTTATAAAGGTAAAAGATGCAGTATGAAGGATACTGAATGCAGGTTGTTGTGTTCAGGGTTGTTCTGTCAACAGAGCCAGCCTCGTTGACCATTGCAGCGTTTCAGATGATTGACTTGATTGGAATTGTGGAAGAATCAAATGTTTTACTTAAATGAAAAATCTACGATTAGCCGAGCTCAGACTTTGATTTCATCTTCGTCGTCCATGTAACTGTAAGACATTTTCTTCTTGTGCTGGCTGATGATCGTCATCTCTGAGTCAGCAACCTCCACCCCGCTCTGTCCCTTTAAGTGGCTGACGCCATAATGGCGTGCAAGCATATCCGTAGCGCTCTGGAACCGCTCACTTTCCATCCCCGATCCCAACCTCGCTTGTTCAGGAGACTCCATCACCACATCAGGCACTTTAACACAAAGACTGACTTCGTTCTCCTCCACTACAGTTTCCTCTTCCTCCCAGTCGGCCGTGTGCGGGCTCTTCCTGCCGCCACAGTCCTCCCTCAGCAGGGAGTCCACGTATGAGATAGTGGCCGAGTCCATCTCCGATCCCTCATTGGTCAGCCCGTACGCTGAACCCGCCTCCTCTCGTTCCCAGGCGTGGCCTTGCTCGTCCGGGTGGCCGTCGATCAGGCCGAACACCTCGCTCATGAGGGAGGGGCCGAGGTCAAAAGTGAAGGTGTCCAGGGAGGTGAGGGAGGGGAGTGAGTCGGAGTAGGCGGTGGTGATGCTGGTGCTTGTGGCGGGTGTGGCGAGAGAGGTCACAATCGTGGCAGAGCAGGTGGACAAGATGGCGTCGGTGGGGTCGGTCAGAGAGCCTCGGTGCATGTCGGGGGAGCAGGAAGTGGGGAGGGAGATGGAGGGCTGCTGGCGCTCCGAGCGGGAGAGACGAGGCAGAGTGACGAAGCCGGACTCCAGACCTGAGGGACACACAGACATTGAAATGTGAAATCCGAGCTGAAGTTTTCTGTTTCCTGTACACAACATTTTGACAAACATACTGTCTTGTCAGTGACCAAAACACAAGTGGCGGTTTTATGGTGTGAGGTTGTCAGGAAGAAAGCAACCAAGAATGTTTCCCCATTATTGCACATTATTCTTTAACCTAAATGAGTTACCCTGAAAAGTAGCACTTTGTAGCTGCTGGTTTGAAAGTTGCTTTATAAAGTAAGTTGTTATATTGAGTGGGATATGACAACAGACACTATTAAAACATAAATTTTGAGATTTTATGATTATTTCTCCTTCATAAATTTAATTAATTTTACAACTGAACATAAGAGAAACTCGACTGAAAACAATTCTAAACAATACAATCGAAAACAAACTTTTAAAATTGTTCATGTTGTTACTGTTTTCACTGTTTTCAATTAAATGATTATATATTTACACTTGAATATAATAATGCCTTTGTACACAAGTTTAAAGACAATGAAGACCTTTCGATGTTCAACATTAGCATGCACCTCCAACAGGGGGCGGTGTATACCCGTCTGACGACATCCTGTCTACTGACGATGACAAGTTGAGTTGTTCTACTCTTAGAAGCGTGAATCATCGGTCCAAACCTGCGAGATCACTTAACAAGTCACACGCTCACACTCGTCTGCCTCCACGACTCAAACGGGTAAATTACCGAAGCACATCTCTATGTCAGATGTACAGGCAGGGCCAAGAGTCTGGAGGGTTTCTGTTCACGCCAAACAAAACAACGTGTGATTTCACAGATTAACACATTTTAATCAGAGAATAAGACAGAAATCACAAGGGATAACCCAGCTTCTAGACCTGGAGAATCTCCACTCGTCCATGTGCCGGGAGGGATAATTACTGGAGAGTTACATAGTTTATGTAAAAAACCTTAACAGCCCACACACGCTTACAACCACATTAAAACAAAGATAGGTTCAATAAGGGATTCAGTCACGTATTCTGAATATTGTTTGATCACCTTCAAATTCATTCATTCAGATTATAGCTAGTTTATTAGGTTCAGACAACTAGAATGGCACTTAGTAGGTGGTCCCCTTATGGAACCATATTTCAATTCCCCAGATTATATCAGTTCCCTGAATATGACAGATTTTTGTCATTAGGATCCAGGAATTGTTCTATGAGAAATCAAACGTTGTGTCTGGCAATGTTAGAGAATGAGAAATAAAATCCTAGAGCTGCCTCCTGATCTGGATCATTAAATTAAAATCAAACGCAGATGAAAACAACCTCTTTGGCAGAGGTATAAATACATGGATCTCGTCATCCAACTCTGGAGCACATTTCTCAGAAATTCACACACACACACACACACACACACACACACAAACACACACACACACACACACACACACACACACACACACACACACACACACACACACACGTTGCCCTAGGTCATCGTTGGGGACTTAACATTGACTCACATTCAATTCCTGGATACTTGCCCTAACCCCTAAAAATAACCACTACATACCTAAACCTAACCTTTATTCTAAACCTTAAATAAAATCTTTTCAGTCTGAAACACACACACACACACACACACACACACACACACACACACACACACAACCTCACACGGGGGAGGTCGGACTGCCTGAGCCTTGAGTGTGGTGTTAATGTGGGTCATTTAAACAGCCTCTCAGACAGCTTGTTGCCAGTTGTGTCTGGATCTCTGTGTGTTATCAGTACAAAAACTGCTGATTATGAGCCAAGGTGATTCATAAGGACATCTGGACCTAATCTGTCTCCAGAACTGATGGATGATCTTCCCAGAGGCTCCACAGGCAGTGGCCACTTCCCTGCAGTTACCAGTTTAACACTGACGCTAACTCATTTAACCTTTGACAATGTGGTTTTTTCATTGAGCAATGTTCTTATTTAATTAAAAAAACACCTAAGGATCATTTTGGGATTAGGCGATATACCTAATAGTTGAATCCAATCTGAAAGCTTCTTTCAACAATGTTAGGGGTCAAAATACATCAAAAATCCAAAAATTATGTATTACAAACTTGATCCATTGTTGACGTAAACTTATCGATTAGAGCAGCTTAAATGTCCCGACCAGTTAAAATCAAGTTTTAATGTTCACGTTAACTTGTCTCCCTGATCTCTTTATGTGATAAAAACATATTTTGAGGATAACTGCAGGTCAGCACTATGGCTGAATATTTCCACCTTAACACTGCCGTGAGTTAATGCCAGTTTAAAAAAAAATGGATTCATAGAGCCAGGGTTTTGTGATGTCACAAACCTAAGAATCCAATCTTGTCAATTAGTGGGTGGGGTGAGCAGGTGAGCTGTCCATATTAGCAAATTCATAGATCCCAGTAACCAAAGAGGAAGGGAGGAGCAGAGCTTAAGGCCATGTTAAGGCCACAAGGGACAACTTATTCAAAACAAACCTTTGGAAAATGTAATTTTGAGGAACATAGAAAAGTTTAGGGGGAATAATAAGCAACTGGAAATGGCACAAAAAATGGAAAAAATTATTCCCAAACTCACCGTAAGAGCTTTTCTTCTCCTCTGGCGTACTTTGAGAACTGGGGAACAGCACTTTGGTGGTGGGACTCCCATTAGACATATCCACATCCAGCCTGGGAAGGGAGATGGCGTTCTTGATGATGGGAGAAACGGGAGGAGGCGCCGGAGACAGCTCCTTGGAGGCCTCTCTGGGTCGGTTGTCCGAGCCCCTCCGGATTTGACGGAGGGTCCTGGAGAAGAAGGCTCCGATCTTGTTGTCAGGGCTGGAGATGGAATCCGTGTCCCTGTTGTTACTGTTGGCCGATCCCCCGTGGTTGCTGAGGAAGGAGGTGTCCCCAAACACGTCGCCGCCGCGGCCCACGTGCATGGTGTGGCGGAAGTCGCCCAGGGGAGGGCTGATCATTTCCACTGTGAGGTCACTTTTGAAGCGGCGCTTGCTGTGGGAGTGTGAGACTAGACCTTTCAGGCCCGACAGCTTTTCCTGAAGATTCATGGTCGCAAGAAGTAAATGGCTTACGAACCAGGAAATGATTGGCTTTAATCCGACCGAGAGGCTGAACTTAACTCTCAGATTTATGCAAGAATCCCTGACAGCTCAGTCCAAAGTAAGGACCTTGAAAAAGAGCTCTGAAAGGGTATTCCAAGATCTTCAAAACCATGTAATTACTAAAGCTGGAAAGTTGAAGCCTGCAGCACCAAATAGTTCCCCTCGAATATTATCTCTGTTTATCGTGTGCGAGCCAAACTCTGTTCCACTCTTTGTAGCTTGTTGTTCTGCATAGCTGGCTGACTTAAACAAACATAAATTGAGGAGAACACTAGGCAGTTGTGTTCCTGGAGGCGGCCGGGCCAGTTGGAGTGTGGTCAGGTAGCCTGACTTGCTTTGGGCTCTGGTTCTGTCGACATCAGCTCAGAAATAGGTCCAGCTGCAAATGGTTGTGCGGTTGGACCGTGGAACCATCTATCCAGAGTAAAAACAGGGAGAAAACATCTATCTTTAAAATGCAGACAGGGATGTATTTAATTTTGACGGCTGTTGAGAGAAATGCGTTAAATTTGCAGTTTATTCCGTAGACGTTGAGATTCAGGGAGAGATCGCGCTGCTTTCCCTTTTCTGAATACTGTTAGTTGTAAAGTAACCTCACTGTGTTTTGGACAGATTGCTTTCTACAGGTTTTTAAAGATTCCAAAGGTCCACTGGTTTGGAACCGTCTAAATTTAGACCTTGGTCACTCTTCTTTGAAAACAAAAAAAACAACCAGGTCTGCTACTTATCCATGAAATAGGTGGACTTTAGGGGAATTCCTGCTTCCATTTTGTGCTTCTCTCTCTGGCATGAAGGTCACACAGAATTCACTGTACATCTGACTAGAAAGACTTATCATGATTTTAAAGCAGAGCCGCAGGGCTCAGGTTTGTTTATAAACAGGCAAAGTATGCCTAGCGAGATAGGAAGAGATAATGAAAATCTGCTGATAAAGAAACTACTGTTGCTACTTGGCAGCAGCGCTAGACTGCCTGTGTATGGAGCCCCGACACTGAGAGACTGAAAGGTCATACAAGTCAAAAATGTAGTTGAAAACATGAATCAATAATAGTCTTAGTTTAAAAAATACAGTTTAGACTTAGATAAAAAAATTAGCTTTACAGTTTACTTTTACTTCTAGTCAGTTGGTAATAATAAGGAAAGTAGGAACAAATATACAGTGAACAAATAAAATGTAACGATTTCCTTTCCCTTCCACCTCTTGGAGATTTCTAGGTTTTAGTCATAGTGGAAGTTTTGATCATTGATCAATTTCCTATTTTCATTTTACATATCCCATTTTTTTCTTTCTTTGAGCAATGTTAGTAAAGCAGGTGATTTTAGAACAGCCATGTACTCCATACTTTATCAATTTTTGGGTTATCTTGGAAATTGTATCATTGATCAACTTCCTATTTTCATGCTATATACCCCATTTTTTTTTATTTGAGCAACAAGAGGGCTTCACGGCTAGCTTAGCTGAAAAACCTTAATTATTATTTCCCGATAGCAACTTAACGAAAACTAACTTAAGTAAACGTGTATTGTTGGAAGAGCCATATACATCACTCTGATTTAGTGTTAATGTATACACTCTTGGATCCAGAACGCAATGTGATATTCAGTTGAAGAAAAACACGTCTGTAACTTGTGTAGTTTGCAGTAAAGCATAATCTGAAAAAACAGATGGTTTTCTATTGTTATCTATATATATTTATCACTATATTGGTCAGCCGTACTTGTAAGAGAAACTCATCATTTTAGCCAACAAGCTAATCATTACTATAATAGTGAGGTGGCTTGCTAACACAAATCAAACCAGCCTAACTTCTACATACAACTTCTGTCTTTATAACATTAGTTGAAGCTTTTCTGTTCAAGCTTTATATAAATATATATGTATTCTGTTATAACACTGCTTTTTGTCAGTTTAGGAACGCCGTAAATTGTGATGAAGGCAGACGCTTTTTTCCCAGTGTTGTTCTTTGCCAGCAGAGTAATGGATATCCAACTCTAAAATATTTTGATAGCACAAAGCTGCCCCGACAAGGACCTCTGCTTCTCTTGAAAAGCTTTCCACTGCAGCAGCTAAATGTCGACAGGCTTCCCACGCATTGCAAGGCCCCCGTCTGGCTTCATTAATGACCTGCTATGGCTCAGGTCTTGGGGATTGCGTCATGTCCAAGGCAGCCCCTCTAATTTAATGCTGACCGCACTCCCAGGCCCTCCGCTCCACTTCCCTTGACTGGGCGTTTTAAGAGGGGCATCTGGGAGCGGCGTGCCACATACCAGCGCTGTGCAGGGCCATATCCAGGCTCACAAAAGGGACACCAGGGGCCAGTATAACAAAGGTGTGATGTCGAATCTGAAATGCTGTGAGCCTGAGGGGAGCATGTGCACGTTCCCATGAACCACACTGAAGTGACGGGACACCTCTCCTAATGAAAACAAGTCCCCATGACTGCAGACATTGTGCTCTTCTGAATATGGGCAAATGTTTGTCTTTCTCAACCTCAGTCAAATTAATACGCCACAGTATTACAGGAATATACACAGGGCCATTAATTACTGTGCTTACAGAAAGCTCTGGTGTTCTGTCTCTGTCTGTAATCCTGTTAGAGACCTTTGACCACAACTCAGAGGGGGTCGCTCCCTCTGACTCCTCTTATGTATCTGGACCCTCTGGGCAAACACATATGCTCCCACCCGACTGAATTCTCCCTCCCTGATCTCTGTCCTCCTTCTATTTTGCACTTACTGAGCTGTTTTGTGAGTTGTCAGATAAACTGTCCTGAAGCAAGACAAGAACCAAAGTACTCCAGCAGTTTTACTCTTTAAAAGGTAATAGGTCTAACGCTATAATCCCGGGAAGCAGCCTGACTCCCTGGGTCTGGAAAAAAAGCGGAAAAGCACAGGGGCAACTCAGACATACCCTGGATTATCTTCTAATCCTTCATCTCCTCCATTCACCCTGGTAGGGCACCTGTTTCTGGGTACGGCCTGGCTGCTACCACCCTGGTCGGCTGGTCCTCTGCTTCTGATTCCTGTCAGAGAGGAAACAAAGTACACGTTGAGTTTGAGGGAGGGCTGCGGCAGCAAAACAATATCGATAATTATCGCAATATCATTGTTTTCAATAGCAATACAACAAATTTCAATATACAGTATATAGATTGAATGGTTATATTAATGGTTTATTGGTAATGCATTGTGAAAGCACAGTGAGGAGGTATAACACATTTATAAAATGTTTTTCTGTTTATCAAGTTGTTGTCACTCTCTGCTTTAAACTTAAAAGAAATAACGCGACATGATCGTGATATAATTATCAATATCAACTCATATACAAATGTAATCTTGATATAATTTTTGTCCCAGTCAACCAGCCCTTGTTTGAGGAAGGAAGAAGAGACATAAAATATTTGTTTACTTTCTTTGACATTGAGATAGAAATCAAATCAGGTATGTTTTGTGAACTGATAAAATAAAAATCTGGATCTTAATCTTAATCCGGAATTGGTTTCCTTGGGGGTACACTTCTTGTTGGGCCTTGGTGGGGATATGCACTCTGAGTGTCATTCTTTTTAAATACATGACAATTTATAGAAAACTGTAACAATACTTCATTCTTGCAGCTCTCAAAAGTGCAATTTTTAGGCCCTGATGTGTCAGATACTGATTGTAGTCCAATCTCTGCTTTCAACACTGCACTGGACATTAACACTGAAAACATGCAAAGGTGTGGAGAGACGACTCCGTGAAACCTGCTTTCACTTCAACACCCACAAACCTTCCAGGGAAACTGGCCAGACTCAGTGAGTGTTGATGGAAAAAACTCTTTTCTGTTACAGTTTGTGATGAAATGAATGAAAGTCTCCCTGTATTAAACATCATGCTTAGTTCAGCTTTAGGCTCCAGTCTTAAAATTGCCTTCTTTGGGAAAGTCACCATTCAGGGGATTTCAGCACATTCTCACGTCACAGACATTCTAAATCAAATATTTCCATGTCACTGTGTACAGTATTTTCTTGAGGTGGCTTCTCTGTAAGTAACCACAGCTTAATAGGAGCCCTGTGTGTTGTCTGGTGCGTGTGTTGTCTGGTGCGTGTGTGTGTGTGTGTACGAACACATTCCTAAGCAGAGCATCAGTCGGTGGAGTCTTTCTCTCGATTGCGACCATCAAACATCTTTATTCTCAACCTCACAGCTGATTGAAACCAGGTTTGGGTTTCAATCTCCTTTTTTCTCCTTCATTCTCTCTTCTCTCTTTCTCTCGGTGCTTCCCCTCTCATTTCTTTTCTATCCGTGCCCTCTTGTGTTTATTTCCTCCTTGAAAACTCTAGTTTTCCTTCTTTCTTTTTCCATTAAATTACACTTACTTTTTATCTTTGTTTCCTTTCCTCCTTCTCTTTCCCTCTTTTTTCCCCTTTCCCTTCTTCCCCTGTTTGTCTTATTTGCTTTCTTCTCCTTCCCTTTCATGTCTTTCCCTTGTTTCTCTTTGTGGGTCTTGACTGACTTAGGAGGGCTGAAACAGCTTGACTACAACAGCTGTTGGGCCCACACACACTCTCACACACACACAGACACACACTCTCTCCGACACACACTCTAACCCACACACACACACACACACACACACACCCTCACACTCACACCATCGACTTTAGACGACTTTAACTGAAAAGTGTTTACTCTGCTACAGTTTGTCTGGAGTACAATCAGCAGTGTACTTTGTGTTTTTTATCACAGGGCCTCCCCCTTCCCGCGCTCTCACTCTCCTCTCGCGTCCTTCACTCACTAACCCCGTTAACCAGGTGAACAAACATACAAGATAAGGCCGCATTTTTTCAGCTACCCCTTTGATTTTCAATTACATTCCTATTTTCACTGTCCACGCTCAGGTCCGAATCCAAGCAAAACATGGCTGAACTTCCCCCTTAGCCAAGAAAACATTTTCATGCTTCAACAAATATCCATACCCTCCGAGGATTCTCGGCTTCCTGTATCTGCTGGAACCGACGGCCCCAATTTGCGCTCTTTGTTGCTTCTTCCTTTCCAAATTTTCTTTTCTGCGATCACACATTAACTTGATGCTTTTCTTCTCTTCTCCTCCTTGTCTCTGTTTATTTCTCAATTGCCATGGTACCGGAGAGCTGTTTGCACAAACTTTGAAACTGCTGTTGTGATGAGAGCATACAGAAGCACTGTAGCCTGACCGACACATTAGCATGGCTGATATGAGATCAGCAGATGCACTGGTTGTGTGTATATGTCGGCTGATAAGTAACAAGAAATAACAGTATTAAAATGCTAAATATATTCTGTATATGAGGTCACTTAAAGACAGCATCAGTTACTTGTCCACCAGAGGGCACTGACAAGTACATTTTTGTATTTTGATGGCTAAAATGACAACTGTCGCTAGCAGATTTTACAAATTTTTACAAACGACCATCCAAATCAGTTGTCATCCGAAAAAGTTCACGTGTTGTCAAGTTTCAGACAGCAGCCGATCAATAAACCTAAAAACGTGGCTTTGTTAATTTAAAACTATATGAGTACTTCAAAGGTTTTTTCACGGTTTTCAAGATGGCGCTTGGTTTCCCTCCAAACAGCCAAAAGTCACAACAACAACCAGCTTGTTACATGACCTGCTGGTTGTTGACCAGCTATTGATCAGTCCCTAACAGTCTATTCCTTCACACGGGGGTTCTATCATGTTGTTAGGTGAAGGAGTTGTGGCCATTTGGGGATGACAGAGTGTGATCGAGCAGTTTTCCCAACATCAGCATGTGTGGCCCCAAAACCCTGTGGTGTGAAAACAAATACAACAGCCAGATTCAGAGATCGCACCTCTGCAACTGACCCTTCTGCTGGCCGGTTGCGTCAATGACACCTAAAGGTCACAACGGGTCCGCCTTGAAGGAATGTATAACTGAGGTTAAAAAAAAAGAAAAAAAGAAGACATTGAATATAGTGGAAAAACCACAGGGAATGTCTGTGCTCATTTTCCTAATCAAGTGCTTTGACTTGTATTGTATCATTAGAGAAAATCATGTGAGACGAACCATATTACACACATGTGTTAATCATCTGGTGCTGGCTGAGTCGAGTGCAAACAGAAGGCCGACATGGAAATATCAAAGCATCGACTCAAGAAGGACAGACTGCTCTGTAGAGGCGAACTGGGGAAATTACCGAGCTGTATATTTGTAAAACATAGAATTTAACAGCACACCAGATTATAGCAAGGACAACAGAGTCAGCAACACTTGCAATTGATTATCAATTTTGCATTCCAGGCTAATGCTGGTTGTTTTCTTCTGGAAGGAGGACATGTGATAGGAGCCTGGTGAATCAGTGGAAGCTACGTCCTGACTGAAAAGTCCCAACCAGCAAGAGCTTGTGAGTGTCTATGACATCGCTTCCAAACATCTCAGTTTCTGCCTGTCTAGACAAAAACACAGCCCTGGAGTTTAAAACTAAAACCAGTAGCGTTTCCAAACGTATCCATTTTAATCAGTTCTAAAACTCTGGAGCAGAGTGGACGCCGGGCAGATTCTTAGAAGTGTTGCTGGACTTTAAACAAAAGCGTGGAAGTATCGATGTGGCCTGAGGCAGAATGGCATTTCATTGATCACTGCTGTGTGTGTTTGTCTATTGGCCGGGGCAACAAGTTCTTCTATCCATGTGTGTGTGTGCGTGTGCGTATGCGTGAAGGTGGTATTTCGGTGGCTACCCTCATGGCTCACTGGCAGGTCGTGGGAGGTCAAAAGGCCGCCGGCCCCCAACTTGTAATGAGTCCAACACCCTGCTCCCTGTTTTCCTCCGTAATTAAAACACTTCAAGACCACCAACTTCAACTTCATGTGTCACGTTCCACTGAATCAGGAGCACATCTTGGCCATGTCGATGACATGTATTAAAACTGATGCATTATGTCATGCTTTACCACAGTAATTACAAGGTGGAGTGATAAAAATCAAAGCGCTGCCAGCAGAGCTTATTCGGACCAGAGTTGCAGTGGGAGGGGGGAAATAGTAATGATACGCTGCTGCCTCTGGAGCTGAATATAAATGTGTTGCATGAGAGGATTGGGTTTCATGTCTGGGATCTGAGAAAAGACCTACATGATCCAGAACAATAAAATAGTGTCTGATAACAGCCCGGCTTCAGTAAACACTTTAACAGTCCTAATGGTTTTAGCCTTATCTGAAATTAAACAATATGTTTGCTTTGTTTCTCTGACGTATTCAACACTGCTAATAATTAATCCCCTATAATTATCACATCAACTTGCAATGCACGAGTTATTTTTATTGAACCTATTCACTCTACAAAGTATTTAAGACATCTAGACAATAATAAGACCCCTATATAAATGCTGTGCAGGTGACAAAAGGATATTATAGGATGTGGAAAAAAGTTTCTACGTGAAGATTACAGACGATAAAAGCACAATAGAGTCCACATGAACGAGTCGCTTATTATCACAGACTCGTTGTGTGTCTTTCACAGCAACAACACAAAAAACAGTGCTCAGACTCACCGCAGCCGAACAGGAAGCTCCAGGGTAATAAGGTTTCCAGTCGCTGAGGTGCTGGGGGCTCGCGAAGGTTTTTGGTCCGAGGGAGCCGGAGGTGCAGCCGGACTGCCCCGCTGCTGCGCCGGGTGTGAGGTGCGGCGCAGCGCGGAGGGGATGGGGAAAGGGGGCGGGGGTAGAGGAGCTGAGGGCAGGAGCCGTCAGAGGAGCAGCACGGCGGCTCCGGCGATCACACACACTGCTCCAGGGTCAGCACCTCCACTTTCTCTCTGTCTCCTATCTGCCAACTGACTGGTTGACACTGTTCTGAAGCAACGAGTAGACAAGCAAACAGAATGATGCGGCTCTTTTTGCAGCCAAAGCAGGGGGCGCTGTAACATGAAGAGGTGTTGGGGAGGGGGGGGGGTCCCCCAAGTCAATGCTTCATTATGGGTTGAGCTGTCGCCTCATTGGTTCAGTTTCAAATGTGAAACTGGAGGCAGTTTTCCCCGGATCCGTTTATTTTTTTCCAGTGGCGGATCTAGGATTTTTATGAATTGGGGGGGCCTCACAGAAATATTTAAATTCACTCGGTATCTACCACTATGCCGATGGAGGGGTGGGTTTGAGTCCACAAAACACTAATTTCAGGGTGAAACATTATTTCCCAATGCATAAATATTACTCTAATCTCATTGTCTTATAGCTATAGCCTGAGTTGTCTCGATACCTCTGCTGATGAAATTGATAGATTGTTAAATTGTTTTTCGTGTTTTGAAAACTATTTGAATTGAAAAACATGACATCACTTCCTTTGTGACGACTCCACTAAAGGAAACCACAGAATTAAGTCCAGTGGAGTTGAGAATAGAACTCCTGCCATAATTAACTCAACAGCTCCACGACTGCAGAACTCCATTCAGCACTCAGCGGATAACAGTGGTCGTCGGAGGTGTAGCCCCATAAAGTGCACATGTCAACGGTCCCTCGCTGACCTGTCCAACAGGAAACGGAGCCTTATCAACAGGAACAGAAGCATCCTCACCCCGTCCTCAAAGGCTCACAGCAGGCCTCTCTGTCGTTAAAGCTCCGAGGTGGCCTGTTGGTCTGCCAGCGCTCGCCACACAGCCGATGACACCGCAGCCACATGCCACTTCGGAGTGAGCTACCACACTTCACCGTTGCCCCCACACCCCTGGTACCACACACACACATATACAAAACAAACACACACACTACAGTGCTCACATGAAGGCAGGCGTAAGTAAACAAATTCACACACAAGCTGGAAAGCCGCCGTTGTTCACTGTTACAGACAACACCCTTCCTCATTTCACACAGGCTAAATTTATCATCTGCTTACATGTTTTTTAAAGAGAGAACATGTTTTGCGAGTAAATTTGAATCTGTTTTATTTTAGAAAATAGATATTCTGACAAAATCCAATGACTTTGGTGAATTCCACAATGACGAAGACTTTGAATAAGGTTGGCGGTCCCTCTCAGTATGTTCTCGATTGCAATAAAGAGCATAAACTTAGATAGGCATTTGGTTTCTTCTATCTGATTGGTCCAGGGCACCTGGATACACTTGGTGGGACAACAGGCTCGCTGGTTAGCCAATCAGGATCCAGTATTTTTAAGAGCCATGCTTTCAGATAACTTCAGTTTGACTCATTTATCAACTCTATCTTTAGAGCATCAGGAGATTTGTAGCTTGTTTAGTTTTAAAAATACACACCTCTAGTCTGTATATATAATACTGGAGGGCATCTGAGGATGACTGTGTGTGTGTGTGGGTGTGTGTGTACTCGTTGTAGACCTCATGGGGACCAATCATAGGCAGCATCTGTACTACTGTAATGTTTTTTTCTTCCTTTATCGACGGTATTTTAATCTTGTCATTTATTCGCTGGTTTAAATCCCTCCGTCAAAAAGAACAAGAATCGACTTCAGGTTTTTGTTAAACTCACTTATTGGGCAAACACAAAGATCCATTAAGAACAAGTCCTTAAACAGCATATAAGGTTATCAATAACCCCCAAAATGTCCTCTGTGTTGACTCTCAGCTGCTGCCATCAGGAATGTGTACTGTATTTTATTGCCTGATTGTAAAACTAATATGAAAAAGTTTGGGTAAAGACTGGTAAACAGTAACAGAACAAGGGGTATTTAATACACATATCTGAATTCTTTGTTTTTCTAAACTTTGCCCTTTTATTTATTTCAAGCTTGCCCTGATTTTCCCTGGGTTGACGAATAAATTATTTTGAATTAAATATTAGGGCAAAGACTTCATCTCTGAGATCCTGGTTAAGGTTAGTTGTAAGATCTTAATTGTGTTTAGGTCAGGGTTAGGCATGAATTGTTTATGGTTAAAGTTAGGGATACATTTCGGTAAGGCCTTAACACATTGAATGAACGTCCCCATGCAAAGTCCTAATAGGGATAGCTGCCTTTGACTGTGTGTATATGTGTGTGTGTGTGTGTGTGTGTGTGTCCTGCTGCCACCCCTGCCCACCTTTCTCAAGCATGAAGTGCTGGCACGGCCGCTCTCCCTTCCCTTCAGCTTCAACACAGATTCATTTAACGCAGCCAACAACAAACCAACAGGACTTTCAGCCGATTCACCAGATGACGTTGACTTTGGATGTTTGTCGACCACATTTCCAGGCGTTTTGGTTCAAGTTGCAAATAAAAAAAAAGGTTTCCAGTTAGAATCAACCAACTTGCAGGAAATTATTCAACACAATACAAACTACAACCTAACAAATAACCTGAACAGATAATCTGTGTTTTTTCTGTGAAAAATAACATACATCATATATTGTCAATGTTGCCGGATGAAACGTATTCCTTGACCCAAAACTATATTTATACAGTCAAATCAAAGAGCCACACCCTTTATACTGGGGCACATGTTCTTTCATTACAGTGAACATGGATTTTGTTGTTTTATTTTCCTGCTGCAGAAAATACTCAGTGCTAAGAAACAAACATGTGTAGATCTGGTGCAGAAAATAGTCCCCATCCAACAGAGCATTATCCACTCCTGTTTGAGGAACATTTTCTGTTAACTGCAGTGCTCAAAGAAAAAAACTTTATTATGTGTTTTTTTTATTCTTATTTTTAAATTCTTATTCTTATTTTTAGAGATGTATTATTCTGGAACAATAGGCCTGGGATGGAAAGGTACAAACAGAGAAGGGAAGTGATGATATATAAGTTTTTAAATGGCACAAGAAAAAAACTGAACAAAACGCAGCTCTCCACTTTTAAATTGCTCAAAACAATTACAGTTGAAAGAAATACCACCATTGCTATAACATCCTGTTTTATGGAGTATATCAGGATCTTTTAGCTCTTTGTGGTTGTTTTATTGGTTTGGTCCACACTCATCAACCCCCCTTGTATGGTTCAGTTTATTGCAGCTGTCTTTGGCAATGACTGCGTTTATATCTAGAATGGAAACTAGCTGCAGTGTAGGTTATTAATCCTGCCCCCCTCCATGTTAACGGTTGGGACCTGGCCAATTTTGAAAAGGCAACAGTGTGCGTGTGCAAAGTAGACTGTGACATCGTCGTTTCCCAGTTACACAGAAACAACGTTTTTTTTAGTTTTCATTGTGTAGCGATATTTTTGTTGAAATACATTTGTGTAATGTGTGTATGACTGATTTGCTGTGAGTCTGTATCTCCTCTTCCCACTTGGAGATGATTGATGAATCATTTTAAGCTGATGCCACTGTTGTGCTCCTCTGATGAAAGAGAGCATGTTTGTTTAAGAAAGTGTGTGAAGTCATGTTCTACTTTTTGACCGCTGCTCTCATAGCTGATATGTTATCTGTAATCAGACAGTTTCTGTCTGCGAACTCTCATAATATCACGTGTGCAAATGGTATTTTGTACAATTGCAGACGTGTGTAGGCTTTGTAGACGCATTGTTGAACTTTTCTGTTGTCTGTCACCTGTTAACCTGCAGACTAAACACCTCAGTGTCTCATGTATTTGAAAGACATCATTCATTCTTACACTAACACTATGTCTGGGTCTGCTAGCTGTCTGGATTTGGAGGCTGTTCATGTCCTTGCTGCAGTGAGTTTGAGAAATAAAATATTATTTCTGCAGATTTTCCGATACTGTCATTTTTGTGTGTTTGTGTTTTTATTTGTATCAATTTCCAAAGCAATTTCCCTCCTCTCCTCCCTCTCCCAGGCGTTCTTTGCATCCCTCTCCGCTCTCCCCTTCCCTCCATCCCAAGATAAACAACCTCTGTTCTGAGGCATGTCAGCTATTTGTTCTAAAAAGCTCACAAGTTGCTGGATGCCATTCAGAGCCGGGTCCCCGAAGGGAGGCGAGATTACACATTTAGTGCTTTTTCACAATCTCTCCCTCTGTTTTTCTTTTTTCTTGGTCTGCATCGCTCTTCTTCTTTTTTCATTCCAACTCTCTCACGACTTGTACATCTCTCACTTAGAACTTGGTGATCCCCAGGTTTGTCATATTCATGGTTGCCGGTCCTATTCGGGCTAGTTTGACCATATCGTCTTCACATTCTCTACGTGTTTGTTAAATATTGATATATTTTCTGTCACAAACTTTCATCACCCTCCTCCGATTAACACTCTCGGGGGAACCGAACACCAGTTCTCATGGCTCTGGGAAGATTGTGTCAAATCCCTTTTGAGAGTCACACACACACACACACACCCACACACACACACACACACACACACACATAAATTCTTAGGCAAAACACTACCAATTTGGAATTTGCTTATCACTAACTTGTTTTGAAAAGCTTTTCTTTCAGAGTAATGACCTGAAGTTCCTCTCATGACAATATTGCATAGACGTGCCCTTGTGTGTTTGTACAGAGGGTATCCAGAATGTGATGTATTATAGTGTGATAAAACATAGGACATTCAGTGGTTCTACTCATTTTGATTCACATATTGTTTCTGTGTGTGGCCTGCAGACTTGAAGTTGCAGAGTTTTAAGTTTTAAACCCAGAACTTCTAGCATTTTCTCAATATTTTTTCATACCCCCATTTTAAATTGGTGATTCAATATACTTTTGTACTTTTTGAAATGTGCAACACTCACATACACACTGAGTACACACAGCCAGTGACACATAGCTGCACGCAAACTAAAATACATTTAATTTCATTCCCAGAAAGCACACACACACACACACAAACACACACAGACAATCACACCCACTTCTGTGCGTAACCTACTGGTGTCTCATGCTGAGATCGGCTTATTCTTATAACCCAACACCCGCAAACACACACACACACACACATCCATCTACACAACAACACAGCGACCGTGTTTAGACTAGGCCACAGTTCCTATATGGAGATACAGATCACTGTTTTGCCTTTCCCGAGCACGATGAAGGGGTAATTATATCCAACCAGAGACAGAGAGAGAGGGAGAGAGAGGGAGAGAGAGAGAGAGAGAGAGAGAGAGAGAGAGAGAGAGAGAGAGAGAGAGAGAGAGAGAGAGAGAGAGAGAGAGAGAGAGAGAGAGAGAGAGAGAGAAATGAATGAGGGGAGGTTTATTGGACCATTGGACAGCAGCGGCCTTGGACTAAAGTGATCCACTCATTGTTTTTTAGATCTACAAAAAATCTGCCTCTTACGTGCTTGTGAGACGACAAACGACAACGTCTAACACACTCGTCTGACACACTCGTGAACTGCTCGCCGCGTGATTTAGCTTGTGTCAACGCTGCTTCTGTGACCTCACCTCATTTGTCTGTGGCTTGTTGACTCAGTGGGTTCTTCCAAGTGACTACTGGGAGAGATGAGACTCACCAGTGATCGTTGTCAGCTGGAGTGTGTAAATGATGCTGTGTGATGCCTGTACTGGAATAAATCACAAATTTCTTCTCAGGAACAAAGAGATGTTTTCCCCTTTACACCTTGAACTTGCACCCATTTGTCACGGGTCAACGGTCAACGGTCAACAGATAGCTCACTAAACGTCCCCCTTGAATGGTGATAGTCCTGTCATAGCTTAGCAGCTGGAACTAGGCAAGCATTTGGAGGTTTGGATTGTGCAACGTACATTATTTATCTGCTCAAACCAGAGACGGCATCTAAAGATGGACAATGTGTTTAGCTAAACTATACCAGGCATTATGAACCACAGTTCCAGTGGCAACTTTGTGTGAAGTGAGTGAGTCGAAACAGGAAGGGAATATTTTTCAGAATGATCCAGGAAATTACTTTCACACACTGCAAACACCTGCCAGATATGCTGAAACCTTTTTCAGCGGCACAAGTCCAAGAACCTCTGCCAGTTTACCAAAGTCCTTCTCAAAAGAAGTCACTGTGGGCTCGCAGTGAACTGTGACATACATTCATTTGATACATTTTCAAATAATCAACAACAGCCCTGTGAAATTATAAGTAATGGTTTGGAAAGAGTCTCCCTCGCTCCCAAATTGTTCAGCTAGAGTTATGTGCCGTTATTATGGATATACTTATGGGGATACAGTATTTTTTGGGCGAACTCTATCACGTTGCCCTTCCTTGATCCTTTAAACGCTCGACTTAGGCTGAAACAGCCTAATCTCAACATTCGGCATACCTTGAAAAATGCATGCGGTGAAATTTAAAACACAGTCTTAATTTAGTCCCACTGGCAAAGCTGGAAAAAGTCAAATCCCCCTCAGAAAAAATCCAACTAAGTGGCTCAATGTCTTTTGTGTGAGTTTTGGACACTAAAGCAGACAATCTGCCTGCCAACGCTCAGTTTTATAATGTACAAAATTCTCACTTTCGAACAAAACCAAACCCTAATTTCATTCAAATTTTCAGTCCAAGTAATATACCTATTTATTTATTTTCCGCGGTGGTGCACATGAAAACAGGGATTGAGTACCAGTTAGTAAATCCTGTTTTCGCGGCCTGATCTGCTCCCCAGTGACCAGACTGGTTTAAATTAGGCCTCTCCAACCTTCGGCGGCCGGTCCACTAATTTGACTTCTAGAATAACAGCAGCTACTGTGTTTTTCAGGAGTCTGGAACCAAACGTCTGTCTGGGGAGTCTGCAGTGGACACAGGTGCTCTCTCTCTCTCTCTCTCTCTCTCTCTCTCTCTCTCTCTCTCTCTCTCTCTCTCTCTCTCTCTCTCTCTCTCTCTCTTTCTCTCATACACCCACACTCCAGGATTTTGGCTGAATTATATGCTCAGGAGGGACTGTTTTACTGTTTTAGAAAAAAAGGTCTCAAATGTCTTGTTTTCATTAGAACTGTTTCCTGGTCTGAGCTTTACCCGTCAGTCGGTCTCTGGATCTGGCAGCGTGTGTTTTTGTGTGTGTGTGTGTGTGTGTGTGTGTGTGTGTGTGTGTGTGGGTGGGTATGATTATTTGTTTTGTGTATGTATATTAGAAATAAGTGCATGTCTGCCAGTTATCCCCTTTCAGATGACCAGTTTTCCTCGTTCAGTTGACGGATAACCATTGCTCTGTTGTAAATAGAAAAGTTGGTGACGAAAAAAAGTTATTTATCTCTTTCAAGTTACTGAAAAGTTTCTTTTGCTTTTACATAACAAGAAAATATTCATACAGTCATCTGTAGTACATGTGTAGGAAAATATGCATTTAGAAGAGCAGTACACACACACACACACACACTGTACACACCACCGTGCACACTGCGGATGAGCGAAGATCAAAGGGAAGTCCAGTGATAATAATAATAATTTTCTAAAGATGTTCTTCTATGTTTAGCTCCAGTCATGCGTTCATTATTGACTCACTACACACCAACAGGTTTACGGTACAACTGGGACCACTTAATAACTGCGAGAGGTTTATTACTGTCATATCATTATGGGTTGCATAAGTTCGACTAAAAAGAATGATCAAATTCAAATGTGTTGCAACATTGGTTGTTACCACAATGATTTTACAAACAGTTCAAAGTTCCCAAGCATTAGTCAAGAAGGGGACGTGAGATAAAGGCTTGTTTTCACACCAAGCATGTTAAGGAACATTTGATTCAGACTCTGGCGTGTAACCTCCTCTGGTTCACAAACACTGTCAAGGTGAGAGTCATTCAAACTCCACACGACCAGACACAGAGCTGGTAGACGTCAGACATAAATGTTTGGATTCCTGAAAAATCTGAAGGAAAATAGAAAAGGGACATTCATCCTTTAAACCCCTTCCTGCTGAAAAAGAAAGTGGTCTTGGGTTTGGCTTCAAGTGCCAAACTTAATTTTGCCAAAAGTCCACATTCCCCACCAAAGAAAACCAACACACTGTAGGTGAAGTCAAACTCAAACCATAAAGGCCTCTGTTGTAAATCCCCACAAGTTTCCTTTTTCAAACTGTACCTCACCCTCCGTCCCTCCCCACCCCCTGCTTTACCCTCATCACTCCACACATCCGAGATCAAGCATGAATGTCTCCTTTGCGTTAGTCGAGCTGGGATGCAACGCTGATTAACATCCTGACAGGAACGCCGTACACCGAGTCGAAGACGGGCTCCTCCTGAAGGGCCCCGACGGTGGGTGGAGGGCCGCCGCTGTTTGTTTGCACTTCGTCCTTATTTCCGTGAATTCTGACCTGACAGGAAGTGTGGACGGGAGACGGGACAATGGGCCATTGTGAGACGGCGCTTTATGTCCATGCGAGGCTAAAACAGGAAAACGTACCAAGACGGGCACTTGCACACACACAAACACACACACGCTAACCTGCACAAACACACCGAGTCAGAGACCCCAGCTAAATAACATTTTCCCGCTTGGTCGCACACACACAAGAGGATATTTCACTGACTACACATATTTCAACCTTATACACAGACGGATACACGTCTCGCTCACTGCAGGGCTTCGGTTTTCATTCATTGATGTTCCTTAAAATTGGAAGTTTGGTGATATAAGTTCAGGAAAACCTTCAAAAAGTAGCTGTCAGCCCAGCAACTGAGTCGTTCATATTTCTTGTTGGTGCAGATTTTAATCTCCACTCATCTTACCTTTAAGTAACACTAAACTTTAATCCTCACTCTGAACCCAGTCTAAATCTTCACCTTAAACATGGAATTTCACTCTCTATTCATTCTTAAAACATCTGTTCTTCATACCACGATACAGTATATTCAAGAAAGACACATAGGCAGAAACACAGTTACCTCCACTCACATTTAGTGCATGGACACAGACACACATTTCGACCAGGACAGGTACAACACTTACAAACACACATGTAACTGATAAGGCTTTTTAAAGCTTGTGTAGATAGATGCAGCTCAACATCAGGAAAAAAACATCCCCTTCTCACTCAGAAGGTGGGTTCTGGTCCAGGCTCTGGATATCTCATGCCTAGACTACTGCAACTCCCTCCTGGCTGGTCTTCCTGCTGGTGCTATCCGACCTCTGCAGCTCATTCAGAATGCAGCAGCTCAACTTGTCTTTAACCTACCTAATTTCCCTCACACTATTCCTCTCCTCCGCTCCCTTCACTGGTTACAAGTGGCTGCGAACAGATCGGGCCCAGTCTACCAGGACACAGACAAACCTTACTCCCCAGACCGTCCACAGCGCTCTGCATCTGCCAGTCGACTTGCTGCTCCCTCACTGTGAGCTAACCACTCAACAAAATCACCACTGTTTGCTGTTCTGGCTCCTAAATGATGGAACGAGCTCCCCATTGACATGAGGACAGCAGAGACTCTACACATCTTCGGCCGCAGACTAAAGACACATCTCTTCCAACTACACATTAGTTAGTTTAGTTGCACTTATTGACACTTACATGTGGCACTTGTAGTTTGGCTTCTTTAAAGCAAATTGTACTTATTTGATTCTTGTTCTGGGTTTGTACCCTCATGGTTGAATGCACTTATTATAAGTTGTTTGGATGAAAGTGTCTGCATGTCATGAAATGTTATGTAACCCCTCAGTTATGAAGAAGCAGATTTCTCTGATTGTTGCGATCTACACTTCTCCATCCCTGCCGCAGTGTGGTGCAGTTAAAGGTCATGAAAGGTTAAGATGTTGTTAAGTTTTTCTTTAAGGCAGCAGTTAGCAACAAAACATATACAATAACTACTAACGTCTTTACGGGCCAGATCCATTTTTAAAAAGCTTTCAAAAACATATTGATCTTTACTGGATGTAAGTTGAGGGATGAGTTGGTCTCGATCTTCTGCACACTCCTGCAACTTTTCAATTTTCTTAACCATCCTCCAGCTCAACATGTGTGCACCCACACAGATATTCAGAGTTCCCCGCCATGCCTCCCTGACCAACACGTCTGTGTCTCGGCCCGTGACCTCGACCTTGTCACCTCTCGGGTCAGCCATGAGGGCTGCAGGGCTTTGAGGCCAGGTGATGTATGGACTCACACAGGCTGTCAAAATAGGCAAAGCAACGGAAAGAAGTAGAGGAAGGGAGGGCTATTTACAGACCTGAAGGTATGTGGCAGGGCAGTGCTGTTTTCCGAGCTGTGTATGTGTCCATGTATGTGTGTGTGTGTGTGTGTGTGTTGTATGGATTCTTTCGTCAAAGCATGTGAATCTGAAGGTGTGAAAACATAGACGCTTATATAAACTGTACCGTGTGTTTACTTAGTGAATCCACCGATGCGTGATGTCCAAGGCCCTGATAGAGGAGTGGTCAGGGCAGGCGTGTGTGTGTGTATGTGTGTGTTTTTGTGATCAGAGGAATGTCAATGTCCGACCTTCGTGCTCTTTTTGTATGGATGATTGACCTGGAAGACTGACCCTGTGTGTGCTGGCTTCTCACACACACACACACATGCATTCCCTCACCCTTTACCCTTACCTTAACCATCACAACTAAACCCTAACCCTTAAATCCAGTCTTAACCCCAAAACAGTCCATTAAAGGGGGGTCAGAAAGGGAGCATCGGCCAAAATGTCCTCACTTTCCCAAAATGTCCTCACTCTGAATAGGTAGTATGCTCCATCTGGTCCTCACAAAGATAGCTGTACAAGAGCACTGAGACACACATACTGCTGTTTTCACACCGACAAGTTTACCGCTCCAGTTAAAAAACTGCTGTTTAGATACCACTGAGCCAAACGTATTGAGAACTAATTACAGTTTTTGGTGAGTGGAGCCACAGTGTGAGGCTGCCACACGACACACACACACACACACACAGTGCTTCAGCTCAGAGTCCACTTGTTGACAAAAAGTTTGTTCAAGCACTCTAAGAGCATGTTCCGCATCTGTTTGGTGGGCATGACTGGGCTTTTTGTTCACGCCTCAGATAAGAGGCATGTCTGAGGTATGTGTGTGAAATTGTATTATTGCTTGAAGTGAATTCAGATGGCATTCTTGTGTTTTCACACTTTCAAACTGTGAACTGCAGGGTAATTATTCACATGAAATATTAAAAAAATTCACAGTGGCAGCTTTATGTCCAGATGTGCATGAAACAATGTATATTTATATCATAACTGTACTACAAAATGTATGCTTCAAGTATTTGTACTTTACTCTCTGCACTTTATTTCAGAAGGTTTGTTTTTCGGCACTTTTCCCCTTTTTTCTCCACCACTCATATCAGCAAATTACTGTACTTTCTACTCCACTACATTTTCACAATGCTAAGGTTTTGTTTTTCGTCTGGGTTTGTTTGTTAGAGGACAACACAAAAACTACCAATTTCCATGAAATTCAGTGGAAGGGTCAGAAAGACATTCATCATTATAAGATGGGGCGTTTCCACATTTCCGTTCATTTCTCAGAGAATAATTCATAAATCTTGATGAAAGAAAATCATCTTTAGGGGACTGAGTGTGTTTAATTTGGTGCAGATTCAAATAAAAATATGAATGTAGTGAGTTTGAATATGGTTATATAAGGGGGCTGTTGGGTCTTAGCGGAGGTATGTACTCTTTGAGTGCCATTCTAGTTGTTTATTTGTACTTTTACTTAAAGGGGAAATTCGATATTTTTCAACCTGTGCCCTTTGTTTTTAAGTGGGTGTGTAAATGAATGGTCCTTAAAAGACTTTTGGAATCTGTCCAGTAGATCACCTCCATCGTCAGCATGCTGCACAGCGGTAACGGCTGCAATGTAATCTTATGGGGTAACTGCGACAGTACACATAAAAGTATTTTTTTCGACAATAAAAGACTCAAATAGTTATGGATTGCCTACGTTTACCTGGCTGACTTTTACAGCACCCGGAGTAGGGGGTTCTCACATCTCCCAGCAGTGCACATGAACTGTAGAGAGGTGGGGAGAGTGATGGTTTTAAAGCCCAGCGACGTGATGGTGGACAGAGAACAATGCCATGGTGTCCTGCTGCCTGAGCAAATTACAAAGAGGCCTCTGCGGAGGTCGCTGAGTTTGCACGCCACCAGACTCTATTACTTTATGGTTAAACTACCAGAGGAGAAATCTGGCTCTGGGACTCTGCTCTTTGATTCTGTGGGGACGTAAGAATCTGAAAAATGAGCTTGGCAGTTTTGTTTTTTTAAGTTTGCTGACACATTTCTATTTCCACTGTAGCTGCTGCCAATACGTCTCTATTTTTCACCAGGATCTGCTTTTCAAAAAAGGATTTAAGTGGATTTTTCCTTTAATTTGTCTTTCTGGGTTTTTTACATGAACTGTCAGGTTTTCCTTGCTTCTTTTTGCTCTGAGAAAGAAACATCATGAAGGAGCAGAATGACCTCAGCCGTGTTGGTTTATGATATTCTTTTATTCAATGCTTTTCTTTCATTCCTTTTCTTTTCCAGCCTCTCGCTCTCTCTCATTCTCATCTCTTTCCCCTCGCTTGGCTGCTGTGATTGCCTGTCTCCTCGTGGCCCGGTGCCCAGCCACCACTGGGTAGCATTCCTCACCCCGAGCCAGCGGGATCGAAGGAGGGGGAGAGAGGAGAGGAGAGCAGAGGAGAAGGACAAATGGAAGGAATGAGAGAAAGAGAGAGAGAGAGAGCGTCTCTCCTTATATAGAGAGTGATGTTATACTCCATCTGTGAGGAGGCGAGGACGAGTTTCTTCTCCAAACTGTTTGACGTGCCCAGCGTTTTCACAGTGCCCGCTGCTCTTAAACCTTCCTCTGCAGCCTTTCTGTTAATAGCCTCCGTCCACTCACTCCATACAACACTCTCACTGACCACGCAGCCTCTCAGTCTTTTTCTTTCACAGTGGGGAATCAAATGACCTATCTCAAAGGTAAATTTACGACGCCTGTGCTGCCGCCGAGGTGCATAAGTAAAGGATTTGCTGAGGAAGCAGAGTTGACGCTACCCTGCCCTTCAGATCTGGTTTCTTCTGAGTCTGTGTGTGACTTTTGGAGGTCTGCAGGAGCATGTGTGTGTGTGTGTGTGAGTGTGTGTGTGTGTGTGTGTGTGTGTGTGTGTGTGTGTGTGTGTGTGTGAGTGTGTGTGTGTGTGTGTGTGTGTGTGTGTGTGTGTGTGTGTGTATGTGTGTGTGTGTGGCAGATGGAGCAGTCAGACTGTGGGTACAGAGATGGATAAAGTTTGGCTGGGCCTGCGACTCATAGCGAGCTGGGACAGAGGAACCACGCATGCAGCCCTTTTCTCTTTCACTCCTTTCTCTCTTGCTTTCTCTTCTCTTTCCCTTTCTTAACTTCTCAACCTCTTTTTCTCCGTGCAGCTTTCCTCAAAAGGAATTTTCCTCTGTCTCAACACACTGATATGTTAATCATGTTAAACCACTCAATTTTGGTGTGAATCTGGATCAGGGATCGTATCGAGGATTTTTTTACTTTCTTTAACGTTGCAAGATTCAGTATTTTCTTTGATTGCTCAGAGAATAATTAATGGATCTTGATGGTAAGAATCCGTGATGTTTAGGGGACTCATATACATGAGTGTGTGCAATTTGGTGCAGATGGTGATGTTGTTGCCTTTTTATTGTTGAGCCAAAGACAATTTTCCCCTTAAGTGTACAATAAAAATCTGTTCTATTCCATTCTGCATTACAGGACATGCCTCCCTCCAACCACAGTCTGCCGAGACAATCAATTGCAATAAAACACATTGTGGGATTTTTCAAACATTACAATCCATCATTCTTTTTTTCTAAATGTTGATCTATGGTTTCTATTCACGTTTTATATTTTAATCAAAAGCATTTCCGGTAGACAATGTTCTATTCTCTCATATAGTCTAAATGACACAAGCTGTTTTGCTCCAGCATATGTGTAATAAAAATAAGATGACTTATGAAAGCACAGCTGGTGCATATAAAAATATATATATATATATATTCCTCCAGAAAAAGCTGTTGTATTTTTATTAGCAACCACCTAAAGGTCAAGCGAGGTGGGTTTATGACCTGACAATTACCAGTTAGAATCTGAGAGCAAGAGTCTGGGAGTGAACATGTCGACCTCCCGTTGAGTGGTCTCCAGTGCTTAAGACCAAAACCCCTGCAGAGGCCCCAGTGGAGATGTTCAACAAGAGCGTGGTTTTACTGAGCGGCTCAGATGAACGTGCCTCAGCTTAATGAGGAGGAAACAGGGGGATTGAGGAAGTAGAAAGCACGCAAATTAAAAAGTTTAACGTTTGTTTGTATGTGTGTTTATTATTTAGCAGAATTACACAAAAATACTTGACTGATTTCCACCAAAGGATGTGGTATGGGCCGGGCAAGAACCCCATTACATTTTGGTTCAGATCGAGAGGTGGAGCCAAGATTGTTATTTTCACTGGTTTTACCATTGTGCAATAGGCTGTCTCTCTAGGAAGGTTTAGGAGACTGCTATTTGGGGATCTGTGCAATTTTGTGCAGATCCAGATAAAATCTCAGATAATAAACTTGATCTAGTGAATATAAATGTGGTTTCATAAGGGAACTGTTGGGCCTTGGTAGGGGTTTGAACTCCGATATGTGCATTCTAGTTCCAACTTTGATGCATGCATGTAAACCGGTGCCATTCTTGTCCCTGTAAGTAAGGGCAAACACATTATTATACCTTTATTTTCAGTCATTCCCTCACCAAGGTCATCATGTTTGTTTGGAGGTTGATTGGTTTGTTTGTTTGCGTGTTGTCAGCAAAATTGTGCAAAAACAACTTCTCAGGGATTAGTTGGTGGATCTTGGTGGGAACAAAATCTAGCATATGTAGAGAAGTGATATCTCTGAGTTGAGCAATATGGTGCAGCCTGAGTGCCATTCTAGTTTTATATAATCTATATATTAAAGGCTTGTGTCCATTTCTAGCAGCAGTCTGAAGGAAACTGAACTGAATGAGAGATCATCAATTAGAAGTTCACAAACCTTTCACATTCGAGTTTGGAAAGTCAAAGAACTGGTCCAACCGAAGGTATCTGGAAGTATTTACGAAGTTTTATAATTACATCAGTGGCTTCAGGCTGCAGTGGAAAATATTCACAGCATAATGTAATGACAGAGAAAGAGGGGAAGAAACGGCTGGACGAGCGCTCACAAAACACGGGGCACACGCACGTTACACCAGAACCAGCTAATACCACACATCTTTAAATAATTACAGGATTGAAGGGCATTTTATATTCCCACTGGCGTTTATTCCTCTGCATGCCTCCTCCGGCAAATGATTAATTTAAGAGTGCAGGAATGTGTGTGTTTCACTGTTTAGTCTTCAGCTTCCCTGAGTTAGCAACCCCTGACCCGAGCAGATCAGCAGAGCACCCCTGAAAACCATCAGACATCTGCTTATCTAAACTTTACAGAGGATACAAGTACCAGGAGCGGCCGCCTCATTATTCAAACTCCCTCCATCCTTTTTTCGGCACGTCAGACATCGAGCTCGGCTAAAAGGAGACATCTTTTTTTCCCGTCAGTGCAGACTTCGACAGGCCGGACAGGCATTTCCTGTGGGTGGGACCTGAGAGCAGAGACATTCTTGGGCCAGGCACCTCCACTTCCTGTCTCTGTTAACAAACTGAAAGACACACTGTCTGGACCTGCTCTTTAGTCTACACTCTTATCCTCAATACACGCAGCAGCAGGTTGAGATGACTAATGTTGCATGTGAACAAAGAATTAAGAAGTTCAAGGTTGAAGTCTGCAGATAAAGGAAGAGAACAAAAAGTGTCTGTTAACCTGACGAATGAGGTATCATCTCCATCCCCCCTCCCCTGTTTACTGTGACTGCTGCACACCAGGATTCTCAACCACTTCCAAAATGTCACATCAATCCTGTCTGGGAAACTATTTAATTCTGGTAAATGTTTAACGCAAATGTTCAGGCTTTCATCTGAAGGTAACACAATCATACTTTGGTTGTGTTTGCACTTATTTTAGAGTATCATGAGTCACAATGCAGCCGGGAAGTCAACACACAGAAACAGCTTATGACACTTTCTTTCTATAATTGCCGTCCGATAATTTTGTCACCCTCAGGCCTACATCTCAAGTTAAAGAAAAGTTCCCAGGTCTCCTGATTCCTGTGTGTGTGTGTGTGTGTGTGTGTGTGTGTGCGTGTATGTGCACCACTGGGTGTCGGAGTTGGTGTGACTATCGAACCACGTCCTCCCAGGGGTCAACAGCTGCACCAAAGTGTTGGTATTTGACAGCTGGAGAAATGTATGAAGTGTGAGAGCTAACTATGTATGGGGTTGGTGTGTGTGTGTGTTTGTGTGTGTGTGTGTGTTTGTGTGTGTCTGCCTTCCATCTTTTCCAAGCTGAGGCGACAGTTTTCACACTTTCTCGTACCTACATCTAAGTCAAATTGAGTTAAATGTATAATTTCCTGCTGTTTTAAATAGAAGCATGATGCAGTATTTATTTTCAAATATTTAATGATTTTAGTGACATACTTTATCCTCCATTTTACGTCAGACACTAACATGTAATCTACATTCTGCAAATGAAGTCATGTAATCAGATCAGATAAGGCAGTTAAATAAATTAAGGTATTGCATTAGGGTTTAATCTTATCTGCACCATTTATCGGTTGTATGCAAATGTAATGTGGATTTGTATGTAAGTTTTTCCATGTTTGCCTTCATCCTTTGACACCAACACACACAAGGTCTTGCATTGTGTCTGTGTTGCATTTGTGTTTTCTTGCTGCCCCCTACTGGCTCTCTCTGATCAACACAACCCCACTCAAGGCAAATTCTTTCAACAACATGTTTATTTAAAGAGTTCAGTCATAAAAGAACATTTCTTGCTTAAACATTTTTGCTTTGTGATTACACAACCGCATAACTTCTGTGTGTGCTTAGAGGGAACGACATACAACACCTCATCCACTTTGGTCCTTGACCAAGTGTTAATTCCGAAGTAAGTGTGTTTCTTTTATTATTTCTCAAAGAGGGAATAGAGAAATTCAATCTGCTCAGCAAACTCGAATCCTGCCCTGTGGGAAAAGGATAAAACGACCGTGTTACATTTGATTTCCTTTTAATTGATAGAATTCCAGATATGGCTCTATCCTGAAGATCATAGACTGCATTTAAAGATACATATTTTTAAATTTTAAATACTTTTAACTAGATTAAGCGCCTGCTATGGACTAACACCAGGGTACCTGACTGAGCCTTGTCTTAACCTGATCTCCCTATCCAAGGATTTGCTTGCAATCATCCACATCTCTACATCACCACCACCAGTGTCTAGACCAGAGTATCACTTTTTCCTCTTTTTGTGCACAACAATACAATTTGAGTCTCTCCTGGCTGAAATATAAATTTGACAATCTTCTTTAATCCTATTTTTGGATGTAGACAGATACTGCTGTCAGTGACCACACTTATCTCACCGCCCAGGTGTCTCGAGTATCATGGGGATGTTGTCGAGCCTCGGCTCATTGACGATGTCTCTGAAAGCAGAAACTCCAATGTGACCTTTACCCACGTCTTCATGGCGATCAAGGTTGCAGCCCAGTTTACCTGCACATCACAAACAAAGGAACAACAAAATGTATCATTTTAAATGCAAGGAGGTAGAATTCAGATAAGAAAATGTTTAGCTGCTTTCGGTCAGGGGCCGTATATGACACTGCAAATGTCTAAGTCTGAGTTGGTCTCGACATTTTACAGAACTTTTTCTTCCAGCCCCCTGATAAAATGTCTGAGGAGGAAAAAGAGGTGCCATTCACATAGAAGACACTGACAAAGATGTCAACTAGCTTCTTCTTCCACCATGTTCGACGTGCTATGAAACAAATCAATGTCATGTCCTGCCTCCTGCATGCTCCACCCAGGAGCCTCCCTTCGCCTGCGTGTTCCGGACATTTTTTGTTGCTGCTGTGAACGCATTTAATTCTGACAATCTACCTCTGTGTTCCTCGCATGAGAAAGGCAACCTTCAAAGTTCATTTCAAAACAGTATCAGATAATAAAAAGCAGTGAACTTTAGCTCAGTAGACCATCTTGCTAATCTGCGTGTGAATATATTTTCTGGCGTCACCTTTGGAGTCATTGAGGTGAATGGCTTTGAGAAAGTGGAGCCCCACTTCCTGGTCAAACTCGTCGAGCATGGCACTCACTCCTCCCACTGCCGCCACGTCATACCCTACCAGGATGAAGAGAACAACACAACAAACACCACCAGCAGCTATTCACACGCTTTCTCCACCAAATCACAAGCAGCCGTGTTTTAGGCTTGGATATCAAGGAGATTCATGTTTATGAAGGATGTACAAGAAGTAATATGTTTTAAATGACAAACTCCTAATGTGGTGCACTTACTTTCTTCTTCTGGACCTTACCTGCTGCGAAGGCGTGGCAGGTATCGAGACACACTCCAACTCTGGTCTGGTCTCTCACTTTGTCTATGATGCTTTTCAGCTCAGAGAACTCTCCGCCCAAAGTGCTGCCCTGGCCGCTCATGTTCTCCAACACTAGGGGGGGACAAAGGGAAAGAAAAAATTGGATATCTCTAATATTACTCATCAATGTATTTTTTAAAGGACAGTCGTATGTCCATCAACCTGCTACAAGACCTGATATACATTCTATGGATTGATGTGTTTGCACAACCTGAGGGCCCTTTTTTGCTACTGCCGCAGTGTGTTTGCAGACATTCCACTGTAATGTATACTCGTCAAACCAGTGGCATTTGGGATATGTTAGTCATATAGACTGAGGTCGGTGCCATGAATCACATGTGACTCAACAGTGCTGTCAAGCCTGCAGTCACCTAGTTCTGTGTTAAGGCAAGAAGGTCAAACTGAGGTCAAAATAGTTTTGTATGAGGCGGTGATGCACTGGTAGAAAAGAGATTTTTAGATAATGGAATTGTGGTTGTGAAATATTGATCCTCCTCAAGAGGCTCAAGACATATTCAAGCCTAATTTTATGATTTACGTGCAAAAACGATTTAACCAAAAGGCTAATATTTGTGTGTTCTGTGCTTTGACAATGCATACGAATAATATATTGTTCTATTAGACTTTTGTTATATTGCATTAAATTTTGACACCTATTGATTTAGTTTTATTTCCAAGCCCCAGTGTTTACATTGATGATCCTTCATAGTTCTGTGTGCTGCTGTTATTCTGTCCACTCCCTGTACCTGTAACCACAGCAGGTGTTTGCTGGTGAGCGTGGTTGATAGCGCTCGCTATTTTCTCCGCACACTGCTCAGTGGTGATGGAGCCCAGCGAGGAGCCGGGGTGGAAGTTGTAGAGGTGGAGTCCCAGGAGGCTGCAGCGGCCGAGCTCCTCCACCAGCAGGGCCTGGCTCTTCTCAAACACATCTGGGGATGAAACACAAACCAGAGGAGGTTCTCAGAGAAGAAGAGGAGAGATGAGATAAACAACGCAGGACAAGGGCAGGTAAACAGCGGGAGAAATCCATCACAAACCCTCTTTAGGAGACCCGCAGTTCATCAGGTAGGACCCGTGAGGCAGGATGTGGGCTGGGTCGAACCCTTGGAGGGAAACTTGCTCCCGAAACTTGGTTGCAGCTGTCTGGTCCAGGGCAGGCCTCCTCCAGGAGCGCTGGGAACCAAGAAACAGGGCGAAGCTGCTCCCCCCGATCTCTGTGCAGGTCTCCACTGCTTTCCAGATTCCACCTGCAGACACAGCACAGGAAATATGATGAGTGTGTGTTTAGGGAACGCTTGAAGTGGAACATGTCATTAGACGTTCAAGGTTCCTGATGATTTATTGTCATTCCAACACACACTCACACAAAAAACTAAGCAGAAATAAAAACAATAGATTCTCAACCTAAACAAGGATGACGACAATGCAAATTGAAAGGTGCAAAAAGTATTGGTAAATACATGTTACCTTGAATCCCGACATGAGCACCAATGTACTTCTTGGTTCCACGATCCTTTCTCCTCCTTGCTCCCCTCTGATCGGCCTCCTCTGTTTCCTCCTCTTCTTCCTTCTCTCCTTCCAGATCCTTGTCACTTTTCCTCTTCCTCGCTCCTCTCTTCTTTGGGCCCATGCTGTCAAGAGGAAAACCGGAGCTGATGCTGATCACAGCAGGGGGGGTTCTGATTGGGCTTATTAAGCGTTGTGGTTCGGATGAGTGATGGTCTGCACGAGGAAAAGTTTATGAAGGTCAATAAGTGTGTGTGTGTGTGTGTGTGTATGTGCGTGTGCTGCATCCCTCTGAGAGGAAGCAGCCAGTCACAGAGCTTCCACGCAGCTGCCACAGGCGGCCCCATTGGAGACGCTTCATACTGAGCAGCAAAATGGCCGCCCGTCAACCGACTGACTCCACAGCGTTTTGAAATTCAAATTCTTCTGCACATTCGGGTTTACACCATTACAACGTTAGTACTTATTTACGCACCGGGAGCTCGCTGCGCTTGTGTTTTCCACCCCTGACTTGACTCCACCACTCGGGCGTCGCTGTTCTCGAAGCCTCGACGAATGCCTCAAAGAGCTAGAAAAGAAAAATTCGCACTGAAGCACTTTAGCTAAGCTACCCAGCTAGCGCCGCTAGCTCCTCTTCATATGTGATTCTTGAGGTGAGTAGCCGGACGCGCACTTTGTGTTTCCGAATGTTTACAGTGCCGTCGTGTGTGTGCATGTGAGGTGACTGTAACACAGCTGTTCGCTACTGAAATGCAAACGCTCGCTAACCGAGCTAACGCCGTTAGCCTGTCAGTAGGTTGGTTAGCTTACCCGGATAGCTAACGTCCGATAGCACCGCTGCTGCAGTCTCTGTGGATGTGTATTAGCAGAGCCGGGGACGTACCAGCAAAGACAACCGTGGTAACCAGCTGGATGTTGCTAACATGTTGATCATTTGCGTGTTGTTCTGTTTCTCTGCATTTTCAAACATGGACACTCGTTAACAGACGAGACATTTCATCAGCCGCTGCTATCAAAATTGTTGCTTTTGCTATTTCCGTTTACACACGGATCGGTTTCAGGGACTTTGATCACCACTGCCTCTGTGGCCTTTTTTTTTAATCGTTTGTGGTTGTAGCTTTATCAGCAAGTCAGATATTTGTACCCTGTGACATTCGCTGGCTAAGACCTGTGGTGCTTGTGACATCGCTAACAGCAGCTCGTGTAGGCAGTGATTTGAAGGGTAGCTGGACAGAGGTGAACGCAGAATTGACAGCTCGTAACAATCCGTGCATCTTTCTGATCCCTCAGGGTTTTGGTAAAAAAAAATGCTTCTGGTTAGGATGATGTTGGTTTCGTTTTCCTCGAAGCTGTGATCCCTGCCTCCTGGACGTGTAATGAGCGAATCAAACTAAACACACATACCGATGCTCACAAACATTGTGTTCTCTTCTAAGTTAATCAACAGACGATCCATATTTTGTTGTGGTAATATGATGTATAAAGTATCCCGTGGGAATTCTGGTTATTGGCATATGTTCTCCGGCTGTCTTAAATTAGTGCATTCCTGGCTACATTGCATTTGAGTGACAACATGTTATAAGCCTATTAGACTGTTAAAGCCAAGTGAAACGAACAGTGAATGGCTCTGTCTACATTCAGAAAAAAATACAGGCCATGAATAATCTATAAAACCCATAACCGAGCCTGTAAATAGCATAATGTGTTTTAATATTGAGCCATCGAATGAAACAGAGTGTTGTTATTATTTGTCCAGGGATGCTCTGTTTTCCATTATTAAGGATCCTATTGACAGTGCATGATTTGGTGTTCTTGGATTGCACGTCGTCTTGTCTCTCATCTTTCAAAGAGTAGAACCCTGAAGAGTTGCTCACACTCCATCTTGAGAGGATTTTAAACACTAACTCCAGAAAATGTCCGGGAAATTATATCTGCACTTTTTCCGTAGTTTGCCTTTCACACATGGAAAAACTTGGAGATTGACCGGCTCAAACTCTTTTGCACCAACAGGATAATGTCCAGAACAGGACAGTGTGAGGGGTGGAGCCTGGGTTGAGTTTGTAAGAGGCAGGACATGGCTTATACATTCTGTTTTACAGCACATCAACGCTGGTGGAGGCCACAATCAGTCGCATATTAGAAACCTCACAACACGCCCACTCGATTGTTTGCGTTTTATCAGATATTTTCTTGCTCTATTCTCACATGGGCTCATTCTGACATTTTGTGGAGATTTTACTCAGGGGCTGGCTGAAAAAGTGATGGTGATAGGGTGTTTCGGGTCTTTCCACTAGAGAAACGACCCCACCTGTAGCTATCAGTTCCCGCCCTGTTTGTCCCTCTTGATCCACAGCCATTGATAGATTTAGTTATTTAAGCACAAGCATTGGTCTCAAACCATCAGCTGGCAACATGCAGATCCAGTCAGTCTGCTGACAAGATGGCCTGGCTGACTAGAGCAGTTTTTAGACATGACCTGCGGGTAAAATTCTGAGATTTGGCTGCGTAGATTAGCTGCAGTTTAACTTTCACACATGCACAATGCAGCAGGAGGTTCTGTGCACAGACGCGTTCATAGCTGCAACCAATCCTCCACATTATTCAGGCGAGAGGTGGAGCAGCCGGGTGCAGCAGACAGAGGCAGGAAGCGACACATTAACTCCGCTGTGGAGATCATGTGTTTTTCTTGACAACACATAGACACTGTCGTCAGCTCTTATCACCACAAACACTCCTGACATCTTCGTTGGTGTCTTCTGTGTGTGGCTCTGCTTTTTCGTCGGGACATATTTGTTTTGTTTTTCTTTTCATCATTTTTACATCTGTTGCTTGTTAAAAGGGTCATCAATGCTCGCAGTGAATCCAGCAGGTTATCCTGTGTTCGCCTGAATTTCTGAGGACATTATACTAGGAGGCCAGGTGGAGAAAATCTGCGGAAATTGTGGAGCCTCTCACTGTGACATTTTCATTTACACTTGAACCTCCTCCAGAGAAAATACGGAGGAACTGCAGAGTTCAGTGAATGTCTGAAAGCAGCTTAAGTCATACCTCCTAGTTAACCATCTAAATTGGTTGAACTCACTAGTGTGATCAGCTTACAGTGTGCTGCATGCTTCTGATTGGGATAATTACTGTGTTTGTTGCCCACATGTCCAGCAGTATTATTAGCTCCAGCAGCAATGATTCATTCAATCAAGCATGTAGTCCAATGGTGCTAAACCATAGAGATGAATGAAGGCTCTCATGGCAATAAAGCAACAGGGATGTTGTCTTTCCCCTTGATCTTAGCGGCAGACAACAGGAGCAGTGAGCAGTGATGTACCTTGCAGATATAATGCACTACTTGGTACAAAGAAGCACTCAGTAATTTAAAAAATGTATCGCTAATGTATTGTCTGATTTTTGTATGTTCTCTTTCCTCTCGAAGAAAAGAGAATCAGGACAGGAGCAGTAGTTCATGGAAGACAAGAAAAGGAAAAAAGACGACAAAAGGAAAAGGGAAGCCTCTCAGAAGGTAAGCGTGTTGGGCTGGTGGGGTCTCCTCAGACATGCTGTCGGTTCAGCAGTATGCACAAACTTAAATGGATTTTTGTTCGGTCATCCAATAATGTAACAAACCAAATGAGTCAATGCTGTCTTTTTTATAAGTCAAAACTGTTAGATCCTCTGTGGAACCAAACTTGCTGCTGCACCATGCCCAACAATATATTGATGAAAATCATAATTTTGTTTGGAGTATTTTTGCATGACAATTATGTGATTAGACATGTTGGTTCTGCTTATTTGTGTTTACTTTGTAATTTTAGCGATGAGTGGAGATTATATTGTGTTCAAATTTGGAACCTTATGGTTGTATTGATGACCATTTTACATTTGCATCACAAGAAACTGGTCATTACACTAGCGTAAGAGATTCACTTCGTGCAACATCTGCAAATGGGAACATGGGTAAATTAAGATGTGTGATTCACAAGTTTTAACATGGCTAATATTTATTTTAAACTAAGAGATTGGCATTGTTGCAGCAATCTTTGTTTCACACTATAGTTGTCCCCTCTCTTAAACTAATTGTTTAATAGTTTTGTGTTAATACTAAACATGATGTCAAAAACTTGTGTATTCAGCTCAAATAGTGTTTTTTTTGTGGGAAGTCAGAATGAGGCCATGTCATTTTAAAGAAATCCACATGATGTAACTAAGTCAACAAAAGTTCAAATGCAACAATAAGTTTCCTCATTTTGGAAATTTGACCTATGACTATAATGGGAAGAAGAACAATCATTATTGTTGGGATTACATCTGTTACAGTTAGCAGAACACGTTAGGACGTAGCAATCTACAACAACTACACCATCCTGAAAGTGGGGATGATTTATTTGTTATCCTGGCATACCTAGACTTGTTTTTTTCTTTAGATAAGCACAATCATGGTTCATTCTTGTAAATCTCATGTCTCCTGTGTCTTGATGATATTGTTTTATTAAGGTTTGACATTGGAAGTGCGATTTTACTTTTGTATTTACTGGAACTCTTTAGTAAATAATTTTTCAACTAATATGTTTTCCTGTTTATCTTAGGTTGCAGAACACAAACACAAAGGTAAGCAGTGCAGTAATTTTTGTACAAATGTTTAAATGTGGACGTTTGCTGTTAACCAATGTTCATCCACCATAATATTCACTTTTAAATATAGTTTTTAGTTTTATGGTGTGTGTTTATTGCCATATTTGCTTGATGTAGTTTTAAGAACCAATAAAAGCTTAAAAAAACATTCATGAACTTAAAATATCTGCATCAGAGGATTATTGGGCGCTCTTGCCTTTGCTGGAATATATTTACATTTTCAGGAAATTAACTGCACTGTTCTCTTAGGATGTACTCTGTTAAATTATGCTTAATTCTCTCCCCTCTCCTTCTCTTTGCCTTGCCCTTCCTGCAGGGCCAGACTTGACCAAGCCGGCGTCTGCCCAGTCTCCTGCCACTCAGAGCAGCTCTGCCTCCCCTAGCCCTGGACCCACCCCCTCTGCCTCCCCATCCCCAGCCACCTCAGGCCCTGGCAGTGCTGCCCCCCCATCACAGGGCGGCAACAATGCCAAGCGCCTGGGGGTGGCCAACGGACAGCCCACCTCCACCACCAGTTCTTCCTCCACCGCTGGCGGCCCCGGTGCTGCTGGAAACGGCAGTGCAAGTAGTGGAGGCGGATCCCAGGCGCCTCAGCAGCAACCGCGCTACATGCCGAGAGAAGTGCCACCGCGATTCCGCTGCCAGCAGGACCATAAAGTGCTACTGAAGAGAGGTCAGCCGCCACTGTCCTCCATGCTGCTGGGAGGGGGAGGAGGAGGAGGGGATGGCCCAAATGCAAACATGGCTGCTGTCTCAGGTGAGTGTTAGGAATGCTGTAGGTCAATTTAGAACAATATTATTTCAGAAATTTCTTTTAACATTTTGACCTCATGGGATTTGCACTTTCAGACACTGGTGCGGTTACCTCCTCATTGACCCTCACCTCATCATCATCAGCTGCTGCTTCTACTACTACTTCTAATTATGCAAATTCCATGTGGGGGGCGAGCTCAGGCAGCCAGACCTCCTCTCAGGGCAGGGAGCCGGTGATTGTCGATGGCAACAACCTGGAGGAGTGGCCTAGCATCGCTGGCAATGATGGCGGATCAGCCTCATTCACCAGGGCTGCAGGCGGCGGCAGCAGCAGCAGCAGCAGCAGCAGCAACAATGGAATGCCTGTGAACAGCATCAGTGCCTCTGGCAACCATTCCTCACCCACTTCCTCATTCTCTTTGCCCAATGAATGTATGCAGTCGTCCAATGGTGTGGCATGGGGGACGGCTGCCACCCAGGGTCATCTTGGAGGAGGGAGTGCAGTAGCTACAGCTGGGCCTCTGCTACAACAGCCCTCCTCAATTTCCAAAGCCTCCACTGTGCCAGGGAGCCATGATACCAGTGGCCCCGTCGATGGAAGCAGTGGGATTCCAGGTGCCAACTTCAATCCAAATGCCAACCCTTCGGCCTGGCCTGCCCTTGTGCAGCAGGATGGGCCCGCTGCTGCAGGGGAAGGAGGTCAGTCTTCCTTCCATCACCAGGGCCCTGGAGGGTCTTTGTCTGCCAACAACTCTGCTTCCCTGGGGCCGGGAAGTGGGGCAGTCGGGGTGCTGGGGGGTCACCCACCTTTATCTGTGAATCAATCAAGCACCCATCAGCACCAACTTCACCAAATGCAATCCAGAGACAGAGAGATGGGAGGGGGGAAGTGGGAAAGCGAATCAGCGGGACCAAAAATCGCAGGTGGGGAAGGGATTGGGGGAGGAATGGACCGTGGTGTGGGAGGATGCGGAATGAGTGTGGGAGACCACAACCTTGCCTCCTCATGGAGAGGCCAGCCTTCTTACCCTGCAGCTAACTCCAAAACGGGTGCCTCAAGAACTGATGGATGGGAGGGCGGAGGTGCTGGCACAGGGGGTTTCGGAGCTGCTGAAGGTGATAATGGGACCTCAGGTTGGGGTTATTCAAGTTCCGCCAGTGGGGCTAATGCTTGGGGTAGTGCTGGAACTGGAGGAAACAGTAGTCAAACCTCTGGTGTATCTCAGGGAGGCTGGGGGTCATCAGGCGTAGGAGGGGAGAGAGGAGTTTCTGGTGGTGATTGGGGTGGGACCTCCACTGGTATTGGAGGAGCTAATCCAGGAGGAGAGGGAAAGAGTGGAGCCTGCAGCAGTACCAGCAGCAGTAGTGGGGGTAGCGCAGCTGGCAACCCCCCTGCCACCTCCTCATCCTCCTCTACGGCCACCACCTTGACCAGAGTCTGGGACAATCAGAAGGGAGAGGGTGAAACAGGGGAATGGGGCGGGGGAGTAGGAGGACAGGAAGCACGGGGAGAATCTTCATCTAGCGGCGGAAACTCCAGAAATGGGAGCGGACCTAACAGCCGTTACAATTGTCCTCGCCACCAGGCACCTAATGCTGAAGCTGCCTTACAGAATCTTCTAAGTCGAACTGATCTGGACCCACGGGTTCTGTCCAACACAGGCTGGGGCCAAACACAGATCCGACAAAACATAGCCTGGGATTTCGAAGAACAGGGAGGACAGAATAAAGGTGGATCGTCATCAGCTTCATCAAAACATCCATCTTCACATGGTAGTAGTTCTCAGTCTTCTGGTGGACAAAGGACCCATATCACTGAATCAGTGGGTCCAGCGGTCAATCCTTCCCAGGTTGCATCTGCTGGGTCTTCTGGAGAGGGTTGGGAGAGCAGCAGTAACAGTAGCAGTAGTGGGGCCTCTCTGTCTGGGAGAGCCCCACCACCTTCAGGCCCCAACTTGAGGAATCTTGGCGTCTCACAATCTGGGCAAGTGACCACAACAGGCTCGGGTATGGGGTCAGGGGTAATACCAGGAAATAACCAGCAGGGGAAGACTATAGGCTGGGGTGGAGAAGGGATGGGGGCGAGGGATGGCAAAGAGGCTAAAGGCTGGGGGAATGATGAATATAGAGGCAGTAGTAGAGGAGGAAATGGAGCAGGATGGGGTGATACTGGGCAACAGGGTGACCCAGCGAGTGGAGGCTGGGGAGGAAATCGGGAAAATAGGGAGGAGAAAGGGGCAGGGGGTTGGAAAGACATGGGTGGAAATGGTGGAGGAAGTGGTTGGGGATCTGGACAGAAGGTTGGGGCAGGAAGGGACTGGGGGGAGCAAGAGTCCAAATCAAACAGTGGAGGAGGAGGATGGGAAGCTGAGAGAAAGACTGGAGGAGGAAACTCAGGTGGGGATACAGGTGGGGGTGGTTGGGGAAGCTGGGATGATAATGCTCCTCGGAGAACCTGGGGAGCAGGGGGTACAGGAGGAGGAGGGAGTGGAGGAGGGGGTATGGGCGTTGGGGGTATGGGGTCCAAACCCCATCCAAATTGGAGTGGAGGAAACAAAATGCACCAAATGCCAAACAGCCAGTTGGGCTCCATCACAGGCCCTCAGGCACAAATGCAACAGCAACAATCACAGCCCCGCAATCAGAATCCACAGCTGCAGCAAGCGATGGACCAAGGGGCTATGCAAGGGGGCGGGGGAAGGAAACTTGTATCTCAAGCCGAGAATCAGAACCAAAGCTCAGGCTGGACCTCAGGGCCCATCCCTGGTGGTCCTGCAGGAGGTGGAAGTGGATCTGAACCAAGTGGCTGGGAGGAACCTTCACCACAATCCGTAAGCAGGAAGAATGAGATTGATGATGGAACATCAGCATGGGGTGACCCAACCCATTGCAACTACAAGCCAGTCAACTTGTGGGATAAGAATGGCGACCCTGCTGGCCAGCAGCTGCATCTACAAAGTCCGGCCCAACAGCAGCAGCAACAACAACAGCAACAGCAGAAGCAGCAGCAGCAGCAGCAACTACAGCAGCAGCAGCAACTACAGCAGCAGCAACTACAACAGCAGCAGCAACAACAACAACAGCAGCAACAGCAACAGCAACAGCAACAACAACAACAGCAGCAGCAGCCACAGCAACAGCAGGGACCTCCGATACAGCAGCAGTCTAGTAGGCAGGCTGCAGGGCTCGGAGGTAACAGAGACTTCAACACTGGTCATGGACCTACAAAAGCTTCAGCTATGGGTAAGAATTTAGAAACTGAGTTTGACTATAAAATTGGGCATTTCACTTGTCATCCAGTATAAAAAAAGGTCCTAAGTGAAGAAAGACAGGTGGAATGAAGGATAAGACATAAAAACATTAGTTGAATCTGCTGTCTTTGATTTGAAAGGGTTATAAGCCGTTTTATACATCCAATCATGAACTTGAAGTTACTTAGTCATAGAATAATATATTTTCATGATTGCTATCTCTGCGGTTTGATTTCAGAAACCAAAGTAAAAGCATTCAGGCACAACACTGTACAGGTTAAGCCCCGATGTATTGAGACAAGATGTTAGAATCATACTGAAGGAAATGGTTGTGTGCTTATTCAAATGATCTCGGACTGCCTCCTCTTAACCTGTGTTTTCAATGTATCTACAGATCCATCAGGTTGGGGTGGTACTTCCCCATCTAGTCCTACAGTAGACAATGGCACAGCAGCATGGGGAAAGTCTACTGAGGCCCCTGCTGGCTGGGGAGACCCTGACAATGCTAGCGGAAAGACGACAAGCTGGGGAAACCCTTCTCCCAACCCCATCAAATCCGGTTAGAAGTTTGAATTAGTCTAAACTGAATCATAACTACTATCCATACAATCTGACTTGATGATCTCATAGTTTGTGCTTTGTGTTGGTTGTGCCGGCTTAAAATGCCCTGCTATTGAGACATTGGGATTCTCAATAGTTAATGAGATTAAAAATGAATTTTGTTTTTGTAAAAATCTCTCATATTTGTTAATGGCACTAACTGAACTGAACTGGACTAACTCCACCTGCTGCAGGTACAAAGTCTATGCAAGATAGCTGGGGCGAAAAAGAATGCTCGGTGGCAGCTTCGCGTCACTCAAGCTGGGAGGACGAGGAGGAGGGAGGCGGCGGCGGCGGCGGCATGTGGAACAGCACCGGCTCCCAGGGAAGCGGTTCATCTTGGGGACAGGGAAGCAACGGCGGCTGGGGACAGAGCCACCCCGGGAAGAAGCCCAACACCAAGGTGGGTCACTCAAACAATATATACACAAACACAATATCATAATTTAAGTACCAACTGAAAATCTTGCTCCCATCTCTCAGCCAGTCAACATTCCACCTAAACCTTACATTTTTTTAAAGCTTTAAAACAGCATAATTCACTGTTCAATTTTACTGTTGACCTTTCAGACCTCAAACTCCGAATGATCATTAACTTGTTCTGTGTTTGTCTCTCAGGGTCCATTGAAGGCTGGTGGAGGAGACTCGTGGATGAGCCCCATTAACAGGCAGTTCTCTAACATGGGGCTTCTGGTAAGACAGAAAATGCCATCAGATGTCTCACTACTTGAGTTTTTTGTGATGATGCAAAGCAGGATGTGTTGGGTTCATTTGTGTCAGAGATTTGATATTGTAAGTAGTGTGCAGGCATTGATGGTGCTATATCTGATGGGTGGTCATGATCATGATGGTGGCTTTTTCTGCTTGACAGAACGATGATTCCAGTGGCCCAAACATTGACATGGCTCCGGGTTCTCTCCATGAGAAGAAGATGGAGGCAGAGAAGAGAGCCATGGGAATGAATGACTACAATGGAGACATGAGGAAGGGAGGTAGAGGAGGAGGGGGAATGCCATATCGTCCACCTGGTTCAAAAGAAGCAGCACCTGGGGATGTTGGCTCCTACTATGACAAGGTAACAACACAGTGCTACAGCAGAAGTCTCTGTTGTCTTTTTCCTGTCTGGATAACTTTCCTTTATTGCTATTCTTTGTTTCCTCTTGTGATTCTACCTTTTCTTCCTGGTCTGCCCCATTCCTCCTTGTCTCTTACCCCTCCCTTTATCACCACTCAAATTGGTATGTCCATGGCTGTCACTGTGACAGACCTTGCCTTTGACCAATCAGGATGGGTGCCTTGGGGAGGAGGGTCCTTGCTCTCTTTACTCACCACCCACTGTCTACAAGCCCCATTCCCTCTTCAACCATACTATCCCTTTTAGACAAGTAAGATAATCACTCCCATTGTTTCTGTCTTCCCATCTTTACATTAGATTTTTGTAGTTCTCTGTTTTCATAAGATAATCTTAAAATGTATTCCCCTAAATTTTCCATCTCTGTTTGGGAGTACCATTCTTTTGTATTACTATCTATTTATCCGTGTGTGCTATGGATCTCTGAGGTTTAGTTTTCTATCTTCACTGACAGGGCGGTCACAGTATCTTTGGGAGTGGTGGAGGGATGGCTCAGTCAAGACATCAGCCAAGTGTCCCACCCATAAACCAGTCCCCAGGGATACGAGCGCAAGTGCCTCATCAGTTCCTGTCACCGCAGGTGCTTTGCTAATCAGTGATCTTTTTACCTGATGACATGTTTCACACTTACACCAGTTGACTCTCGGTGTAACATGGTTGTAGACCAAGTCATCTTTAGTGTTTATGTCTATGATTAAGTTACCAGTAAAAACCTAAATTACTGAAGCTGCTTTCTGAAATGCATTTTCCAGAAACCAGTATTGGATTTACTACTGTGTGTTCACAGCCTATTTTGAAATGTATCAGATGTTCAAGAAGCAGATAGAAAAAAAGAAAAGCTAACATCAGTAGCTCCATACACTTCACCTGTGTGTTGGTTTTAAGGTGAAAACCTGCTGAGAAACGATTGTGGAGAAACGTTCATTTGCACATTCCCTCTAATGTGGGATCAATGCAGTTTATCAAGGTTTTGCATGGGGCAGATCGCGTACTTCAAGGACTGAAAGGTCTTTTGTTTACTGAACTTTATGATATAATGTGTAATAAGTTCACCAATGAGCTTATACGACATGATCCACTGGCTTAAAACATGGCTCTATTAGTGTGGTGCCGGGACTGCATAATCCCTCTTTAGGACAACATAGTTCACCATAGCCGCTTCCTTCAAAAGAATAAAGACTGAAATACGCGTCTTGTCTAGAAATTGCATCAATTTCATTCGCTCACTCTGGTCGAATCACTTGTTAACACCAGCTAATGAGAGCATGAAAGAGAGTCGATGTTAATTGGGGACAAACGCTAAGCTTATGTGGTTGCTCGTGGTTACGGCACCAAAGTGTCTCTGTGGTAACAGGTGTGCCTGCCGTTGCGTCTTGTCTCCAGGTGCCAGGCTCCGTGCTGAAGCAGATGCCCCCACCCAGCGGGAGCGTGGGGGGTGTTGGCGGTGTGGGAGGAGTGGCAGGAGTCGGGGGAGGTGTGTTCCCTCCACAGCTGTCCCCCCAGCATATCGCCATGCTCAGCAGCATTTACCCACCGCACATTCAGTTTCAATTGGTAAGAAGCTGCACACTAATACGTCTGAAAGCCACTGCAGTGTTCCATCACAGGTCTGGAAACATAAGAAGCCCGGATGTGATTTCAACTTCCAGAACATTTCATTTTCAAAATAATATGCTACTTACTTAGTGTACTTTTAAGATAAATGTGTTTTCTCTCTGTATATATAGGTACACATGAAAAAGTTTGTATCACTTTGTATCCCCTGTTTTATTTGTTAAATAGCCCTCATGTATAGAACACTATAGTTAGGGCAGGTGTACTATGACTAACCATAAATTATACAGAACACTGAGAAAACCCTCGAGTTCAAATCTTGCAGTTGCGAATAACATAATTATTATACATATGGATATATTTCGGAGTCAAATGGTTTGAAACAGACTTTTGAACCCATATACTAATATATATATATATATATATATTTAAGTGTGGGGGGACACACTAAACATTGATTTGTTTTTATAGAACGAACCATTGTTAAAGCTGTGAGTCATTGACCAAATAGTTAGATAATGAAGATAACCTCCTAGCGCAGAATGACTCTTGGTCTGCATAGCATTCAGTTAACAAAAGGGGTTTGACAGTGTAAAGTTTGAAAATTATTGCCCAGATTGCATTTGTCTCCTTTTGCCATCTCACCCCTCTTGTCTTTTTCATTTCATTGTGTTTGTTCAGGCTTGTCAGCTCCTCCTCCAGCAGCAGCAGCAGCAGCCACAACAGCAGCAACAGCAGCTGCTGCAAAATCAGAGGAAATTCACGCCAAATGTGAGGCAGCAGGCTGACCCCCAGCAGGTACACATGCATACACACACAATTAATTATCTTATATCGCACACTTCTTTATTACTTTTTTACTTCCACCTTGCTGAGACTTTTTTGTTGTTGTCATATCTTAGTTGGCCAGGATCATGGCAGTGCTTCAGCAGCAGAGACAGCAGCAGCAGGTTGGAGGTCTAGGTGGCAGCTCCAAACTCTCCCCCTCCCACCACGGTGTAGGTGGTATGGGAGGTCCAAAACTGCCTGTGGCTGATCCCATGCCCCATCCAGGCCTGTCAGGATCTGTGGCTGACCTCCATTCCAAAAATCTCGGACCATACGGTGGTGAGCAGTTGTTTTTAATGTGAAATTATATTCTGTAAAAAAAATATATATATATACTCAAATTTCTCAAGACCAGAAGGTTGCATTGTGAGCAAACGTTAATCAACTTTACTTGACAGACTCCAATAAACACAAGACCTAATGCACAGATTATGACATTTCTTTCCAGAATACTGTTTAATAGGATTAAGTTGTAACATTTTATTTCCAAAAGGTCAGATCAATTTTGGAAGTGACTGTGATCACATATAATTCTAGTTCACTTATTTTGTAATATATATATATATTATAATATAATATTCTGTTAAGAATTAACAGTATTTGTTAACGCTTAATAATCCTGTTCATGTTTGCCTCTGTTCTTTGTGTCTCTTCCCATGAGCAGGTTTTAGTTCTGGGATGAACATCCCTGGTCTGGACCTGGGTGGTTCTGTCGTGGGGGGGCCTGGGGGCATGAAGGACCTTGGGATTCAGCAGTCCCGCTTCAAATGGATGATGGAGGGACACTCTTCTCCAGACACAACCACACCTGAGAATGCATTCCATAAAAATGGTGAGCCATCTTTTTTTTATATTGTGTTTGGAATATATAGAAGAAATGGAATAGATGACTCAGTCGGAGTGTTAATGGAATTGGATGTGAAGATGCATATTTAGGTGATTTGTGAACCCATCTGTTGTTCGGTGATGTAACGCACATTATCATCCCAGGTCCTATCACCCCCATAAAGATGCCTGGGGGCTCGCCCTACTCTCAGTACGACATGATGGTTGGAGACGGCCTGGGTGACAACTGGCACCGCACCCCTGGCAAGATGGTCCCCAAGCCAACGACCACAACCAGCTGGCCACCTGGTTAGTGATGAGGCACAGCTGAAGTGTTAAACTGGTGCCACAGGATCCAACAGGGTTGAAAATAAGATGATGGGAGGGAAACATTTAGCTGCTCCGGGAGGAATGTGTTGGAGTTATGACCCATGTTGAAGTGTTGATGGCGGTTCAGTTTTCTCCACCTTCACTATTGCCTCATGTATGTTCCTCCATTAGAGTTCCAGCCCGGTGTCCCCTGGAAGGGAATTGACCGCGTCGACCCCGAATCCGACCCCTACATGACCCCAGGGAGCATGATGGCAAATTCATGTTCCCCCAACCTCAATGATACTGAGCACCAGTTGTTACAAGACAATACAGGTGAGTACAAAGCTATGTAGAATATTTAAATGACTATTGCTTAAATCCCCAGTAAAATAGTTTTAGAACTTTCAATAAAAATAAAAACAGAGTAAAAGTTAACAGAACGAGATGCATTTCAATCAGACAACATGAAATCATTGTGCAAGGCTCTGTTAAATGTACCACCAGCAGTAGGTGGAAGCTTTAAGGCCCATTTGTGCTGCTTCTTTGTACTAAAAGAGATGAGTCTGTTTTGAAACGATGTAACCGTCTCGACCCACATACTTCCATGCATCCTTTACGTTGGCATAGTGGTTATGAAACATATCCACAAGAGGGCAGTACAGAGTGAGAGAATATACCATTTAAGATAACCCACCTTGTACCAGGATGAATTATCAGTCAAGTGTCATATAGAGTAGATACCTGTAGTTTCTTGGCAACTCGTGTTTTGTTTTTCTTGTATCCTATGGTCGTCTCTCTTGATCAATTGGTGACACTGCACCGACCCCATGATATGTGGTGATACTGCTCAGTTTTGTCAGTTTCATCCGTATCTGTAAGCTTTCAGAATACGTTTTCAAATATGGAGGAAATTAATGCAGAGAACAGACAGAGGTCTCTGTCATTCTTTTTTTGCATACGTATCTCATGTTGATGCACAAATGAGCTTTACTGTGACAGTACTGACAAAAGTGAACGCAATAATCTGCAGCTTCACTTTCCACTTTGAAATCCTGATGATGTCTTTGTTTGCAGATTCCACCCCTCCCCTCAACACCTTGCTGCCTTCACCTGGTGCCTGGCCCTACAGTGCCTCAGACAGTCCCCTCAACAACGCACACAACTCAGGTAACCACACGAGAATACACACACTTCATCTCAGTGCTGAGGTGGCGTGTGTACATCCTAGCACAGTTGAAACTGTAAAGGATGCAAACGATACACGGGTTAGGGTTAGGGTCAATACTAATAATAAAACTTACACAAACTTCAAACAGTGAATTAAATAACATTCTGCCTTTTAAAAACAATCTATTATTAAATTTAACAAATTACACACATCTTAGGTCATTTTAATAAAATGACCACAAGCTAATTACAGTGCAGTATTCTAAGCCACAAAATCAACAGTAAACATACGTACTTCAATCCACTCACCAAGTGATGTTAAACGAATGATCTACAGAAAAGTTTCTATCACCTTCCTCTCGGAATCACAGTAAGAAGCTCTCGTTTTCCCAAATAAGTTCTTTCATCATCATTTTAGAACTTACAGGAGAGTTTGTTTATCTCTGTTCCTAAATCTGCTGCCGTCTCTAGCGAACCTACGCTGCATGTGGAAACTCTCACAATCGCTACGCTAACCAACAAGCTACCAGTAGGTTGTACAAAGGATCTACTGAGGATATTTGCAAGGGCAACTTGCCACCACAAACGGACATCTGCCCCCTTGTGGAATCTACAGGCTGTGAGATGAGTTGTCCAAATGCAGTAGATGCCATACAAACGCAGGATACCCACGTGATAAATTATTATTCAAATAAAGTATAAGATAATAAAGTCCTAAAATATTACAAGGAGGCAATTGCAATATTTTTGTTTAATTAGCAGTCAGGTACACACATTTTCAACTGTTTTGTCTTTCTCAATCTGTTTCATCTGCCAGTTCCTACAAGGAAACGTGACTTAACATACAAATTACAAATATTTACTTTACGTGACCCTTCCATACCCTCATTCTCTCTACTGTGTCCCCTCAGTAAAGTACACAGACTACAAGACCAGCTGGCCCCCAGAGCCCATCGGACACAAGTCCTGGAAAGCCAACCGCGGCACCAGCCAGACCCATCTCTCCCGCCCACCTCCAGGACTAATGAGTCAAAAGCAGCCATCGTCTTCCCCTTGGTCAGGAGGAGCCCCTCGGCAGGCTGGCAGGAGCTGGGGCGGAAGCTCCAGCACCTCTGGTAATGCCCAAACACGTTTTTTTCATGTTGTTGTGGTTACATGGTTGTCAATTTTCATCGTTCAGGAAAATTGAATTACTTATTTGAATGTTCGCCGGAGAAAAACCCAACTGGCTCTGAATGCTGAGATAAAACATATCGCTCCTTCGAACCTTAGAGTCCATCTTCATTTGATTTCAAGAGCAGATAAGCTTGGGTTAAAGCAGCTCTCATTTGTGAGACTGAGGGGGGGGAAACAGTGTGTGGTTGTGTTTATAGGGAGTGTGGAAAACTTTCACTCAGATTCTTTTTCTTCCTCTCCCCAGGCTCGACTTGGAGTGACGGCAGCTCTCGGGAAAGCTGCTGGTTGGTGCTCAGCAACCTCACACCACAGGTACACACACACGTGTTACAGATACAATAAATGAAACTAATTTGGAGGCAGAATATTGTGAACGAAGATGTTTTGTTTCCTTTAATGTAGAGCTGTAACTAGTCTAAATACTACCAGGCCCTTTAGACCTGTTGCAACATATGCGTGTTTAATGTTGTAAATTTCCTTTCCTCAGTCCATCACTATGACCTCCATTTTAAACATTGTCGATCCTTATAAATGCAGATCGATGGCTCTACACTGAGGACCATCTGCATGCAGCACGGCCCCCTGCTGACCTTTCACCTTGGCCTGACCCAGGGCACAGCTCTTATTCGCTATGGATCCAAACAGGAGGCAGCCAAGGCCCAGAGTGCACTCCACATGTAAGAGACTCACTCTTGTTCAATAACTTCTTCATATTATCACTTTTAATGTCTGTATGATAAATGTGTAGCTGGAATCACCAGTCAGTTAGCTTAGCATATAACAAAGAATGGAGGGGGTGGTCAGTGATGAAATCACCTTGTTGATTTAATCTGTACAACAAATAAAACCCATGAATTATAATTAGCAGTTTTGCAGATGTGACATGCCAGACTGTTTCCTGGCCTGGACCAGTTGCAGGGCAACCACAAGACAGAAGTTAATGGTCCTGGCCAAGAAATAGCACAGCTGCAAACCCCCTGTGAAACGATTGTTTGCCTAAAACAAACTAGATTTAACATGTTAATAAATTAACTTGAAGAGCTGGAAGGTGGATTTTTTACCCTCTGAGTTAAGCAAGCTTTTTGCTGCTGCTTCTAGTCTTGCTGCTTAGCTAACCATCAGTAGGTGTGGTTATTTATTTTTTATTCCTTTAAAGTTTTCTCAGGGGAGAAAATAAGTTTTTTATAAAACTTGCAAATGCGAGGTGTCTTGGGACCTAGTCTTTTAAATTCTGTTCTAAAGTTGGCTGAGATCATTATGGTCATCAATAAAATGTAGCGCCTTTTAAATTTAGAAGTAGAATTAAGAGTGTCAAGTATTTCATAGAGGAAAAATTTAAAACTAATTTTAACCTTGTACATTATTCAAGAGATACTGATCACCTCTTTGTTTATGCCAGGTGTGTTCTGGGTAACACCACCATCTTGGCAGAGTTTGTGAGCGAAGAAGATGTGGCTCGCTACATTGCACATTCCCAGGCTGGAGGAACAGGTAACGGAGGAACTGGATCCAGCTCCGCAGGCTCCGGGCCAACATCCAGCTCCGTGGTGGGGGCCAACAGCAACGGAGGAAGCTGTGATAGAGGCGGCAGCGGGGGAGTAGAAGGAGGGTCCACAAGTGGAGGAGCAGGAAATGGGGGGGCAGGGCCCACAAGCTCCGGGTGGCAGAGTATGGACAGCACAGGCAGCTCATCGGACCCGTCCGGCGGCCAGGGGCCCGGGCTCGGCGTCTTCTCACAATGGAGCAACAACGGGACCGGGATGGGTGGGTCCGGAGGTGGGGAGGCTGGAAGGCAGGGCCTGTGGGGGGGGATGGGCGGGATGAGCGGGGGCGGGTACCAGAGCAGCAGCCTATGGGGTTCCCCAGCACTGGATGATCGTCACCAGATGGGTAGCCCCGCCTCGCTGCTTCCAGGGGACCTGCTGGGCGGTGGGTCTGATTCCATCTAAGGGTCCTGACTGACACAAACACAATCATTTTACACCCATTGTAATACAAATGTCCCGCTCTGCACTTACTTACATGCAGAGAGGACGTGAATACAAGCTACACTGGTCACCTAACACACACACATTCAGTACACGCACATATCATTTTCACACACACATTAAACCGCTTAACTTTAAATGAAGATCACAGTGAAACTTGAACCAGGGGGGAAAAAGGTGAAATCCATTTATTCATCCTCTTTAAGACTCAACTGGACAGCTCTTTGTCTTTTTACTCCAAATCCCATCTGCTTTCAGAGACCCAGTCACTCAGGCATGCACTGTAGACCGGCTCAGCCAGAGTCGCACACGTCGTCGACAAGTTTAGCTATTGCTGTTTTTAGTGTTCCACAGTTCTTTCCTTTTTTTCTTTTTGTATAACTATATTTAATGGTTGAATCTCAAAATTCAGACATGCAAACTGAGCCCTCGTAGACCTAGCAGGCGCACTTCTGAGTTCTCATGTTTGGAAGCCTGAGAGTCGGAAGGATCTGGAGTTTGTAGAAAATTGTCCGGACGGCGCCACACTACTGAGTCAAACGGACGATCAGCAAACTTTGAGATGTGGAAGAGGAGAGGGATTTTAGTTGGTACTGACGCCTCTACCTTGGTGGAAATATGCCATCAACATGGGACCCAGGGTTTAAAAAAAATCAACAGAAAATCTCAACTAAAACAACATTAGCCAAACTTGCACTATATGCCTTTGGGTTTGTTGTTGACACATCATTCACAAATCCCTCCATTTTGGAAACAGAGCTACAACACAACAACTACACAGACCTAACCAGGACGACTTCAATGTTACAACAGCAGTGGCCTTGGCTATCACCCAGCGGCCGCTCGCCCGCCTGCCCGCCATGTCAGCAGCAGCATCACACCTTCTCATCAGTTACACACTGCGCTTATATTTGACAAGCAAAATTGTATCTCCTTGTTGATGTATGTCGGTTGTTTATCATATATATTTTCTTTTTTCTGTTTTAAAAGAAAAAGAGAACCGTGTGAAACTTTGTGGAAAATCCAGAGATGTCCTCTCTTTTTTTTTCTTTTTTTTTCTTCTGCCCTTCAAAAACACTGACCTCGCTATTATATTTTTTCGTACTCAAGAAATCAAGTTGGTTATTATTATATATTGTCATGACGTTAATGATGACTATGATCACTTATTTACTCGCTGTACAAGGTGCCCTCCTGCCTGCCTGTGTGTGCATGAAAGGAGCGTTGACAGTATGACCGACTGGAGGAGGACGTGATGGTGATGAAGATGAAGATGATGATGGGAGTGTCTGTGTTATTGCTACAATGTTGAATGTTTTTTTGTTTTTGTCCATGAGAGATTCATGAGAAATGTGTGTGAGTGTGAGCGTGAGAGAGGGTGGGTAGATGGATGGATGTATACACGTATATGTGCTTGACTGACTGTCGTGATAGCTAAAAAAGTTCAAAACCATCGGCACTATTGCATACGTCTCTTAAGTTGTGTTTTTTTAGCAGCATTTTGTTCCCGTTTGTTTTTTCTCTGTTCAACGCAATAAGAGAACGATATTTTGTTTTTAAGACGAAGCAAACAACTGAAGGCATTTCTGTTAGCGATGCCAAATCCTACCATACCAAGCTGAGCTGGAACAGTGTTTTACAGACACGTTAAAGACATTACATATGTTTTACTGTTTGCTTGTTTATTATGTATCAATTTAAATTAAGTCTGTCTTTATTATCACTCCTGTTCAGGACGTTTTTGTTTATTTCAGATGTTACAAAAAGGAGAGGAAATTAATTTAAAGCAGAAAAGAACAAGATAATAAAGGTTGAATTGAATCTGTGTTGGTCTGGTGTTTGTGTGCGATCGGGGCAGTCTCACCGGACCTATGGGATGTCAGGAATTCATGGCACATGCTCCCCTGCGCTCTCAAATGTCAACCGCCTCATGAATTCACACGTCACTCCTGTGCCCTGGAACAGTGAAGTCAATAGAACTGTGGCAGTGCAGCCGTGTGTATGGTCCCATGACTGTGGTGTATTTCTGAAGGTCTCAGTCTGAATCCACCCTCCAGTCTATCTGTGCAAGCAAAGTTCTGAAGCAGCTTCTGATGAAGAAAACCCAGTCTGACTCGTTTTCTGGTTGACCAGCCATCCATCTCAATACTGTGAACACGACACCTCAAGAAGGCCTTAAGGGATGGTTCACCTAAAAATGTATATTCACTGATCACTCAATACTATGCTGCTACATCCACTATACACCTGAGACTCCAGAAGTGTTTTGTGACCGCAAACCCCCATGCATCGCCATAAGGGTGAATTTCTATTTTCCAGTGAACCCCTTTAAGGTAATTTCTTTAAATTTGGTTCAAAGGTTCAGTTTGATTAAATGATGAATTTATTCGAAATAGGTGGTCAAAGCTCAATATCGCTGTTATCTTACAAAATAAATTGTTCTTGTGAATGCAGTTTTCCGCCATTGTAGACAGATTAACTTAACGCCCCAAGAGAATCTTTTAAAATGCAACACAAAGGTTCACTTGGACTAAATTGATTGTAGTTGTGTGGTCAACGGTCACGGCCGCCTCACACAACATGTTTTTTGGCCTCTCGAGCTTAATATCACAAGTTTGATTTTTCAAATTTTGACCAGTTGTCACTTGGATCCAAAGATGCATTTTCTAGATAACAGATTACTTCAAGGTGAGACATTGTGACCTCATATTATTGTGAAAGTAACGTGTCGGGAGCTCAAGGAGGGGCTGAAACTCCACTGGTTGGGCGGAGTCATACTATGCGGTATAAATAGTTTACTCTTTAAGTTTTATGAATTATAGCTAATTTCATGTTCTGCTTGAGCCTCCACACTTGCCACCAGCAATTTATTCCCCATTCACTTTCACAATGATGCCAAACCCATTTACCCCGACTCTCTGACACGAAGAGGCAAAACTTCTGCAAGTACTTTTTCATGTCTGGGTTCCTGATCGTTGGTCATTGCTGTATAGTCCTGAATCTGAACTCCACTTTGGGAAGTCTGACAACTCACTGACTGTGGACAGAATTTAATGAGGTTGATAAGTAATATATGCCAAGAGCACCAGGGGGGGAGGGATACACTTAATTTTCATTTCCACACATTAATCTATCTGTGGATAATCTCCATTGGCCTATATATATATACAGCTCCGAAAGTAGCTGGACCTTATAGTCCAGATTTGTTGTAAATCTGTATCTACATGTGTAGCAGCCATTTCAGCCCACTGTCAATATGGGAGATTGGAAAGAAATATAAATAGTAGAAACCAAAGAAACTGATCCTCTTGCAGTTGTTTTCCCTACAGACCTGTTCAACCTGCACATGCTTTTATTTCCTCCAGTGTAGAGCATGGTCAGTGAGGACTGTGCTTCCTGCTGGTTGCTCAGTGCGCTTCATCCACGCCTGCAGAAACCAGCAGCAGCAGCAGCAGTGGCGCGGCGGCTTTAAGACAATCCGGGCATCTCTGCAAGCCTCCGGATGACATCATCGATATTGTCAATGGTGTGAACTGAGAGAGAGATAGAGCTGGGTGGAGGTGTGTAAGAGGGAGAGAGAGAGGCGATCCGCCAGTGCAAAGCGAGAGAGATAGAGAGAGAGCTGAATGTCTGGTTTTTCCTCATTAGAAATCCGAAATCGTGACAGCGGGTCGTGTCCGCTCGGATAATTCTACATATACATCCTTTCTTTTTGGAGGAAGAGAGAGAGAGAGAGAGAGAGGGACGGGTCGTCTTCCTGCGGGACGCGGCAGCTGAGGTCACACATCCCCGAGGTTATTATGAGCCGCCCGGAGCCGCGCCGCCGCGTCGCTGTCCAGGGTCCTGAGTGAGGCGGAACCGGGCGAACCCACGGATCGGGACTGAACCCGGTGAGGAGGAGGAGGTGATGGGGCGGGCAGCGCGGGCCAGTCAAGGTGTCTGGAGGCTTGGTGCTGTGCGTGTGATGGTGTGTGTCTGTGTGATGGGGTGGGTTCAGGTTACACAAACAGAGTCATATCGAGGGGCTTGTGTGTGCATGGGACGGTGGGGGCTCAGAAAAAGGAGGGTGCGGCTATTTGCTGGTCAGTGAGGGGTTTGGTCTTTTTGCATTCATCAGCCTCCCCTCTTTCCCCTCCGCTCTCCCGTGTTATCTGGAGCAGCTGCATGAAGTAGATCCTCTGTGAAAACATCACGTCTTCCTGGGGTGTACATATGTGTGTGTGTGTGTCTGTCTGTGTGTGTGTGTTTGTTGTTGCAGTCCTTCTGCAGCTCCCAGTTTTGTAACACTGACAGCAGCAGCAGCTCTGGAGGCTGAGACAGGGGAAACCTGAGGTAACAGGGGTTTGGTTCATGTGCAGCAGTGGCTTGGCTCGGCCTCATATTTCAACCCCACCTGCACCGTGCATGTGCATGTGGGTGAGGTGGGGGGTGCATATAGGTTCCAATGCAGTGCCAAAATAGAAAGGAGCCTAAGTCAGCATTCAGCGCAATGCCAAACTGGCTTGTAGACGATTCAAGCCTTCGGTCATGTCCCTCTTGTTTCAGACAGACGAGGTCTGCAGGCTGAGGGTAACATGACTCATTCGCTTTTAGTCAGGGGATTCCAGTCAGGAATTGGTTATGCAAATAGCTAGTACTGTATATGGGACCAGACTCATTTGAAGTTTGTGAGATGTTGATCCTGTCCCCATCAGCACCCCCACCACCACCACCAACAGCACCAGCCGCCCTGCAGCTCAGAATAAATCATGTTACACAACTCCACACTCTTTCTCTTTGCTCTCACCTTCTTCCCCCACCCCCCTCGTGCACCTGAGTGGCCCACATCGTCTTCTGGGATATAGCTGGATTTATTGTGCGATGACCCTAACTCAACGGAAGCTCTTCTGATTAGGACACATGAGCTGTTGCGTTACATCTCAGGCACTTTTGTTACTACACGTGCATTCAGGCACTTCACGGCCGGACGTGAGCAACGTCTTCTCCTCCTACTTCCAGTGAGGCAGCTTTCCGGCTGCACTATGTCACTGTTTTGGCTCAGTGACCTGCAGTGATTGCACTCTTTCACATCTCGTTGCCTGATTTTTGTTTTTCCAATTTGATTTTCTTCAAGGGTAGAGCCGCTCTA